>CM053035.1:145991427-147191427 GCA_028564925.1 Lithobates sylvaticus | reverse complement strand
AGGTTGAGTCTGGAATTCTACTTCAAGGCAGCAGGTGGCAGAAGGTGGTCCAGTTGAGTCAGCTCTCCATTACTGAGTCATTTTATCACTCATTTGATCTACTATTCAGATATAACTGGGCATGATCCAATGTACCATGTCTAAAGTTTGAGTGCTGAATCTGAACCTCATTGACGTCAATGGGAGCTGAATGTTAAAAACTAGCAATGGCCATTTTGTAGGCTAATAAGCTAATAGACAAGGTATTGTCAAACAAATGTCATGGGGAATTGGGTACTGCTCTGGGGGACATGTTCCAAAAAAAAAGAAACTAATTAAAGTTTTTTTATTTATCAGGGAGAAGAGATTTTAATAATGCTGTAAGTTCAACATAACAAATGCATAATTCCCTTAAATTACATGGGGGAGGAGGTGTGCCCTTAATCTGCCTGGGAAGTAGCACATTGGTATGATGTATACAACCTACTACAGCAAAAGATATTTACAAAGAAAAAAAATTCTGTTTAAGTCGCCAGCAAATGATGGCTCCTAGTCGATTGCTTCCATTTGTAAACAAAGTGGCTAAGCATTCCCTTCATCTATACTTTTATCCTAGATGAGGGTCTGATATAGATGGTAATGGGGGACCCATATACATAAAAAGAAAAAGGCATGGGATTCCCTGTACAAATATATATATATATATATGTATGTGTAAAATATATATATATATATATATATATATATATATATATATATATATATATATATATATATATATATGTATGTGTAAAATATATATATATATATATATATATATGTATGTGTAAAATATATATATATATATATATATGTATGTATGTATGTGTATAAAGTATAGGGTCTTATGTATTTATTGAAAGCATTCTAGTACTTTTACATGTGAATTGCCCATATTAACATTATAATAGCACTTTGCAATATAGTGTACTTGAATGTCATAAATTAATTTAATTTTTTTTTTAAATTATAAAAGAATGAGTTTGTGTTTACATAGAGAAATGGATAGAGAATAATAAAGACCTGGACAATTTTTGTTTAAAGGGTTTATTCCTTGCAGAAATCCTGATTAAAAAAAAAATAAATAAATTATAAGTCATTTTTGTGCATAAAATATTATATAATGAAAAAAATATATATAGTTATTAGATCCATCAAACCTTGAGAAATATCCTGACATAGTAAGGAAACACATACATAGTAGAGATTGTCCAGTATTCAAATCCTCAGAAATGTTGAAGTGAATAAAGGAAAAAAAAAAA
Organism: Lithobates sylvaticus; assembly: GCA_028564925.1. Classification (NCBI taxonomy): domain Eukaryota; kingdom Metazoa; phylum Chordata; class Amphibia; order Anura; family Ranidae; genus Lithobates; species Lithobates sylvaticus. The sequence goes on along the minus strand of CM053035.1, from coordinate 147,190,147 downwards.
ACTGAAGATTCCCCTCTTGACAGCTGGTGTCATCAAAATGTAAGCTGATAGTTCAGAATTTTGGCGATTTTCCTGTCATCAGTTTCTCGTTTCCACATATTGGATAAAAGAATGTATTTGGTGCCTGAATTGTCTTTGTCATCACCGCGTTTTACTTTATTCTTTTTTTTTTTTTTTTTTTATAGACATCTGGAACACAGTTGTGTTAAAGGGAAACTAAATTATTTTTGGTCTATGTTTTTTTTTTTTGTTTATGTTTTGATAACTGTTGTTTTATATCTTTTTATTTACTAATTTAGCTATTTAAATAAAATCATTGTTTGTCCAGTAAATATTAAATACAGGGTTCATTGGTGTCACAGTGCATTTTGGAGGTTTCTAAAGAGAGAATACAGTGGAAGGTGTTGTTATTTTCAGACCTGCTTTCTCTAATGCCACGTACACATGATCAGACTTTTCGGCCAGACTATCCGGCGGACTTAGTCCGGCGGACAATCCCGCCGGATAGTCCAATCGTGTGTACGGGGCATAACTGACACTCTGCAAGCTCACTCTCAAATAAAGTAAGGAGGAAGAAAAATCACTGCTCTGATCATCAGTTTTGTATATAAGCTCTGTGCATGGTAGGATTTTCAGTAAAGCAGTTATGATTCATAAAATTGTGTATAGAAGTTTAAAGCTTTATCTACTAGCTAGAAAAAGGCAAATAAACAATATTCATATTTACCAGAATAATCTAAAAATATATTTTAAATATGTATTTTATAATCCTGTGCAAAATAAATAATTAAAGAAATATATACAAAACACTTTACATTGTAGTTTTGTAGATTCAAAGATATATATATTGTTGATACATGTTTTAAGTTACTATACTTATTGGAAGTACCAAATAATAATACTAGCCTGCTCAAAAAAATTACTTTGCTATGAACGGCCAAGAGAAGTCAGATTATACACATTGCCGAATGAGTTAGGACACCCCATATTCTTCCTGGTAATAATAGAGGTTTACCTTAGTAAGTTTACAGACGGTACCAACAAACATTGTTATTGGAAAGCCTACCAGACTTTAAAGCAAAATGGATTGCAGCGTGCGTGGTGACGTCACAGGCATGGACACCGCGGAAGTCCATGCCTGTGACGTCACCACGCAAGCCGAAATTACGAGGAATTTGGATCGGTTCCCAGGAACTATTACCTTTGTTTACATGCTGGATTTTATCTGCTATACTGTGAGTTACTAGCACTATTTTGTCTTAATAAACGTTTTTTACAGTTTCACATTATGTGGGTGTTTTCCATGTATCCCCATATTCATCATGATGTAGTGATCCTAATTACTAGCCATGATACCATCTTTTCTATCATAAGAGGGGAGAAGTTTTGGATTTCCGATTTTGGTTTATAGCTTACTGTATATACAGCGCTTATGATGCTTATAACTTAGAGTCAATTGTTTCTGGTAAGAAGGTAATCCAATTATTTGTTGGTGGAGTTACACCTGGGTGATCGATTCACAAATTTATCACGTTCACTAATACTGGATGCATATCATGGAAGTTTACAATCAATGGAATTTGCACTTGGTTTTGTCACCATGGTGGATAACAATAAGAACTGTTTTTCCATACAGACTATAATTTTTTTGTCACGTTTAATTTTTTTCACTTTTTTATTTATATTTTTAACTCAAAATCCATCCATTGTGTTGTGGTCAGCAGCTTGTTTGTTCTACCAGTGCAATCATTTTGTTTAGTAATAACTGGTATACAGTGCCTTGAAAAAGTACTCATACCCCTTGAAATTTTCCTCATTTTGCCATGTTACAACCAAAAAATGTATTGTATTTCATTGGGATTGTATGTGATTGACCAACAAAAATTGTGAAGTGGAAGGAAAATGATAAATGTTTTTAAAATGTTTTACAAATAAATATCTGAAAAGTGTGGCGTACATTTGTATTCAGCCCCGCTGAGTCAATACTTTGTAGGACCACCTTTTGCTGCAATTACAGCTGCAAGTCCTTTTTGGGGATGTCTCTACAGCTTTGCACATCTAGAGAGTGAAATTTTTGCCCATTCTTCTTTGCAAAATAGCTCAAGTTCTGATAGATTGGATGGGGAGCGTCTGAACAGCAATTTTCAAGTCTTGCCACAGATTATCAAGTGGATTTTGGTCTGGGCTTTGACAGGACCATTCTAACACATGAATATGCTTTGATCTAAATCATTCCATTGCAGCTCTGGCTTGTATGTTTAGGGTTGTTGTCCTGCTGGAAGATGAATCTCCGCCCCAGTCTCAAGTCTTTTGCAGACTCTAACAGGTCTTCTAAGATTGCCCTGTTTTGGTTCCATCCATCTTCCCATCAATGCTGACCAACTTTCCTGTCCCTGCTGAAGAAAAGCATTCCCACAACATGATGCTACCACCACCATGTTTCATGGTGAGGATGGTATATTCAGGGTGATCGGCAGTGTTTGTTTTCCGCCACACATATCGCTTTGCTTTTGGGCCAAAAAGTTTGATTTTGGTCTCATATGACAAGAGCACCTTCTTCCACATGCTATGACCCCCACATGGCTTCTCGCAAACTGCAATAGGAACTTCTTATGGCTTTCTTCTTGCCACTCCTCCATAAAGGGCAGGTTTGTGGAGTGCACGACTAATAGTTGTCCTGTGGACAGATTCTCCCACCTGAGCTGTGGATCTCTGCCTGTGAGTTTAGGTGGATGGCCATGTCTTGGTAGGTTTGCAGTTGTGCCATCCTCTTTCCATTTTCAGATGATGGATTGAATAGTGCTCCGTGAGATATTTAAAGCTTGGAATTTTTTTTTTTTATAACCTAACCCTGCTTTCAACTTTTCCACAACTTTATCTCTGACCTGTCTGGTGTGTTCCTTGGTCTTCATGATGATGTTTGTTCACTGAGAATCTCTAACAAACCTCTGAGGGCTTCACAGAACAGCTGTATTTATACTGAGCTTAAATTACACACAGGTGGACTCTATTTACTGATTAGGTGACTTCTGAAGGCAATTGGTTCCACAAAATTCTACTTAGGGGTATCAGAGTGATACAAATGCACTTTTCAGATATTTATTTGTAAAAAAAATTGAAAAACATTTATCATTTCCCATGAGGCATTGTAAAACTCTGACATTTACAGACATGATTAAGCATGATGGGAATTGTAGTTCCTTAACAACTGGAGGGCCGTAGTTCTATCACATAAAATCCCAATAAAATACATTTTCGTTTTTAGTTATAACATGACAAAATGTGGAAAATGTCAAGGGGTATGAATATGTAGCGGTATATTGCTACGAGTTACAAACATCCACCAAATCACCCTGCTGCCAGACCCCCATCTATCACCTCTGAGACAATGAGCAGTCATTTGCATAGTTTTGTTGCGTTTATTGTGGGATACAAAGGAAGATATTTGATGCCCATAGCACTTATTGAATTGTCATCACATTTCTAGAACATTGATTAGCAGCTTTAGCCCTGAAAAATTATGCACTTCTAACATTCACAGTCTGGTCTCCTGCATATCTCCACTGCAGACTATTGCTCCTCTTCCTCCTCTTCACTGACTCCTGCAGAGCAGTGGTGGCTGGTTTAATTTTTTTGGATGGGGGGGGCGCCAGACCAAGCCCATCAATTTTGACCCCTCCCACTTCATAAAATGGCGGTCATTGCAATACTTATTTTCACACTGCACTTACAAGCGCACTTTTTTTGTAAAAAAAATTCACTTTTTTTAAAAAAAAAAATAAGACAACAGTAAGGTTACCCCAATTTTTTTATATTGTGAAAGATAATGTTACGCCGAGTAAATTGATACCCAACATGTCACGCTTCAAAATTGCGCCCACTCGTGGAATGGCATCAAACTTTTACCCTCAAAAATATCCATAGGCAACGTTGAAAAAATTCTACAGGTTGCATGTTTTGTGTTATAGGGGAGTTCCAGGGCTAGAATTATTGCTCTCACTCTACCGATCGCGGCGATACCTCACATGTGTGGTTTTACCACCATTTTCATATGCGGGCGCTGCTCGCGTATGCGTTTTACTTCTGCGCGCAAGCTCATCAGGACGGGGAGCTTTAAAACAAAAAAAAAAAATTTTATTTTTTTTTTTAATTTTTTTTTTTTTTTTGGGTCACTTTTATTCCTATTACAAGGAATGTAAACATCCCTTGTAATAGAGAAAAGCATGACAGGTCCTCTTACATATGAGATCTGGGGTCAAAAAGTCCTCAGATCTCATATTTGGTTTGTGAAATAAAGGAGATGTATATAGAATATTATACAGCCATCAGTGATTCTGACGGTAAAAATGCTCCACACTCCCCTATCATATCTATGTTATTAGCACAGAGCAGAGCACTCAACAAGCCACACCAATAGCAAGCACATTTTTTAGTCTAAGGCCACTTTCACACTGGGGCGGGAGCCGCGGCGACGGTAAAGCAGCGCCATATTTAGCGCTGCTTTACCGTCGTTTTAGCCGCGGTATTCGGCCGCTCGCGGGGCGTTTTTACCCCCCGCGAGCAGCCGAAAAAGGGTTAAAATCCCCCGCAAGGCGCCGCCGTATCGGCGCTTTGCGGCTGTTTTGCCGCGGTATTACCGCGGTTCCCATTGAAATCAATGGGTACGAGCAGTATAGGAGCGGTGAATACACCGCTGCTATACCGCTCCAAAGATGCTGCTAGCAGGACTTTTTTTTACCATCCTGCTGACGCACCGCTCCAGTGTGAAAGCCCGCCGGCTTTCACACTGGAGTTAATGGGGCGTTTTTTTTTTCAGGCTGTGTACAGGCGCTATTTTTAGCGCTGTACCGCCTGATAAACGCCCCAGTGTGAAAGGGGCCTAAGTAACAAGCAGAGCAGACCATTGCAGATTGCTGATAAGAATACCGCATGTTACATCTCCTGCTCACGACTGCTGAGCACATTATTCATATAAAAAAAAACCTGGCTGCTAGATATATTCGTTTCCAAATAAAACATAAAACATGGATCATATTGCTCAAGTGTGAGTAAAGGGGTGTATTTTAGTCCTTTTAAAATTGCCTCTAAATATAATTATTAGGTGTTCAGTCCACAGAGAACATTCACACTCTCGCTCACCTTACTGCAGCTCTGCTCGGATTGAGGAACGGAGCTGCCAACATCACTTCCGGCTTTCGCCTGCCTCACGAAACCCGGAAGTGACCTCAGGGTTTAAACAACAATGCTCCCACATCACAGTGATTTTACAGGCGGAAGCTACTTGGCGTTCTGCATTGCGCCATAAGGCGGGTTAAGAGCCCGCAAATGAAGCGCCATGTATGCAATCTTGTGATTACATATACGTGGCGTTTCCCATAGTGCACTGCGACCGGCGCCACAGTGCACTTTAACTTTGTTAAATAACTTTTTTTTTTCTGTCTTAACCGCTTCCCGACCACCTCCTGCACATTTACGTCGGCAGAATGGCACGGCTAGGCAAAAGCACGTACAGGTACGCCCCCTTTAATTGCCTAGCCGTGGGGTCACGCGCGCGGCGCCAGCGGCATGCTCGCGACCCAGTCGGGAGCTCCGTGACCACGGCCGCGGGACCAGCGGACCCGATCGCCGCTGGTGTCCCGCGATCGGGTCACAGAGCTGAAGAACGGGGAGAGGTCTGTGTAAACAAACCTCTCCCCGTGCTTCCTACACTCCCTGTCACTAATCGGCTGTTTCCTGTCATCGGGAAAGCCGATCAGACGTCAGACGTCAGCCACGCCCCCTAATGTAATAAAAAACACACACGTCACAGACCATAACCCCTCCCCGCCCCCTAGTGGTTAACTCTTTCACTGCCAGTGTCATTTATACAGGAATCAATGCATTTAAATAGCATTGATTGCTGTATAAATGACAATGGTCCCAAAAATGTGTCAAAAAGGTCCGATGTGTCCCCCATAATGTCGCAGTCACAATAAAAATCGCTGATCGCCGCCATTACTAGTAAAAAAAAAAATATTAATAAAAATGCTATAAAACTATCCCCTATTTTGTAAACGCTATAACTTTTGCGCAAACCAATCAATAATCGCTAATTGCGTTTTTTTTAACCAAAAATATGTAGAAGAATACGTATCGGCCTAAACTGAGGAAATATATTTTTTTGGGGATATTTATTATAGCAAAAAGTAAAAAATATTGAATTTTTTTCAAAATTGTCGCTCTATTTTTGTTTATAGCGCAAAAAAAATAAAAACTGCAGGGGCGATCAAATACCACCAAAAGAAAGCTCTATTTGTGGGAAAAAAAGGACGCCAATTTTGTTTGGGAGTCACATTGCATGACCGCGCAATTGTCAGTTAAAGCGACGCAGTGCCGAATCGCAAAAAGGGGCCTGGTCCTTTGGCTGCAAATTGGTCCGGGGCTTAAGTGGTTAAGCATGCAGAGCTGCATGTTGCTGTGATTTTTAATGAAAGGGGGTGAAAAGTCCACTTACCTAATCATACAACTAGGCACATTTTCCTATGATTTACCGCCTGTTGTCACTGTTCCTTTCTGTATATACAGTGCCTTAAAAAAAGTATTTGTAGCACCCTCTACCTTTAGGTAAGTGCAACGTGGCTCCCAAACAAATTGGCGTCCTTTTTTTCCCACAAATAGAGCTTTCTTTTGGTGGTATTTGATCGCCCCTGCGTTTTTATTTTTTGCGCTATAAACAAAGATAGCGCGACAATTTTGAAAAAAATGCAATATTTTTTACTTTTTGCTATAATAAATATCCCCAAAAAATATATAAAAAAACATGTTTTTTCCTCAGTTTAGGCCGATACGTATTCTTCTACAGGTTTTTGGTAAAAAAAAAATGCAATTAGCGATTATTGATTGGTTTGCGCAAAAGTTATAGCGTTTACAATATAGGGGATAGTTTTATAGCATTTTTATTAATATATATTTTTTACTAGTAATGTCGGCGATCAGCGATTTTTATTATGGCGGACACATCAGACATTTTTGACACATTTTTGGGACCATTGTCATTTATACAGCAATCATGTGCTATTTAAATGCACTGATTCCTGTGTAAATGACACTGGCAGTGAAGGAGTTAACCACTAGGGGGCAGGGAGGGGTTAAGTGAGCCCTGTGTGTGTTTTCTAACTGTCTGGGGGCGTGGCTTGGCATGTGACGTGACTGATCGTCTTTACCTATGACAGGGAACAGACGATCAGTGACAGTGTCACTAGGAAGCACTGGGAGAGGTTTGTTTATACATACATCTCCCCGTTCTTAAGCTCTGTGACCCGATCGTGGGACACCAGCCGCGACCGGGTCCGCTGATCCCCCGGCCGCGGTCATGGAGCTCAGGACCAGGTCGCAAGCGCGCCACCGACGGCGCGCGCGCGACCCAAGGCCAGGCTCTTAAAGGGCAACGTACCTGTACGTTGATGTGCCCAGCCGTGCCATTCTGCCGACGTATATGTGCAGGAGGTGGTCCTTAAGCGGTTAATATGATATCTTATATTCATTAGTTAAACAAAAATGTATTACTTTTACTCACAATGTCTGTAAGGCACTGGTTATATAACCCTGGCCTTGCAGCTGTATCCTGGGAAATTCCTGTTATATGTTCCCAGTGGCAGACCCACAGTTCCAGGAAGTAAAGGGAGATGGCTTTATCTAAAAATGGCCACTTTGACAAGAATGGGAGGACACTAAAAAATAAGGTATACAAAGAATAAAAAGCCTGCAATTATATATAAGTATCTGTTTGTAGATTGCCATTTCTAAAGGTGCCTTTGTTGTATTTTTTATGATAAGGGTGAAGTTTCTCTTTTATTATAGTTATAATGTAATCTTTCTCCTTTTTACACACAGTGATAAAGTAATCATTCTAGCTTACGTGTTAGAAGAAGAAATGACCTTGATATTTCAAATGTACTGGTTTACAGTAGATTAAGTCCAACAAGATGTATGTCAGGACGTGGACTTATCTCTTTGTTTTACAATTTACAGTTTTACTGCGCACCGGGGGTACAGCTATCACTATACTTCTGCTGCTCAGATGCTGGACCTTCAGGTGTAAGATACAGCATCTTTAGAGTCCTGTGCAGTTGCTCTGCCCACCCCTCCTCTGTTACTCAGTTATGGAATGCATTGTATGTGAACCCATTCACAAAATACAAAGCCTTCTGTGAATGGACAGCAGAAGGGAGCGACGGGCAGTCACACACCAGCTGCATCTCTACTGTCAGAGTGCAGGGAGTATAGTGATAGCTGCACCCCCAGCCTAAGTCAGCACCCCTCATGGTTGGAGGCCAAGTTACTTCACTGGCCTGACACTAGAAGGATAACATATTTTCACTTGCCAGTGTTACCTGTACCAGCACCAACTACATTTTATCATTTTGAGGGAAATAGAGTAGAATACTGATTTTCCTCCACCAGTTCTTTTACTCATACTCTACACTTTACTTGCTTCAGCCAGAAGGCAAAAATGTAAGTTGTTGTATACTTGCACTCCTGTGGTCCAGGCCCAGCCCTTTGACGGGTTCTGTTATGCAGCAGGCGCTAGTGTAGGGATCCTGCTGCTTAGACATGTAGAACATACAGTACTCATCGATCCCTACTGTCACCAGCTACCACCGCCTCCTCTCCTGATCTGGCTGCTCCTCCTACCCTTTTTTTCTTACTCCCTATTACCCTGAAGTTTGACATGAAGGTTTACACTTCATTCCCCATTCTCATTCACTGTGGGAGCACATTCCTATTCACTTCACAAGTAATTCAGACGGGATGGTGTTACTAAAGTTTCATTACTTGAATAAAATTGTCTAATGCCCTGTACACACGGTCGGAAAATCCGATGGAAAAGGTCCGATCGGATTATATTGTCTGAAAATTCGATCGTGTGTGGGCTCTGTCGGACTTTTTCCGTCGGAAACTCAGATGGAAAAAATTTGAGAGCAGGATCTCAAAATTTCCCGACAACAAAATCCGATCGGACTTTGTCTGATCGTTTGTAGAGAGGTCCGATCGGACAAAGTGCCACGCATGCTCAGATCAAATTACGAGACCAAAGCTATTGGCTACTAGCCTAGTAGTCCCGTTGCAACGAACGAATGTCATCACGTTCGGAACAATCGAATTTTCCGACAACTTTGTCCGACCGTGTGTATACAACACCAGTTTCGGACAAAATCCATTGAAAAAAATCCGACGGATTTTGTGGTCGGAATGTCCGACCGTGTGTACAAGGCTTAAAAGTAATAGTCCCTCATCACCTCCACATTACAGTTCTCCAATAGTTACAGTGAGGGAAAAAAGTATTTGACCTCCTGCTGATTTTGTACGTTTGCCCACTGACAAAGAAATGATCAGTTTATAATTTTAATGGTAGATTTATTTTAACAGTGAGAGACAGAACAACAACAAAAATATCCAGAAAAACTAATTTCAAAAAAGTTATAAATTGATTTGCATTTTAATGAGTGAAATAACTATTTGATCCCCTATCAAATCAGCAAGGTTTCTGGCTCCCAGGTGTCTTCTATATGGGTAATGAGCTGAGATTAGAAGCAATCTCATAAAGGGAGTGCTCCTAATCTCAGCTCGTTACCTGTATAAAAGATAGGTCCAAGGATGATCTGTGAATGACAAACAAAGACTTGGGGGGCACATCCTATAAAAATTACATTTAAATCCTGCAAGGCTATTTAACCACCTCAATACACCCCCTTCCTGCCCAGACCAATTTTCAGCTTTCAGCGCTCTTATACTTTGAATGACAATTACTCAGTCATGCAACACTGTACGCATATGAAATTTGTGTACTTTTTTCCACACAAATAGAGCTTTTTTTTGTGGTATTTAATCACTACTGGGTTTTTTATTTTTTGAGCTATAAAAAAAAAAAATACCGTAAATTTTGTAAAAAGAAAATGCCTTTTTCTTTGTTTCTGTCATACAATTTTGCTAATTAGTAATTTTTCTTCATAAATTTTGGCCAATATTTATACTGCTACATATCTTTGGTAAAAAAATAACCCAAATTAGTGTATATTATTTGGTCTTTGTGAAAGTTATAGAGTCTACAAACTATGGTGCATATCACTGGAAATTGATCACATCTGATCTGGCCTTTAGTACATCAGGTGAATCTCATTTATTGAGACAGTAACAAGTCAGGAAAGTACAAATACCCTCCAAATTACCCCTTTTTAGAAAGTAGACATTTCAAGGTATTAAGTAAGTAGCATGGTGAGTTTTTTTAAGTTGTACATTTTTTGCAAAATGAAGATGTTTTTATTTATTTTTTTACAAAATTGTCATATTATCAGGTTATTTCTCACACAGAGCATATGCATAAAACAAATTACGCCCCAAAATACATTCTGCTACTCTTCCCGAGTATGGCGATACCACATGTGTGAGACTTTTACACAGCCTGGCCACATACAAAGGCCCAACATTGAAGTAGCACCTTCAGGCGTTCTATGAGCGTAAATGACACATCTCATTTCTCAACCACCTATTACATTTTTGAAGGCCCTGGAGCACCAGAACAATGGAATTGCCCACAAAATTACCCAATTTTGGAAAGCAAACACCCCAACGTATAATCTATGAGGCATAATGAGTCTTTTGAATGGTTAATTTTTTTCCAGAAGTTTTTGGAAAATGTGGGAAAAAAATTAAATGCATTTTTTTTTTTTACACAAAGTTGTCAATTTATAAGATATTTCTAACACATAGCATGTATATAGCAAAAATGACACCCCAAGATACATTCTGCTACTCTTCCAGAGTATGGCGATACCACATGTGTGAGACTTTTACACAGCCTGGTCATATACAGAGGCCCAACATTGAAGTAGTACCTTCAGGCGTTCTAGGAGCATAAATTACACATCTAATTTCATTCCTACCTATCACACTTTTGAAGATCCTTGAGCACCAGGACAGTGGAATTACCCACAAAATGACCCCATTTTGGAAAGCAAACCCCCCAATGTATATTCTAGGCATGGGCTGCAGATAGGTACTCGGATACTCTGATGGGCTGCAGATAGGTACTCAGGTACTCTGATGGGCTGGAGACAGGTACTCGGGTAACTTGATGAGCTGCAGACAGGTACTCCATTACTCTGATGGGCTGGTGACAGGTACGCGGATACTCTGATGGGCTGGTGACAGGTACTCGGGTACTCTGATGGGCAACCGATAGGTACTCGGGTACTCTGATGGGCTGGTGACTGGTATTCGTGTACACTGAAGGGAGGTGACAGGTACTTAGGTACTCATATGAACTGTGACAGGTACTCAGGTTCTCTGGTACTCATATGGACTGTGACAGGTACTCAGGTACTCATATGAGCTGTGACAGATACTCGGGTACTCAGACTGTGAAAGGTACTTGGGTACTCAGACTGTGAAAGGTACTTGGGTACTCAGACTGTGAAAGGTACTTGGGTACTCAGATGGACTGTGACAGGTACTCGGGTACTCAGATGGACTGTGACAGGTACTCTGGTACTCAGATGAACTGTGACAGGTAATCGGGTACTCAGGTGAGCTGTGACAGGTACTGGGGTACTCAGATGAACTGTGACAGGTACTCAGGTACTGGGGTACTCAGATAAACTGTGACAGGTACTCAGGTACTGGGGTACTCAGATGAACTGTGACAGGTACTTTGATGGCTGGTGACAGGTCCTCTTTATTGGGGGGAATCAGTGTGATTGGTGTACACTGTAAGCGGTAACGAGATGTTACCGCAATCTCCTCCTCACACACGTGTGAGGAGGAGAATGCGGTAACATCTCGTTACTGCTCTGTATTTCCATTTAGTGATTGGCTGTGAAAGGATCACAGCCGATCACGTGGTAAACAGCCTGTTTAAATGGACAGACATCATATGACGCCCGCCCAGAACGAGAGCCGCGCCGCCTGGCCGTCATATGACGGCCCGACAGGCGGCAAGAGGTTTAAGCACCTGAGCATATAGAGCAAAAATATGGGGATTTGGTCACACCGTATGGCTGTGCAGTGCTTAAGCCCACTACTGCGTCAAAGTACCCCATTATCATCATCACCAAATCCCAATATATTTGCTTAATATGTTAAGGTGTTTTAAATAGCCTTGCAGGATTTAAATGTCATTTTTTGTATGTGTGTGCTGTAATCTTTTGATCTGATTGAATTAGAAGCCCTGTCTACCACTACTGCAGATGGACTTGAAGTTCTCATATGGGGCTCATCCCACTTTTAGTCTATTAATAATTGACACTTGCTCCAGGTTTCCAAATGAAAGCCTGCATCTTGGTACAGAAATAGAGTTGGAGAAAGCGCTTTTTCTTTCTGTAAATATATATGCATTTATGATTATTATTATTTTTTGTAATAGGCAGACCTAGCTTTTAAAATAAAAAATACTGCATTTGGCCACTAGATAAACAATATGTATGATAAGAATCGCCTTTATACTTAGTGCCATCTAGTGGCCAAAAAAAGGATTTTCTGTTTTAAAACGGAAAATTTATATCAAATACTTACCGTAATTTTCCTTTCCTGATGGACTCCATGGCAGCCTACGTATGGGTTAATCCCGCCTCTCATACCTCATAGGACCCCACTCCCATAAATCTTTGCTCCTAATCAGAGACTGTGTTCCATAACTTAGCCTACTCCAGCAAATGGGAGGGAGACTCCGGCTGCCATGGAGTCCATCAGGAAAGGAAAATTACGGTAAGTATTTGATATAAATTTTCCGTTTTCCTGACTGACTCCATGGCAGCCTACGTATGGGAAATAACTAGCCATACAGACTCGGGTGGGCACAAATTGCTGGTTCAACAAAAGAAGGTTTAATTGGCACCGTTCAAACAGATAAAACATTTAAACTGAAATTAACAGAGGAAAGAGCCGCTGGCTCAACACAATAATGCCTCATGAAAGTGTTTGACGACCAAGAGGCCGCTTTGCAGATCACCTCCGCCGATACGTGTCGGGAGGCCGCCCATGATGTTGACATACTCCTGGTAGAATGAGCAGTCACTGATTCTGGAGGAACCAGTCCTTTAGCTGCATATGCCCTTTGGATTGCTTGGACAATCCAACTTGCAATAGTTCTAGAGGAAGCAGGCAGTCCTCTATTCTTTCCATAAAAGTAGACAAACAGATGATCTGATCTTCTGAAAGGTGCAGTAGCTTCTAAGTAGCTTTTCAAGACCTCACCGACATCCAAGGGATGGTTAGTTGAAGAATCCTCTGACTGAAAGGTTGGGAGAACAATTTCCTGGTTCTCATGAAACACTGATGATACTTTAGGATTTGATCCTAGCATTGGAACCAGAACTACCCGATCAGGGAAGAAGGTAAGGAAAGGCTCTTTGGAACCTAGAGCACTGATTTCCGACACTCTTTTAGCCAATGTTATGGCCACTAGAAAGGCTGTTTTAAGGGAAATGTCCTTCATGGATAGTTCATCCATCCATTGGAAAGAATCTTCTGAGAAAAAAATCTAGCACCCAAGAAAGATCCCATTTAGAGAACCTTGGTTTTCTCTGGGGCCTAAGCCTTGATACTCCTCTGAAAAATTGTCTGGTAAGGGGATTCCTTGCCCAGGAAATACCAGCAAAAGCAGATATTGCTGAAACTTGAACTCGCAGGGAGTTTACAGACAAAGGGAGATCCAACCTTGTCTGGAGAAATCCTAGTACATCCTTTATTTCTGGATTACTACAGGAACCCCCGGAAGGGGAGACGTAGTCCATAAACTTAGACCAAATTCTCTGGTAAACTTTATTTGTACCTTGCCATCTAGCGTTCAGCAGGGTAGCAATTGCTGAACTTGGACAACCTAATGCTTCCAGCCTCTTCCTCTCAACCATCAGATGGAGATGGGACGGACCCGGATGAAGGGATGTTCCCTATAGAAGAAGATCCGATTTGGAGGGAAGCGGAACTGGGTCCCGGTAACTCAACTGTAACAGGAGCGGAAACCATGGCCTATTGAGCCAGTATGGGATGATCGCCACTATCTCTGCCGTCTCCTGTCTGAGTCTCGAAAGGAACCGAAGACTGATCGGAACTGGTGGAGAGGCATAGGTCTTGTGGAAATTCCACTGATCCGTGAGAGCATCCACCCCATGGCTTGGGGACAGCGATACCTGGTATAATAATTCCTCATCTCGGCATTGCAAGAAGATGCAGACAGGTCCACTTCCGGAACCATTCCCAATGACAGGATCCAGTTGAAGACTTCCGAGTGGAGAGACCACTCGTTGTTCAAGGAGGTTCTTGACAGAAAATCCGCCTGGACATTTTTGGACCCCAGGAAGATATACTGCCGTCAGGTCCTTCAAGTTCGCCTGAGCCCAGGACATAATTGGATTCACTTCCTTCAAAAGGGAGAGACTGCGAGTGCCCCCTGTCTTTTGATGTACGACACTGCCGTCGTATTGTCCAATCTCATGAGGACTTAGGCTCCCGATATGAGATGGAGAAAAACCAGATGGGCCTGGAAGGCAGCTCAAATCTCCAATATGTCCGAGACCACCCCCTGGGCAGGAAGATCCCACCTGCCCTGGGCTACCTCCGACCGACAGAGCACCCCAGCCTCTGCTGCTGGCATCTGTTGTCACTGTTATCCAGGAAACTGGAGCTATTGAATGGCAGTTGAGAAGATTCCTTCGTTGCAACCACCAAGGGAGACTCTCCCGCATGGAGGGAGTTATCCGGATCCAGTGATCCTGTAGACTTGGATTCCATTGTTGGAGGAATCCTTTCTGAAAGGGCGGCATTCTCCATTGCGCCCACTTTACCATGGGGGCTGTTGCCACCATGGTGCCTATTATCCTGAGGCACTCGGAGGACCTGAGAAGAGGAGCGGACATTGCCAGATGAATCCTGTCCTGGACCACTGGAATCTTCTCTAGAGGAAGAGAGATCGTGCTCTTTACTGTGTTGAACTGTGCCCCTAGGAAAACTAGGGACTGGGTTGGCTCCAGATGACTTTTTTCCTTGATTCAAAAGCCAGCTGAATTCTGTCAGGGTAAATATGACTTGCTCCCGGTGTGACAGTAGTTGTTTTCTGTCCTGAGACAGTAGGAGTAGGTCGTCAAGGTAATGTGTAATCGAATACCTCGGACTCCGATCAAGGCGACCACCGCCAGTAAGAGCTTGGAAAACACCTGCGGCGATGTCGTAAGCCCGAACGGGAGACATATGAATTGGAGGTGTTTTTGACCCACCGGAAATCGGAGATATTTTTTAAAGTCCTTCACTATTGGTACATGGAAGTACGCTGTCTGTCGAAAGGTCAGCAATGTCTCCATCTTGAACTTTCCCTTTTTTATAAAGGAGTTAGTTTAGGTAAGTCAGGCCGATAACCGGCCTCCAGGAACCACTCTTTTTGAGAATCATAAAGAGGGGGGAGTAAATCCCTAAAACTTTTCCTCGGACGGGACTGGAATGGCGGCACCTTGGGTGATAAGGGAGTCCATGTAGGTCAATAGAACCTCTCTCTTCTCTTCCGACAAAGGAAGGCTTGTGGGAACAAAACGATGTATGGGTGGATTGTTGAACACCCAGGCATGTCCTAGAGAGACTGTCTTTATGACCCAGTAGTCTTGTATCAAGGCTGCCCAGACGTGGCAGAAGCGTAGTAAACGAGCCCCTACTTGCTCCGCCTAAACAGGCGCTATATCAAAAAGACTTTGCCGCTTCACGGCCCCTAGAAGATGTAGATTTTGAAGGCTTCTGACCAGAAGGCTGGTTTCTCCTCCAGTTCCTCCTAAATTCCCGACCCGGTCTGTAACGCCGTGCATCCCTAGCACGTTCCGGGTCTGACCTGGACTGGACTCTCTTCTGGGCAAACAGACGGCGGTCCTGGGGTAAGAATCCAGACTTCCCGCCGGTAGCACGAGTGATGGCTGAATCAAGCTTATTCCAAAAAAACAGAAGAACCCTCAAAGGGAATTTTGCACCAGGCCTGTTTAGAGGCCGGATCCGCCACCCAAGGGAGTAGCCATAAAGCTGTTTAGCTGTAATGGAAGACCGCATGACACGTGCCCTTTTCATCTCACATATTGGAGAGCTCTTGAGGGCTTTTTCGGACATACTTCCCAAGGTTGCACCCATATCATCCGTCTAACACTCCATTGCTTTGGATAATGCTGCCAAGGCCAATGCTGGCTTACAGGCCGTCCCAGCCATAATGTATATACGCTTCAAATCCGTATCAATTTCCCTCTCAAGACCATCCTTGAAAGAGATGGTGTCTTCCAGTGGGAGCGTGACATGTCTTACCAGCCTCATCAAGGCGGCATCAATAAGAGGAGCAGACTCCAGGTGCTTAACCTCCTCACCTTTAAATGGATACATTCTGGCCACTTTAGAGATAAGAGAATTCTTTCTCTCCACTTTGCTCCAAAATCGAGATAAATTCTCCCAGTTCACCCAGGAAAGGAAATTTGAGCACTCTTTTTTAAGATGCTTAACGTATTTCCTCTGTTTAGAGGGTGCTTCCACTGGCTCCTCCCACCTCAGTGCATCCTTCACTGCCCTCACCAGATGAGGGACCTGGGAAAGTCAAATCCTGCACTGGGATCCTCCACTTCAGCTTCGCTGTCTGAAGATCCGCTGAAAGAGAAATTGTCACGGAAGGGACCTGGAGCTTCAAGGTCTTCCACCTCAACCACTGAAGTTGGTGCAGAGGGAGGTATAGCTGCATGGGCGGAATCTGATTTATTCAAGGATTCCTGAACACCCATCCTGACCAAGGCCCCTACTTGCCGGTCTTTATCATCCCTTTCTTTGCAGCTCGGGAAACATAAATCGCATAGCGATTTATCTCCTGGCACTTTCGCTCTACATCCTCAACAGGATCTTTTTTTCGAGCGACCAGAATGGTAGAGGGAATAGTGCCGAGACCCCGACCTTGACTTGTCAGAGTGGTGTCTGGAGGAGGACTTAGGGCGTCCAGAACTGTACCTAGAACGGTCATGTCTTGACCCAGAATGTGTATTATCTTTGCGTGCTGAAGGACGAAGATCCGTAATAGAAGGGCTAAAATAGATAATAAGGAGAAAGAAATTCCCTTAAAAATATACCCTATACCAACCAACACAGGCAGAAAGAACACCAAATTTCTCCCTACCTGCGGCGTAAAGGCTGGCCACAAGGGGGCGACGAAACATCCATAGTCACAATTCGGACAGGCTGCAACAATATCCATAGTAAAAAACATTTACTAAAATCCATTTATTTTATTTATTTATTTTTTTTTTTAAATAAATAAATCAATTTGCCAAAGTCATTTTACCTATGCATAGCATAGACATCTGTTAAATCAATAGGGGATAAGGCATCAAGCCTCTTACCTCAGTAAAGCAGAGAAAACAGCGTCACAGCGTTTGTTTGAATGCAGCAGCAAGCCTGTCTAAATCTGACAGGCATTCAAATCTGCCGCCTGAATGACGTCACAACGCCGTCAGCGTCACCCCCACGGCGCTCGCGCCCATGCGAGAACGCCGCCATTCATCTGTACTGCGCATGCACCGACCAAGCCTCGATCCCAACCGAGACTATGCGGCTGCGCAGTACAGGAAAGCGGCGGTCTGGGACGCAGATGCGCTCCAGCCGCCATACACCCGGAAATGGTACATACAACAAACAAAAACAGGCTGCCATACGTTACTGCTCCAGCACGCCGACCACCCGACCTGGCTCCCGTCCACAGGCACGTCACTGGGGGATTATTCAGGGAAAAGGCCTCCCGCTAGTAGCTAGGACGAATGGCCATACTGCCGCTTTCCAGCCAGTGGCTAGATAGTAAGCTCTTCAGGCAACGCTCTTCATCCCCATGTCCACCCTGCTAGTAGCTGGGCTAATGGACTCCAGACACCAAATCATCATCATGTGTGCAGCTGCAACAGGAACCAGACCCGGATTAACGACTCCTTGAGGTAAGAACTACTACTTCAGTCCTTAAGGAGGAGGACAAAAAAGGAACACAGTCTCTGATTAGGAGCAAAGATTTATGGGAGTGGGGTCCTATGAGGTATGAGAGGCGGGATTAACCCATACGTAGGCTGCCATGGAGTCAGTCAGGAAAGTCTGTTTAACAGCTTGCTGACCCGTCGCAGTACATTTATTGCAGCAGGTCGGCTCTGGCTCATACAGGCACAATCACGTAACTATACGTCATGATTTATGACTGCACCCTGATCGGCTGAGCGAATGACAGAAGAGAGCCCTGTGTTGGTAAACAACACAGGGCTCTCTACAGACAGCAGCAATTTTTTTGTTATCCCTAAAAAGCAGGAAGTAAAAAAACTGGACATATTGCTTAGTACAATTATCACACATTACACATAGTAAACATTGTAAGGCACGCATTTAACCCCTTGATTGCCCTAGATGTTAATCCCTTCCCAGCCAGTGTCATTAGCACTGATCACTACATTAAATTCACTGCTGATGTCAGTGACAGTTAGTTCCCCCCCCCCCCCCCCCCAGCGTCAGTTAGTGTATAGCACTAGTATAAAAAGAAATAAAAAAATCCATTATGTATACCATAGTTTTTATACACTTAAAACGCTTAAAGCTTTCATGCAAACCAATCAATATACACTTATTGGGATTTTTTTTTAACAAAGACATGTAGCAGAATACATTTTGGCCAAAATTTATGAAGAAATTCAATTTTTTATTTTTTTATTTATTGAATATGTTTTATAGCAGAAAATACAGTGGGTATTGTTTTGTTATTTTAGTTTTTTTAAATGTCAGGTCTTTTTTCGTTTATATCGCAAAAAATAAAAAACCCAGTGGTAAGCATATACCACCAAAACAAAGCTCTATTTGTGTAAAAAAAATTATCTAAATATTGTTTTGGGTACAGAGTTGCATGCCCGTGTAATAACTAGTTAAAATAGTGCAGTGCCGAATAGCAAAACATGGCCTGGTCATGAAGGGGGTAAAATGTTCTGAAGCTCAAGTGGTTAAAGCGGAGTTCCACCCACTTTTACAAGGTGGTCTTAAACTAAAGACCACCCCTCCACCCCTCGTTTTTGGATATCTATTTTTTTACTTTTTATAGGTACATAGTGTACTTCCGTCCTAGCTCGGCTGCGGTGCAGTACGTCATGTCCTCTTCTGCGGCAAATCCTCCTCCTTCTCCCCTGTTGCCTTCTGGGAACTCTGTGTGTCCCAGAAGATGACGGGGCCATTCAGAAAGCACCTTGCGACTCGCGCATGCGCAGTAGGAAACCGGCTGTGAAGCCTGAAGGCTCCCTGCACAGGTAAGTGTCCTTATTAAAAGTCAGCAGCTACAGTGTTTGTAGCTGCTGACTCTTTTAAAAAAAAAATTTTTGAGGGTGGAACTCCGCTTTAAAAGTGAGAGACGCTTACCTTAGCTCCAACAATCCCTAGAGGTTCTCCCCAACTTCTTTTGGGTGCCAATTTTTGCGATGTCAATTGGCCAGCTTGGAATGACCCCCATGTCTACGCAGGAGTTCAGTCCTGCCACACAGGCTCAGTGCTGGAATGTATAGTGAGCTGCGCATGCACAGCTCAGTGTACATTCTAACCATAGGTGTGCCCAGCCTATTGCATTAGGGTGTGCACCCGAAAGCTCAAACACACACATATGAGTGTGTGTCTACATACTGTATATACAGTATGACCCCAACACATTGATCTCCATGCTGGCACAGTGAAAGAGAAGAGCGGAAACACTTCTCTTACGGCAGAGCCGGTAAGAGGGAGAGCTTTCCCATCTTCCTGCTGGCACACAGAGCAATAATGTTAGTGCGCATGGAGTGATTAGGGTGTGCCCAAGTACATCTGGCAAACCCTGTGCACACGCCTATGACAGACTGCAAGCAGGCATGTACGTTTTTTTCTATTGCAGGAGAGACGTTTCATGTCTCTTCTGCAATAAACAGCCTACCTGCTCGCAACTTAAAAAAAAAAAAAAAAGACTTTTTTTATTTTTTTGCCCCATTCTCACAGTAAAAATGTACATGAACTTTCATTGGATAAATAGCTATGCAATTTTATTTATAAATACACCCACCCAATGTGGAAAAGGTTAACCGCTTCCCAACCGGCGCGCGACAATATACGTCGGCAAAAGGGAATGGACAGGCATAAAGGCATACAAGTACGTCACGGGAAGGAAGAACGGGAAGATGCCGATGAAAAACAGCATCTCCCCGTTCTGCCTAGCAACAAGTGACTCTGATCTCTGCTCCCTGTGATTGGAGCAGAGATCAGTGATCAGTAAAACACAGCCACGCCCCCCACAGTTAGCAACACGCCACTAGGACACACTAAACCCCGACACTGCCACCACCTGGTTAACCCCTTCACTGCTACTTACACAGGAATCAGTGCATTTGTATAGCACTGATTACTGTATAAATGACAATGTGTCAAAAATGTCCGATGTGTCCACCATAATGTCGCAGTCACAATAAAAATTGCTGATCGCTGCCATTACTAGTAAAAAAAACATATTAATAAAAATGCCATAAAACTATCCCCTATTTTGTAAACGCTATAACTTTTGCGCAAACCAATCAATAATCACTTATTAGAAGTAGAAGGATATGTATTGGCCTAAACTGAGGAAAAAATATGTTTTTTTATATATTTTTTGGGGATATTTATTATAGCAAAAAGTAAAAAATGATGCGTTTTTTTTAAATTGTCACTCTATTTTTGTTTATAGCGCAAACAATAAAAACCGCAGGGGTGATCAAATACCACCAAAAGAAAGCTCTATTTGTGGGGAAAAAAAGGACTTCAATTTTGTTTGGGAGCCACGTTGCACGACCGCGCAATTGTCAGTTAAATAGACGCAGTGCCGAATCGCAAAAAGTGCTCTGGTCTTAAAGCGGAAGTAAACCCATCGATTTAACAGTTTCAAAAAAAAGGCATGCCGGGAATGCTAACTGCACATTGGCTGTGCTCTCAACCAAACAGTCAAACCGTCCAATGGCTGGTGTCATAACAGATCACATGTGCAGCACCGTGGCAGTTGAAGATTAAACAGAGGCAAAGATGGCAGCTTCCTTGGCTGAAAACTATAGGGGGGGTTACTTCCACTTTAAGCCAGCAAAATGGTCTGGTCTGAAAGTGGTTAAATACCCCTTCTCCAATACATGCCCTTTTTAGATACTCTAGTTAGCACATGGCTCCTTTTAGTGACAACAAGCAGATTGGCTTTTCAGCTACTGTATGTGCCAAGGGTTGCCCCAGGCTACCATGATATTTTCCCACCAGGTTTCAAGGCAGAAAGTCCTCTATCCAAATACATTAAAACAGAGAAGACCATTTTACATTTTGCTTACAAAATACATTTATACACATTCACAAATCAGTCTTTTTCCGCATCTGTATGACATGCAGTCATATGTAGGAAATGCTGACAAATCTGAGAAATCAGCCCTCAGTGGACCATGCATTATTGAAATATGCCAAGCAGTAAGAACTATAAAGTGCTGTTTTCAGATATTTGTGTTATAGTAATGAATTGTACCGTACTCTGCAAGGCTGAAATATCACGCTGTAAACACCTGCAGGCTGTTTTTCTTTTTAATTCAGGAAAAGTTTACTGAGGAGGTACAAAAAAGGCACAAAGTTTCACCTATGATTCGGGGGGCGACTAAGGCAATACATGTGTTTTTAGCGCTGGGAGCACGGTGCTGGTGGTCTTCAAATCGCACACCTTGCGTTGCGGTGCCATTCATTCAGATATGTCGGGCCGCTCCTCGCAAAGGCTCCCGCTGTGTGAGGAAGGGGCAGCTTTCATGAAAGCCATCCATGACGTGCCGTGCGTCAGAGGGGGCGGGGTCACCAGTGCCCTCAAAAAGACCTGTCAGACGGAGCGAAGCCTCACACAGGAAGGCAGCTTTGATCCAGTGGCGGCTGGTGCTCAAAATATTGGGGGGCGCAAACAAACTGAAAAATTCTGAAAAATACTTAAAATTCAAGAAAAACAACCACTCAGCCTATCAAATTGCAGCCACTTTGCCATCCCAAAATTGCAGCCACTGTGCCCCGCAAATACAACCCCACATGTGCCATCAAATTGTGCCCAGCAAACAGCCACTGTGCCCATCAAACTGTGCCCATCAACAACACTGTGCCCATCAAATGCATTTGCCCAGCAGCCACCCATCAAATACAGCCATTGTGCCCATCAAATACAGTCAGCCATATGCAGCCACTGTGCCCCACAGACCCCCTGTGCCTCCTCTGCTCCTCTTCCTAAGCACCAGGCATCCAATGGGGTGGCCTGGCGCTTTGGCTAATCAGGAAATAGGTCTGACACCCTGCCGTCTGATTGGCAAAGAGGAAGGTTAGTGTGAAAATAGCAAAAATGTATTTGCTATCATCACACAATTGGGTGGGATCAGCCACTGTGCCATTTGTAGTTGGTCCTGAGTTTTCTGTGCATCATCACATATTAAACCATCAGCACCTCAATAATTTCTGCATAATTTGCGCAGTTTAGCCTATAAACTACCTGCATGACTGCAGATAGATTTCTTTGTTGAAGGTATAAAGGTAGTGTCTAGACACCACCTAGTGGCTAAAGTAGTGAAATACAATTTATACTGCTAACTGCAATTTTTTGTTAAAGTATAACTAAGCGGTATGATGATCTAAATCAAACAGCAAATAAAAAAAAAATGAATATAGCATATACAATAGAGACTCAAGTCATATTGTACATATTTCTCTTTTTTTTCCCCCTCCCCACCGTTTGGACAATTCAATGGACTCTTCACTTTATTGGATTATTGTCCATCCGGTGGGTGGGGTTCCTTTCCTCCCATTTTTGTACCACAAATAGAGCTTTCTTTTGATCACCTAATTTTGAAAAAAAAACACAATATTTTTTGCTATAATAAATATCCCCAAATTAAAAAAAATAAAATAAAACGTCTTCATCAGTTTAGGCCGATATGTGCCCATCAAATGCAGCATTTTTATTTTTCATTTATTTTTTACTAGTAATGCGATCTGCGATTTTTTTATCGGGACTGCGACATTGACAGATTGGACACTGTTGACACTTTTTTGGGACCATTAAAATTTATACAGCGACCATAGCTAAAAATAGCCACTGATTACTGTATAAATGTCACCATCAAAGAACACATTCTGGCTCTGTCAGGAGTAGGGATGAGCCAACCCCCCAGTGTGCCCATCACATGCAGCCACTGTGCCCATCAGTAGGGATGAGCCGAACACCCACCGTTCGGCTCGCACCAGAACACAGACCTAAAGTCCGTGCGAGCTTTAGAACCCTATTAGTTATAATGGATGTGAACGTTCAAAATCAAAAGTGCTAATTTTTATAAATAAAAAAGTGTTTGGGGGTCCCCCCAAATTCAAATAACAACCACTGTGCCCATACCTTTAAATTTCGTACCTGGGGGTGTCTCTATAGACTGTGAAGGGGCGCATGTTTCCACTAGAACTGTCCCTGCAAATAGTGTAATTTTTGCAAGAAAAAAAGCTATTTAAAATCACCCGGCCCCCACCCCTGTGTGAAATGGTAAGGGGGTACAAAATTACCCCTACCATTTCACCAAAAAAGTGTCAAAAATTTTAAAAATGACCCCAGCCAAAAAAAATTGTGCCCATCAAATGCAGCCTGGCAGGCCGCAGGAAAAGAGGGGGGGCGAGAGCGCTCCCGCCTGACCTGTGCCCATCAAATGCAGCCACTGTGCCTCCCCATGCCTATCAAATTCAGCCACACTGTGCCATCAATTGCAGCCACTGTGCCCAGCAAATGCAACCACTGTGCCATCAAATTCAGCCACTGTGCCCATCACATGCAGCCACTGTGCCCATCAAATACAGCCACTGTGCCCCATCACATGCAGCCACTGTGCCCATCAAATACAGCCACTGTGCCCAGCATATGCAGCCACTGTGCCCAGCATATGCAGCCACTGTGCCATCAAATGCAGCCACTGTGCCATCAAATACAGCCACTTGCCCATCATATGCAGCCACTGTGCCCATCATATGCAGCCACTGTGCCCATCAAATGCAGCCACTGTGCCCAGCAAATGCAGCCACTGTGCCCATCATATGCAGCCACTGTGCCCATCATATGCAACCACTGTGCCCATCAAATGCAGCCATTGTGCCCATCATATGCAGCCACTGTGCCCATCAAATACAGCCATTGTGCCCACCAAATGCAGCCACTGTGCCCACCAAATACAGTCACTGTGCCCATCATATGCAGCCACTGTGCCCACCGACCCCCCCCCCCCACTTGCAGGCTCGTGGCTCTGGCAGCACCCCAAACCCCCCCCCCCCCAATGCGCGTGTGGCTCTGACAGACCCCCTGGCACTTACTGCCAGGCAGTAGCTCCTCTCCAAGTGCACCAGCACCAGAGCAGCGGCGACCTCCGCTCCAGCATGTGTCTCCTCTGCTCCTCTTCCTAAGCACCAGGCATCCAATGGGGTGGCCTGGCTTTTTGGCTAATCAGGAAATAGGTCTGACACCCTGCCGTCTGATTGGCAAAGAGGAAGGTTAGTGTGAAAAATAGCGAAAATGTATTTGCTATCATCACACAATTGGGTGGGATCAGGGAACACTCTCTGTGCCCCGAGCCCACCCTATTTTGAAGCCTATTAGAGCCTCTGGCTCTAATCAGGTGCATCAAAAATTACCACCCCCCCCCCCAAAGGAATCCATGCGTCCGGCATCCTGAAAGGGGCCGCATGGATGGGGGGGGGGGGCGCCCGTTCGCCCACAATGCACAGGCCGCCATTGCTTTGTTTCTTTAGATATTTTTGGAGATCAAATACCAGTTGAAAGTGGTTGCAATTACCATCTTATTACATAATGTTATGTGAAAATTTACTATCATTTACTGCTGTGTGTCCCCAAAAACAAGGAAATTTGCTTTGCAGGGTAAAACAGCATTTTGTAGTTGGTCCTGAGTTTTCTGTGCATCATCACATATTAAACCATCAGCAGCTCAATAATTTCTGCATAATTTGTGCAGTTTAGCCTATAAACTACCTGCATGACTGCATATAGATTTCTTCGTTGAAGGTATAAAGGTAGTGTCTAGACACCACCTAGTGGCTAAAGTAGTGAAATACAATTTATACTGCTAACTGCAATTTTTTGTTAAAGTATAACTAAGCGGTATGATGATCTAAATCAAACAGCAAATAAAATAAAAAAAATGAATATAGCATATACAATAGAGACTCAAGTCATATTGTACATATTTCTCTTTTTTTTCCCCCTCCCCACCGTTTGGACAATTCAATGGACTCTTCACTTTATTGGATTATTGTCCATCCGGTGGGTGGGGTTCCTTTCCTCCCATTTTTGTACTCTATATATAGTATGCTTCTCATTTTAACCACTTCAGCCCCAGAAGGATTTACCCCCTTCCTGACCAGGCCATTTTTTGCGATCGCTTTAACTGACAATTGCGTGGTCGTGCAATGCTGTTCCCAAACAAAATTTTGTTCCCACAAATAGAGCTTTCTTTTGATCACCTAATTTTGAAAAAAAACACAATATTTTTTGCTATAATAAATATCCCCAAATTAAAAAAAATAAAATAAAACGTCTTCATCAGTTTAGGCCGATATGTATTCTTTTACATATTTTGGTAAAAAAAAATCGCAATAAGCGTATATTGATTGGTTTGCGCAAAAGTTATAGCATCTACAAAATAGGGGATAGATTTATGGCATTTTTATTTTTCATTTATTTTTTACTAGTAATGGCGGCGATCTGCGATTTTTTTATCGGGACTGCGACATTGACAGATTGGACACTGTTGACACTTTTTTGGGACCATTAAAATTTATACAGCGACCATAGCTAAAAATAGCCACTGATTACTGTATAAATGTCACTGGCAGGGAAGGGGTTAACACTAGGGGCGATCAAGGGGTTAAATGTGTTCCCTCAGTGTGCTAACTGTGGGGGGATGGGACTGACTGGGGGAGGAGACCAATCGTTGTTCCTAAGCATTCGGAACAACAGATCTCTCTCCTCACCCCTGACAGAACAGGGATTCCCCAGGAAATCCTCATTCTGGCTCTGTCAGGAGCGATCGCAGGTGACCGGCGGACATGGCAGCCGCCAGGCACATGCATCAGCTCCTAATGCATTCAGGTCTGGGATGGATATTAAGGGGAACCCCAGCCAAAAAAAAAAAAATGGCGTAGGGTCCCCCTCAAAATCCATACCAGACCCGGCAGGGCGTGCAAATCCTCATTCTGGCTCTGTCAGGAGCGATCGCAGGTGACCGGCGGACATGGCAGCCGCCAGGCACATGCATCAGCTCCTAAGTGATGCGGCAGGGCGTGCACACCCCCTATAGCCCTTAATGCGCCCGCCGTACAGCTACGGAAATTTGCGCAGGGGAGCCATTCTGCCGCCGTCGAACGATGGCGAGTGGTCGGCAAGCGGTTAATTGTGTGCAGTGATCAAGGCGGTGTGCCGAAACACGTCTGTATTTTTTTAACATGTGCCAATAAAAGTATTTACATTTGATATAAAAAAAAGGCAAACTCCCACTGTAATGAAGAATAGATAATGAAATTATGGTGGTCCCATCCCTGAATGTAGACCAGAAAAGGACCCCCTAGGTTGGGACTTTAATCAGACCACCATAATACACAAGATTATATAAAACATGTTTTTATTTAAATGTTTTAAAACCATGGAAGCCTAACGTGAGAGACAGAGTACACAATGCAATCTGTACAATATAAAAATACTGAAACAGAACATAACAAGACAAAACAACGGGTGGATAGCACTGAAGCTCTCATGGAGGTTAGGTTGCCCCCAAGACCCGATGCGTTTCCAGTTCTTTTGATAGGAGAACTTTCATCAGCGGTAGAGAGTAAGTAGGTTTGTAATACAATTATCGCTCCCGATGGAGCAGACACTCAGTGCGAGATGGGGTTGATAGAAGAAAAAATGGATCATGGGTGCAGCTGTAATCTTGATATGAAGACTTCGATATGTAACCGATGGATCACTTTTTAGATGCCCAGCATGGACCCATTATAGTTTCCTTATAGGTCAAAAGACCAAATAGGGGCCCAGGCAAGCAGAATTAAACAAATGGAGTCCAGAACAAGTCGAGAACCCCCCAGAGGAGAATGGGGTGAGTCCCCAATATGGCGACTCAACTACACATGAAAATATAGGAACTGCGGTGCAGAAAAAATGGAAGCAGGTGCTCTGGACTGATGAGTCAAAATGTGAAATATTTGGCTGTAGCCGGAGGCAGTTTGTTTGCCGAAGTGCTGGAGATCAGTGCAAAAATTCACTAAGGATTTACTAACTTTTGTAACTAAGTCATTTTTCGCCTTCACTGATGTACGCTGATGAGGCAGCACTGATGGACACTGATAGGCTGAACTGGTGGGCATTGATGAGGTGGCACTTATGGGCACTGATGAGGCAGCACTTATGGGCACTGATTAGGTGGCACTGATGAGGAGGCACTAATAAGCCACACTCATGGGCACTGATATGTGACACTGATGAGCACTGATAGGCGGCACTGATAGGCGGCACTGATAGACGGAAGGGATAGGCGATACTGATGGGCACTGATGGGTATTAATGCATGGCACTGATGGGCATTGATCGACAGCAGTGATGGGCAGCACTGATAGGCGGCACTTATAGCCAGCACTGACTGGCATCGCTAATGGGCACTGATTTGTGGCATTTGTGGGCAGTGGTGGGCTCTGATTGCTGCCACTGGTGGGCACTGATTGCTGGCATTGGTGGGCACTGATTGGTGACACTATATTGCTATAATGTAATCAGGGCACTGATGATCAGTGCCCTGATTACATTCCTAGATACCCCCCGGCGTGGGGATGCCGCTGATTGGCTCTCCTCGCCACACACTCTGTCAGTGTGAGGCGAGGAGAGCCGATTACCGGCATCTCCGTGTTTGCATGTGATCGGCTGTGATTGGACACAGCCGATCACATGGTTAGAGCGCCGCGGACCCGAGAGATCGGGGTCGTGCCATGTCCTAGCAACACAGCGCGGCCGCGATCGCCGCACTGCGCACCCCTGTGGGCGTGCGAGAGAGAGCGATCATTCTGGGATGCCGTCATATGATGGGGGACGGGCGGTAACAAGCTAAAATCCAACTATTAACCGGTTCCCGACCATGTCACGCAGATATACTGCGGCAGAATGGCTCTTATGGGCAAAATCCCGTACGTCCTACCCATTTTCGGCCACCCAGCTGCACAACGGGGGACCCAATGCGTGTGGCCAGTGGGCACAATCGCCGCCGGCCACGTATGATCGTGTGTACGAGTGCCAAATCCCTGTGCTGTCAGAGGAGAGGAGCCATATCGTTTGTCCCTACTAAGTAGGAAAAACAATATGTCTCCTCTCCTAGTCAATCCTATCCCCCGACAGTGAGAACACAGCGAGGGAACACACAATTAACCCCTTGATCGCCACTTAGTGTTAACCCCTTCCCTGCCATTGTCATTTATACAGTAATCAGTGCATTTTTATAGCACTGATTGGTGTATAAATGCCAATGGTCCCGCTAAAAATTGCAGATCAACGCCTTTACTAGTAAAAAAAGAAATTATGAAAAAGCCATAAATCTTTCCCATAGTTTGCAGACGCTATAACTTTTGCACAAACCAAAAATATGTAGAAGAATATATATTGCCTTAAACTGATCTTTTTTTTTTTTTATTTTGGGGGGGGGGGGGGGTATTTATTATAGCAAAAAGTAAAAAATTTTGTTTTTTTTTTTTTTAAAATTGTCGCTTTTTTTTTTGTTTATAGCGCAAAGATAAAAACCGCAGAGGTGATCAAATGCCACCAAAAGAAAGCTCTATTTGTGGGGAAAAAAGGATTGCAATTGTCGGTTACAGCGATGCAGTGCCAAATTTTAAAAAAGTGCTCTGGTCAGGAAGGGGGTAAAATCTTCCGGGGCTGAAGTGGTTAAAACCATACTCTTATATAACTCTTCTATATTGTGCTGCTATAGTTTATATTTTATACAAAAACAAACCTTATATTTCTTCTTCTTGTGCATTCCCATCTTGCTTGTGGGCAGGGGATTTTTTTTTTTAGTGTAAAAAATTAAAATAAATATTTTTTTTTTTTAAATGCGCCCCATCCCGCCGAGCTCGCATGCAGAAGCGAACACATACGTAAGTAGCGCCCGCAGATGAAATCGGTGGTCAAACCACACATGTGAGGTATCGCCGCGATCGTTAGAGCGAGAGCAATAATTCTAGCCCAAGACCTCCTCTGTAACTGAAAACATGCAACCTGTAGAATTTTTTAAATGTCATATATAGAGATGTTTAGGGGTAAAAGTTTGTTGCCATTCCACGAGCGGGGGCAACTTTGAAGCGTGACATGTTGGGTATGAATTTACTCAGCATAACATTATCTTTCACAATATATTAAAAAAATATTGTGCTAACTTTAGTGTTTATTTTTTGATTCAAAAGTGTATTTTTTCCAAAAAAAGTGCACTTGTAAGACCGCTGCGCAAGTACGGTGTGACAGAAAGTAATGCAATGACCGCCATTTTATTCTCTAGAATAGAGATTAGAAAAAATATATATAATGTTTGGGGGTTGCAAGTAATTTTCTAGCAAAAAAATAATTATTTTAACTTGTAAACAACAAGTGTAAAAAAGAGGCACGGTCCTTAAGTGGTTAGGCTAAAAACTCTGAGGGTGTAATAGTACTTTAATCCAGCTAGATGTAAATGTAATAAATAAAACACAGCTGCATCGAATGTTTGTATTCTTTGTATTGTCTTCCTGGAGGAAGTGTCCCAGTGATTGCACGGAGCTCCCAGCTGTAATACACACTGCACGACCCTTCGGGATCAGCCGACATCCCTCTGACAGATAGAACGCTGTGGTAACAAGCACTGACGTACGGAAGCCCCGCCTCCTACGCATTGTACACCCGGAAGTGGGACAGGAAGCCAGGGGGCTGGTTGTTGTGATTGTTTGGTTAGCTCGGGAAGTCGAGCTGAGGCTGTTGGCAGCTCAGCCGATATGCCTTTTATCGCAGCAAACCAGCCTGAGCTGATCCGGAGCTGCCAGAAAGACGTGCAGTTCCAGGGCTGTCTGAAGGGCCAGGCTCATGAGGCCTGCCAGGCTTTTACTGGTGAGTGTACCTGGACACAGGTAGGTTCACACGTGCTTCGTGTGTGTGTGTGTGTGTGTGTGTGTGGTCATTGGGCGCTGCAAGGTGGGAGAGAGAGAGAGACAGGAAAGATTCACAAGGAAGGAGAGCTATATGAACACTGATATTGATGCTCGTTGTAAAAATGCATTTTTTTTTAAACCTACCCAGAATGCACTGTACCTGACCTGTCTATTTTTATTATAGGTGCCAAAAAATGGCTGCAGTGGAGAAAAGAGATCGAGCTGCTGTGTGATCTCACCTACTACACTCTCACCACATTCTCAGGTCAGTTATATGGGGCTCTATGCATGCACTGACATCCCATGGGTCAGGGGCAGTTCTTTACTTGCACTACCCATACACTTTAGATAACAAATGTCCCCTCTAGGTGTTTATGTGGGTTCAGGTGACAATCTCATGTTCAGGATTTCACCCGCTAGCTACTGTCAGAGAGAACAACTAATCAGGCAGAGGAGAGACCCTCCTCCTAGTTATACCTCCCTTCCCATATTAGCAGCGTGTGATAGCAACCATCTTCTACTTCATCCTTCCCTCCTAATAGATAGGTTCACCTGTGTAACATGCTCCAGCCTCATCTTCCCCCCCCTCTGTGATAGCGGGCGGGGGATCTCCTCTCCACACCTGCTGTCAGAATTTAACCACTTCAATACAGGGCACTTCCACCCCTTTCCTGCCCAGGCCAATTTTCAGCGCCATTGCACTTTGAATGACAAATGCAACACTGAGCCCATATGACCTTCTTTCGTCTTCGTCTTCGTCTTCTTCTTTTTCTTTTTCTTTTTCTTTTTCTTCTTCTTCTTCCCCCTTGCTTACTGGGCACCTAAACCCCCCCCTCCTGCCCAGACCGATTTTCAGCTTTTTTGAATGACAATTGCGCGGTCATACAACACTGTACCCAAATAAATTTTTTATCTCACCCCCCCCCCCCCCCCCCCCCACAATTGGAGCTTTCTTTTGGTGGTATTTGATCAATAATTACAAAACGGTTTTATATTTTGTTAATTTTGCAAACAGGTAATTTTTTTTCTTGTTCATTGACGTACGCTGATGAGGCTGCACTGGTGGGCGGTGATGGGCACTGGTAGGTGACACTGGCACCACTGGTGGGCATTGATAGGTTGTACTGGTGGGCACTGATTGGTGGCACTGGCAGGCAGTACTGGTGGGCACATATGAGGTGGCTTCGCCAGTGATCGGGGTTTTTTTTTTTTTTTCTCCTCCCGCTGTCAGCATGAGAATGGTAATCCGTTTTTCCTATCTTCCGTTTACATCACGTGATCAGCTTTTTTTTTGGCTGACAGCTGATCACGTGGTAAGGGGTTGGGATTGACCCTTTACTCCAATCTGTGATCACCCGAGTCTCATTGACTCAGTGACCACAGCGCACGCCCTTCAGGGGGGCGTGGCGAGCATGCAAAGGGGAGGATGTCTATTGATGTACTCCTGGCAAAGCAGATCCACGCTGTAGCCGTCATTCGGGTATAGCGCGGATCTGAAGGGGTTGACTAGATGGAGCTTTCATTTTGGCATTTACGCAACACATCACACAGAACTTGGAGGTAATGTGTGAGTCAGCGCTCACTGGCAGCTATAAGGTGGACCATAAGGGATCAATAACGGGGGGGGGGGGGGGGGGGGGGGACAATAAGATATACCAAAAATCAATTAAGAATTAGTCCATACAGTCCACAGTAGTAAGGGGTACTACTGATTTGGTCTCTTGCTAGCTCTGTGAGGGCAGGTGTGAGAGCTGGAGTCGCTGCTGGTTATATACCTCCATTTGGCGGGTCTGAGCTTATCCCCAAGGTGGTCTTCTCATCCCTTGTGACGGCTGACTGATTGGTGATTCACATCCACCCTGTGTGCAGCTTGCAAGATACTTTTATGTAAGTATATCTGAATAAAGTGTTACTGGCTTTTACTATCACACTGACCCAGGCGCCCTCTTTCTGCTGTTTTTGGTGGCATTTAATCACCACTGGGATTTTTTTATTTTTTGCTAAATAAACAACAAAATAATCGTCTTTCTTTATAAAAGTTTGCAAAGTAATCTTTCTCCTTACTGATGGGAGCTGATGAGGCGGCGCTGATAATCGGGGCCTTGATTATCTGTGTAAATATCCCCTGTCACATTTGCTGGTTGCTGTCTCTCCTCTCGCACTGTTACAGCAAATGAGGAAAGGAATGCCCATAACCGGCAAGTTTTTATTTATGTGATTGGACACAGCTGATTATATGGTAAAGGGTCGCTGTGATTGGCCCTTTACCGCTATCTGTGATCAGCTGTGTCTGAAGGACACTCTGATCAGAGCGTGCGGGGGGCGTGGTTCTGGGAGGACGTCTGTCCAGAACGAGAGAGCCGTGCTGTAGCCTTCTTCCATCTGTAGCTCGGGCCTGAGGTGGTTAAAGGCAGCGCAGCTGAGCAGGGCTCCGCCCACATGGCTGTGTCTTTCATCCACAGAGTGAATGAACTAAATTTACCATCAGCCTCTGGATGACGGCCTGTAGTTCTAAATCAGGGGTCTTCAAACTATGGCCCTCCAGTTGTTCAGGAACTACAATTCCCATCATGCCTAGTCATGTTTTACAATGCCTCATGGGATGTGTAGTTCTGCAACAGCTGGAGGGCGTAGTTTGAGGATCCCTGTTCTAAATGAACAGCGAGGTTGCTGGTAGAGCGTCCTCATAGTTTGATTCTTCCTGCCATTCAGTAACTGTCTTCTCGTACCTCTGCTGTACTGGGTGTCTGCAAGAGCTTGGCATTGCATCTGCAATCTGCTGATTGCGGGTACAATGCCATAAAGTGGAACTAAACTGCATCTGAGCACCACAAAATAAATACGCTATTTAATGACTTTAGCCCTGGAAGGATTTACCCCCCCCCCCCCTAATGACCAGGCCATTTTTTTGCGATACGGCACTGTCATTTTATCTGATAACTGCGCGTCGTGCCACACTGTACCCAAACAAAATTGACAACGTGTTTTTTTATTTTATTTTTTTCCCCCACAAATAGCGCTTCATTTTTTGCGCTATAAACAAAAAAAGACCAAGAATTTTGAAAGAAAATAAATAAAATATATTTTAATTTTAGCTATAATAAATATCCCCCCAAAAAAATAAAAAAATAAATGTATTTCTTCAACAGTTTGCAAGTTATAGCGTCTACAAAATAGGGGATAGATTTGTTGCATTTTTAATATTTTTTTTTTTTTTTTTTTTTTTTCTAGTAATGGAGGTGATCAGCGATTTTTAGCGGGATTGCGGCGGACAGATTGGACACTTTTGTGGGACCAGTGACGTTTATACAGCAATCGGTGCTATAAAAATGCACTGATTACTGTATAAAGGACTCTGGCAGGGAAGGGGGTTAACACCAGGGGAGATCAAAGGGTTAAATGTGTCCTTGGTAGGTGCTTTCTAACCGCGGGGGGAAGGGACTGACTGGGAGTATAGAGAGATCGCTGTTCCTATTCACTAGGAACAGACTATCACACTGAACTCCCCTGACAGAACGGAAATCTGCTTTGTTTACATTGGCGGATCCCTGTTCTGCCTCTGTGGAGCAATTGCAGGTGGCCGACAGACATTGCGGCAGCCAGCCATGTGCACGCTGTGTCTATTGCACAAAGCACCATACCGGTATGGCGATTCACGCAAAAGAGCCGCCCTGCCACATTATAACTGTGGCGGCTGGTTGGCAAGTGGTAATTTATTTCTAATATTCATAGCAAACTCCCCCATCCATCCATGTCTCTGCTTTATTTTGCTGAGAAATCACTTTGATAAACACCCCCTAGCATTTCTGGCTGTGGCCATTTTGAGTAAGACCAGATGATTCATGTAGCATTTACTTCCTGGAATCCATCTGCCCTTAGCTCAGGCATGTAGGCAGGAGGGTGTGCTTAGCTGAGAAAAAACCCTCCTCCCCACTACCCCCCCCCTCCCCCCTCCTGAAATATGACATAATTTGCCTAGGCAAGAAACCAGGAAGTAACAGAAAAAACTTAAAATAAAAGTTTAAAAAAAAAAAACAGTAAATATGATATATTTTCAAATTTACTATTTCTATTTACTAATGCTAGCAGCATAAGGGTTAAAAATAGTAATTGACAGAGTGAAATTCCGCTTTAAGGGCTGCAAAGTAAAAAAAATAATAAATTTTTTTTTTTTACCTGCAAAAAGATGTGCATATATTTTTGTAAAAGATGAACTTGGCCCTTAAATATTCATTGGGATTGGTTGCTGTTGGTTACTAAACATTGTCCCATTGAGCCCATTTCACACATGAGATCGTACAGCGCGCATTTATAATGTTGTGCGGTTCATACGGCCTCTTTAAGATTTTGAAAAGGGAGATTGTTGTATGTTTTAAAGCCCAATTCTGGGCCGGCCACCAAACTTAAATCCTCCACTAGCTCCTTTTTCCAAAGCATGATTTATAGAGAAGGATACTTTCTGTAATCTACAATCCTGCCGTGGCGACTGGACCTCCTGAAGCCACTCTTCACCATTTGTGTTGCTGGCCCTCTGTCACCACATACTTTGCATCTAGTATTTGTGTGTATGTCAGACTATGCTGAGGATGAATATAGCATGATAAACCACTCAAACTGTGTTGAAGTCAGTAGAGCTGATTTACTAAAGGCAAGTGGATTGTTCACTTTGCAAGGGAATCTTCCCCCAGACAGTAGTGAATGGGTGAATTTTCACCTTGTAATATGATTGCACAAATACTGGTATTTGTACTAAGCATTTGCACTCATACTTGCTGCGACGCCCAAACCAATACCTTTTGCAGTGTGATTTGATACCAAATGAATGGGCTCAGATCACACCGCAAAGAATCGCATGTGATTTGAACAGGAATGTGGTGCTATTCCTGTCCGAATTGCATGCGGTTTTCTGCACCGCTCCTGTGTGAATCCAGGCTCGTTATAGTGACTTTAGCCTGGGTTCACACAGAAGCAGTGTGGAAAACTGCATTCAATTCGGACAGAAATCCAAACTGCATTCCGGTTTCAATCACATGCGATTCTTTTGCGGTTTGATTTGAGCCCGTTCATTTGTATGGGCTTAAATCACACTGCAAAGGTATCGTTACTCGTTATCGGTGAGTACTTAACCGAAAGTATCGGTACTCACTGGTAGAAAAAAAAACGGTATCGGTGCAACCCCACTTTGCAAAGAATACCCGCATGCAAGGAAAATTTAAAGCGGAAGTAAACCCATCGATTTAACACAAAAAAAAAAAGACAAAAAACAGCATTTTTGCTTGCACATGATTGGATGATAGAAGTCCGCAGAACTTTACTTGCACATGATTGGATGATAGAAGTCCGCAGAACTTTACCCTAATGCTCTAAGCTCTTGCGAAGTAAACAGTCTTTTCACCATTCGTAATTGACCCCCAGTGTGAGCAGATGGATAGACTTACACTGCGGGAGAGAAACGCAAAGCACAGTCACTTTGCTGCGTTACTAACCAGGAAGCAGCATCTGAATATCTAGGAACAAATATGTATCGTATTTCATTATAATTCTACAAAAATATATAGAGGAACTGTATTTTCCTTTTTAAAGGATAGGTTCGCCTTTGGGAACATGTTCCGCCAATTTTTAGGGTGTAACATGTTCCCAATGCTGCCGCCGCGGCCCACTTACCCTAGTATGGGGAGAAGTTCTCCATACCTAGCTGTCACTTTTTAAAATCAGTGTGGCCGTGCGGGGCTCCGCCCACGTGACCGCATCATTTTATTCACATAGCTCTGTGTGTGAATGAACTACAAGCCCCAACATCCTTTGCGGCTGTCGGCTTGTAGTTCTCAATGAGCTACCATGGTGCTGTGGAGTGCCGAGGTAGTTCATTGATTCTTCATGTCAGACTGAATCTGGTTGCACATACAGGGAAAAAAGATAAAATGACAGACATGCAGGGGACCTGCATGGCACCAGAGATCTGATGATCCCTGATGCGATGCTTTACAGGCTCCAAAATTAAATGCATGCCTTTTTTTTTTTTTTGGTAAAGTGAACTTCTCCTTTTAAGTGGTCATACTCTGGAAATATAATTTGCATTAAAGTGATGGAGTTCATATGTACATCTGGAAACCTTTTTAAAAGCCTATAGAGTTGATTAAAAATGTAACGGCTTGTATGTTATTTGAGTCTAGGTCAGTTAAAAGAAAGTACTGTTTTTTTTTTTTTTTTTTTTTTTTTTTAGTGAGATATGCATTTGTTGTGCGACATTCATGGGAGCACAGAAAGCTTCTGGTCAATATCAATAATTCAAATTTAATTAAAATTATACTATTAAAAAGAAAATCTTTTTTTATTTATTTTTTTTTTTTTTGTAGGGTACCAAACCTTGGGAGAAGAATATGTTAATATTGTCCAGGTGGATTCTTCGAAGAGGAAAGTGCCGTCCATTGTGCAGCGCTCTCTACTCATCTGCTGCCACACCCTGTTACCTTATTTTCTGGATAAAGAACTGGTTCGCCTAGAACAAGAGCTCCAGATAGAGATTGATGGGGTCCGAGTTCCACACAGCTTGTCTTCTGGTAGTCACCATCGCTCATGGATGTGGAAGTGGATGCACAGAAAGATTGCTTCTCTCCCAGAGCAACAGAAAAAGACTTTGGTGAAAACGGTGTATATCATCAGGCAGAGTATCACCTTTCTTAGAAGGTTGCATCTGGCCATGTTCTATATGAATGGCGCATTCTACCACATTGCCAAACGCATCACTGGTATCAATTATGTAAGTGGCCTGTTGCTTATCATGAGACTGTATGTGTTTTACTATATCTGCAGTGCTCTTCCCCCAAGGAGGCTTTTGCTGAGCAAGAAAAAACGAAGGTCCAGGGAGCAGGATCAGTAAGAAGTACGGTTTTTATTTCAAACAATGCATATCCACACTTGCATTTAAAACTCCATGTGACAGCTTGACAGTGGAAGGGTATGGCAGCAGCTTGAACATGAACTGCCACAAGCCTGAGCTGAAAACGTGTAGCTGGACCCCCCGAAAATGGATGGGAAAACAGCGGCGTCTGTCGGCCTTCTCTACACATGCAGCAGACACTAATGAAGATAGTGGGCGGACGCTACGTGTTTAACGGGTACCGCCCCCCCCCCCCCCCCCCCCCCCCCTTTTTTTTTTTTTTTTTCAATTGATTCACTTTAAAAAGGGGGCAGGGCCCCTGAAATGCAAAGTGATTGCCACAAGAAAGGCCACTTTGTGTCATCAGGAGGTCAGAAGGGGATATAATGGATGTTTTCAAAGGAAGGCTTTTGTAAGGCCAACAAAATCAAATTCCCAGGGCGATAGAGGAGGTCTTAAGAGAAGTATGTTGGTGTTTTTTTTTGTTATCCCATATTCCTACTTGCCTAGGTGGATGCAGCATCTGACCGATGATGCATCTGTCCCCTGGCGCCTCTTCACTGAAAACCGAGCCATCGAACACCGCCGATGCTCGGTTCTCTCACTTCCCAGAGCGGAGAGCTGCTGCCTGTCGGTCAGCATCTCTCCTGCTCTGCTCCTCCATGCTCAGCTGTGGAGCGGCCATCTCATCGGCTTGCTGAGAGACTGAGGTGCTCATCAGTCCAGGCACCTGGCGGATCCAGACTTCTGAAGTCGGGATGGCACGGTGCCTGAACTGATCCTGATGACGTCAGCAGAGAGCGGACTTCAGACCGCTCTCTGCTGAAAACGGGTCAGAGGAGTGCAAAAAAAATTGCACTCCTGGGACCCCTATGAAAAATCCAGCCGAATGAGCTCAGGCTGGATTTCTCCTTTTAACTACTAAGCGCTAGGCAAAAAAACGGTGCGGTGTATTGCAGGTGAGGTGTTGGGCTGCCAGCAGGGAAATAGGGCGTGCTTTTGTTTTAGTTGTACCTAGCGTCCTGCTCCTGCAGGTGGCGACATCAAACCCATCCATCATGAAGATCTGGCTGCGTCTTTACATCAAAGGAAGAGAAGTTTTGTTTAATAGGCCAGGAAAATCCAGGTCTCTGGGTGTATCCAAAAGGCTTTGACAGGCAAACTATTGTTCCACAACCTGCCCACATTACCACCCATTGTTGCTTCAAATCCCATGGCATGATGGGAGTTTTATTTTGCTAGAGACCCATACACACTCTCATTGGCGCTTACCTACTACCGCTTCGTCGCCTGGGCGTAGCTGCAATTTTTGAATGGTAACAATGATATTACAGACATGAACAAGGTAGGTTTCTCCGGAAGTAGACTGCTTGGCAAATATATACATATGTTTAAGGACTGAATGTATAGGGCAGTGATGGCGAACCTTGGCACCCCAGATGTTTTGGCGCTACATTTCCCATGATGCTCAACTACACAGCAGAGTGCATGAGCATCATGGGAAATGTAGTTCCAAAACATCAGGGGTGCCAAGGTTTGCCATCACTGGTGTAGGGTAACAAATTGTAACTAGCCCAGAGTTCATCTGTAAGTTTGTGTATTGCTTCTACAGTATTCTGAGTGGTTCAGTTATCAGTCTTAAGCCTCATACACATGATAGGACTTTGTACAAACTTTCCTGTGGATTTTTGTACAAAGGGCGTCGGCCCTGAACTTGTATTGCATACACACAGCAGGACTTTTTCAGCCAACTCTCACCAAATCATGTGGTTTTTCTGCTCTTTACCCCCACCTTTGGTCAACTTCTGTATTGTTGTCTGATCTTTTGCATTGGTTCTGAGCATGGGTGTTTGTACTTTGTACAAAAGTCCTATGGTTTTCTGTACACACGATGGGACTTTGCTCCATCGGACTTTTGTTGGCAGAAAGTTGGTCCGTTCGCACAGCCAACAAAAGTCTGATGAAAACTGAAAAAGTTGGTCCGATGGAGCGTACACGGTCGGATGTTGGTCCAAAACAGCTAATTTGCATGTTTGTTGTCAAAAAGTCTGATCGTGTGTACGGGCCTTTACAGAGTTGATTACAGTTATTCAATTTTATTTGCATAAAGCCCTGTTACCTCTAGAAAATGTATTGATTATCTCACATGTAGATGAGTGCTCCCAGTACATAAAAGGATATTGTCTTCTAATGTTTTTGATCTCCTGAATCTCTTCTAGCTGCGTGTCCGTGGATCACTTAGAGACGATAATATTGTGCGTCGGGGTTACAGTCTCCTTGGTGCAGTATCACTGGTTCATCTCATGTTGCTGCTGTATGTCCAGCTGAATAATTTTCAGCAAAAGCAGGAAGCCCAGCAGAAATTCAAGCTACACCGCAGAATGTCCTACCAGAGGTAATCGTCAGATTAAAGAAGTCTCCTTTATTTTTTAGGATAGTGTTCTGTCCTATAGGGGGCCAAGTACATGTAGCACTTTGTCCGCTCTTCCTGTGTACCTACTATGAAAGGCTAGCTATGTGATTGGAGACCAGTGCCAGCAAGAGGGGGGGGGGGGGCATTCTGTTGGACCACATAGCTAGTCTTTCATAGCAGGCACACTCTCGAGTGTTCTGGATATCCCAGGGGGCTGTGGGTGATGCTGTACATGAAAGAAGGTATTTACTCAACAAGGAAATAAAATTGATGTATTGTATACGAAGGAAAAGAGACCATGTAAAAATATTAGTTAAAGGCCTGCTTTAAAGTGAAAGAACTTGCCTGGGTGAGGATGGCACTGAATCCCTGGACAGGTAAGTGCCCTTTTTATTTAAACTCAACAGCTATAGGATTTGTAGCTGCTGACTTCAAATTTTTATTTTTTGTGGAGTTAACAACTGCTTTACGTTTACATTATCTTAATATTCTAATCTAAGGCTTCATATACACTGGCTTATGCCGCGTACACACGAAGGGACTATCCCGCGGGATTATCCGCTGGACCGAAGTCCATCGGATAATCCCCTCGTGTGTGGGCGCCGGCGGACTTTTTGGCGCCAAAGTCCGGCGGACTTTTTGGCGCCAAAGTTTTAAGTTTGGTTTTAAAATTATCCGCTGGACTTGGCAGTCCGGCGGACAATCCCGCCGTTAGTAGGCAAGTCCGCGGGACTTTTGAAATGAACGGACTTGCCACTCATCGGCAAGTCCGTTCATTTAGCACGTGACTTCAGGTTACGTAGCTAGCGTAGGCAGTAAATGCCGCCGCGCTAGCTCCGTAAGCTGGCATGGATTTAAAGGGACTCCCCACGCCGAAAAAACGGCGTGGGGGTTCCCCCCAAATCCAAGTCAGACCCTCATCCGAGCACGCAGCCTGGCAGGCCAGGAAAGGGGTGGGGACGAACGAGCGCCCCCCCCCCCGCCGGAGCCGTACCAGGCCGCGTGCCCTCAACATGGGGGGTGCCCTGGGGAAAGGGGGGCCGTGCGGCCCCCCCACCCCAAAGCACCTTGTCCCCATGTTGATGAGGACAAGGGCCTCTTCCCGACAACCCTGGCCGTTGGTTGTCGGGGTCTGCGGGCGGGGGCTTATCGGAATCTGGGAGCCCCCCAGATACCGGCCCCCCACCCTATGTGAATGAGTATGGGGTACGATGTACCCCTACCCATTCACCTAAGGTGTAAAATGTAAAGTACAAAAACACACACACTTTTGAAAAAATATTTTATTGCACTGCTCCGGGGGTCTTCTTCCGTCTTGGGTCTTCTCGCCGGACTCCCCCGCCATTTACCAAGCTCTTTTACCGAGCGGGGGAAGTCCGGCTACCTTCTTCGTCGTCGCCGCCGTCGTCTGGGGGTCTCGATCCGCCTTCGGGGGTCTTCCGGGGTCTCTTCTGTTCTTGCGGCGGTCGTCTTCCGTGCCACCGGCGCCGCCTTCTTCTTCTTGTCCTTCTTGTTCTTCTTCTTCTTCCGATGTTGACCCGTCGCTGTCTCTGCCCGGAATGCCTGTGCCGCGCTGCGCTGGGACTTATATAGGGACATGGGGGACAGGGTCACATGCTCATGTCACATGGTGACCCCGCCCCCTTGCGATCCTCCGGGACTGTGACAACACAAGGGGGCGGGGTCACCATGTGACATGAGCATGTGACCCTGTCCCCCATGTCCCTATATAAGTCCCAGCGCAGCGTGGCACAGGCATTCCGGGCAGAGACAGCGACGGGTCAACATCGGAAGAAGAAGGACAAGAAGAAGAAGGCGGCGCCGGTGGCGCGGAAGACGACGACCGCCGCAAGAACAGAAGAGACCCCCGGAAGACCCCCGAAGGCGGATCGAGACCCCCAGACGACGGCGACGACGAAGAAGGTAGCCGGACTTCCCCCGCTCGGTAAAAGAGCTTGCTAAATGGCGGGGGAGTCCGGCGAGAAGACCCCCGGAGCAGTGCAATAAAATATTTTTTCAAAAGTGTGTGTGTTTTTGTACTTTACATTTTACACCTTAGGTGAATGGGTAGGGGTACATCGTACCCCATACTCATTCACATAGGGTGGGGGGCCGGTATCTGGGGGCCCCCTTATTAAAGGGGGCTCCCAGATTCCGATAAGCCCCCGCCCGCAGACCCCTACAACCAACGGCCAGGGTTGTCGGGAAGAGGCCCTTGTCCTCATCAACATGGGGACAAGGTGCTTTGGGGTGGGGGGCCGCACGGCCCCCCTTTCCCCAGGGCACCCCCCATGTTGAGGGCACGCGGCCTGGTACGGCTCAGGAGGGGGGGGGCGCTCGTTCGTCCCACCCCTTTCCTGGCCTGCCAGGCTGCGTGCTCGGATGAGGGTCTGACTTGGATTTGGGGGGAACCCCCACGCCATTTTTTCGGCGTGGGGAGTCCCTTTAAATCCATGCCAGCTTACGGAACTAGCGCGGCGGCATTTACTGCCTACGCTAGCTACGTAACCAGAAGTTACGTTCTAAATGAACGGACTGCTCCGTGTGTGGGCAAGTCCGTTCATTTTCAAAAGTCCCGCGGACTTTTGGCCGGCGGATTATCCGCTGGAGAAGTCCGTGCGTGTGTGGGCAGGTCCACACGCTCGGAAAGTCCAGCGGACCCAGCTGGAAAGTCCGGCGGGATTGTCCGCTGGACTAGGTCCGCCGGCAAAAGTCCGCACGTGTGTACGCGGCATTAGATTTACCGTGTTTTGCGTTATCCGGCGGTCAAAACGTTCCTATCCTGAACGCGATTCTTCTGCGTTCAGGAGAGGGAAGTTGAAGCTCACCTAAACGCGACAGCTCCTAAACTCTGGTAAAAGCCTATGTGTACAGTACATGGACACATATAGGCTTTTATGGAGTTGAGTTTAGGAACTACAAGTGTAGGCTAGTGTACATGAAGCCTAAGTCTGGTAAACAAGAACATGTCCTAGCTGAGGGGTGTTTGGCACTGATGGCTGTGTGCTTACAAGGTCCAGTGATGGCGGTCCAGACCTTGAAAGAAATCCTCCAGTGTCTTGTATAATTCCATGATTGTTTTTTCAATACTACCTACGGTAGTAAAATATCCTACAGCCTAAAGGTCAACTAGAATGGTTTTTAGTCTGTTTATTAAAAAATGAAACCTCATAATATTGTTTATAAAGTAATCTTTAAGGCCACTACTTTCATCTTGTACTATAATTGACTTGCCCTGACCCTTGGTTCAGCTAGGGCATGGTGGGATAGAAGTCTATTTCTCAGACATTGCTTTGTGTTAATGTGTTCAGTTTAGATACAAAGAGCGATATTAACACAGTCATTCCATAACCAAGCTATGTTGTACTGTAAATCTCTTCTGTTCTGTGTTTTTGTAGGGCTCCTCCACATGAGAAATCCTACCAGCGACCCTCTAAGTGCACGTTGTGTTTAGAACACCGTAAGCACACGACAGCCACACCATGTGGGCACCTCTTCTGCTGGGAGTGCATCACTGAATGGTGTAACACCAAGGTGAGGGCTCTTTGTGTTTTCTACTTCTTTTTCTTTAGCCTGTGCTAGAAAGAATGATGCAGAAATGTCTGCTTGCTGTGGCCCACACCTCCACTATTGTTTGCATCGGCTTCTATATTAACCCCCTTCTTGGCGCCCATACACATATATGTG
This sequence comes from Lithobates sylvaticus, assembly GCA_028564925.1. Taxonomy (NCBI): domain Eukaryota; kingdom Metazoa; phylum Chordata; class Amphibia; order Anura; family Ranidae; genus Lithobates; species Lithobates sylvaticus. The sequence continues at coordinate 147,146,924 of CM053035.1, read as the reverse complement.
GCAGCCCAGCAGTGGGCCTCAACACCAACCTGCCACACGTATGCATACATCTGGTGTTCTTTTCTGGGAGCACGCTCCATTGACTCCTGGTCACTTGTATCAAGAGACAGTGGGGCAGACTTCAATTATACTTAAAAAGCCCTCCCTGGACCCCACCAACCTGAATAACTTAAGGCCCATCTCATTGCTCCCATTCTCCTCTAAACTTCTAGAGCGCTTAGTCTACAACCGTCTTAGCTCCTACCTCAGTGAAAATAACCTTCTTGACCCCTTACAGTCTGGCTTTCGCTCGCAGCACTCCACAGAAACTGCCTTACTAAAACTCACTAACGATTTACTAACTGCTAAATCCGACAGCCAGTACTCCATACTGCTACTACTTGACCTCTCTGCAGCCTTTGTTACTGTTGACCACCCGCTCCTTCTCAATAAACTCCATTCCCTTGGCCTCAAAGATTCTGCTCTATCCTGGTTCTCTGCCCATCTATCACAGCGCTCCTTCAGTGTTACCTACAACTCTGTCTCCTCCTCTCCATTGCCCCTTTCTGTGGGGGTCCCCCAAGGCTCTGTTCTTGGACCCCTTCTCTTCTCCATCTACACCTCCTCCCTTGGTCACTTGATAACCACCCACGGCTTCCAATACCACTTATACGCCGATGACACCCAAATCTATCTGTCTACTCCTCACCTCACTCCTTCTTCTGTCTCCTCTCGCATTACTAACTAACATCTCAGCATGGATGTCGCACCACTTCCTTAAATTAAATCTCTCTAAAACTGAGCTATTAATATTCCCCCCCCCCCCGCCAGTGCCCCCCTCCATGACTTTTCCATCAAAATCAACAATGCAACCATCAGTCCCTCCCCTCACGCCAGGGTACTCGGTGTAATCCTAGAGTCGGACTTGTCATTTCAGCCTCAAGTCCAATCGCTGTCAAAAGTTTGTAGACTTCACCTCCGTAACATCTCTAAAATTCGCCCCTTTTTAACAAATGACACCACCAAGCTCCTCATTCACTCCCTTGTTATCTCTCGCCTTGACTATGGCAACTCCCTTCTCATTGGCCTGCCTCTCCATAGGCTATCCCCTCTTCAGTCTATCATGAATGCTGCTGCCAGACTTATCCACCTTACCAACCGTTCAGTGTCTGCCAACCCTCTCCTCCAATCCCTACACTGGCTCCCAATCACCCAGCGAATTAAATTCAAAATACTAACCACAACTTACAAAGCCATCCACAGCTCTGCCCCGAGCTACATCACCAATCTTGTCTCCAAACATATCCCAAACCATCCTCTCCGCTCTTCTCAAGATCTCCTCCCATGCTCGTCTCCAGGATTTCTCCAGAGCCTCTCCCATCCTCTGGAACTCGCTACCTCAACCTGTCCGGCTATCCCCTACTCTAGCTACCTTCAGGCGATCCCTAAAAACTCATCTCTTCAGGGAAGCCTATCATGTCTCCAACTAATCTTCTACCACTTCCATCAGCTCATTCCCCACAGTTACAACCTTTTGTATCACCTCCCCCACCCTATTAGATTGTAAGCTCTTCTGAGCAGGGCCCCCTTAATCCTCTTGTATTTTATTGTATTATAACTGTATTGTCTCCCTTTTTATATTGTAAAGCGCTGAGTAAACTGTTGGCGCTATATAAATCCTGTAATAAATAAATAAAAATACGTGATCACTCTCATGGCCAATTCTGGTGATCACATGACTCTGAATGTAATTCCTTCAGTTTTACAGCCAGTTCTCAACAGCTAAAAAGGTGTAATAAATCGTATTGTGAGTATAACAAATTTAGAGCTGCATGATTCTGGCTAAAATGAGAATCGCAATTTATTTTATTCTTTGCTTAGAATAAAGATCACGATTCTCAATGCTTAACATTTTATCTTTCACATTATGTAAAAAAATTGGGCTAACTTTTACTGTTTTTTTTTTTTTTTTTTTATTGAACAGTATTTTTTTTTCACAAAAATTTCATTTGAAAGACCGCTGCGCAAATACAGCGTTTATTAAAATATTGCAACAACCAACATTTTATTCTCTAGGGTCTCTGCTAATATATAATGTATGTTTGGGGCTTCTAAAGTAACTTTCTAGCAAAAAATACTGATTTTAACTTGTAGGCAACAAATACCAGAAAAAGGCTTAGTCTGGAAGTGGTCCTGGAATCTTCAAACTACGGCCCTCCAGCTGTTGCGGAACTACACATCCCATGAGGCATTGTAAAACTCTGACATTCACAGACATGACTAGGCATGATGGGAATTGTAGTTCCTGAACAACTGGAGGGCCGTAATTTGAAGACCTCTTGGTTAAACTAACCTAATTTACAGACTGGAGTTCACACCTTTGATCTAAAAGAACCAAATGATACTTGGTTTATAATTGTCAACTAGCGCTGACAATGTTAATAAACATTTGCTGGCCTTTTTTTGACAGCTCTACACTTGTTACGTTAATTGTAGAAATGCTGGATTAAGTGTGTGTGTGTGTGTGTGTTTTTTTACGATTAATCGTGCAGCTCTATCTAAACTAAAAAGCTTAAAGTAGTTTTTTTTTGAAGGCTCAAGATTTTTTACCTTCATGCATTCTATCCATGAAGATGAAAAACCTTTTCTGTGCACCAGCCTCTCAAAACTCACCTGAGCCCCATCTTGATCCAGTGATGTGCACAAATGCCTCCGGCCATTGGCTTCCACTGCTGTCAATCACAGCCACTGAGCCAATCAGGATAGAGAATGGGCAGGGTCGAGCTGTGGCTCTGTGTGTGAATGGACACGCAGAGCAGCGGCTGTGGTCGGGGTGCCCCCATTGCAAGCTGCTTGCTCTGGGGGCAGGGGAGAGGTGCCAGGAGCGCTGGCGGGAGACCCGAGAAGAGGAGGACCCAGGCTGCTCTGTGCAAAACGACTGCACAGGGGGGTAAGTATGACATGTTGGTGTTTATTTTTATTTATTTTTTTAACCACTTGCCGACCGCCACATGTACATATACGTTGGCAGAATGGCACGGCTGGGCAAATGGGCGTACAGGTATGTCCCTTTTGAATTTGCCGCTGTGTGGTCACGTGCGTAACCCTGCCGGGAGCTTCGTGAGTAGGGTCGCGGGTCCCATGGACTCGATGTTTGCGGAGATACCTGCAATCGTCTCACGGACCTGAAGAACGGGGCGATGCTAATGTAAACAAGCATCTCCCCATTCTGCCTAGTGACAGTGTCACTGATCTCTGCTCCCTGTGATCGGGAGCTATGATCAGTGAAATGTCATTCATAGCCACTCCCCAAGACACACTTAACCTCTCCCTAGCCCCCTAGTGGTTAACCCCTTCACTGCCATGCAATTTTATAGCACTGATGGCTGTAAAAACGACTGGTCCCAAAAATGGGTCAAAAGTGTCCAATGTTTCCACCATAATGTCGCAGTCATAATAAAAATCTCAGATCGCCGCCATAACTAGAATAAAATTATTAATAAAAATGGCATAAAACGAACCCCTATTTTGTAGACGCTATAACTTTTGCACATCGCTTATTGAGATTTTTTTTTTTTTTTTTTACCAAAAATATGTAGAAGAATACGTATCGGCCTAAACTGAGGGAATTTTTTTTTTTTTTTTTATATATATAATATAATATAATTTTTTTTTTTTTTTTGGGAGGGGGGGGTGATATTTTATTATAGCAAAATGTATCAAACTTGTCGCTCTATTTTTGTTTATAGCGCAAAAAATAAAAACGGCAGAGGTGATCGAATACCACCAAAAGAAAGCTCTATTTATGGGAAAAAAAGGACGTCAATTTTGTTTGGGAGTCACGTTGCACGACCGCGCAATTGTCAGTTAAAGCGACGCAGTGCTGAATCGCAAAAAGTGCTCTGGTCTTTAGCCAGCCAAATGGTCCGGGGCTTAAGTGGCTAAAGAAGAAAAGAGACTTTAAAAATCACTTAACGGGGTAAATCCTTCCGGTCCTTAAGTAGTTAACGGCCAGGCCCTTTTTTTGGGATATGGCATTGCATTACTTGATGCACTAGCTGACAATTTAAAAAAAAAAAAAATCTAATTTTTTTTCATCAGTTTAGGCCAATATGTATTCTGCTACATATTTTTGGTAAACAAACCTGCAATAAGCGAATATTTATTGGTTTGCACAAAGGTTATAGTGTCTACAAAATAGGAAATGGTTTTATGGTATTTTTATACATTTTCTTACTAGTAATGGTGGAGATCTGTGATTTTTAGCGGGACTGCGACATTGCGGTGGACAGATTGGATACCTAGCTGACATTTTTTGACACTTGGAACACTGAATGACATTGGGGAACCAGTGACATTATTACAGTGATAAAAATATACACTGACATTGTACTAATAACACTGGCAGGAAAGGGGGTTAACATCAGGGGTGATCAAACGGTTAAATGTGTTCCCTGGGTGTGTTTACTAACTGATGGGCTGCCTGGGATAACACGCATATTCGTCTTCCTGCATCGCAGAAAGACAAGATCTCTGTGTCATCCCCTGTCAGAATGGAGATCTGCCTTGTTTACTTCGGCAGGTCCCCATTCTGACTCTGCGGGGAACGATTACGGGAGTCCGCCGGATCCGCTGATTGGCTTCCCTGTTGGCCAATCTGCGCACGCCCACACAGGGCTGTGAACAAGCCTGACCTATACCTACGGTGATTCGCACAGCCGAGTCAGGTTGCCGCAGTATAACTGCGGCGGCTGGTCAGCAAGCGGTTAAAGCATATTTAAACTTAAGGATAAAAACCTAATATATTACAATTAGATGTGGTGGCTGCATTAGTCTTCATTTTCAGACCAATTAAAGTGGATGTAAACCCTCACATATACTCAGATGATGCACAGAGATGAAACAAATCTCCCTACATAAGTTTTTTAGATGTATATCTGCTGCCTTCAGCTTTATATACGGTTTAGAAAGTGCTCCTCGTGTTTAAGTCCCTTTTCACGCGGGCTTTCCACCCGACGGACTCTGTTTTGCTCAGTGGGGGATTGATCCGTTGATCCCCGCTGAGCAGGCGGATGACGGGTCCGTCTCCACTCACTGTGCAGAGACAGACCTGTCAGAGCCCTGCTTTCTTCTATGGAAGATCGGATGAAAATGGACCTCCTGTCCATTTTTCATCCGATCCTCTAGATTAGACGGATGGAAAATGGGGTTTTCATCCGTCTGCATTTTATGGACAGGATCAGATTGAATATTGGCGGATGTCAGTAGACATCCACCACTCCATAGAGGTGCATGGAGCGTCTGATCAGGTCCACCTGAAAAACTGACAGCGCCCGTGTGAAAGGGGCCTTAGGAGACTTTCTCCTGGTTAGCGCTGCAGTGAAGCCTGGGCATAAAGCTGATTGGAGGAAAGGCGCACACCCCCCCCCCCCCCCTCTCCTCATGGGTAGAGACTTTCAGCTCTGTTTCTTGAATCTTATTTATAGCATCTTCCCCAATACAAAACTCAGGCTGCTTTTATCATATGTGACGGGGAACTTGTCAGAAGATATCAGGCTGATAATAGAAGAAGGGAGCAGGAGACAACTATGGGACATAGTGCTTTGAAGAGCAAAAAGAAAACACTGCAGCTATATGTGCCCAGCTCAAATTTCATGATTCGGCTTTACATCCACTTTAAGAGAAGCCAAACAAGATATGTGCTGTTAGTTATTATGGATTTCACATCAATGTTTTTTAAAATGTCAAATCTCAATTTCAGGCTGAATGCCCACTGTGCCGAGAAAAATTCAATCCACAGAGGCTGGTGTACCTGCGGCACTACCAATAACTTTGACCGTCTTCCTCAGGCCAAGGGCTCCACAAGGTGTCTTCACAAGTTCACAAGCAGCCATTGCACCTCTCACATACAGCTAAAGTGTTCTAACCTGTTTCACTGGAGAAGTGAGACTCCAGGCAAAACTAACTTTGATGTTTACACAATGTATGCAGCCAAACCTTTGTATTTACAGGCTGTACCATGTGCCGTGTGTATACTAAAGTGACCGATGCCTCATCCAGTGCACACTACTATAGTACTTACATATTTACACTACTAGGCTATACATAAATGTGATCACTGTGGGTGATATATATAATTAGGATGAATAACCAAACACCACTTGCACTTTACGGTAATTCATTGTACAGGGGTTGGACAAATTTCTGGACACATGTATGGCAAAAGAAGGAAATCGTTACCTAGTATGGTGTTAAACTGCTTTTGGCATCCAAGATGACCTGAAATCTCCTGGGAATTGACAAATATAAGTCTTGGATGGTGGATAATGGAATCTAATACCACTCTTCATGCAAAAATCTGGGTCAAAATCCTGCGCAATGTCCTCTTGTCTCTTGGTCAGTTGACCGCACTTATGCTTATCAGATGACGTTTCCCCGGAAACTGTATATGCCATCATAACTTTTAATACTGTACCTTGTGACACCACAAATTGGCAACCTTAGTCACAGAGGCACCAGCTAAGTGGGTGCATACAATTTGCCCTCTTTAAGACTCTAAGCTCATGACTTCGTATTCCTAGGAGCGCACGTAGTGAATGACGAAAGTGAGGCTTCCCACCTGTTAGCTCGTGTCTCATCACACAGTGGAAGCAAAATAATGTTACATCACTTCCGCTTTAAATATGATGTCGTCACTTTCACACCTGCCAATCATGTAGTGTTTCCATATTTTTATCCAAACCCTGTATTACTCGGTTTTTAGCATAGAAGAATAATTGGCTCTCTGGTGCCCCCTGCTGGCAACAGGTTGTAGCTTTAGGTTTAGCCAAAAGTGTGACAAAAGCTATTTTGGTCTGATTCTTTTGAACCAGCAGCTTCTGCCACTACCCAGCAGCAATAACCAGACAGAAGAAATTGCAGAACTTCCTTTGGGCCACAAATGGGATTCTTTAGGTCTTGGGAGAGAAGGTGCTACATATCTGTACTATCTTATAATTCAAGCTAAATTCGAGGGTTAACTATGAATTTCCATTGAAAACATCTGTTCCAAATGTTCAATCAAATTGCCCAAAAAATCATGTAAATAACTTACAGCAAGAGATGTTTTAATTTGCTGTGTATACGCTCCTAATCCTTTCATCAAGGACTGGCTGCCTGGAGGAAGGATTTCTAATGTGCTGTACATCATTCCTAAGAACCATATTTAGCTATGACTGAAAGGACTACATTTCTCATAATTCTTGGAAAATGTACCATATATACTCTAGTATAAGCCAACCCGAATATAAGCCGAGGCACCTAATTTTACCACAAAAAACTGGGAAAACGTATTGACTCGAGTATAAGCCTAGGGTGAGAAATGTGCAGCTACTGCAAGTGTAAAAGAGGGTCAACAATGCCCATTTGCAGCCTCACTGTGCTTATTTGCAGCCATAGGTCCCCCAAACTTCAAATTCGGTAGTTAAGGGTTCCTAGATGCCCCCTAGCTGCAGCCAAAATTTGGGGTCTCTGGACCCAAAGGGTCCCGAAAATGATATTGCTGCAGATGGACACCGTTGACCAAATTTAGGGCCCCGTATCTCGGGCCATTTGGTGCTAGGACCCCGAAATTGGTGTGCAAACCCAGTGGAACTAGCACTACAACATATCCAAAGATGGGGTTCCTAGCACCAAGTGTCCCTGAGATACAGGGCCCCAAAGTTGGTTCGAAAAATGTCAAGCACTTTTCTGAAGCAGAGAATCACATGCGTAACCAAGCCAAAAGGAGCACCAAAAAAATGCCTTGGGAGTCCAGTGTCTTTTATTGATTCTGTTGACTCAGGTTTGGAAGCTCCCCATATGCTTGAGGTGATTAAAGCCACATTAGTGCACTTGAAACTGGGGCTCCTGGAGGACTGGGGTCACCATGACTGAGAAATCCACATGTAATCGAGTGCCAAATTGCCAAACAAATATCTCGGGAGTCCAGAGAATTTTATTAAATCCAGTGACAGCAAAAGACAGCCATTCAGTGGCAAGAACATCCTCCTTCATCAGGGCCTAAACATAGAACTGGAGTATTTGAAAGACTTAAAATTACTTCCTGGGCTGACAGATCTGTAGCAAAGATTACCCAGAACAGTCAGTACATGAGACTGCTAGTGTTAGTAGCAAGATGATGAAAAAGAGTCTACAAAACACACTATATTAAAGTGTTTGTAACTGATCCTGTTCCCTTATATCAGATTAAACAGCACAGTGCTTGTGCTGTCTAATCTGCCCCTCTATAAACTAAAAAAACCTGGCTGAGCCTGCCACTTCCTGTGTCCCCCATCTCTGTACTGACCACGATAATCATGGCTGCTGAGCCCTGACCACCGTGGTCAGTTTACATCCCTCCGTCATCCACAGCCCTCCTCTGTCACCCTCCCTCCCTGCCTGTCAGCCCCATGTCTGTGTCTCTGCCCCCCTCCTGCCACCATTAGCAAAAATACAATTTTAGAAATTTTCACTGCCAGCCCCTTTATTATAACTAGTCATAACACACAGGGTTAGTGTTTTATGAAAACAAAGCTGTAATAAGATATTTACATGCTATTTTAAGGCCGGTCACGTGACTCTCGGCTAGTCTACTCCAATTCCTGGGCTACAGCAGGAGGGGCTAAGCAGCCACGTGACCTCCCTGGCTGACATCAGAGGGAGATCTCAGCCCCTCCTGCTGTCGCCCAGGGATCACATGACCGGCCTGAAGATTGCTTTAAAACGGTATTTACAAGCTTCGTTTTCTTAAAACATTTACCCTGTGTGTTATGACTAGTTATAATAGAGGGGCTGTCAGTGAATTATATGATTGTAGTAACAACCACTTTAAGTCCTGATGCAGGGAGATGTTCTGGCACCTGAAACGCATTGGCTGTCTTGCTTGTTTGGTACTCTTATGTACATGATTACAAAAGGTAAAGTGAAAAGCCGTTTACTTGTAATAGTTATGTGTTTCTGTAGTTAATGTTATAAATTCAAATGAGTTGTGAATTACATAGTAGCCATTAGGCACAGTGCACTTTAATTCAACATTGATTTTAATTTCATGTTCTTCCTTTGATTGCACTCATCTGCTATGAATGGATTTGCAGTGTTTAGGGTGCAGTTATTGCCATGGCTTATAATGAGAAAAACTGGTAGTTTTACTGGTGACTTTTTTTTTTTTTTTTTTTCCTGGGGAAAATTTTGAAGGCTATAAATCAAAGAATGGACCCTGTTTAGGGATAATTGAAAAGAGGTAAATTATTTTCTGTATATTCTCTTTAAAGCTTAATTGCAGTTTTGCCATAACTGTAAATAGTTCCTTTTACGAATTGCTGCGGCCACTACCAGCGCTGTATAGACTGCATGCGGCATCATCTACATGCGGGTATATACAGTGATGTGTTCCTACAGACTTCCCATCTGCTGCTGGAACAAAATCAAGTCAGACTGAGAGCTGCTCAGCCATTCAAAGGGCCCGTTCACACTACAATGCAGTGCGGGTAAGCTGCGTTCCCATGTGGCTTCCTGCACTGCATTCCAATCACACTGCCCTTGCGCTCTGCTGCAAGGGTCAGTGCAAAGTTGACACTCCAAATGCGCACTGGATCGCGTGGTACAAAATGGCTCAAACTGTTAAACATAATAGCTAAGCTGAAGTTAGACTTTAAAGTGGACTCGGCCTGCATGTAGCAGAGGCAGGTAATTTGTAACCAGAACTGACATTTCAGATCTAGAAACTAGTATTATTTTTAGTGGCACTTTATATTTAAAAAATTATTATACTACCTTTTACTGTAGGCAGGATACAGGAAACCCACCATCCACCACTTCGTCATCTCTGTGATCAGATATAGTGATCTTTGGTGATGGCTGTATCTGAATGATGTGGACAATTGGCATTGATGCTGAACATCCATATTGGGCGGCTTATAGTCCCTGTAAAGCCTAGTACACACTACTAGTTTTTTTTTTTTTTTTTTTCCATTCAGCCCAGGTCAGAGCTGTACTACCAACAATCCGATGTTAGTACAGCGATCTCCACTGCTGTTCTATTGTGTTCTGACCGGGAGGATGCCCCCACCCACAAAAACACCCCAGTCAAAAGACCTTTTATTTGGTCATGCCGGCTTCTGTCAGACCAGCTGCAGTACACGTGGGCCGAATGTCAGCCAGTTTCCATTGAACCGGACGATTCCGCCCATGTGTACAGGGCTTTAAACTTCATTTGTCATCTTAGTGGTGCAGATATTTTTCGATCTCAAAACAGAAGTATCCAGTGTACAGCCTTACTGCTAACATAGCTATATCAGCCTTTCTTGGCCAATAAGTGGCTGTATGTGGGTACAATAGACCTTTTGATATATGAGCATAGATAGTATTGCATATCACTGACTGAATACTGCGTAGCAGTGACCAGACATTTCAATGTTGTTTGTTAGGGGGGACTGGATGACGGAAAAAAAAATGGGATTTGACTTACCTGTAAATGTGGTATCTTTGAGTACAGTACAGAACGCAGGTGAGATATTCGTAGACCCCTGAAGGTATCTGTCCATAACCCAGGATCAAGGAATATCCAGCCTGTGTCCTGTACAGTACGATTTAGACCATACATATCAGAAGATTGGTTTTATTTTTGTGAATGGCTGTACCTTTTGTGAAGTTGCATTTGCAATGAACCACAAAATCGTGCTTTGCTAAGTAATGCTGGAAGACAAGATGGCAGTTTTCAGAATAAACCGTCTGTGCCATACAGTAGCTATAAACTTCTTCAATTCTAATATTCCGAGGCTTTACTTTAAACATGGTCTGCTGACTTAAGTCCAAAGTTGTCAGATGTGTGTGGTAACCTTAAACCTATTCTATTGCTTAAACTTTTAGATAAAAAGGTCCTCTGTAAAGCTGCAGGCAACACTCACCTTTTCAGCTGCCTGTGCTCCCGAATACAGCTTGGTTGCAGTGAACTCATCCTCTCATTGTGCAGAACCTGATATTTCTGGTAGTGTCCATCTCCTGTGTCCCCTGCAACATTCCACCTTCTATTGTTGATCTCCATGTCATTACAGGACACAGTTTGAACATGGAGGTAGGCGGGAGGCACCACTGAGTGCTTGCAGATAATTCGGGAGATTGACTTCCCAGCATATTTTGAGAATAAGTTCTTTGTAATGGAGCTGCTCAGTGGCTGTTCAATGGAGCAGGCGGATGGAAAGTTATATAGTTGCTTCTTTAAGGGCTTGTCCACACCATATGTGCATGAAAACAGAAAACTGCACTGCTTTCCCTTGCAGAGACGTGTTTCCATCAACTTTCATGTGCGTTTCAGTGAGTTTTTTTATGCATGTTGACATCAGTTTTCATGTGCATCTGTTATGTTGCCTTTTCACACCACAGTGTTTGTCGTGTCCGTTCCCCCCCCCCCCCCCCCCCCTTGCAGAAAACCGCATACACGCTGCAGATTCCGGCACAGAAAAAAAAAATCTGCAAGTGATACCAGTGTTGAGGTTTGAACATGGCACCTAGAGAACATTTGTTTTTTGTACCCATGCAGGAAAGCGTCTGTCTGCACATGGTGTGAATGAGGCCTTTAAGATAGCCACTTCATTTGAATATTTATTTAAATGGCAGTTGCTTTAAAGGGAAACTAACCCATAAACATGGAAGCTGCCATTACTGACTTGTTTTTATGAAGGTTCTAGCTCTACGGCTGCTATTCTTATTTATTGTTCCCTACTGGTCAAGTCGGTGATTTGGAACATATACAGTCTGTGCATGTCAGGTGTCCTGACACTACCCTGATCCTTGCTTCTTCCAGGTTCGTGACTCAGTGGGTAGGGAGGCCATCGTAATAGCTGCTTGCACTTTCATAAATAAGTCAGCAATGGCCACTTCTTTATTTCTATCCTGACAGGCTCCTTTTTATTATTTTCTGAATAACTTATTTCAATTTTCAGAATAACTTCAGAAATCCACATTAGATTGCTGTCAGCCCCTCCTTGGTCAGCAGGGTTTTAGTGTTTCTAAGTAGTTTTGTTTAGAGAGAATTTGGATTTATTATTGTACTGTTTGATTAATATATATTTCAGTGTGCGATGACAATATCTTTATGGTATTTTTATGGAGTTTTTAATTAAAAAATAAAAATAAAAACAGCATTGCATATCTCTCTAAATTGTTTTCTGTAATAACTATTTAATTAAATTCTTGTTTTGCTATTAAAAATGTAATTCTGGAATTATGTTAATTGTGTGTGTTTAACGCCTATTTTGAATAAAATATTTGCTTCTCAATGTGAGCATCTGAAAGAAAATCTGTACACAGAGAAATGATCCTTGAATGGCTGTCATGCTGATCTTCTAACCTGGAACATGCAATGCTAATCATGTGTTTTAAACATACTGATTACCCTGATCTGAATGATTGTCTCTGGCCAGAAAGTACTGAAATCGGACTGCCAGAAAATGAGCGTAAAGGAAAATAATGACAGTTTTTCGCAAAGCCTATTTTTTTAATGTTCAAATGCAGAATACCTGATGTCAGACTCCCAGTACAGAGCCATCTGCACAGTGATCCAATGAAAATGTCTGCCTAGTGAACATAAGCGTTATTAATTGCAGCACAGAAGTTTTGCCCGTACAGGGCCTGTTGGACTGCTGGAGATCAAGGTGGTTGCTCTCGCACAGCAGTCTAGATCTCTACAGCAGTATTTCTCAACTCAAGTCCTCAAGGCGCCCCAACAGGTCATGTTTTCAGGCTTTCCATTATCTTGCACAGGTGATTTGATCAGTTTCACGGCCTTGGTAATTACCACAGCCATTTTATCTGAGGGAAATCCTGAAAACATGACCTGTTGGGGTGCCTTGAGGACTGGAGTTGAGAAACACTGCTCTAGAGTGCTGACAGCACACACTCAGTGGCACCGAAAGGGGTAGAAGTCAAATAAGCAGTGGTTTCACTTTTGGGTGGAACTCCGCTTTAAGCTACAGACATAGATCATTGTATTCTGCTTGCTGGGAAACTTCCCACAGTCGGAATACAATAGCCCAGCAGCATGGATGGCACTATCTCTGCAGGCAGCACATGCATTATGGCATTGGCAGCATAGGTGGCACTATCTCCGCAGGCAGCACATGCGTTATGGCATTTGCAGCATGGGTGGCACTGCCAATGCCATAACGTATGTGCTGCCTGCAGAAACAGAGCCACACATGCTGCCAGTGCCATAATGTGTAGATGCTGCAGAGACAGATACAGTGTGTAATTAATCATCATCATATAGTAGATCTCTTGCAAGATGCATCGCCCCCACCACCAGCCACTTCCTCTCTGATCCTGCTGCTCCCTGGTCTCTGGAGTCGCATTTTCAATTGTCAGATGATGAACTGATTCCTCTGCTGCCGCCACCGTTTCTTCTCCGGTCTCAGATAGGAGATAAATCACTCTGCCGGGGAAGGCAATCTGCAGGCCAGGACAGACATGCGGAGCGGCCATGCATGCGCCCGAAATACAAGAAATATTCCCTCCCACACACAAAAAAAGGCAGGGAACCAGTACCTTTTACAAAACCGCTGATAAGTCAGATCGGAGTGGGTTGGGGGGTTGTTGCGATTGCTTGTTGGTGACATTTTTTTTTTAATTATTATTATCCTGCATTCTTTCATCCTAGATTGCCCGCCCCCCCCCCCCCCCCCCCCCCTTCTGGCCGGGCCCTGTACAACAGGGCCAGGTGTACTGGCTCATCAGTGGCCCTACACACAGTTGCAGTGCAGCCCCATTCACCCTGGGTACACCCCCAGCTGCTGCCTCTGCAGCTAAAGGGGGAGAAGTTGGGGGTGGTAAAACAGCTCAACCATGTGGTTTTACGCCCCCCCCCCCCACCTGACATGTGAACAAGCCCTTGGTTCACATCTGTATGGCTTGCGTGCTGTGTGTAGGGAAACCCATTAATTTCAATGGGCTTCTCTAGCCACAAAAATGCAGGGAGAGAAGTCCCCAACCATTTTTCTTTTAAATTGCACTGCATCAAAAGCACCCCACATTTTCCAATGTGTGGGGTACCATTAAGAATTAATGGCACCCCTAAAGAGCTGAGCATTTGTGCCCCAACTGGAAAGACATTGAGAAACACTGGTTTAAGCAACAAAGTAGCAACAGAGTTTTTGGTAAAATTAAGGAGATTGTATAATTAGACTGTAAAGTTGTATAGTTATCATTACTCACAGTAAGTCCCCTCTCACACTTATACGACTTGCCCCACGATTTGGGACTGCAAAGTAGCATGACAAGTCGTTCCCCATGATTTCCAATGACAGCCATTCATATTAGTGGTGATGGGAAGGAGCTGCGCTAAAAAATGAAAATATCAAGGAAATTGATATGTGATACGAAATGTAATACCAACTGAGGGCTGAAAAGTAATTGCCCAAATAGCTATACGTTTCATATATAAAGGAGTCAAAAAGGAAGTCTGCGTACAATCAGATTAATATATAAATGAATAAATAAAAACCCGGCTGAGCTCTTCCTATTTATGTGGAAGTGAAATTGGATGTGCACAGTGGATGTACGCTAATTAGTGAGATAAAAAAACCCCACATAAAAAGCATACATTAACATAAACTGAAAAAAACTGATGTAAATAGGTGAAGACCCTACTGTGCGGTATGTGATACCTGTTATCGACTGTTGTGAAGAGGATACAAATTTATATATCGTATACTATAAACAGTGTACAAACTGAATCCTGGACCGTAGCCATTAAACCTTAGTGCAAGTAATCCATAAAAAGGGGATGATATTTCAACTTAATGACAGAATATTGATAGACAACCTACAGGGCATTCAAGACAATATTCAACCTGTTATTGGCTGTTGGAAAGTGAATGCCAACTTGATACCCTAACTGGAATATAACCAGTAAATTTTAGGTGAAAAGAATCTAAATAAATATAGAAATACAAATAAAAAGTAAACACCCTACAGAGCCTTAAAAATTGCAATAGTGACCAAATATGTGTGTAATCCCCAGGGGATGAATAAACAATCCCTTAGGGGTTGAGTGACAACCACTTGACCAAAGAAATATATTCAAACAGAAAAAAAAGGTTAAAAGTGAACACCCTACAGAGCTTATAAATCACAGTGGTGACTGGATGTATAAGTGATCCCCAGGGAATGTATGGGAACAATCCCTGAGGGGTTGTGTAACAACCGCTTTACCAGAGAAATGAAATCAATCACAAACAGTATATATAAGTGCGTCTTGAAATGCACAATGTAGCAAACAAATTCCGTGCTATTAACAGTCTATGTGAGGACTCCAAAAATCTTGAAATGAAAGTGACTTGTATAACACCAAAAAAAAGATGTGAAGACCTCCACCATAGGGCAAACTTGTCTCCTTACCGGAACTATGTGGTCCCTTTTTTAGGGGGACCTTTCACACGGGTGGCTCTTAACCCTAGCCAAGGGTATACAGGGGGAACGTCCGGTATCCAACAGATCACATTGGCTCGTCCAGAATGGCTCCCAACCAGGGTCCTTCTCTGATGTCAGCTCAAGGTTAGGCTCGGTGGCCAAATTGTAGTTGGAACCCAGGGGGGATTAAAGAGAGCTCACATAGTGTGAAATCCAACGATATTTTATTAAATAAAAATAAGTAAACACTTACAGTGTAGCAAAATTCAATAGGCTTGAAGCGAGCCGGCCGGTCTCGCAAATACAGCCCGTGGTATGGGATCACGTCTTACAGCGGTAGCGTCAGGACGTAGCTCCTCCTCCCTACGCGTTTCGTCATCAACGGACGTCGTCACGGGGCCCCGTGACGACGTCCGTTGATGACGAAACGCGTAGGGAGGAGGAGCTACGTCCTGACGCTACCGCTGTAAGACGTGATCCCATACCACGGGCTGTATTTGCGAGACCGGCCGGCTCGCTTCAAGCCTATTGAATTTTGCTACACTGTAAGTGTTTACTTATTTTTATTTAATAAAATATCGTTGGATTTCACACTATGTGAGCTCTCTTTAATCCCCCCTGGGTTCCAACTACAATTTGGCCACCGAGCCTAACCTTGAGCTGACATCAGAGAAGGACCCTGGTTGGGAGCCATTCTGGACGAGCCAATGTGATCTGTTGGATACCGGACGTTCCCCCCTGTATACCCTTGGCTAGGGTTAAGAGCCACCCGTGTGAAAGGTCCCCCTAAAAAAGGGACCACATAGTTCCGGTAAGGAGACAAGTTTGCCCTATGGTGGAGGTCTTCACATCTTTTTTTTGGTGTTATACAAGTCACTTTCATTTCAAGATTTTTGGAGTCCTCACATAGACTGTTAATAGCACGGAATTTGTTTGCTACATTGTGCATTTCAAGACGCACTTATATATACTGTTTGTGATTGATTTCATTTCTCTGGTAAAGCGGTTGTTACACAACCCCTCAGGGATTGTTCCCATACATTCCCTGGGGATCACTTATACATCCAGTCACCACTGTGATTTATAAGCTCTGTAGGGTGTTCACTTTTAACCTTTTTTTTTTTTTTTCTGTTTGAATATATTTCTTTGGTCAAGTGGTTGTCACTCAACCCCTAAGGGATTGTTTATTCATCCCCTGGGGATTACACACATATTTGGTCACTATTGCAATTTTTAAGGCTCTGTAGGGTGTTTACTTTTTATTTGTATTTCTATATTTATTTAGATTCTTTTCACCTAAAATTTACTGGTTATATTCCAGTTAGGGTATCAAGTTGGCATTCACTTTCCAACAGCCAATAACAGGTTGAATATTGTCTTGAATGCCCTGTAGGTTGTCTATCAATATTCTGTCATTAAGTTGAAATATCATCCCCTTTTTATGGATTACTTGCACTAAGGTTTAATGGCTACGGTTCAGGATTCAGTTTGTACACTGTTTATAGTATACGATATATAAATCTGTATCCTCTTCACAACAGTCGATAACAGGTATCACATACCGCACAGTAGGGTCTTCACCTATTTACATCAGTTTTTTTTCAGTTTATGTTAATGTATGCTTTTTATGTGGGGTTTTTTTATCTCACTAATTAGCGTACATCCACTGTGCACATCCAATTTCACTTCCACATAAATAGGAAGAGCTCAGCCGGGTTTTTATTTATTCATTTATATATTAATCTGATTGTACGCAGACTTCCTTTTTGACTCCTTTATATATGAAACGTATAGCTATTTGGGCAATTACTTTTCAGCCCTCAGTTGGTATTACATTTCGTATCACATATCAATTTCCTTGATATTTTCATTTTTTAGCGCAGCTCCTTCCCATCACCATTTTGTATTTTGTAGTATAACATTTCGAGCAGCAGCTTTAACCCATTAGGATAGCGCAACTTTTTTCCCTAAAATTTAGCCATTCATATTAGTACGACTTCCAGTCGTTTCGACTTCAAAGTAGTCCCTGAAAATAAATTATAAATGCACATCTTTTTGCAGGTAAAAAATGTGCATTTATTTATTTTACTATGAGCCTGCAAAGCCTTACACTCATGATCAGCAGATCGCAGGTGTCATGCAGGACTCCTGCACACTGTCTGTGTAAGCTAAGAAAACGCTATCAGTATAAAGTGCATAGTCGTCATAACTATCATCCAATCAAGTGAAGAAAGTTTATATAAAATCGAAAACCATATGTGCAAATAAAAATATAATTGAAAAAAAATCATAAATAGTCTTTTAAAGTCCATCAGAAAAACGAAAGTGATCTTGTGCAAAAAAGTTCATATAAGCACTTGAGTGTTATCAGAATCCCATCCTCCAATGTGAGTAAAAAACTTCACACCCAAAAGTGCACACCCTATTCACAAGCTGCTTACAAGCTACTAGCTACACCTTATCACATTATCCCCATGGGATGGATGAATGTCAAGAGCCAGGATGGATTACCATACAACCAAGATGATCCGCAATAGACTCAGTGAGGAGGGGAGACAAAGGAGGAACTCAAAGTGTATTAAAGGTTCAAGCTTTTAATGAAGGTTAAGACTACTTACAACAGGCAGGAATAAGTTCACATATAGTATAGTCATACACATGCAACACCCCGGCAGGCATGATGACGTCACCACTGTAGCTCTTACCAACGTGCTTCGTTCAAAAGATCATCATCAAGGGGTAAAGGAATACTTTTGAATGAAACACATTCCCATGGGAAGCCGCTTCCTATGGGGGCACTCAGCAAATGACCCAAAAAGTGGACGATCGAGGCTGCTTCGTGTAAAACCATTGCACAGAGCAGGCAAGTATGACATTTTTTATTTAACTTAAAAATTGAACCTTTAATATCACTTTAATAATACCAGAAACTGCTCAGAATAGAAATCAGACCTAGGACTTTAAAAGTGTGGGTCAATAAAGAAAGTGGAAAATATAAATAATAAAATCATAAAAATTAGATTTACACCTGTAAAAACAGCCTAATACTATCCCAGCACCTGATTAATGCACTATAAAAGACTGAACTAATCTCATTGAGACCTACTGGAGCCAACATATTTAACAAATAGATCCATTAATTCTCCCATTGACACTAATTTTTGGCTGTCATTCGGGTGTAGAATATGTACTGGGAATGCCTTCAATGACCCATTCTTTCAAACTGTCAGAAAGCTTATTGTGGTGTTCTCTGTTCTTCTTCCTTGGTGTCCGTATGGTATGACCAACATAGAACAGGCCACACGGACACGTGAAGCAATACACCACAAATTCTGACAAAACAATTAAAAAATGCTTTCATATCATACATTTTACCTTTAACCTGAAATAGTTTTTGGCCATGATGACTAATGTGCTTACAGGTCAGGCATTTCGTTTTTTTTGCATTGATACATCCCCTTTAGAGAAAGAAAAAAGGAAAGTGGTTGTGTGGGGTCATCAGTGCTACATTTAAGTTTACTGGGAGCAACGTGGGTTAGGAGCTGTTTTATAGGCCATCTTAGGTTGTTCGGTAAGGCTACTTTCACACTGGGGCATTGAGCGCACTGGCAGTAAAGTGGCGCTATTCGGCTGCTAGCGGGGCAGTTTTAACTCCCGCTAGCGGCCGAAAAAAAAAAAAAAGGGTAAAAAAAAAAAAAAAACTGGTTAAAACCGCCCGCAAATCGCCACTGCAGCGGCGCTTTGCAGGCGGGTTTGGAGCGCTGCCCCATTGTTTTCAATGAGATGCGGCTTGCAGGACTTTTTTGACTGTCCTGAAAGCGCACCACTCCAATGTGAAAGCCCTCAGGGCTTTCACATTGGAGTGCATTGAGCAGCTCTTTCAGGTCACTTTGCAGGCGCTATTTTTAGCACTTTAGCGCCAGCAAAGCACCTCAGTGTGAAAGGGGCCTAATGGTAGAAATCAAATGTGGATCTTCTAGTAGGATAGGCCAATGCTTCTTAAAGATATGCCCCATCTTCTGCTATTGGCAGTGAAACTAAGTAATACAATTGACAGACTGTACACTAACTGGTGGGGGTTTCTTGGCTGGGTCATCTTTCAAATAGAGAGAGAATAGGCCTCTTCCACCAATTGGGTGGGATAACTGTGTCAAAAAAAAAACTTTTGTTTTAAAAATATGTTCCAAAAGAAAAACTGGTACAATTGTGCCATAGCCATAGTTTTTTTTACCCACCATAGATGATAGCTACAAAAAGAAAGAAATGAATTACCTGCTGTTGGTTTTGTATAATTGGTGGCATAGATTTTATTACCATCCTGACTCAAAGCAAGGTCCAAAAACGCCAGGAATTGGTTGTTGCATACAGATGTAAATGAGAGCCCAAATTTATTGGTGTTACAATAGGACACAAAATCAATAATATCAGACTCAACGACAACCCAAATAATGACCACATAATCTATATTATGCACACAGAAAACGATGAGAAGAAGCCCATAATCAAATTGGTGTAGTTGGGGGTCAAATTAGCCCTCATAGCTGTGCAGGTAAGTTGAAGAGAATAGTTGCCTTCAAAAGAGAAATAATTGTGAAGGCAGAACTGAGTATCTTTGAGAATAAAAATTTGCCTGTTTGGGATTCACAAAAGGGTCCACAGCTAAAAAGTATCCTACTGCCGTTCCTGTACCACCCTATGGATCATATGGTTTCTGGCTTTATTCCAGTGCCTACTACAATGACTTGGTAACCTCCAGCTGCCTGAACCCCTCATCAGCATCTGCTGCGTTGGTATGTGAATACTTGAGGTCTTTCCTTATACTGGGCCTGGTTTCTTTCTGCTACAAGACACAATGGGGTTTATTTACTAAAGCTGGAGAGAGCAAAATCAATCTCACTTCTGCAGAGAAACAATTAGCTTCTAACCTCAGCTTATTCAATTAGGCATTGGCAACAAAACCTGGAAGCCGATTGGTTTCTCTGCAGAAGTGAGATTGATTTTGAACTCTTCAACTTTAGTAAATAAATCTCAATGTTTTCTCAAAGATGCACATAGAACAGTTCAGCTTCAGCCTCCACTCCACAAGGTGTTCTGGGGGGCATTTATGTGGTATCCCTTGAAGGAACCAATGCTTGTAATCCTGTAACCTGGGACCCCTAGTATAATGGAGGAAGATTTTTAGTACTGTTGGGCAAGGCTGAGGCCTCTCCAGTGTCCACTTTAGAATTTGTATGTTTGGACCCAGTTACTGGAGCAGTCTGCTCACAGAAATTAATTTGTGCCCGAGGCCGCTGTTACAATCTCCAATTCAGATTCAGTCCTAACAGCCTACACATGAAGAGGCTGTTTTTGAGTTACTTGCAGATTATTTGGGGGATTGTCTAGCCTGATTGATGCAGTGCATTCTTCCCTGCTAGAGAATTAACCACTTAGTGACCGGCTCACACCGATATACGTCGGCAAAGTGGTTCGTTATCACGAATTGCCGTATAGGTACGTCTGTACCTTAAAGGGTGATAGGAGGCACGATCGCATGCAGGAGAGCAGGAATAGGGAGTTGCGTGTGCAAACACACAAATCCCTGTTCTGTCAGGGGAGAGGAGACATATCTTTGTTCCTACTTAGTAGGAACAAACTATATGTCTCCTCCCCCAGTCAGTTCTAGTCCCATACAGTTAGAAACAAATTAAGGAACTCAGTTAACCCCTTCCCTGCCAGTGACATTTACACAGTAATCAGTGCATTTTTTTATAGCACTGATCACTGTATAAATGTCAATGGACCCAGAAATGTGTCAAAAGTGTCCAATCTGTCTGCCGCAATGTCGCAGTACCGCTAAAATCGTAGATAACCGTTACTAGTTAACCGTTACTAGTAAAAAATAAATAAAAAGTGCCATAAATCTTTCCCATAGTTTGTAGACGCTATAACTTTTGCGCAAACCAATCAATATACGCTTTTACCAAAAATATGTAGAAGAATATATAGGCCTAAACTGAGGAAGAAATTTGTTTTGATTTAAAACATTTTGGGGACATTTATTATAGCAAAAAGTAGAA
The DNA here is from genome assembly GCA_028564925.1 of Lithobates sylvaticus. Classification (NCBI taxonomy): domain Eukaryota; kingdom Metazoa; phylum Chordata; class Amphibia; order Anura; family Ranidae; genus Lithobates; species Lithobates sylvaticus. The sequence goes on along the minus strand of CM053035.1, from coordinate 147,125,463 downwards.
AATATTTTTTTCAAAATTGTCAGTTTATAGCGCAAAAAATAAGAACCGCAGAGGTGATCAAATACGATCAAAAGAAATATTTGTGGGAAAAAAAAAAAAAAGGATGTTTGGGTACAGCGTCGCACGACCGTGCAATTGTCAGTTAGAACGATTCAGCGCCATATCACAAAAAATGGCTTGGTCATTAAGCAGCCAAATCTTCTGGTTCTGCTGTTCCAGGCCTAGGATCTTAGAAATCCTACAGCTGAAAAGACCTTCCTATTAAAAAAAAATAAAAATAATAAAAAATAAAAACGCAGATACCGCCGTTACTAGTAAAAACAATAAAAAAAAAAAAAAAAAAAAAATTTAAAGTCCCTAAATCTATCCCCTATTTTTTTTTTTTTTTACCAAAAATATGTAGAATACATATTGGCCTAAATTAATGAAAACATTTTTTTGAGGATATGTATTATAGCAGAAAGTAAAAAATATATTTTTTTTTCCAAATGGTCTTTTTTTTTGTTTATAGCGCAAAAAATAAAAAACAAAAAGGAGGTAATCAAATACCACCAAAAGAAAGCTCTATTTGTGGGAAAAAAAGGTCAATTTTATTTGGGTACAGCGTCTCACGACCGCGCAATTGTCAGTTAAAGAGGAAGTAAAGCCTCAGATTTTTTTTTTTATTAAATGGAACCTGCAAGGCAAAGGCATAATGAGCTACCGTAGTAGCATAGCCTACTAGCTCATTATGAATAACTTACCTGAGAACGAAGCCCCCGAAGCGACCCTCATCCACGTCCTCATCCACGTCCTCCTCCACCGCCATCAATCCTGGAGTGACTTCCAGGTCTCGCTGCTCCGGCTGTGATTTGCCGGAGCCGCGATGGCGCATGCGCACGGGAGCCTCCAGGAGCGGCATATCACCGTGATCTGCGGCTTGCTCAGTGCACTTGCACGCCGATGTCTACGGCGCATGCGCTGCAGACGGCGGTGTCTGTCTTTTTGTAAATATCGTCCTAAACCGTGTAGGTTTAGGAGATATTTATTGGACCTACAGGTAAGCCTTAATCTAGGCTTACCTGTAGGCCAAAGTGCTTTGTAAGGGTTTACAACCACTTTAAAAGCGATGCAGTGCCGTATCGCAAAAAATAGCCTGGTCAGGAAGTGGGTAAAACCTTCAGGGGCTGAAATGGTTAAAGCCCATCCACAGAGAGGCTGCATATATGCGTACAGCTGGAGGGAAGATGTTAACTTGAATAGCTAGTGGTCCTGCGTAAACAGTGACTTTAATATGTCAGACTGTGTCAGAATGGGTAAAATCCCATAGAGGTGACCCCTCCATCACTGGGGAAGGCCCTTGTATTATAGAGGGCTTGGAGCAATATCTGGAGACTTGATGTGTATTTTAATGGTTTGTTACAAGCATCCAAACTTGTGTCTTGCATGAGGCTAATGTCCATTTACATGCAAAGAACACTTTCACTTTGTGCCTAGAATTTATTGACGATACGGTAATTTGAACCAGGTACCCTTCTTCAGGAGATAGAAGTTGAAGAACCCCATCCTCCATCTACTACAGCAGTATTGGCTCATACATTATGAACTCAGACCCTACCTCCCACTCAGGCTGTAGGCTTCAAAGGCAGAGATCATCTAACCCTTTTGGTCAGCCTTGTGCATGAGAAAGAAGGGGACTGTGTTGGGAGAAGTAATAGACCACTCAAATTCGTACGCCTTCCTATAGGGGATTTCTTTATTCTCAGAGGTGATGGTAGCCTTTGTGGTACTCAATACTCCTCATTCTTATCCCTCTCCTGGGGGGGATCTCTTGACTTGCAAGGACCAGTTCCTAGTGTTTACTTCCCTAGTAAGGACCTGACCCTTCAGTGTCTTTCCGTGGTACCAATCCCTTCTTACAGCACTTGACCCTATGTTTACCTTATTTCTTGTTCTTGGCATCCGCAGTATGGAACTCTCTCTCTCTCTCTCTCTGTGTTTTCTACACTCCTGCAGTCTTTGCAGATCTGTGAGTTCCTCGATTTGCAGACCTGTTGGATACGGCTTCTCAAATGTTTAGCACTGGTATCCTTGAGTAACCTACAAAGCAGGAAATTGCAGCTCAGGCCTTTTTGCCAAGGAAGTCCACTCCCTGTGGACATTTGACACCTTCTGTATCTGTCACAGAAATTTCTATCATCCCGCTTTGGGTTTGAGGGGCGCGTGGGTGATGTTATTCTAGTACGGTTTCTGATTCTCATGTGGACTTCAGACCTTTTCAGCCTACCACTCTATGTTTTGGAGCCTGAACTCTAGGCAAGACATTCAAATGGTTTCCTTGAACCAAAATGTCCCAGGCGCATTGTGCAAGTCTCTGGCAAGCAATGGTATGGTTCCTTCCCCCCACCCTGAAAAAGGACTTCTCTAAAAAGGGGCTATACTAATACTTGTGACTTCCATCTGATTCCCCAAAATAGATAGTTCCCTTTTCGTCAGGGGCCTCTTCTGTGGGTCAGTATTTTGATCTGATTTCCATTGGATATTTCCTGAGCTCTGCAGGACCTTCACCTCTGAAACGGTTTGGGAACTCTCCATGTGATGGGTTAAGTGACCTGGACAGTGCAAAATATACCATCTCTGCCTGCACAGAGACAAGACATTGCTCTCAAGGATCCGCTCAATGGGTGGTCTCCACATTAATTAAGTGCCTCTACTTTCCTGCAGGATGGTGGATGGTCCTGACAGTCAAATGGCAGAACATACTGAACCGCTATAGGGGATAGTGCTATTCTGGATGCTTTCATAGGCGCTAACCGTCAAGGAATACATACTTCTGAGACTGAACTGCAGCCTCTTTCAGAAGACCCTTACGCATCCTTCCACTTTCCTGTCCCTGCATTAGGTTCAATCACTCATTTCTCAGCAGTGGATACTGCACTGAGAGGGGTAGCCTGAATGATTCCAATGATCATGAACTTGGTAAATGGTTAGGCAGATTAACAGTATTGTCCATCAACCTCAAACACAACCGCTGTTTGGTTGGAAGGAGTCCTACTCATCCATCGGATTCTGGTGTCACTAGTATATGGTTCAATATACCTCATTCCTGATTTTCTTTGTATGGATGCTGCTCACTCGCCAATACCCTGCTTTTTCAGGTGAACTTTAGGGTTGGTACTTTTGTGATTTTCACCAGTAGTTGGTGTTTTTTTTTTTTTTTTCCATCCTTTGGTGAGAGCACTCATAACCATTGTTATCTGCTGTAAGATTGGATGTCTGACCAGAAAACCTCTTTCCACATGGTTCCTCCGTTCCCTGAATTCCAAGTAGGAGTAAAACTGGGTACACACATTTTTTCTTCATTCAGCCAGGGGGCTAAAAGAGAGAAGAAAGAAAGAGGGAAAAAAAAAAAAAAAAAGTGAATGCAAGAATCCCAGAGGAGACATTGTAATCTGACAGATTCAGATAGGCTCCCTCTTCCACTTGATTTTGGTGGGCTGTTCCTACAGACTTTAGGTGATGGGGGTCCATAGGCCCTTCAGGGAGAAGCTTCTCTTGGTTTAGTGCACCGGGTTGATCCTCTGTGACCTCCCCCTTGGTGGTGACTATCCCTCTGTCTTGCAAGGGCTTCACCTCATCTAGCCTTGATTCAGGCATTTGTCATTCAAATGTGGATGATTCCCAAATTCTTTTGGATTTGTCAGTGGCTGTTGCCAAGTCTTAGTTGAACGACTTTGGGGCATCCGTTTCTGAAGTCCTGTATCTTTTACTGTAAATCCCATTCTTTGTGTCCATTGAAGCACTCATCTGTGATGCTGGCCCTGTTTTGCTTGGACACAAAACTGAGGCATGCGAGGTATAGGCGGGGTTATACAGGGGCTGTCTTACAAGTCTGTTTGCCAGGGTCCCAGCTTACTGTAGGCAGCAGTATAACTGAACTGTTTTTGAATGACAGCATCCCTCAATGGACTTGAAGAAAAAAAAAAAATCATAATGCAAAAATTTATTTTTTAAAAACAATCATTTTCACTTATAGGTTTAGCTTCCGTTAAACATAAAGACAATGACTAACACCCTGAACCTATTTGCTGATGATTCAACATGTCATTTTATTTGAGGCTTGAATAATGAGACTTAAACAGAAGATCCATTTATTGAAGGATGTATCAACATCCAATGCCTTTAGAGAAGTAATCATGAATCATGACAGAATTTCTAGCCAAATCCCATTTATTACAAATTGAGTTGCCCAGTCCGCTGGCAACAAGCCAAAGATTGATCCTTACTGCAGCAGGGGTGTAGATTGGGGCTAACAAGGAAATTCTCTATGAAACTGCAGCATTACAAGAAAACAAAAAAAAACGTGCAAATCAGCTTTTCATACCCAAAAATAATAAAAGTAAAAATTTAACATATATGACAAATGTTTCCTCCAGCCCTATTCATACATTGCACAGCGAGTACGGGTTACCGTATGTTAAAGTGGAGGTAACAAAACATCAAGAAAAGAAAAATCCTTTAAAATAATCTCAACTATTAAAATTGTAAATATATATTTATAAAGTCATTACATAAAAGAAAAAAAAAAAAAACCATTGTTTTGAACCATTTAAAAATGAATTAAAAAAAAAAAAAAAAGAAAAGTATAACTCCTTTAAAGGGTTTCTCCATAGCTTTGCAGATCTCTGGCAGCTTTCACTAGTTTAAAAAAAAAAAAAAAGTATCCACCGGTAACCATTTTCATGGTGTATTTGACAGAATTCCTTGCAACCTTTGACACCAGTATACAATTAAATGGGCATGGCAACACAACACAGCTATCGAGAGCTCCAGACATTCAATGTTGGTTCTGCAAACCTGACAGGTTTGGGGCAAGGCAGAGGGAATGAAATGTGAGATAATTGGGGCAGGAAGGCATAACATTTTACACAAAATGATCTAACTAAAGGTCAGCTTGTGATGGGCTCCAACCCCCTTAGCAATAACCTAATTTGCAATGCAATAAAAGTTTATTTTTGTATTCAAATAATAAACATTATACTTCCCTGCTCTGTGCAATGGCGTAGCCCTGAGCCTCTTCTTTTGGCACGCTGGGCTTCTCCTTTTCTGTGTTGGCCCCGTAGCAAGCTGCTTGCTATGGGGGTAGGTGTGCGTCCAGACACACACACACACACACACACACACACACACACACACACACACACACACACACACACACACACACACACACACACACTGCAGCTTTGCCCCACCCCCTGCTACCTCTTCACTGGATTTTATTAACAGCAGCAAGAGCCAATAGCTCCTGCTGCCATCAACAAAGCCTGTGTTCTGGTGGGGGGGATCCCCCTGTTAGAACACAATAGAACAGCAGCAGAGATCGCTGTACTAACATCGGATTATTAATAAAACAGCTCTAACCAAAGCAGTTTTTTTTTTTTCCATTTAGCCCAGCAGGCTAGGCTTTACTGGAAATGCAGCACAAGGGGACACAACACATACATGCTTGAAATGGGAAAAATAGGCGTATATAGCAAAATGCAGAAAAAAAAAAAAAACACCACAAGTTTTCATATACAGTTTGGTATTTGTGCAGCTACAGTGAAAAATGTAATATTGCACAGGGGGATTAAACCTACTGTAAGACACTGAGTCAGGATAAGCAAACAGTTGGTCAAGTCACACTTGTTTTAGGTCAGTGGTTTTGAAAGTGTCAAAACAGCCATTTTCAAAAGTGGGTTCAGTTTGCTACCAGCCAGTGTGAATAATGCCAGGGTTAGTCCACTTAAAAACAAAAAAAAACAAAAAAAAAATTCTACAGTAAAAATATTAAATTTAGGGTGAGCGTACTCAAAGCAAACAGAAGCTACCATCCTCTGACTCATGTACTACATACCATCTCTGTAGAAGTAACTTGACACACAAAAAAGGTGAATAGATACAGCTTCAGAGAACAGCATCTTCCTTTCACTTTGTGACTAACACAACGGTTTATACACAGTATACCATTATTGCATGTTATACCTATACTCCTGTAGAAGCATTACGTGAATTTCAATTTGTTCACACCAAAAACACACAGTGAATGCATGCACGTTGATGTGTTTTAATGCATTTCTGAAAACAAAAACATCTGTATAGGCCATAGGACGGGTCAAAATTCTACTTTTTTTTTTTTTTATAGTACTAGGACAGTGGTCTCCAAACTACAGGCCATTGATCGCTTTTACCTGGCCCTTGGGGCACTATTTTCATCCGTTAATACCAACAATAAGGTGCAATTCCTCCCAATGACACTAATGATGGAACACTATTTCTTCCAATGACAACAAAGCTGGGGCATTGTTTATTCTCACTAATGTTAGGACATTTTTCTACTCACGGTCCAGCCTTCGTTAAGTCTGAAGAACAGTAAACTGGCCTCTGTACTAGGATAAGCGTGTTGCAGTAACATGCTCTGAAGTCAAAAAGAGCTGGCTTGCTGAATTTTTATGCATTACACACACATGGTGTGAACTGGGCACATGGAAAACAGATATTTTCTGGGTGTCCGTCCCTGCATTGAGCAACACAGATCAATGTACATGGCGTGCATAAGCCCTACTAAATAGCCCAGTTTTTGACTAGTAGACAATTATTGCATATGTTTATGTTACAAGGTACCAACACCTACTGGTCTACTTGTGACTGAACCATCAAATGTGGTACAAAACAATGGAATGGAATTGTCTTGGGGCTCACAGAAGATTGAGTCCAGGCAACAATTCGACCTACAATAGCTGTCTTGTACAGTGAGGGGGGAGAAAGTATTTGATCCCCTGCTGGTTTTGTACGTTTGCACACTGACAAAGAAATAATCAGTCTATAATTTCAAAAAAAAGTTATAAATTGATCTGCATTTTAATGAGTGAAATAAGTATTTGATCCCCAAACAGCAAGATTTCTGGCTCCCAGGTGTCTTCCATACAGGTAATGAGCTGAGATTAGGAACACTCTCAAAAGGGAGTGCTCTTAATCTCAGCTTGCTACCGGTATAAAAAGACACCTGTCCACAGAAGAAATTAAATCAGATTCCAATCTGGCCAAGACCAAAGAGCTGTCCAAGAATGGCAGGGACAAGATTGTAGACCTATAGAAGACTGGAATGTGCTGTAAGACCATCACCAAGCAGCTTGGTGAGAAAGGGTGACAACAGTTGATGCGATTGTTCGCAAATGCAAGAAACACAAATTCTCAATGAGAATGGTGAGGAATCAGCCCAGAACTACACGGGAGAATCTTGTCAATGATCTCAAGGCAGCTGGGACCATAGTCACCAAGAAAACAATTGGCAACACTATGCCGTGAAGAACTGAAATTTTGCAGCACCCGCAGGGTCCCTCTGCTCAAGAAAGCACATGTACAGGCCAGTCTGAAGTTTGCTAATGAACATCTGAATGATTCAGAGGAGAACTGGGTTAAAGTGCTGTGGTCAGATGAGACCAAATTTGAGCGCTTTGGCATCAACTCAACTCGCCGTGTTTGGAGGAGGAATGCTGCCTATGACCCCAAGTACACCATCAAACATGGAGGTGGAAACATTATGCTTTGGAGGTGTTTTTCTGCCAAGGGGACAGGACAACTTCACTGCATCAACGAGATGATTGACGGGGGCCATGTGCCCTCAAATCTTGGGCAAGAACCTCCTTCCCTCAGCCAGGGGATTGAAAATGGGTCCTGGATGGGTTTCCAGGCATGACAATGACCCAAAACATAAAAGGCCAAGTCAGCAAAGGAGTGGCTCAAGAAGAACATTAAAAAGGTCCTGGAGTGGCCTAGCCAGTCTCCAAACCTTAATCCCATAGAAAATATGTGGAGGGAGCTGAAGGTTCAAGTTACCAAACATCAGCCTTGAAACCTTAAATTACTTAGATAGGATCTGCCAACAGGAGGAGGACAAAATCCCTCCCGAGATGTGTGCAAACCTGGTGGCCAACTACAACAAACATCTGACCTATGATTGCCAATAAGGTTTTTGCCACCAAGTACTAAGTCATGTTTTGCAAAGGGGTATTTCACTCATTAAAATGCAAATCAATTTATAACTTTTTTGAAATGCGTTTCTTCAGGATTTGTTTTGTTGTTATTCTATCTCTGTTAAAATAAACCTACCATTAAAATTATACTGATCATTTCAGTGTCAGTGGGCAAACATACAAAATCAGCAGGGGGATCAAATACTATTCCCCTCACTGCAAACCCTTACATACACACCCAGTGATGCGACTGGCCTCAGGCGATACACAGATGAAACAAATCCTCCTACATACGTTGCATCTGCAGTCTCATCTTCTCTACATCTGTTCAAAGTGCTGAATTTATGCAGCTTGTCTGAGTTCAGAAAAAAGGGGGCGGCGAGTTACACTCAGCTGTCAGAGCTCTCACTGAGCTTCGCAGAGGGAGGGAACACCCCTCCCCCTTCATACAACCCACAGGAACAGAGTTGAGGCTGTCAATCTGCTGGAGGTCCCTCCCATGTCTTTTTTCTCTTGGCGTCAGGAAAACTTGACAGAAGTGACTCATGCTGATAGCAGAGGAACAAAGCAACAGACAGAAATTACACTTGGTGCTCTTAAAGTGGAAGTAAACCCCCCCCCCTATCGTTTTCAGCCAAGGAAGCTGCCATCTTTGCCTCTGTTTAATCTTCAACTGCCACAGTGCTGCACATGTGATCCGTTATGACACCAGCCATTGGATGGTTTGACTGTTTGGTTGAGAGCACAGCCAATGTGCAGTTAGCATTCACGGCATGCCTTTTTTTTTTTAGACTGTTAAATCGATGGGTTTACTTCCGCTTTAATTGAGACAAGTACACATTATAGAGGGATATGCTTTGTTAATTTTTCATGCTTAAGGTTTACAACCACTTTAAGGACTATGCTGTTCCAACAGTTCAGGCAGATTGGCAAGCTAATTTACTCTTGATAGTAGGCACCTGCACATTATAGGTGAAACACTTCCCAGCCCTGGACAGACAAAGCCAGTGTAAAAAGGGAGAAGCCTGCATCCAAGATTACTGTATTGATCAGCATATAACACGCACATTCATTTTAAGAGGGAAGTTTCAGGGAAAAAAACTAAAATTTTAAATAGGGAACTTTGAAGCAAAAATAAGGGTCAGTGCCCATCTGCAGCCTCACCATTGCCATCAATGCAGCCTGATCAATGCCCATCTGCAGCCTAGAGGGAGGGAGGGAGGCGGGACCAGTGCCGACAGATTACATACAGTGAGAATCTCTTATGATAGGCAGAACAGTGGTCCATTGGCAGCCCAGGAGATGGGACTGCCAATTACAGAGGCCGCCAAGTAAACAGGAGATTCTCACTGTGTGTAATCTGGCGACGGTCGTCCCACCCCCTCCTCCATGTCCCCTCCGAGGCAGCTAAAATTGAAGTATTGGCTTATAACACGCACACACTATTTGCCCCCGATTTTCATGGTGAAAGAGTGAGTGTTATACGCCAATAAATACAGTATTTATTAGATGAAGAGTACTATTTATTCTAAATGCATATTCTCTTTACCTGGAGGCATCAGTTTGACGTTTTCTGACATGTACTTTCTCACATGTACTTTCTAAATTTTTTTCTGGTAGAGAAAGCTTCCAGAGTTTAAGTGGAGAACTTTCGTATAAGGAATCCGCCACATATCTGGCAAGTACTATCTTATGTCTCTCGTGTAGTCTGTCAGGCCAATTGTAATTCATCGTTTATTAACTTAACTGGGAACGCAAGCAATTGCAAATTTACTACATTGCTAGGAAGTCTCTCTGCTTCTGTGATGTCGGTATTACAATTTAACCCCAAGAAGTCACCCAACAATCTCCTAAAAATGGCTATAATAAAAAGGACTGCTTCAAGATACTATAATCAAGCATTGTGTTATGACCAACATGTTATCTAAAGCCCACAAAAGGACAACATCACCAGGAGATGAGCATCATTTCCTGCTACCAGCCAAAACCTTTATAGAAAATAATTTATGTTCTAACAACGACTCCAAAAAACAAAAAAAACAGACACAGGTAAATAGCTTTTCTCTTTGTATATTTAGGTTTTCATTTGCGTTCTCCTTAAGAGCAGACATATACCAACATACAGTAAAGATATGTCAACAGCCTGACTGCAGTATAAAAATAGCCTAGGAGTTGAAAAACATTTTTGCTTGAAAAAGTGCAGCTTCGTGGATCCCTCGATGACGATCAAGCTGACACACCGATCACGTTGCTTCTGCAAAAGGCAATAGGTGGACAGAAGTTCAGCCAAAGATGGCCAAATAAGAATTATGCTTGAACAATGTGCCCTCATCGTCCGTGCCGAGACAATGATCACATGACTGCCTGCAAGAGGGTTCCTGGAATGCTGCTTTCTTAAGCAAAAGTAAGCATTTCAATACTTCTGTTTATAGATCTGTTACAGCAAGACGGATAACATAGCTTTGACATCAGAGTATAGGTCTGCTTTAAGCTCTTGTGTACAAGGACATTCAAATAAATTTATCTGTGATGATAGAGGCATTCTACATAAGATAATTTAAAAAGCATGGAAGAAAAGAAAAAACATCACAGCAGTTCCAGTATTATTACTATAGAGGTTTTCTTCCGTAAGAAGGTAATCAAATATGATCAGTAAACTCCTAGAGAGAGTACAGGCAATAAACCATGTGAAATCAGTCTACACTGGACACCCCCCCATAGGGAAAGTCTTATGGCAACGCCGAATCCAGGAGAACAGCAGGAATGTCATGTCCAATGGTTACTCCATGCCCGATGAACAACTAAATAAGCACTTGTCAAATTAGAAATATTAACAGGAATATTAAATAAAAAGGTGTTCCCCATTTTGCTTGAAGCAAACCATCCAGATACATACAGTAAAGTCAGCCGCTCTGATCAAATCATCTTAACATACAGCATTAGTTCTTTAGAAACTAGGGGCACTGCTGGGTTTAAACACCCAATGATGGCTGCATTTACTCTGTGTGCGCGTGTGTGTGTGTAATAAGCAAAAAAGTACCGGTCACTTTGCAGTACAAAATGTCATGCTGGCAAGGAGTAGGGAAACTTATGAAGTGTCAGCATGTTTAGGTGTAAAGTTTAGCAGTAGTAGCCATGGAAATTGTATATGAAATTTGCACTTGGGAGGCTGGTAAGGAGGAGGGAACTACACCTAAAACTTGAATAGAATGAGAGAAATTTGGCTTAGACTCTTTCCTTTGCATTTCCCTTTAGCTTTCTATCTGCATCTGATCATCCCTTCTGAGCAGCTTCTGAGAACACCAGTGCCAGCAGATGTAAGCCACACTCTCAGAACGACTATAGTTACATGCACACAAAAAAGGAGTGGTGCTGAACTTTCCCCATACACTAAAATGTTCATAACTGGAAAGCCATATCTATCCCTTTCCAACCTCTATCCATACATCATTCAAAGCAAACTATCCGTGTGCTAAGCCTCGGATGAAGCAATTATGCTTAGCCTGCATATTTTAGGCAATAATATTACACTGCCGCCATTAAATAAATTTAAAAAAAGTTCCCTGCTAAAGAAAATCAATACTACATACCTGTCAGGCAGCAGGTGAACCCTAAACTTTGCTTACTTGCAGAGCATCCGCAATGGCAACTGAAGAAACCCCAAACGACACACTAATGCAAACATCATGAGATGTGTGGTTCCATCCATTGGCCCCCTACATTACTACAGGACATGGTAAACACAGCACACAACAGGTTTTTAGGCATCCAATGCACCCAGAAGTGTAGCTCTGCAAGGACATCGTTATGGCTCCCCACCCAACTGACAGGTAAATATTACTGATCTTTTGCAGAGACTTTTTTTTTTTAATATTCGTTGTAAGTGTAACAATGACACTTTCAGCTTTACCACCCCAGGACCAGTATGCAGCCAGGAAGAGAAAGGCAGCTCATATCCAAGGCTTTACACTTGTTTTTACAGGCTGTTACAGTATGCTGCTAAGTGACCGGTTCACTATAAAATCTGAGTGTATAGAGTCATCTGTTCCACTTCAGCACTGATCTGTGCACATACACTCAGCAGGAACTCTGAGATACCACTCTGTGCAACTGAACAGCAAGTACATCTTTAGAAAGAAAAGGTGCACTGCCATTGTTTAAAAACATTGATGCTTATGTGGATAAAAAGGCATTGTTACAATGGCTCAAAACTGTTTTTTTTTTTTTTGTATTTTTTTTTGTAGGTTTAATTTTTACATAAGAAAGTCAAAAAGAAGGTGACAGTTTCTTTTAACTGGAGAATGGCTTGCCGGTTTCTTCCTTTCCTTTGTACCTCCGTTTCCCGTGCGTGAAGGGGATGTATCTGTATTTAATCATGTGCTACAAGACAAAAAAAAAAAAAAAACAAGGGTTGAGTTTATAACAATAATAAATCGATCATTTATTATTATTTTCTGGGTGTGTATTGGGGAGCTTGCTCTTTACTTCACAAAAAAGTAGTAATCTCTCTAAAGTAAAAAGGAAAATCAATTACATGGATCACCTTGGTACAGGTGTCCGTACTGGAAGACTTCCTCTCCCCTCCTGTTCCATTCTATTCAAGTGACATCACCAGGACAAATATAGGTGGTCAATTTAAAGCAGTTGTAACCCTTATCTGCTATCAAAAAAATAAATAAATAAAAAAGGGAACTACAGGCATAACCCACTTTTAAAGTACACAATGGGGTTTATTTACTAAAGCTGGAAAGTGCAAAATCAGGCTCACTTCTGCATAGAAACCAATGAGCTCCTAACCCCAGCTTGTTCAATTAAGCTTTGGTAATAAAAACCTGGAAGCTCATTGGTTTCTATGCAGAAGTGAGCCTGATTTTGCACTTTCCAGCTTTAGTAAATAAACCCCATTGTGTACTTAAAAGTGGGGTATGCCTGTATACATGATTAAATACATTTTAAAATGTAAAAATCTGGCATGGAAACAAGCAGAGACCAGCACCACAAGATGCCTGCAATTACCTTTGTTAACCAAGAAAACCCTTCTCTGCTCATCTGTCAGGGCAGAAGCCTAGTTGACTTCAGGGCCGCACTTAACCCTTTCTTCGTCAGCTAGCGGGGGTTAAAAGCGCCCCAATAGCAGCCCAAAAAGAGCTAAAACGACAGTAAAGCGCCACTAAAACTAGCAGCGCTTTACCGCTGATTGCTAAGCTGCAACATATAAAATTTTTGGTTTTGGGTTTATTACTGCTTAAAAAAAAAAACGTACCTTTATTTGTCTCTTCATGGTTATGCAGAAGAGCATGATAAAATACATGACGAGGATAGGCCAAAATACAGGGACATTGAACGCATCAAAGAAAGTGCACACCATGGCAACGACGATTCCTTTAGTGGCGGAGTGCCTAGAAAGCATATAAAAAAAAAGTATTGTGTCATGTGCCTTGCATACATTTTTATTTGACGATCCTATAAACTGACATCCTCTAGTGGTGACCTCTCATAAGAAAATGCATACACTTTCACCTGAACGGTCGCTTATCTACAGCGCCACCTGCTGCTGACATCTTCTATCCTTATGCACCTATACAAAAACAATAGTTCCCTGTAACCCCCGCAGGGGGGGGGGGGGGGGGTGCATCTAGGAGAAAGTGCATCTCACATCAGACTGCTCAGGACTTGGATACACCTTTAAATTTGCCCACAAATGAAAAAGAAAAAAAGCGTAGATCTATCCTATTACTGCAAGAGATCTGAATGCGTAAGCAGAGTACTATAAAGAGCAGATGTGGGCAAAGGCCCCTACATAATCTAAACAGTAAACGAAGACGGAGTTTCAATGTGCAAATCTGGTTTACAGGTTACCATTATTGTAGGTACTGATAAGCTGGGGTAGTTCATTCTGCTGCTAAAAGAGACCCCGATACCAGACCACTCCTTTTAACAATCTTCTCATAAGACAACTTGTGCACTTAATATTTTATGCATGTTATTTACCTGTAACGCTTTCCTTGTGTGGACATCCAAAAGCCCTGAGACTTTATTTTTTTTAAAGATAGTGACAGGTTCTCTTCACAACCACTCTGGTCACTGATAACGCAAACCAGAGGCTTCAAAAATGGCTTGTAGGACTCACTTTTTTTTTTTCCAAGAGTTTGTCTATTTTGCATCTTAAAGTGGATGTAAACCCTCACATTTACTCATTGAAGTGCACAGCCTCAGATGATACAGGGATGAAATAAAAAATCCTACGTAGATTTTACATGTATATCTGCTGTCTTCAGCTTTATACACCATTTACAAAGTGAACATCATGTTAGATTTTCTTTTCCTGATTAAAACTGCAGTGAAGCCTAGGCATACAGCTGATTGGAGGAAAGGCACACACCCCCTCTCCTCATAGGTAGAGACTTTCAGAGCCGATAGTTGAATAGTTCAGCTCAGTGCTAATCTATTTATAGCATCCTCCCCAACACAGAACTCTGACTGCTTTTATCATACGTGATGGAGACCTTGTCAGGAGTGATCAGGCTGATGAAGCAGAGACAGCTACAGGACATAGTGATTTGAAGAGAGATAAGAAAACACTGCAGATATATGTGCCCAGATCAAAATTTCATGAATCAGGTTTACATCCACTTTAAATTATGGTGGTTTTTGGTCAGTCTTGCTAATATTTTTGAAGTTTATACATTTTAAAGTTATTAAATTTGATATTTATTTTACCAATAAACATCTACAATGTGTGTTCCTGCTTCAGGCTGTGACATGCCAGGCGGCCTTGCTAAGAAAGCCATGCACTAGATCTGCAACTTATTTGCTTTTGCAGGCTGAAGACCTAGAAGACATGCTCTCTACTAGAAATGGAGAAAGGGAGTGGGACCCCCCTCATTGATTCATGACTCATTCAGCTCGGTGTGTGCAATTGGAGCTCCTGGTCTGTACAGCATACCAGCTATATAGAATACTTATTTTTCAACTGACTAAAAAAAAAAAAAAAAAAAAAAGAAGAAGAATTTTGAAAAATTCTTTTTTTTTTTCTGTCTGAACACAACATAATGAATACCTAACCACTTCAATAACAGGCACTTCCCCTTACTGCCCAGGCCAATTTTCAGCGCTGTCATGCAACACTGTACCCAAACAAAATATGTATCATTTTGTTCCCACAAAAAGAACTTCCTTTTGGTGGTATTTTCTCACCCCTGGGGTTTTTATTTTTTGCTAAACAAATGGGAAAAAAATAAAGTTTGTTTCCGTTATAACATTTTGTAAATAAGTAAGTTTACTCCTTCACTGATGGGCACTGATAAGGCTGCACTGACAGGCACTCATGATGAGGCACTAATATGCAGCACTGATAGGCGACAATGAAAGGCCCAACTGATGGGCACTGAAAGGCCCAACTGATGGGCACTGAAAGGCCCAACTGATGGGCACTGAAAGGCCCAACTGATGGGCACTGAAAGGCTGCACTGGCAGGCATTACTGATGGGCACTGATTGGCAACCCTGGTGGTCATACCTGTTGGGCACCCACTGATAATCAGCGCAGACACCCCCTGCCAGGAGAGCAGCCAATAAACGTCTCCTCCCGTTTACGCTTTGATCAGCTGTGATTTGACACAGCTGATCACATGGTAAAGAGCCTACATAAGAGGCTCTTTACAGAGATCAGTGATTCAGTGTGTCAGAGGGACACACGACCGATCACCCCGGGCGCGAGATTGCGGCTTATGCTTCTGGACGTCATATGACCATTTTGTGCATGCCATTCTGCTATATGGCAGGCAATGGTTAACCACTTGCCGACCGCCCCATGTAGATATACGTCGGCAGAATGGCACGTACAGGCAGAACCACGTACCTGTACGTGCCATTCTTCAGGCGGTTGGGGGGTCCCATCGGACCCCCCTCCGCCGGCGGGGACGGTCGGCATCGCTTCAGGAGCGATCCGGGACGAGGGGACGGCCAGTGGTTTCTGGCCACCCCCTCGCGATCGCTCCTGGCGAATGAAAAGCTTCCCCTTCCTGTCTATTGTATAGACAGGAAGGCGGAAGTGATGTCACGCTCGGTGCGCCGGTCTATGTGACCGGAACGCCGAGCACAGAAGATGTAAAGGTTAGTGCACAAACAGTACACTGACACCAGTACACATAGGCACACAATCCACCCCCCTGTCACCCCCAGAGACCCCCCCCCCCCCAATGTACGGACATGCAGAAATATTTATCAAAAACAATAATGTTATGCAGACTGCACCATGAGGGGGGGGGGGGGTGCATCTAGGAGAATGTGCATCTCACATCAGGCTTTCATGCAATACCTTCCATTACGATACTAACAGCCCACACCAGTGCAAACTCCTACTTTAGAGACCATGCTGTCACTTACAGCGCCCGGTCTCATTTATCAGGAACAAATAAGCATGTTTTGATTGGTTACTGGGGTTATTTACAGTCGTCAATGTTCGTTTGATGAAGGTGACCCCTACACTGTCTGAAACATTTGCATGGGGACTTCAATAAAATTTTCAGAATGAATTTAGAAGTGCTAGAGATATACTGTATACTACTTGGTGACTGATGCACTGTGGATGTGATAACATCCACCAAAAAATGTAACCACAAACAAACAAACACACACACACCACACACACACACACACACCAGAGTGTTATGCTATGACACTTTACTTATCTATCAGATTTTCTTTTACTACTCCAGATGCATTTATGGCCACAGCACCTAACACACCACTCCCTACTGCAAAACAAGGGCCATAAACATGACAATGTAAAGAACAAACAACAACCACACAAATATATTAGAACTATTGCAACTGCAGACACAAACAAACTTACCAAAATTTAAATTCTGGAAGCCGTCTAATAAATGGACGGAATTCTTCATTTTGTTTTGTTGGTAATGACGGACCCTCATCTAGAAAAAAAATTAAAAACAATAAAATAAACATATACATACCCATTTGAAAACGGAATCAGCAGTTTGGTGGACAGTGGTCTTTAAATACAGCATAACCAATATATTTAAACCAGTCAAACTTTAAGAATCTGCATTTCTAATTATATTAAACACAGGCTTACATCTCAGGGATAGGTGGGTGATGTTGTTTAGCTTTATTCTCTTCCTGGCAGAATCATGTCAGCCCAGTGTCAAGTTGTGAGGCACCATAGAGGGCAATATGTCTCCTGTCAGAGCTCAGGAAGGACCACTGACACTATCAGCCTGCTGGATGAGGATAAAACTGCCCTTTGTTCATTGCTCCTTCATGTAATCCTGATAGCATCTTTGTTATATGACAGTTTTAGGTGTCTTATCAGCACTGAGTGCTGCCAGGACATAAGACCCTATGCAGCCTGACACATCTGCTCCGATTACCTTACAATTCATCCAGCTTTGCAATTATCTTAACCACTTGCTGACCAAGACTTCTCTGCCACTTTTGTTTGCAAGTTTAAATCAGTATTTTTTGTTAGAAAAATTACTTCTAACCCCCAAAATTATATTTTTATTCTAAGGCCATGATGGCGAACCTTGGCACCCCAGATGTTTTGGAACTACATTTCCCCATGATGCTCAACTGCAGGGTTCATGAGCATCATGAGAAATGTAGTTCTAAAACATCCGGGGGGTGCCAAGCCATCACTGCCCTAGGGAATAAAATGGAATAAAAAAAAAATTGTTACAATTTTTTTATGACACACGGTATTTGCGCAGCGGTTTTTGAAGCACAATTTTTGGGGAAAAAAAACATTAATGAATTAAATATTATGGTTGTGCCATAGATATAAGGAAAAAGGAGTTGCTTCCCACATCCCTGAAAAGATATACAATGGAACTAATTCCTCTATGGAACGTTAAAAGGCAGTCTTTTAAAGTCCCATAGAGATATTTGTTCTATTGTATATTTTAATGAATTACAAAACATAAGGCAATTTTTTGTATGATATTAAAGATGTTACGCCGAGTAGCATACCCATCATGTTACACTTTCAAATTTCTTGGACCTGTCATCCTCCTTTCTATTATAATAAAAAATTTTTAAAGGGACAGTGTAAAAAGAAAATACGATTTTTATTTTTTTATTTTTTTAGAGCGCCCCCCCGCCCCATTCCTTTGTGCTTGTGAGTGATCACCACAAACATTGGCGCAACAGTAATAATTCTAGCGCTAGACCTCCTCTGTAACTATAAACAGGTAACCTGTAAAGGCGTTTAAAACCTTGCTGAATGGCAAAAAACTATGGTACTTAAAAATCTCCATAGGCGAGGTTTTAAGCGCCTTTACAGGTTACCTGTTTATAGTTACAGAGGAGGTCTAGCGTTAGAATTATTACTCTTGTGACAATGTTTGCGGCTATATCTCACATGCACGGAGGGATGGGGGGGCACTCTAAAGAAAAAACTTATTTTTACACTGTCCCTTTAAAAAAAAATGTATCCTAATTGTAATAGAAAGAAGGATGACAGGTCCTCTTTATGCAGAGATCTAGGGTCTAAAAGACCCCAAATCTCGTCTTTACCTTTGATCGCTTGTCTACTGGGCACTTTTACCCCCTCCACCCCAGGCCAATTTTCATCTTTCAGCACCGTCACACTTTGAAGGACAATTGCGCGGTCATGCAACACTGAACCCAAACAACATTTTTTTATAATTTACTTACACACACGCCTTTCTTTTGGTGGTATTTAATTATCACTGGGGTTTTTATTTTTTACTAAACAAACAAAAAACAAATTTTGAAAAAAAAAAAAAAATAATCCATTTTTCATAATTTGTTATAGAGTTTTGCAAACAGGTAATTTTTCTCCTTCACTGGTGTGCGCTGATGAGGCGGCACTGATAATCGGTGCCCTGATAATCAGTGTACATGTCCCTTTTAGAGAAGCTGGTTATCAGGTCCCTCCTCCTCTCCTCTTGCGGTCAGTATGAGGAAGAGAGTGCCCATAACCAGCTTCTATTTACATCCATGATCAGGTGTTATTGACACAGCTGATCATGTGGTAAAGAGCCGCTGATTGGCTCTTTACCTCAATATGTCATCAGCAGTGTCCTCCAGACACTGATCAGAGTGTGCCGCCTGTGCCCCATCATATGATGGCCTCCCAAAACTAGCTGTCCGCGCTGCAGCTGTCATTCGGCTTCTGAAAGCGTTGCAGTGGCTCATGGGATGCTCAGAATGCTTTCAAGAGAAAGTCACGTGCTGGCTGAAAAAAAACAATACCGGGGTTATGGATGATATCTTCAGCCATACTCCCAGTAAACCACGTACACAGTGTGTGTGTGGTGTGTGGTGTGTGGTGTGTGGTGTGTGTACACTCACAATATGTTAAAAAAAGCTGTAAAGTAATAGACTTCACAATTAACCCACATATAAATAAAAACTTCTGATTTCCTAGATTGCACCAATACCTGTCACACCGCATTGAATGGCCATACAATTCCACAAAATATGCCATATACTGGATTTAGCATGGGTTAAAAAGTGATATTTTTTTTCAAATAACAAACATGTCATATACGTCTGTTCTGTGCAGTGGTTTTGCATAGAGCAGTCTCAATCCTCCACTTCTTGGGAACCTCGCCATCGCTCTTGGCCCCTCCCTTATGCTGAGTGCCCTCAAAAGCAAGCAGCTTGCAATGTGGGTACCTAGGCAGGCTCGCTCCCAAGCCACAGCTCTGCATGTCCATTCACGCCCAGAGCCACGGCTCGGCCGCACCCCCTCTTGGCTCACTGGCTGGGATTGTCTCAGCCAATGAGAAGAGTCCCCGGAGAGCCAAGGCTCTTGTGTAGATCGCTGGATCAAGACCAGGTTCAGGTTATTGGGGGGGCTGCTGCACACATGTTTTTTTACCTTCGTGCAAAGAATACATGAAGGTAAAAAAACCTTGAGCCTTAAGAACCACTTTAAAGTATAGTAAAAGATTTATGGGAGGTATTTGCCAGTATATGGTTACACCAAAATTTATCAACACCACTTTTACACAGTAATTAAGATTCCAGTTAAAAGAAACAATGAATGTACCTGAATCTTCCATTAAGGATGGGTCTACCTTTGGGGATAAGAACGCTATGAAGAGATTTAGGTGGTAGATGCCCAAGGCATATGTTACTATATACCAACCCTGCAAAAAAAAAACCAAAAAAAAAAAACCACAATATATAAATCTTGGAACTAGTTTGGAAATACAAAATAGAAAAAATACAATAGCATGAACACCCAAATTGAACTTAATGGCCACATTATACCTTCACTTATTTTAATAACACAAACATACATGTCATACTTACCTGCACTGACAAATAGTTGTGCACAAAGTATCCCCGACCCTCTTTGTCTGGGGTCCCCTGCCAGGCTCTTCCTCTTCGGCAAGTGCTCCTATGGAAATCTGGTTTCCATGGGGGCACCCGTGCAGGCTCGCTCCAAAGCCACTTGCTCTGTGTCAATTGACCACCCCCCCACTCGTTTGGCACAGCATTTGACCAATGGCTCCCACTATCAATCTGCGCAGGGAGGGAGCAAGGAGAGAGCAGCATAAAAGAAAAAAAAAAAAAAAAGTGGGCAGGGTTCTGCAGCACAGAAGGTTTTTCACCTTAATGCATAGAACACATTAGGGTGAGAAATCTTAAGGCTTTAGAACCACTTTAATGTCAGTCTACACATTTTGTATAGTTCAGATATTCCAGCAGCTACAGCTCTGCACCTGAGCCCTCTCGTTCAGTCTCTTTCTGCAGCCTTTAGAGAAAAGCGGCACTCACTACTTGGTTTTCATTTCTTCTAAATTATAGAGAAAGCAGCATAGGGAGCAATGTCCTACGTGCAAAGGGAACAGAGAGATGACAATGGAGAGGATCTTACACCACTAGTCTCTGACTCTTTAACCACTTCAATACCGGGCACTTTCCCCCCTTCCTGCCCAGGACATTTTAAAATTGTCAGTGCTGTCACACTTTGAATGACAATTGACAAACAACAAATCTGTATCCAAACTAGATTTTTATCATTTTCTTCCCACAAATAGTTTTCTTTTGGTGGCATTTGATCACCACTGGGATTTTTAATTTTTTGCTAAACAAACTAAAAAAGACAGAAACGTTAAAAAAAAAAAAAGAAAAAAAAAGGTTTTTCTTTGTTTGCTATAAAATGTAGTTTTCTCCTTCACTGATATGTAGAATTGATGGGTTGCACTAATGAGGTGGTACTGACAGGCATTACTGATGGGCACTGATTGGCACTTTGATGGAGCACTGACAAGCGTTCCTGATGAGGCACTGATTGGCAAGGCGGCATGATTTGGACAGGGATTGGATGTGGGCCTGAAAGGACAGTTCAGAGTCTAAGATTACCCCTAGCACCCTGGCATGTGGGGACAGACTGATAGATGTGCCATAGATCTTGACAGAGAAGTCGGGGGGGGGGGGGGGGGCGGGGGGGGGGGGAATATTAAGAGCTCGGTTTTAGATAGATTCAGCTTGAGGAAGTGGTTTGACATCCAGTCTATGTCTGTTAGTAAATCAGTGATGTGCGAGGAGATTGATGGGTGATGGAGTGAGCTGAGGGGCAGAGAGATAGATTTGGGTGTCATCAGCATATAAATGGTAGCGGAAGCCATAGGAGGGCTATCAGCTGACCCAGGGAGGACATGTAGATCGAGAATAGTAGAGGTCCAAGGACAGAACCTTGGTGGACCCCAACGGTAAGAGGAGTTGGCGAGGAGGAAGTGAAGTTGTAACTGACACTGAAGGTGCGATGAGATAAAAAGGAGAAAGGGGTAAAATTCGAACCAACGGAGAGGGCAGCCATGGAAACCAAGAAAATTTAGTTATTTGAGGAGGAGTAGGGTGGTCAATTGTATCAAAGGCAGCGGAAAGGTCCCAGAGTAAGACCCCTTTCACACCGAGGGCATTTTGCAGGCACTATAGCGTTAGAAATAGCGCCTGCAATCCACCCTCAAACTGCTGCTCCATTGTCTCCAGTGTGAAAGCCCGAGGGCTTTCACACCGGAGCGGTGCGCTGGCAGGACGTCAGGAAAAGTCCTGCCAGCAGCTTCTTTGGATAGGTGCCTTTACCACTCCTCCACCGCTGCTCCCCATTGAAATCAATGGGGCAACGCTGCAATACCGCCGGCAAAAAACGCTGCTATTGCGGCATATTGCCGGCGGTTTTAACCTTCTCTTGGCCGCAAGCGGGGGTAAAAGCGCCCCGCTAGCAGCCGTAATGCGCCTCAAATCCGACAGTAAAACACAGCTAAAAATGGCGGCGTTTTACTACCGACGCCACGAGCGGCTTGGTGTGAAAGCCCTCTAAGAGTACGAAATAATGACCTTTGTTTTTTTGCTGTTAGTAAGTAGTTTGTGAGTTTGAGGGCAGTTTCTGTGGAGTGCTGTGGGCAAAATCCAGACTGAAGGGGATCAAGAAGGTTATTCTCAATTAGGTGGTCGCTCAGTTGGTTGTAGACAAAACGTTCAAGGAGT
Organism: Lithobates sylvaticus; assembly: GCA_028564925.1. Taxonomy (NCBI): domain Eukaryota; kingdom Metazoa; phylum Chordata; class Amphibia; order Anura; family Ranidae; genus Lithobates; species Lithobates sylvaticus. The sequence goes on along the minus strand of CM053035.1, from coordinate 147,102,977 downwards.
TTGGAGGCAAAAGGGAGTAAATATTATATTACAATTATAACAATCCCTATGAAGTGCATAGTGCATGTTCAACAAAGCCTCCTATAACAGGGTAACAAAACCTACCTGTAGTATATAAACCCTTATCATGTAGAGAATGCTTAGGCCTATAGTCACCAGCCATCGCACTACTGCGTAAGGTGTGGATTTGTCTAGCCACGACTGGTAAATCTGAAAAAAAATAAAAAAATAATAAGTAATATAGAAGAGGGTTGCAAGCATCAAAACAAAAAAAGAAGATCCACTAATTAAATAATCAGATGGAAGGAAAGCATCCAACAGGTCCCTCTATCACTCAGGTAGGGACAGCCCAAAGCCAAAATAAATTCTTCACATGGGATATTTTAAAGTGCTTCAACCAAACACACAAGAAAACAGCCATTTTCAGCAATAAACAAATGTTCAGCTTATAAAAAAAATTAAACCAAGTGCAAAAAATAAATAAAAAAAAAAAAACATTTTATGCAGTCTGTCAAAATCAACACATCAGTATTTGTTTTTGAGTTACCCCTTAAGCACCATTTAAAAGTCAGCAGCTACAAAAAGTGTAGCTGCTGAACTTTTAATAAACACTCGCCTGTCCCATGGCCCCGCGCTCCTCTCCAAGGCGCCGACATTCTAACTTCACAGCCTGGCATGCACTGTGCATACACGAGCCGTGCTGCGCGCTGTGAATGGTCAGGCAATTTTCTGGGACCTGTGACGTGTCCCAGAAGATTGCAGCGAGGCGGGGAGAGGTAAACTTCTTCTGGCGCTGCAGAGCCCGGGAGGAAGTGGGAGCTGGGTACCCATAGAAACTGTGTACCCCCCCCCCCCCCCCCCCCAAAATAAAAAAAAAAAATGACATGCCAAATGTGGCATGTCAGGAGGTCACCATAACTTAAAGTGGAAGTTCCATTTCTGGGTGGAAGTCTGCTTTAACATAGTTTGTTACCAGTCGTTCCTGGCAGTATATCTTTTTTAATTTCCACCGCCTTTAAAAACCCATTCACACCAAATGCATGGGACTGTGCTGGGCAACCTTTCCCATCGCAGTTCTAATGCAGACAATTTGCCTTGAGTCCTTGGAGTTCAGTTCCCACCAATGTGCTGCAGTGGTGTGTGCTGACAAAAATAGGATACACCACATCACAATTGCGCAATCATTTAGAAGGTATCAGCAAATCTCCCCTCAACGCGCACCAAACCCTAACAGGACAAGCTAACTAGCAAAAGTGGCATTTAGCCCTGGTTCACACCAGTGCGGCATTGAAGTTGTGCTACCCCCTTTCATGAGACCATTTTTAGCGATACAGCAGTTTGTTACTTTAACTGCTTAAAAACCCCGCCCCACATACATATACTGCGGCAGCAAAATCCCGTACCTGTACGCAATGTTGTTCTTCAGCTCTGCACACCACAGGAGCCCCGCTCCCGATGCGATTGGACACAGTGCCATCAATCAGCGGGTTCGGCAGACTGTGCGTCTGCCGAGAAACCGGCGATTGTTCATAGAGGCGCAGATCGGCTGTCTGCCTGCCTATGTAAACAAGGCAGACTGCCATTCTACCAAAATTGAGATCTTGTGTGTTTCTGCTAAGCAGGAACACGGATCTCTGTTTTTCTTTAGTCAAAGCACTCCCCCTACAGTTAGAAAGCACTCAGGGAACACATTTAACCCTTTGATTGCCCCTGATGTTAACCCCTTCCACGCTAGTGTCATATATACAGTAACAGTGCATTATTTTTAGCACTGATAACTGTATTGAGGTCACTGGTGCCCAAGTGTCACTTAGTGTCAGATTTGTCCGCCGCAATATCACTGAGTACTGTCATTACTAGTATAAAAAAAAAAAAAAAAAAAAAAAAAAAAAAAGATAGATAGGTTTTATAGCAGAAAAGTAAAAAATATTGTATTTTTTCTAAAATTGGTCGGTCTTTGATATCACAAAAATAAAAACCCCAGAGGTGGCGGGACCAGCGACTTATAGCAGGACTGCGATATTGCAGCGGACATTCTGACACTGACACTAAATATAGTGATCAGTGCTAAAAAATATGCACTTTACTAATGACACTGGCAGGGGAGGGGTTAACATCAGGGGCGATCCAAGGGTTAACTGTGTGCCTAGCCAGTGATTCTGTGAACTGTGGGAGGTGCTATCACTAGGGACAGAGATGAAAGTTATTCCCTGCTTTGCAGGGACACAAATTCAATCCCTTCCCTCCTGTGAGAACGGCGATCTGCCTCTCTGCCGAATAGGCCAGTAACATGCACAAGCCAATCAGCTTCCACAGCGGAAGTGAGCCGCCTACCTGGAAGTGTAGGATCAACTGCTGGTAAAACTGCTATAGGGCTGACCTGAAGTGGTTAAAAGAAAGGAAAACATTTTTGGAGGATCATATCACAATCGCTTAATTATTGTTTGAACCCCAAGACGATTAGCCAAGAGAAGTCTTGATTAATCATCTTGGGGTTCAAACAATAATTGAGCAGTACAGTGGAACCTTGGATTACAAGCATAATCAAGAATGCTTGTAATCCAAAGCACTCGTATATCAAAGCGATTTTCCCCATAGAAGTCAATGGGGACTCAGATAATTTGTTCCACAGTGACTTCTATGGTATGCAGTACCGGATGTGGCCAGAGGTGGGGGGCATCGGAGATACTCAAAACACTAGGAGCCGCTCGGATGCATTCGGGAAATATTCGGAGAGGCTAGGAAATACTTGGGAACGGAGTGTTTCTGAGTGGCTTAGAGTCCATCCGGGCGGCTCCGAGTCCATCCAGGTGGCTCCTAGTGTCACTGGCGCCCCCGACACCTCTGGCCAAATGCGGTACTGCACACCAGAGAGGAATGAATCCTGCTCGTTATGCGAGACAACGCTCGCAAACCGAGTCAGGATTTAAAAAAAGAAGAAAAAAAAAAAAAAAGCAGCTCGTATTGCGAAACGTTCGTAAACCGTGTTACTCGCAATCTGAGGTATTACTGCATATATGTGCAATATTGGTCCTCCAATACACAGCATTTTCTTCTTTTAATCATAATAAAAACTTACGTATAAAACTTTTTATTTTGTCTTATTTGTACCAGTAAAAGGCCGATCACAAAACTTGTTTTTTTAAGCAGCTGAATCCTTTATAGTTTAACAAACGTTATTAGCGTCTATAAAATTGTGGGAGATATATTACACACACACACACACACACACACACACACACACATTTCATTTTTTATTTTATATAATTTTTTTATACTAGTAATGGCGGTGATCAGTGACTTATAGCGGTACTGCGATATTGCCGCAGACAGTCTGACACTTTGTGGGAACCAGTGACACCAACAGTGATCAGTACTAAAAATATGCACTGTCACTTTCACAGGGAAAGAAAATCTATCACATCCCTGCTGACAGAACAGAGCCCAGCCTGGTTTACATAGACAGAACTCTCTTCTGCATTTCTCCTCGCCGATCATTGGCCCCTTGCCCCTCCGATTAGCTTGTGCTGGGACCTAAACACAGCACAGACGCGGCAGCATGCCCCCTACCCGGAAGTTCCAGATCACATACTAGGTACATGATCCGGCACAGGAGAGCCGCTCTGCCTCCGTATAACTCAGTTATGTGGTCGGCAAGCAGATAAAGGCAGTTTTGAAGCTTGCCTGCTACCCTATGAAGTCTTACATTGCAATTGGGCCACTTCTATAATGCTGCTTCTGGAATGTTTCTCAAACAGATTACCATTCATCAGGGGATCAGCTCTGATATGAAGCAGCAAAACAGCCACTACCAAGACAGCCACCTCCATACAGAGAGACAGTGCAGAACAAGGCATGTTTTGTTAGTAATGGAGGATCAGCTGCAGGGAGCCCACAGGCCATAATAATGGTGACTTGTCCTTTGCCCTCTGCCTGCCTTTCTTGGGTACAGCTTTCACAGGTCACGTCCACTTTAAAAGGTTAAGGGGAAAAAAAAATAAAAATAAAATAGCTTTCTTTGAGCAATAGGAAAGTTTAAAAAAAATAAAAATAAAAGTTAGGCTCAGACTGTACATTTTGAGAACACCAGCTTGCGGAATCCCCAGGTTTATTCAGCACTTCTTTATATACTGATTTTTTTTTTTAAACAAACCCATACATCCCCAACATTCTGGGGGACGACTTCATGCCTGATAAAAGAACTCAGTTTCATAAGCAGTTCTGTGAAATTAACCATCAACAGGAATTTATGAAATGTGGTAACTATATTCCCCTGCGCTTTTTTAATATGAGCGGAATCATTAATGCTCCAAATATTACACGTGCATATTAAAGGTTAGAGATTTTAAAAAAGTAGACGCATGGCAAACTGAAAAACTGCATAACCCAGCTCTAGAGTATGAGGAATCAACAGGAACTTTAATTTTATCAGTGTAGTCGGCCACGCCCAAACACCCATACATACAATATATATTTATATTACATACAATATACGTGTGTGTGTGTGTGTGTGTGTGTGTGTGTGTGTGTGTGTGTGTGTGTGTGTGTGTGTGTGCATATACTATATTATACATAGTATGTGTTTGAACTGGATGGACTTGTGTCTTTTTTCAATATATCTATATCTAAAACTAAAGAAAAAAAAAAGATTCATGTGTTATGTTGCAGTATAAAATTCTGGCATTTACTTTGCACATACCTGCCCTAGCCTTGAGAAGAAGCGATATACCAGTGAGGGCTTGCCATGAACTGAGTCACCAATACTGTCTCCTTCTGACATTCTGTTTCTGTGTAAAAATCAAAGATTGAGTTAATAAAGACAGATAATAAATGGCCTTTTATAGATGAAAGATGATGCAAAATAGATGAAATTAAAAACACACCATTAAAAAACCTTGGGATAAAGTGGTTCTAAAGCCTCAAGGTATTTTACCTTGATGCATTCTATTAAGGTTAAACAAAAACAACCTGTACTGCAGGATCCCCCCCCCCCCCCCCTGCCCCCTCTTATTCTTACCTGAACACAATCCGATCCAGTGATGTCTCCCTCCTCATTGGGCAGATTGATAGCAATCAAAAGCTGCGACAAGGGAGCGGGGGGTGAGTTGCCCAGGTGGTGTCAATAGACGCAGAGAAGGGCGGCTTTAGAGTGCGCAAAGGTGGAAAATTGCTCTCCATGGGGGCACTCGAAGAGGAGGGTCTTGGAGTGCCGGCAGGGGACCCCAGAAAAGGAGAATCGGGGCTGTTCTGTGTAAAAACCATTGCACAGAAAAGGAAAGTTTGACATTTTAATTAATTTATTTTTTTTTAAATATAGGTTTAATGTTGATGAAAAACAAACCACCGCTCCAAGACTCTCCTTACAAGCGAATGTTCCTGCGTGGGAGCCCCAGGTGCTGGCTAATAGCACAATGATTAGAAATCAAAAAGGAAGAACTCCGGACAGCCGCACACCGGGAAAATAAAATCCAAAGGGTTTTTAAATAAACCCTTTGGATTTTATTTTCCCGGTGTGCGGCTGTCCGGAGTTCTTCCTTTTGATTTCTAATCATAGGTTTAATGTTACTTTAAATCCTTATGCTCCAAAGCTTTGGGTATCAAAAGTAGTTGAACAAAGTTTCTTGTGCCTAATATGAGCGTTAGGATCATCAGTGTGCGGACAGCATTCAGTTTTTTACCCACGTCTGCTCCTGCAACATGTCCTTCCTGAAGAAACCGCTGTCACAATGACAACTATTCAGGGAAAAAAATAAATAAATGTCGCACTCAATAGAAGCAAAAATCCAACAGGGGTTTAAAAGGGTTGTTAACCAACTTTCACATTTTACTATAATCCGTTTTGTCTCTTAATACAGTGCCTCCCTGTCTGTGTTTTATATAAAAAAAAAAAAAATCCTCCTTTACCGTATTTCACGGTGGCTCCCATGTAACTGGCCGTGTCTCCTCTCTGCCGAAGCAGCGGGCGGGGCCGAGGCTTCCCCGCTGATGTCAGCAGGACACGGGGAGAGAGGAGACACGGCGGGTCACGTGATCGCCGGGAGCTACGGTAAAGGAGGATTTGTTTTAATAAAATAGAGAGACAGTAGGGCACTGTAAGGGGAGACAGAACAGATAGTATAAAAATATATTGCTTATTCCTGTAGCAGGAGGGGGAATGGGGCAGCACTGTGCAGAGAAGAGAGGGAGGACATACACACAGAAGAGCAGACTGCGAATGATGGAGGCACGTAAACAGACCACGATGTCAGGGGCTCAGGTTTTTTTAGTTTTTTTTTTTAAGGTGTTATGGAGGTCCAAATTATACAGCACTAGCACTGTGAAAAATCCTTTTTAAAAAAAAAAGGAGTAGAATCCATATATTTATTATTTTTTTTGGGGTTAAACGCTTTAAACCACTTCAGTCCGGAAGGACTCTTAAATCACCTGGCCATTTTTTGCGATACAGCACTGCGTCGCTTTAACTGACAAATGTTTTCATATTTTGCACTATAAACAAAAGAAAACTGAAAATTTTGAAAAAAAATAAAAAAAAAATTTAATATTTACTTTTTGCTATAATAAATATCACAAAAAAATAAATAAAAAAACGAAATGTCTTCATCGGTTTAGGCAGAGCTCCTCAGCATACAAGCTTTACAAAAATAAATTAGTGAAAGGGCCAATGCTCTATTTTCAGAGTCAGTATTAGGAATCAATAGAAATTTCTATTGTTCATACTCAGGTAAATACAGCCGTTTTGATTTGGCTAACAGAACCCAACGTTCCATCTTGCAAAGGCACAGTGAAACCCAACAAGGATTCCAATCCTTACCCATTATAAGGTAAGGTTTTGCTTATGCATGTTTTTACCATACGACCTGTTTAAACTACTTAGACACTGTCCATTTTTAAAAACTGACGAGTTTGTAGAGGCCAATCTACTGACAGCCTAAAAGCGGAATTAAAACTTCCTATCCTTTACAGCAGAGGTCTCAAACTGGCGGCCCTCCAGCTGTTGAGACCTCAGCCATGAGGCCTTGCAAGGCTGACAGTTACAAGTACAACTCCCACAGGGAGAGGCATGATGGGACTTGTATTTTCGCAACAGCTGGAGGGCCACCAGTTTGAGACGCCTGCTTTACAGCCAAGGAGGCTGCTTCTGTTTGATCTGCAACTGCCATGGTTCTGCACATGTGATCAGTTATGACGCCAGCCCTTTGGTGGTTTGACAGTTTGGTTGAGGACACATGCAAATGTGACAGTTAGCAACCCACCATTCCAGGAATGCAACTTTTTTGAAACCATGAAATCAATGGGTTTAGCTTAGAGCTGCACGATTAAATCGTTAAGAATCGAAATCATGATTCTTTTCCCTTCCCGATTCTATCTAACAAGTGCAGAGAGCTCTCACAGCTGGAAAAAAAAAAAAAAAAAAATCCAGGCAGCCGGTGTTCTGACACGAACAGTCCGGCTATCATCAAGTGTCCGCTGTGTACTGTGCATGCGCAGCACGGAGCAGAAGGATTTTCGGAAAATCTCCGAAGATGAACGGCACCTGCGCCGTGAGTCGAGGTGTAAGCCACACCATCCAAGTGGACATAGGGCTACACAAACTTAGAGGGCCCCTCGCGGCCTCGCTGCGCTCACCACGCTTCGGGCGCGGCCTCGCTGCGCTCACCACGCTTCGGGCGCGGCCTCGCTGCGCTCACCACGCTTCGGGCGCGGCCTCGCTGCGCTCGGCTCTTTTATATTCTAACTCTATGTCTACTTGGATGGTGGGGCTTGAAAATGGACTCGCGGCGCAGGCGCCGTTCATCTTTGGCAATTTTCGGAATCTGGCAGTCCTGTGTACTGCGCATGCGCAGTACACAGCGGACACTTTCTGATGGAGGACAGAAAATGATAGTACACCAGCCAAGTTTTATCACAACATTGGAGATGACTAGAAACAAAGTAACATTTTGTTCCAAGATCAAAAGGAATGAACTCCTGTGTGTAGATGAGGGAAGTTTAACCACTTAAAAGACTAAACCTTTTTCTGACACTTGCTGCTTACAAGTTAAAATCAATATTTATTGGTAGAAAATTACTCAGAAACCCCATACATACAGTGGGGACGGAAAGTATTCAGACCCCCTTAAATTTTTCACTCTGTTATATTGCAGCCATTTGTTAAAATCATTTAAAAGCTCCACCCTAAAGTGGAACTTCCGCTCATCGAACCCCCCCCCCCTCCGGTGTCACATTTGGCACCTTTCAGGGGGGAGGTGCAGATACCTGTCTAAGACCGGTATTTGCACCCACTTCCGGGCATAGACGGGAGTTTACGCCACTTCCTATCCAGCTGGGACACCACGGGTCCCAGAGACAGCGCGGACGATTCCCATTGCACTGCACGACTCGCCAATGCGCAGTAGGGAACCGGGAAGTGAAGCCGCAAAGCTTCACTTCCCGAATCCCTCAACAAAAATGGCAGCGGCAGCAGCCGAGAACCGAGCGATTTCTCAGCTTTGGCATCGCTGGACCCTGGGACAGGTAAGTGTCACATTTGGCACCTTTCAGGGGGGAGGGGGATGCAGATACCTGTCTGACAAATGGTAGCGTCCATAGTAGGGCTGAAACAACTAATCGATTAATCGACAACTAATCGATTATAAAAATAGTTGTCAACTAATTTCATAATCGATTAATCGGCCAGCCGATTAGTTGGCCTGCATACAGAATGCATTATCTGTTTACATATCAGGAAATACAGTGCAGTACACATACAGCTCAGTACACCGTCCATACGTGTCAATAAGTGCCTGAGAAAATGTGAATGTGTGAGGAGCAATGCCTCATGGGACATGTAGTCCTGGGCAGGAAGTGAGTGGTTCTAAAAAGGCAGAAGTTTTTTTACCTTGCTATACTATAATTTGCAGCTTGCTAATGGGGCACTCTAAAGGCAGGAGGAGCTAGAAGCATTGGTGGGCGACACCAGAAGAGAAGAATCGGGGCTGCTCAGTGCAAAACCGTTACACAGAGCAGGTAAGTATAACATGTTTGTTGTTTTAAAAAAAAAAAAATCACTTTAAAAAGGGAAGATCAGCATCTGAACCCAAAGAAGGTGGAGGCTGATAGACTGGAGGTAATAGCAGCCATTACAATAATAAAGTAAACTTTTACAAGGAGGTAAGCCACATTACGTGGGAGCAGGGCACATTACATGAGGGCAGGGCACATTACGTGGGAGCAGGGCACATTACATGAGGGCAGGGCACATTACATGCGCCCCAGTGTGAAAGGGGTCTAAATATAAAATGTGATCTGATGATATTTACCAGATTCAACCTCCAATAGTATATACAGTATATCTCTTCTGTCTGTTATTCTGCGAGTGGATTAGAGATTTTGCTCCCTAATCTTATAGTTAATATATTTACTATAGTTATTTATATTTACCACTGCATATAGATTTTTAAGAATAAATTGACTTTTTTTTTAAACTTTACATATTAAATTATACACCACAATTTTTTGAAGATTAATTAATTAATTTATTATCCGATTAATCGAAACAATAATCGGCCAACTAATCGATTATGAAAATAATCGTTAGTTGCAGCCCTAGTCCATAGCACAAAACTTTGTAAAACGTATGAACCGAAGACCAGGGAGTCTGCTACTCCCTGGTAGCAGCTGTACAAACTTGAGCTTGGCAAATGGTAGACTAGGACGCAGCACGTCCCTTTCTTGGGCCTTTAGGAATCACAGAGAAGGAATTTAACAAATTGCAGCAGTCTACTTCAGTTAGCACGAACCACATTCCCAACGTATGAAGAGCCTTGTCCTCCATCTGCGGCTTCGGACAGAAAGATGGAACACAATGTCCTGGTTGAGATGGAATGAAGAAACCATCCTAGGCAGAAATGATAGCGGAGGCAAAAAAGCCATCTCACGGTGGAGCACCAGGAACATTTTCGCACAGGAAAGAACAGCCAATTCCAGAGCTCTGTGAGCCAAAGTAACAGCAACCAAAATAACCTGAGCCAGAAGGACTAAAGGAATATCCCTGATGGGCTCAACAGAAAGTACCAAGCTGAGGTACCTCTGAGTCAACGGAATCCTGACAGATGGAACAATACACGTGACACCTTGCACAAAAGACGCGTACCAATTAGAGATGCACCGAAATTTAATCGGTCGAAAATGGTGTTATTGGCAGAATGCCAATAATAGAAAAGGTGCAGATAATGGTACTGAAAAAGCACTGCGTTTTTGCTGAGATTTTGGGCCGATTTTACCATGATTTACTGCGCTTATGGTGCGTTTTTCATAGATCATGCAACTCAAAAACCTAACATGGGTGCGTTAATGATGCATTCTTGTAGCGTTTTCAATGCATTTGAACTAGGATGCCCTTTTGTGCGTTTTTTTTAACTAACCTAAAATGCACCAAGCTCGATTTTTAAACACCACAATGGAAGCCCAACGGACCAGTGTGCAGGTATACATAGAATTTAAAGGGATACATTTCTCTTGAGCTTTTCTTACGCTAAAGGTGGCAATAATGGCCGACAATAAATTCATATTTTGAATTTTTTGAAAATTAATGATATTAATTAAAAAGTAAAATATAATATATCAAGCGGTTCAAGCACCGATCTTCCCTGTATAGCTTTCAATACAGCATCTGACAGCCGCTTCTCCTTTCCCTCTCGCGGCTGTCAGATGCTTTATAAGGAAGATCGGTGCTTGTACCTCCCCCCACCGATCGTCCTGTGTCCTCCTACGACTTCCCTTATCCTCCCCCGCGTGCTCCTCTCTCTCCAGGTCCTCCTCCGGTCCCCCTTGTCCCGGATCGGTAGAATGGAGAGCGGAGGGAGGAGCCGGTAAATATGCCATTTACCGACTCTTTACTTTTGTGAATGCACAGAGTCAGTGATCACTGACTGTCCATTCATAAGTAAACATCGTAAAAACTGTGTTTACGATGCTTCAGACTATGAATGGAGAGGAGCCTCTATCTCCGGTCTATTCATTTTCAGTGCAGCCGAGGCTGCAGAGAAAGGAACTAGGGAATCTGTCCTCAGTCCCTTTCTCGGTCTCAAAGGGGCGCTATCTCACCATTCAGTGCACCTCTAGTACCAAGGAATGTGAAAGGTATTGGTCTATAAAAACAGGACCTCCAAAGCCAAAATCTGGCTCTTGATTGTACTCAAGGCCAGTCCCAGATAAACTCCAGACTACTAAAAAGCCAGGATGTGACCGATGAGACAAGCTTGCAATAAGAAATCCTCTAGCCCCCACACACAAAAAAAAAAAAGCAAGATTTCCAAGATCTGTGGCTAATGTTCCTTGAAGTCACCTTCCGAGCCTTAAGTAGGGTAGGAATGGCCAAACAGAAACTCCACTGACCCTGGCTTCAACAGCCATGCAACTGTAAGGAAGGATGGAAGATCAGACCTTGTGGTCGATCTGGAAGGATTCAAGGGTCGTCCATCGACATGTTCACATGTTCTCCTGGGCCAGACCAGGGCAATTTGAATCACTGGAATTCTGTCCACCTAAAACCTGTGAAGCAGATGAGGTATAAGCTGTAATGACAGAAAGCCATAAATTAAGGAGAACTGGTCTCATGGTGCCACCCTGCAAAATGTGAGGATGCCTGGTCCTGGAGTCGCACCTATCCAGGTTTGCATTGAACCTGTAAGGCATCCAAGGAATGTGGACAGCATGATAATACGGAGTTCCACCCAAACCGGATGATTCCCTGAACCTGTGGAATGCTGGACTATCCCTAACAGCCTGTTAGGCTGGTATTTGTCATCATGACCGTCCAGGATAGAGGGAGAAATGATTAGAGGGACAGCCTCGTGCTGGGTTTTAAATGATATCAAGGGATCTGACAACTGCATTATCCCATTAGATACTGCAAAGACATTCCATTGCAGGGATGTGGAATGAAAACTGAATAAAAATGCACTGCTTTGAAGGAGGAGGCTACCATCTTTTCCCATAACCCTCATGCAAAAGTGAATTGAGGGATTTGTTAAGTCTTGAGCAACACAGCAACGCCACCTGAGCACAAGACATTTGTCCAGATGAAGGATTACTCTCGCCTGGACAGTATGCAGGGACAGGCCTAAATATTTCAACCACTGGACCGACTTCTGTAAATTCAAAGTCCATCTTAACCCTGCCAGAGTGTTCACCATGTGAGACACATTGGTCTCCAGCAGCAAAGTGGATTGCTCCCTCAGAAGTAAGTGTCCAAGTATCCAACACAAGGAATATTGTGATCGAAGGTGGGACTAACATCACTGCTTCGGTTTCAGAACCATGAAAGGTTTGAGTAGAAGCCACAAAACCCTTTGTTCTCTAGAACCTGAATAATCACTCCTTTTGATAGAAGATGATAAAGAGCTTGCAGAAAAGCAATCCTTTTTTAGATGAAATTATTATTATTTTTTTTATTTTTTTAAAGCATAAAAGCGCAGAGAGGTAAAGCTCTGGAATTCCAGCTTGCAGCCACAAGCCACTTTGTTGCGGCCCGATGTATGTTGTATGTTATATTGTGTGTTGTATGTATTGTATGTTATACAGTGTGTCAATGTTGTTACATTGACACACTGTTATCTTGTTAAATTCTGTTTTTATTAAACCCTTCCGAAGGGCCATGTTGGCTCCCGGTTGGGGATATTTGTTATTATGATGTTTTACTATACTGATGAAACTTTTCAATAAAAAAATATTGAACAAGAAAAGCTGTGGAAAATGGATCCAAATAAAGCAAGTCTCCTAATCCCAGATGGAAGAGTTGAGAAGCTAGCTGTTTTTGTGCACAAAGCTGCACAAACATGACCATCACCCAAGACACTAGCAAACAAAACTGAAAGGGGTTGTAAAGGTTTTTTTTTTTTTTTTTTTAAAGTGGAAGTAAAGTCAGAAATCGAACTTTTACCTACAGGTAAGCCTATAATGAGGCTTACCTGTAGGTAAAAAAAATATATCTTCTAAACCTGTACAGTTTAGGAGATATTCCCCGTGCAATGCACCGCTGACTGCAGCGGCGCATGCGCACGGGGGATTCTCGGCTGAAGGGCCGGCAGAATCCGAACCCTGCCGGGAAGAAGTCTCCCGTGCGCATGCGCGGGAGTGACGACATCGCGGCTCCAGCCACTCACAGCGCTGGAGTCGCGATACCCGGAAGACACGCCGAGGCAACATGTCAGCGACCTCGGCGTGGACCAGGTGAGTTACCGACGCTTCGTTCTAAGGTAAGTATTTCATAATGAGCTAGTATGCGGTGCATACTAGCTCATTAAGCCTTTTCCTTTACAGGTGTTAAAAAAAAAAAAAATAAAAAAAAAAAAGTTCAGCGGCTTTACTACCGCTTTAAATAACATATTATACTACCTCCTCTCTGTTTAAGGCCCCTTTCACACTTATACGACTTGTCCCATGATTTGGGACTGCAAAGTAGCATGACAAGTCGTTCCCCATTTCCAATAAAAGCCATTCATATTAGTACGACTTCAAGTCGTTCCGACTTCAAAGTAGTCCCTGCACTACTTTGCTCGATTTTGATGCCACTTACACAGGCATTCCTTGAAATTGCTGCAGAAAAAAACAAAAAAAAAACGCACCTGTGAATCGCGGTAAAAAATTGCGCGTGTGAATCGCAAGTGTGAAAGGGGCCTAAGGGTTTTGCACGGAGCGGCCCCAATCCTCCTCTTCTGGGGTCCATCAGAGGCGCTCTTGGCTCCTCCTCTTCTCAAATGCCCCCATTGAGAGCTGCAATCCATGGGGGCACTCGGTCGGGCTCGCTCCCGAGTCCTGCTGCTGCGTCCCTGCCCTCCGTGCCAATGGCTCCCGCTGCTATCAATCTATCCAATGAGGACCTGAGACAGCAGCTAGAGCTACATTGCTCATCTGCCTTGCAGGAACAATAGGGTTCAGATAAGTAAAAGGGGGGCTCTTCTGCACTACAGGAGGTTTTTCACCTTAATGCATAGAATGCATTAGGGTGAAAAACCTTGAGAGTTTACAACCCCTTGAAGCCCTGCTAATGGGGAGGGGTTATGCCTGGGAGGGGACCTCCTGTCTAGTTTTTTTTTTTTTTTTTTTTTTGCCAGTGTCCAATCACCTGAAGGTGGCACCATAACCTTATCGTACTAGATATGAAGATACTCTGTGTCCGGTGATGTTCATTAAAGAAATTTTGCACAATGACAGGAGGTTACCTCTAATGATTAGTATTCTGTTCCCACAGCGTTGCTCTGTACTGTACAAATAATAGTTTCATTCATTCAAGAAACCACACACAGCACTCTTCTTCTGGCACTGTGATGGACAGCTCTGTCTATAGTACAGTGAAGGATCGTATTGTTCACTCTTCCCTCATCCATTAAAAAATTGTATTCTTTTTACAATGTCCAGGGCATTCTGTGAACGAACCCCCCTCATCTATTACAGATCTAAGCCCTGCCCACTATACCCCTAACTACAACATCCTCTCCAACCACTGACATACTGGACAGGGAGGGGACAGATGAATGGGACTTACTCCCAAATTCAAGGAAGTGAAGCCTCATTCTGGGGGTGCAGTGGAATAGAAGAATTTTTCCTAGCTAGCAAAGATCATAGTAGGTACCCCGTGGTATATGCTCTAGGAATAGTTCTATGGAGAAAACCAAAATCCTTTCTTACAGTGGGGCTGCCTCTGAACTGCAAGGGTTAAATGCTTTTTTACATCTAGGATACCAGAAAAAGCAGTTGTATATACCAGATCCATAGCAGCCGGAACTCTCCTCAACACTCTGGCTTGTAAATGGTCCCTTAGAACCGTCACATCCAACACAGAGCTATGTGCCTTTTTTTTTTTTTTTAAAGGAGCGGTAAAGTCTCCAGGTTTTTCACCTTAATGCATTCTATGCATCAAGGTGAAAAACCTTTTGTGGTGCAGCTGTCCCCCTTTTACTTACCTGAACCCAATCTTTTCAGCGATGAGAATGAGCCCAGCCGCTGTCTCTGGTCCTCATCAGATAGACTGATAGCAGCAGGAGCCATTAACTCCCGCTGCTGGCAATCAAATCTAGTGATATGGGAGCGTGCCCGCACAAGTGCCCCCATGGAAAGCGTCTGTCTATGCGAAGGAGTGCGAAGGAGGAGCCAGGAGCACCGCCGGGGGCTCTTAGAAAAGGAGGATCGGGACCACTCTATGCAAAACCCTTGCATCATAGAGGAGGCAAGTATAACATGCTTTTTTTTTTTTTTTTAAACAAACTTTTTCAATCACTTTAAATCAAGCTTGTGGTGTGCAAAAACACCAAAAGTGAACATAAAAAGGATATGTGAACATACGCAAAAAAAAAAAAAGTACATTTAGGGGTGGGTCATATGGTTCCTTCTCTGACTGGGGTACAAGACTCCTAACAGAGGAAAAACACTCTGGTCCACCTAGCCAAAAGACCCTGTCCGTATGATCAGCCAAAGCTGACCAACAAGTACTAGGTGTAAAAAGAAACCCCCCTGTCCAAAGCAGGGAAGTAAGGAACCTAAGGGCCACATAGCTTTCCCCTAGAATCAAGGGTAGGCCTGAAGACTCATAATAAACCATCAGGGAGTTAAATTAAACACACATATAAAATGCAGGTGACACATGGAGAGAACAAATAGGTGAAAATAACACAATGGCTAAGCATTTCCCTGGGTTTCAGCCAAAAAGCACAGCCCATGAAACGAGGTGCAGAAAAAAAGCAGGTGGTGTTGTGGCCTAGTGCTTATTTTCACAGTGGGGTCCTAAACCCATAATGATACTTTACACCAAGGCCTCCATCTTACCCACTGGGTGCTTAATTTAGATTCCTTTTCACTAGGAAGATCCCATCATACCAGTAGGGACAATACACAGCCAGTTGTGCAAGGCAGAAGGCTAGAATGATGGCAGAGCACCCCTACTGGACACTGATAAGAACAGAAACTACATGTGATCTAAGCCAAAAGGCCAAGACGTGATATGGGTCCTGCACTGTACTTGATGATGTCGGAGGCCATGTGACCAATGCTGCGTAGGGGAGAATAAGCTGTGAATGCCAGTCTAGCACTGTTGAGGGAGCCTGAAAGAGTGGAGCACGAAGAAGAAAAAATATTTTTTTGGTACCCTGAGCCAGGGGTTCAGCCCCCCTCCTTCCCCTGCAGTCTTCTGGGACACACCACAGGTCCCAGAAAAGTACGGGACCATTCACAAGGTACAGCATGACTCACGCATGCGCAGTGGGCATTCTTCAATTCCTGTTTCCCTTACTACAGATGCTTGCGCCTGCACCGGAAGCCGATTGAAGAATCGGCTTGGGTGAGGACATTGCGGGATCCCTGGACAGGTAAGTGTCCTTTATATTAAAAGTCAGCAACTACAGTATTTGTAGCTGTTGACTTAATTTTTTCGGAAGGAGCCTGGAGCGTTCAGCTTTTAATCAGAGGTCAGAAACCTTTTTCCACACCTCTTCCCTCTAATCCATTCTTACCTTTTATATTGCGTTTCCCCTCAATTACCATATATGCACAACCAGCAAATCCAACGTTGTCCTGCTGTAATCCATTACTGAAAGTCATGTCCTGCGATGCCATCTTCCGCTCTGACATCATATGAAGCTATTTGTCTTTGCCAGGTTCTAGCAGCTGGTCCTCAGACAATATGCACCAAGTATGAATGCCTCAGGAGCAGTTACTTCATTTTCGCCTAAGCAAGAATAAGGGGTGGGCCATGTAGCAACAAAATATAAAAAAGTAATTAAGCAGAAAAAATAAAAAATTGTCAGCTTTTTTTAGATAGCAGATGGGACGATTACAACAATGCACAGTGGAATTTAGCTGTAAAGGTCCACTGTAAGAGTCAATCTACAAGCGTTAGACAGAATGACAGTTAATAATGGTGTGCCGTAAACGTCAGATCAGCCCCAAGTCTTGTAACTTCAAAAATGCAGGGTTCCGACATCTATACACGATGTAGCTGGTGGTTCCACTGAGGATGAAGCGCATACTTGGGTGGGCCTCTTCAAGTAACTACATCTGCAGCACAGGAGGGCCTACGCTGGTACTGGGAGGTGGCACCTGAACATCAGTCATTTAGCATGGACTTCCCCAAAACACCATGGAGGTGCATGGACCATGAGCCCAGGGGTGCAGGACCAGCTTTGTAATTGAAAGTCTAATGCACTGTGAATTACAGCCTTAGACAGGCCGTGGACAGTATGAATTTCTTTCCTGCAGCCACAGGTTCCAGGAAAGAAATTTTCTTGATTGCTCCATTAGCACAGACAGCGCTGACAGGAATCCCTCCTACCGAGCCATTGTCTGTTCACCCGACCACCAGGAGAAGACAGTAATCATCACTAGCAGCTATAGCAGCCACTTGAGATAATTAGAAGCGAATCTGGCGGCTGGTTGCTCCCCAGTTGATCGATCAACTTGCTACATTCAGCCTGACCATTAATAGTTCGAATCTTGTCCGGTTCCTGCTGAACCAGCCAATATTTGAACCGTATATAAGGCAGTGGTTGATTTGTAAGACGCAGTGACCCACAGGAGCATCCTCAGTCCCAGCCTACATGTGTTCCATGTGACGATCTTCTGGGTGCCACTGAAAATGACATCATGGACCCACCTTGGACACATGCCTAGGGCTGCCCATCCCTGAAAAATTAAGCACACTCTTATCCTTTACAGCCAAGGAAGCTGCCATCTTAGCCTCTGTTTGACCTGCAGTCGCCATGGTGCTGCACATGTGCTCAGTTATGACACCAGCCATTTGATGGCTTGACAGATCAGTTGAGAGCACAAACAACTGACAGTTATCACTCACAACGTGCCTTGGGTGTACATAACCGTATTCCTGTTGAGGACTGTGTTTACCCTCATGGGGATGCCCAGGTAGTCCCATTGCTGTCAACTGGGATGCAGCAGCTGCACTGACAGCCGCTGCTCCCAATGTGACATCCCTTTGGGTGCGCAGCACTAAAACACAACCAGGCTACACTCAGGGACACCCGCATGGATGTCACATTGGGAGCAGCGGCTGTGTCCATGCAGCCATTGCTGCTGATTCCTCTTAAACAGTAGTGAGACTGCCTGCATGGAACACCTGTGCATCCCTGATATGGTAAACACATCCCTCGACAGGCGTATGGTTATGTATGACCCCGGTGAATGAGGCCTATTGTGGGAAATTGATGGGTTAAGCTCCACTGATTAAAATGTCAGTCTGGTGTACTAAAAAGGAGCCTACAGTCACATCCATGGCAAACACAGGATGTAGATGACATCACAGCACACCTCAAGGGCACCCAGAGCCCCCACCCTGTAACCAATGAGGGGTGCTGCCCCCCCCCATCTCCTCTGCTCCTATAGATGCCCCCCATCTCCTCTGCTCCTATAGAAGAGGGTTAATCTGCTCTACTCCTATAGAAGGGCCACCCCCATCTCTTATAGAAGCCCCCCCCCCATCGCCTCTACTCCTATAGAAGGGGGCCCCCATTTCCTCTACTCCTATAGAAGGGCCACCCCCATCTCCTATAGAAGGGGGCCCCATCTCCTATAGAAGGCCCCCCCCCCCATCTCCTCTACTCCCATAGAAGCCCCCCCCCCCCATCGCCTCTGCTCCTATAGAAGGGGGCCCCCCCCCATCGCCTCTGCTCCTATAGAAGGGGGCCCCATCGCCTCTGCTCCTATAGAAGGGGGCCCCATCGCCTCTGCTCCTATAGAAGGGGGCCCCCCCATCGCCTCTGCTCCTATGGGGGGAAGGGGGACTGCAGCAGTTCCATGTCAGGGAGAACAATCCAGGCCCCCTTCCCCCATGTGACACCTCCACCCTGAACACTGCAATCATGGGCCCCCATCTCCTCTACTCCTATACAAGGGCCACCCCCATCTCCTATAGAAGCCCCCCCCCCCCCCATCTCCTCTACTCCCATAGAAGCCCCCCCCATCACCTCTACTCCTATAGAAGGGGGCCCCATCTCCTCTGCTCCTATGGGGGAAGGGGGACTGCAGCAGTTCCATGTCAGGGAGAACAATCCAGGCCCCCTTCCCCCATGTGACACCTCCACCCTGAACACTGCAATCATGGGACTCCAGGTACTGCTAGAGGGCAACGCACACACTGCACGAACACATGACACTGAGATCAGCCTTACCGAGGAGAGACACCGCACACAATACGAGCTTCCCAACCCTTCTTCTACAGGCCCTTGGGAGGCTGGGACATGTAGTCCACTCGTACTACCTTGAAATGAAAGTAGGCTGCGTCCTGACTACACCTCCCAGCATGCCTTGCCACTGACCAACTCACTTCCGCCTCTCTCTCAATAGACGCCGACGAGGCAGGGCGAGGGTCGCTTGAATAGGGTGACAGGAAGTAGCCACACGGCGAAAACCGTGATATAATGGCGCTGCTCTATGTGTGACGTGTACAGTGAGGGGCGGTGTGTGCTCGGTGACCGGTAAAGGCCCAAACGGCTCTTACCTGCCTTCTTCTGCCCGACTCGGAACTGCCAAGAGCTCCCGAAGCTACACGTCACTGGTCCCGCCCACCGGCAGACAGGCGTGAGCAGCCGAGCACTGAGCACATCCAGACATGAATTGCTTTAGGCTGTTCTAGCTGTATGGCTCCTGATCTGCTGCTGCAGAGATTGCAGATGAATGGAGCATCAAATAAAAGTTATGCATTTTAATAATTTTTAAGAATTAATCATTTACATCAAGATGACCTCTTTTTATTTTATTTTTTTACAAGTAAAGCTTAAAAAAAATATGTATGTGTGTGTGTGTGTGTGTGTATATATATATATATATATATATATATATATATATATACATACAAGGTGTCCCAAAGTCTCTATAGATAAGAAAAAGTAACACGCTCATAATTTATTTTTAATTATATTTTATATTTTTAATTATTATTTAATTATTATTTTGTAGTGAATATTTTGTAATTAAAGGTACATGTACAATTTCTAATTTTCCCTATGTATGGCTACTTTTGGGACACTATATATATAGAAGAGCTGCACGATTCTGGGAAAAATGACAATCACATTTAATATATATATATTAGAGCTGCACGATTCTGGGCAAAATGAGAATCACATTTTTTTTTTACAGTGCGACATAAAATATTGCAACAAACCACCATTTTATTCTCTAGGATCTCTACTAAAATATATATAATATATATATTATATATATATATATAAAAATATATATATATTTTGGGGTTCTAAGTAATTTTCTAGCAAAAAAAATGATTTTAACTTGAAACCAACAAATGTCAGAAAAAGGTTTAGTATTCACATGGTTAAACTTCCCTAATTTTTCACACCAAAGTATATTCCTTTGATCTAAAGGACAAATTGTTACAATGTTTATACTTAAGTTGCACTGCTAAAGAATGTTGTGATTCTTGGCAGACTGCCGTTTTCTTTTTCCTTTCTTTTGATGGCTGTCGGCTTTAGCAGAGAATTCTCTGCATAGAAAGAATCGGGAAATACTTTTTTCAAGATTGCAACGGGGAAAAAAATCGCAATAACGATTAATTGTGCAGCTCTTATATAAATATATTGGATATACTTGTAAAAAAGATCAGCTTGATGTAAATGATTAATGTATGTAATTATTTTTTTACTTTTAATTTTATTAACTTGTAGTTGAAAGTATTTGCTTTTTTTTATATGGTTTAACTGGGTAAATGAAATATGGGGGAAGCAATGGCATGCATTATTGTTTGGCACTGATTGGCATCCATCAGTACAATACATTACACTACAATGCCGCCTATAAGTGCTAATCCGTGCCGCCTATCAGTGCCTATCCGTGCCGCCTATCAGTGCCCATCCATGCCACCAATCAGTGCCCATCCATGCTCATCTGTGCCGCCTATCGATGCCCATCCATGCTGCCTATCCATGCCAATTTGTGCCACCTATCAGTGCCCATCATTGTAGTTGAAAGTATTTGCTTTTTTTATATGGTTTAACTGGGTAAATGAAATATGGGGGAAGCAATGGAATTGCAATGTACTTTTAGAAGCCTCACCCACCAGACCTATATAGACCCACTTTCTCCGTGTCACCTTGCCAAGGAGCACCCTTGCTCTGCAGTCCTAGCCTTGTGTAAGCTCTGTGTCCAATGATGTTGGAGCTTACACAGGGTTGATGATATTATCCTGCCAATGTGACAGTGTTTAGACTTGGCAATCAGGCCTTAGCACTGCGCCATGGAAGGAGGTCAGGTGCTCCCTCAATAAAGGAGTAGTGAAGTGGAGGGGGAGTGCGGCTCAGGTGAGAATACATGAGCCTGAGGGGGAACACAATAAGCTAAAAGCCCCAAAACATTGCAGGCTAGTTTTCCAGGATTGCCCCACATCCTTTAGAATCCTAAAGATGCCCTGACTTTAAGACCCCTTTCATACAGATGCAGACCATTTGTCCTTTTTCATCCATCCACTGACAGATGAAAAACGGACATCAATGCATCTCTATTGAAAAAACATCTAAAAAGATGATCATCCATTTACATCCGCTTTTGTCAACATCTGTTTTTTTTTTTAATGGATCAAAGCCCTATTTTTCTTCTGTTAAAAAAACAGACTGGACGAAAAAGGATGTAAACGGACAAACAGTACGTTTTTGCATGAAAAAATGGCTCAGAGACTGGACCACCAGGGACGCCACCAGTCCACCAGGGATGCCCAGCACCAGGTATGCCACCCTAGACCACCAGGGATGCCTGTCAGTGCCCACAATGGATGCCAATCAGTGCCCACAATGGATGCCAATCAGTGCCCACAATGGGCATCAGGGATTGGCATGCATTATTGTTTGGCACTGATTGGCATCCATCAGTACAATAAATTACACTACAATGCCGCCTATCAGTGCCCATCCGTGCCGCCTATCAGTGCCCATCCATGCCGCCTATCAGTGCCCATCCATGCTCATCTGTGCCGCCTATCCATGCCGCCTATCCATGCCAATTTGTGCCACCTATCAGTGCCCATCAGTGCCACATATCAGTGCCCATCAATGCCACCTCATCAGTGCCACTTCATTGGTGCCCATCAGTGCCGTCTTATCAGTGCCCGTCAGTGCAGCCCCATCAGTGAAGGAGAAAATTTACTTATTTACAAAGTTTTGAAACTGAAACAAAAAAAAACATATTTTTTTTCAAAATTTTTTGTTTAGCAGAAAATTAAAATCCCAGAGGTGATCAAATACCACCAAAAGAAATCTCTATTTGTGGGAAAAAAAATGATAAAAAAAAACTTAGTTTGTGTACAGTGTAGTATGACCGTGCAAATTGTCATTCAAAGTGCGACACCGCTGAAAGCTGAAAATTGGTCTGGGCAGGAAGGTGTATAAGTGCCCGTATTGAAGTGGTTAAGAACTAGATATGTGCAATTCATTTCGTAACAAATCAAATTTCGTCTGAATTTTGCATCTTCCCACTGCCGTCAATCAAATCAATGATGCGGCACGCCAGGGGGGCTGGGCCGAGTCATACACTTGGCGGCTATGGCTGTCGAGTGTATCACACAGGAGCGCGCCTGCAAGGTAACCCCCTTTGGGAGAGAGCTTCCCAGAGGGGGTTAGCTCTTGCGGGGGGAGCCACGAGAGACACCGTGGGACCCCAAAAGAGGACGTTCGGGGCCACTCTGTGCAAAACGAACTGCACAGTGGAGGTAAGTATGACATGTTTGCTTTTAAAAAAAATAAAGCATAGTATCCCTTTAATGGTTAGCTAACATGTCTAAAATACCACAAATATGAAGTTCAATGTATGATCCTCCATATAGCAAAGCTTTATAAAACATTGCAGAAAACTTGACACGTATAAGTTGCAAAGGCACAACGGGGAGAGCGCCACACTAACATCTCGTGTGTTAGTATGGCAATTTCTATTTTTTTTCATTCAGCCCAATGGGTTGAAGAAAAAAAAAAAAACTCATAGTGTGTACCTGGCTTAAATGAGCCCTTAGGGCCTTGGACTTCCTGTCTCAAATGGGGAAATTGGATTTATTTATTACTGGCACTTATATAGCACCATCAATTTACACAGAACTTCACACATATATATATATTGTACATTCACATCAGTCCATGCCCTCAAGGAGCTTACCATCTAAGGTTCCTAACTCACATTCATACCATACCTCACAACTTTTTCATATGGGAATGAGGGACACCTATCAGCAAAAGTATGCAGGCATAGGACACACCCCTGGCCCCGCCCCTTAAAGGAGAATTGTACAAAAAAAACAAGATTGGTTAAACCCACAAGTGCTTTTTATACCACTACTATTCCTTTATATTGGCTTTTGGAATT
The DNA here is from genome assembly GCA_028564925.1 of Lithobates sylvaticus. Lineage (NCBI taxonomy): Eukaryota > Metazoa > Chordata > Amphibia > Anura > Ranidae > Lithobates > Lithobates sylvaticus. The sequence continues at coordinate 147,079,634 of CM053035.1, read as the reverse complement.
TCAGCAATTTAGAAATCAGATGAAAGGTTTAGCACTGGAAAACACTTTTTGATGAATAAATAAATAAATAAATAGATCAGACAAAAATGAGGGAAAAATGAGGAGGAAAGAGGGACAGAGGGACATTCCTCGAAATCAAGGACAGTTGGGAGCTGTTCATACATACACATACTACGGCCAATTTAGACAAGTGCCAGTTAACCTACCAGCCTGTCTGTGAGGAACCCCACCCAGGCACAGGGAGAACATGCAAACTCCATGTAGGGAGTGCCGAGGTTGGGATTCAAGCCAACATCTCTAGTGCTGCTAGGCAGAAGTGCTAACCACTTAAAGCACGCTAAGCACACCTAAAATCGGTCTCGTGATAAATCACGTTGCAATCGCTAGAACCCGCATCGCATGAAGCATGGCACCCTAAAGTAGCTCCTGGTCTTTTTTTGGGTGATGCGGGTTGATGCAATTGCAGCGTGATTTATGACATTTTCAAATGAATGGCATCTCAAATGTGCTTTCTGCGATTTTTTTTCCTTCTCGTTCACACCTCAGCACTTTGAAACTGCGGCAAATCTGCCTGCAATTCAAAACACAGAGATGAGAATGCAGCCTAAGGCCTCGTACACACGATCCGAAAATCAGAAGGGAAAAATCTGCAAGATGAGCCGTATGAGCCGTTAGTACGGTGCTTTCGACAGACGATTTGACTTTTACATCAGACAAAAGCTGGATGTTCAGGCTAAACAATTTTTGTTGCATGTGAACTCAACGTCTGATTTTCGGATGGTCAGTACAGAAATCGTCAGTACAAACACGCATGATCGCAATCAAGAACCGACCGGGAAGAGTTCGGTCTTGTAAACTACCATTCGTAATCTAGAATTAACATTCGTGACGCGGCAATCGATGAAATGTCGAAATGCAGCGCACATTTGTCATCTTCTTTTATGGGATAATAATGAAGCTGCTTTGCTGGTGATACTGATGTAGTTATGCCAAACGTATTTTAAAAGGCATTTGTTTTGTACGATCTGAAAATCGCTCACCGAACTTCAACTAACAGGAAATTAGCAGAAGGGGCCCAAAGGGTGGCGCTTCAGAAACGAACTTCCTCTTTATACTCTCATAGTACATCACTATGTTTGTGTTTTGCGGGTAGTTTAGTATGCTAGACAAAATCCTGCACACGCGTGTTTGACAAAAATCAGACGCGCGATCGTCCAACGATCAAACCGCGTGTACAAGGCTTTAGACACTATGCTGCCCGGAATTAATAAAAAGTGTCTGAGACAAACTTTGCCCCAACTTTGTCCCCATTATGGGCAACAGCACCCGAAGGAGATAGAACTTTCATGCCCTCTCATGTTATCTGCATCCACACAGGGGCGGACTGACCATTCGGCCACTCGGGCACTTTCCGAGGGCCCGGGCCACTAGGGGGCCCCATCAGGGTTGCCAGCCTCAGTAAAACCAGGGAGAGTATGTAAACATCTGTGTTTTTTTTACATCTGTTTCTGAAATGTCCCTTACCGACATCCTTTTGGTCTAAAAATCCAGAGATTATAGCTACCCCACCTCTCCAGTACCTTCTCAGCCAATAGAAACATGTCTGTGTATACTGTGTGTACATGTATGTGTATACTGTGTGTACATGTCTGTGTATACTGTGTGTACATGTATGTGTATACTGTGTGTACATGTCTGTGTATACTGTGTGTACATGTATGTGTATACTGTGTGATTGTATACTGTGTGTATGTATACTGTGTGGCCCCATAATCTCTGATTGCCTGGGGGCCCCATAACCTCTTATTGCCCAGGGGCCCCATGAGTTGTCAGTCCTCCCCTGCATCCACATATTGCTTTGTTTAAAAGCTGACAATTGAACTTTCTGATACATAAAAACGGAATAAAGTCTGTTAAGATGCACATCCAGTATATGGATAGACTGAAGCTGAACTGAACGATTTGATGACAGGGTCTCTTTAAAGGATTGGTGCACCTAGCAACATATATATATTTCCCTCTTGGCAAATATAAAGGTCACTATAAGTCACGTCATCCGTCACTGGTAATGTCATCATGTGGACATCACACTGCTCCTCCCTATACACATTATTATCACTGTGAGCGCCGATCATAAACTCCGCCCGCTAGACCAGCTGTCAAATCAGAGCAGGCGCATGCTCACTAGCCGCGCGGATGGTTTGCCAGGTGCCCGGCGTTTATTGGCCAGGCTTTTCTCTTTAGCCCCACCCCTTAGCGACAACTCCCGTGCGAGCGTGGATTGGTTGCTATGTAAACACTGCAGGAAAGATGGCGGCCTCCAGGAAAGCACTCAGGGTGTCCAAGCAATACGCGGGTGATGTGAAGAAGCAGCTCCGGCATGGTAATAAATGAGGGGAGATGTAACGTAGGACGGGACAGTACTGTACTAAAAAAGGTTTAAATAGAAGATTGTGTTTTACGTCACATATTACTATGATATCTTTAACAATCTTAATAGTTAGCATGTTCACGAAATTTAGAAGCTTTTAAGCTTTTTTTTTTTTTTTTTTTTAAGCTTTGTTTAGAAAGTTTATTTTATTTGTAGCGCTGGCCCTTTTTAACTTAAAGTGACCCTTACAATCCATAGTTTTATTTTTGGTAAGGACCCCTCCCCCATCCTAATCTGTGCACAGAAATGTAACGCAATCACCTGTGGGGGTCCCGCAACACTCACCCCGTGTACATTCCGGGACCCCCACATCATTGAGATTGGGGATACTCGGTCGTCACCTGATCTCATTGAAAGGATGGTGATGTCACCCTCGCTGCAGGTGGACGTGGGGGGAGGGTAAGTGTATGTTAAAGCAGAACTCCAGGAATTATTTGTACTGCATACTTACACTGGTCCAGCTTGGCTCAATGTGTGAATATACATTATATTGTCAAAAGTATTGGAACGCCTGCTTTTACACGCACATGAACTTTAAAGCGGAGTTCCACCTAAAAGTGGAAGCTCCGCTTATCTCCCCCTCCAGTGCCCCATTTGGCACCTTTCCGTGGGGAGCGGGTACCTGTTTTTGACAGGTACCTGTTTCCACTTCTGAGAGATCTTGCCACAGCGAGATCACTCAGAAGTTCGCCCCCTCCTCCTTCTCCCACCACCGAGTCATTCAGAAAGCGCAGTGCGCTACTCACATGCGCAGTAGGGAACCAGCTGTGAAGCTTCAAGGCTTCACTGCCAGTTTCCCTTAGGCCCCTTTCACACTGAGGCCCTTTACAGGCGCTACAGCGCTAAAAATAGCGCCTGTAAAGAGCCTCTCCTGTCTCTCCAGTGTGAAAGCCGGGCTTTCACACTGGAGCGGTGCGCTTGCAAGACGGTAAAAAAAATCCTGCAAGCCGCATCTTTGCAGCGGTGTAGGAGCGATGTATACACCGCTCCTAAAGCACCCCTGCCCACTGAAAACAATGAGGCAGCGCTGCCAAACCCCCCGCTAGAAACGGCACTTTGCTGGCGGTTTTAACCCTCTTTCGGCTGCTAGCGAGGGTTAAAACTGCCCCTCTAGTGGCTGAATACCGCCGCTAAAACAACAGTAAAGCGGCACTAAAAATAGCGCCTGTAAAGAGCCTCTCCTGTCTCTCCAGTGTGAAAGCCTGAGTGCTTTCACACTGGAGTAGTGCGCTTGCAGGATGGTAAAAAAAAAGTCCTGCAAGGCACATCTTTGCAGCGCTGTAGGAGCGGTGTATACACCGCTCCTAAAGCACACCTGCCCATTGAAAACAATAGGGCAGCGCCGCCAAACCGCCGCTGCAGCAGCACTTGCGGCGGCTAAAACTGTGGCCCGAATAGCGCCGCTAAAACGATGGTAAAGCGGCACTAAAAATAGCGCCGCTTTACCGCCGACGGTTGCCCCAGTGTGAAAGGACTCTTACACACAATGGTGGCGGCAGCACCCAAGAGCCGATAGAAACATCCACTGGAGTGCCGAAATCACTGAATTTCACGTTCGGAAAGTGTCCTAATATTAAAAGTCAGCAGCTACAGTATGTTTAGCTGCTGACTTAAATTTTTTTGCTGGGGGAGGGGGAATTCCACTTTAATGGCATCCCAGTCTTAGTCCGTAGGTTTCAATATTGAGTTGGCCCACCTTTGCAGCTATAACAACTTCAACTCTTCTGGGAAGGCTGTTCACAAGGTTTAGGAGTGTGTCTATGGGAAATGTTTGACCATTGTTCCAGAAGCAAATTTGTCAGGCACTAATGTTGGACAAGAAGGCCTGGCTCGCAGTCTCTGCTCTTATTCACCCCAAAGGTGTTCTATCTGGTTGAGGTCAGGACTCTGTGCAGGCCAGTCAAGTTCCTCCACCCCAAACTCGCTCATCCAATTCTTTTTTTGACCTTGCTTTGTGCACTGGTCCAAATCATTTGGTGGAGGGGGATTAAAGGTGTGGGGTTGTTTTCCAAGGGTTTGGCTTGGCCCCTTAGTTCCAGTGAAGAGAACTCAAAAGGTGTCAGCATACCAAGACATTTTGGAGAATTTCATGCTCCCAACTTTGTGGGAACAGTTTGTGCACCAGTGCACACACAAGGTCCATAAAGACATGGATGAGTGAGTTTAGGGTGGAGGAACTTGACTGAAAGAATGGTCAAACATTCCCATAGACACACTTGTGAACAGCCTTCCCAGAAGAGTTGAAGCTGTTATAGCTGCAAAGGGTGGGCCAACTCAATATTGAACCCTACGGACTAAGACCAGGATGCCATTAACCACTTGCCACCCGGCCAGCATCAAATGACTGAGGTTCTCATTCTAGGAGGCCGTCATGCGACGACCCCCCAGAATGACCCCTGATCTCTGTAAAGAGTGACACCAATCTATGCCCATTAGTAGTGATGCCAGTCAGTGCCGCCTATCCATGCCACCTATCCATGCCACCTATCCATGCCACCTATCCATGCCACCTATCAGTGCCGCATATCAGTGCCCATTAGAGCGGCATACTAGTGCCACCTCATCAGTGCCCATCAGGGTTGACACAGCATTTTTTACTGACAACACATTGTAAAATTTACTGGCAGAGCACATTTATTGACAACCTGAGAAATTACAGAACTCCTATTTAAAACTAACAGTGAATATTTGAACAGTATAAACATGATATGGAAACACTGACAATACCTATAACAAAGTAATTTGCTTGATTTACACTTAAAAAGTCAACACAGCATGAAATTATCAGCCCCTGATATTTACTGCAGTTGTAAAAAAAAAAAAATCGCAGATTTTTACAAACTGGCGTTTGGCAACCCTGGTGCCCATAAGTGCCACCTCATCAGTGCAGCCTCATTGGCGCAGATCAGTGAAGGAGAAAAATTACTTTTTACAAAATTTACTGACAGAAACTAAGAAAACCTTTTTTATTATTTATTTTTTAAATATTTTTGGTCTTTTTTTATTTATTTTTTTTTAAATTTTTTTTTATAAAAAAATTCAACAGTGATTAAATACCACCAAAAGAAAGCTCTAATTGTGTGAAGAAAATTATTAAAAATGAATTTGGGTACAGTGTTGCATGACCGCGCAATTGTCATTCAAAGGGGGACAGCGCTGAAAGCTGAAAATTGGCCTGGGCAGGAAGGGGGTGAAAGTTCCCTGTATTGAAGTAGTTAAAGTTCATGTGCGTGTAAAGGCAGGTGTCCCAATTCTTGCAATACTTTTGGTAATATAGTGTGTGTGTGTGTGTGTGTGTGTGTGTGTGTGTGTGTGTATGTGTCGTTGGAGAAGATGACAGTCACTACAGTGATAGACAAAATCTCAGGTTCTATGTAAGCAGCTTCTCCTCTGCACACAGAATACAAGGAATGTTCCTGTAAAGGGATCTAAGGCTCGATTCACATCTATGCATTTTGCTTTTGAGCGTTTTTTACCGCGATTTTGCCGCGATTTGCATTTTGCATGAAAAAAAGTCCCCGACCCTTTCCAAAAACGCAGAGGCACAAAAATGCATTGATGTGAACATGTTCCATAGGAACCCATGTTAAAAAATGTCCCTGCATTTCTGCAAAATGCAAAATGCATCAAAAAACGCGCTAGTGTGAATGGAGCCTAAGGGTTAAAATAGCCAAAATGCTACAAAAATAACATAAGTGGAAACTCTCTAGAATTGGCCTGGGGATTGTGGCTAATCAATACAGTTCTGGTCCTGTGGGCTGCTAGGATTTTACCCTTTCTCACCCTCCGATTGGATAACTTTATTAGTGCTGTCATTGTCAGCACTTTAAGTTTCTCAGCGGGTTGAAGCTGAAAGCTATTACTACATAATAGTATAGAGCCAGGAGGAAGTACAATTGTTTTTTTCTCTTTTCATCTTTCTTTATTTCTTTCTAGTGGTCACTGAGGACAGTTACAGTATGTGGGGGGGGGGGGGGGAGGGGTGGGGGGAGACCGCGAGCGGTGGCAGGAGAGTGGGGGTAATAAGAATGGAATTGCTGAGTTGCCTAAAAATATTGCCTGTGAATTTTATTTCCGTCATTGCCCATTTGTTGCTCACATATTGGCAGGACTGCCAGTTTGGTGTCCATTATTGCCTGTATATTGTCACAATTTAGTGTTACAGTGCCCTCTCTGTGAGTCTGGGACCAAGTCGCCTCTATTTGTTTTTGGGACCATAATACTAGAATTTGCCCCCCCCCCTCCCCCTCTCCTATAGGGCTGTCGCTGTCAAACTACACTTTTTTTTTTTTTTTTTTTTGCATCGAATGCCCTGTGATGATCTTTATCCCCCTCAGAATTACAGGCTCTAATGGTTACAGATTAGAAAATGCAAAAATGAAAAGGTGGCATCAGAATGTTACCTATGGGGTCCATGTATGATTGCTTCTCTTATTAGAATATGAAATGTGCCTTCAGCATCTTCATGAAATGCCCGTGTTTTTAATCTTTGAGCCTCTCCATTAGATAAATCAGCTGTAGATAAGCCCCATGTGGCCAGGATGAGGTTGGCAATCTGTATGGACAGCTTTGCATTAGCTCTGTCTGCTTAATGATATTGGTATGTTTGTATTATTTACTAGTTGCTTACTGGGCAACTAAACCCCCCTCCTGCCCAGACCAATTTTCAGCTTTTAGCGCTGTCACTCTTTGAATGATAATTGCACAATCATACAACACTGTACCCAAATGAATTTTTTATCATCTTTTTCATACAAATGGAGCTTTCTTTTGGTGGTATTTGACCACCTCCTGGGTTTTTTTATTTTTTGTTAAAAAAAATTTAAAAAGCCAGATTAAAAAAAAAATAAAAAAAAAAATACAAAACCGTTTTAATATTTTGTTAATACATTTTGCAAACGGGTAATTTTTCTCCTTCATTGATGTACGCTGATGAGGCTGCACTGATGGGCACCGATAGGCTGCATTTGTGGGCACTGAGGTGGCACTGATGGGGGAGGGGCACTAATGGGCACTGATAGGTGGCAGTGAAGGGCACTGATGGGTGGCAGTGATGGACACTGGTAGGTGACACTGATAGGCAGCACTGCTAGGTGGCACTGATTGGCACCACAGGTGGGCATTGATAGGTGCCATTTGTGGGCATTGATAGGTGGCACTGATTGCTGGCACTTTTGCACTGGTGGGCACTGATTCGGGGCACTATGGGCACTGGCAGGTGCCACTGGTGGGCACAGATGAGGCGGCTTCGCCTCCTTCCTCTTCGGGACTGATGTCCCTTGCACAGAAGCCGGTGATCGGTGACAGCGTGTGGAGAAAAAAAAAAACAATTACCGATCTTCTGTTTACATCACGTGATCAGATGTCATTGGCTGACAGCTGATCACCTGGTAAGGGGCCGGGATCACCCGAGTCTCGTTGACTCAGTGATCACAGCATGCGTGCGCGGGGAGCGTGCAAAGTGGAGGACGTCTACGGCCTCCCGGCAAAGTAGATCCGTGCTGTAGCCATCATTTGGCTATAGCGTGGATCTGAAGGGGTTAAAGCATAACTCCATAGAAAAAAAAAAATTCTCCTATGCAGTGAGGCTATGCCCACATTGCATGGGTTACCTGCTTGTTTTATCTAGGGGCACACTGAAAAGCTTTATTTACCCAATCTTTTGATCCTCCAGAAAAATGTGCTCCCCCCCCCCCCCCCCCACATCCAGAGATAGATTGTTCCTGCTGTCCTCCCGTCCAGAGCCAGTCTATGGGCATGATGACCACTAGCGTGCCGGGGGTGGGGGGGGGGGGACAGTTTGGAGGATTGGTGGATTAGGTAAGTAAATCACTGCTCTGAAATCCCCATGACAAAAACAAGCAGGTAACCCATGCAGTGCGGGCACAGCCCCACTGGATGGGAGAAACATTTGTTTTGTTCTGGAGTTCTTCTTTAAAAATAAGTATATAATGGGTATCAGACTTATGTGACACTGGTGATTATACCACTGGGAAATATTCAGAACAGCTAAGAGTCAACTCACCTTTTACTATAGAATAATTCCCTCCCTGCCCAAACCAGCAATTTGTCTGGTTTTTTCTGCTCCCCTTCTAGCCATTGAGATCCTACAGTGTTTTGGCCAGCTAGGGAGCAAAATATATATATATATATATACACATACTGAAGGTGGAAGTTGCACTTTGGTGTTGGGTGTCATTAGTAGCAGAATGTGTCATGGTCCTAAACGGGCATCAGCTTTATGCTTAGTTCTGTAATATCATGACCCAGGTGAGGACCTGTTTATCCATATGGTAATCTGACCTAGATATGGTCTGGTTGCATCATGTGAAGGCTCACCACGGATTTATGATCTGTCATCGTTCCTTTACCAGGAAGTATTACGTTTTCATAATGTAGGGAAGGGTTACATTATTTGCCACATTTTTATTGCTGACTAGAGAGAGATTTACTTTCTTTATTTGAAATTCCAACAAAACAAAACCCATTGTGGGACTAACCTAATATACTGTAGATACTACACATAAAGAAATTGTAAACTGAATAATAAACTACTTGCCAAAGTGTAACACCTTACTCTCTCTACCCACTTAAAGTGGTGGGACACCCTGAAAAAAAAATTTTTTTTTTTACTTACCAGAAATGGCTGTTGCTAGGCAGATCGTCCTAATCTGCCTCTTCCAGCGCCGCAGTGATCTTCTCTCCTTCCGTCTTCTAGTGAATGGGGCGCAGTGTGTTATGGGAACTGTGTCCCACAACACATCGCGTTCCCCATTCACAAATTAGACTCGCGCATGCGCAGTAGGCCGTGCGCCAACTCGCGCATGCGCAGTAAGAAACGGGAAGCCGTTTCCCTTACTGAGGATGGCGGCGCTGGAACCGGATCGCCGAGGGACAGCTCGTCCTCCACGACCGACATCGCAGGCGCCCTGGGAGGGTAAGTGTACTTATTAAAAGTCAGCAGCTACTTTTTTGTAGCTGCTGACTTTACAAAAAAATTTTTTTTTAAGGTGAAACACCGCTTTAAAGACCAGGCCTCTTTTTCACATTTTTTTTGTTAGAATATTACTCAGAACCCCCAAACATTATACATTTTTTTTTCAAACACCCTAGAGAATAAAAAGGCGGTCATTGCAATACTTTTTGTCACACCGTATTTGCGCAGCAGTCTTACAAGCGCACTTTACTTTTCCAATTATATCTCCTCTTATATCTCGATAACCCATTTGATTGATATGCCACACACTGGCAAGTGGATTTTGATCGATCGTAGGAAGATAAGATCATAGGGTTTCACCATGCAACCCCATAATTGATGCAAAAAACTGATGAATTCAGGGCCACAGCATCTCAGTTCTGCTGACTGATGAAAATCAATCAATAATGTTTTGCCATGGATGATCGACTCAGTTTGATTGAATCCATTTTATAATGAGTCTAAATCGATTGCAAGGGAAGTTATGGCTTTTTAATTGTTTGCCGTTATGTTGGATTTGCATGCTATTATCATTTTTTACAGAATTTATATAGTGCCAACAGTTAACGCAGTGCTTTACACTATAAAGGGGGACTGTACAATTCCAATACATTTCAATACAGTAGAAACAGGAGGGCCCTGCTCATGGAGCTTACACTCTAAAGAGAGGGGGAGGTGATACAAAAGGTGCAGGGGATGATCTGATGGAGGTGACTGAACTACATTTTTTTTGGGTAGAGGTGGGGTAATCTTCCCTGAATAAAGGAGTTTTCAAGGATCTCCTAAAGGTTGACAGTATGGGAGCTAACCGGACATGCTGGAATAAGGAGTTCCAGAGGATAGGAGGGGTTTTGGAGAAGTCCTGAAGGCAAGCATTGGAGGAGGTAACATGGGAGCTAGAGAACAAAATGTCTTGGGAGGAGCGGTATGAATAATTTGTGCGATATTGTGATTGGATAACAAACTGAAGTGTGTACAGGCACCATTACAGACAGGCTTAAAGTGATATTAAAGCCTTGTTTTAAAAAAACGAACAAAAAACAAACATGTTATACTTACCTGCTCTGTGCAGTGGTTTTGCACAGAACAGCCTGGATCCTCTTCTTCTCATGTCCCACGTGGGTACTCCTGGCCCCTCCCTCCTGCACCCAAGCAGACGTGTTACCAAGCTGCGGCTTTGTGTGTCATCGCCGCTCCAGCGAATGACAGCACTGGAGCGGCGAGACCCGGAAGTCACTCCGGGTTTGATGGCGGCGCAAAAGATCGTGGATGAGGACCGCTTCGGGGGCTTCGTTCTCAGGTAAGCCTTTCATAATAAGCGGGAGTGACATCATCACCGCTCCAGCGAATGACAGCGCTGGAGAGGCGAGACCCGGAAGTCACTCCGGGTTTGATGGCGGCGCAGAAGATCGTGGATGAGGACCGCTTCGAGGGCTTCGTTCTCAGGTAAGTCTTTCATATGCATACTAGCTCATTATGCCTTTGCCTTGCAGGTTCCGTTTTTTTTTTTTTTTTTTTTTTATACGTAGGCTTTACTTCCTCTTTAAACGCAAGTCCTCAGAGAGGCAAGGCTCTCGTGCACATTGCTGGATCGAGAGGAGGCTCAGGTAAAAATTAGGGGGGAGGGAGGCGGCTGTTGCACACATAGGTTTTTTTACCTTTATTGTATTCCCTCTTAGATTGGACGTTCTAACAAGCGGGGCCCTCTGATTCCTACTGTATTAACCTCTTCATGCCCGCGCTATAGCCGAAAGACGGCTACAGCGTGGGCTTAAATTGCCGGGAGGGCATCCATGTACATCCTCCCGTGCTTGCCATGGTCCATGGTACTCGGCTGATCAGAGATTGGCCCTTTACCACGTGATCAGCTGTCAGCCCATGACAGCTGATCACGTGATGTAAACAGAAGACATTGGTCCCGCACACTGCCAGTCACTGCTGCTAAGCAGTGCCACCTATCAGTGCTGCAAATCAGTGCCCATCAGTGCCGCCTCCTCAGTGTACATCAATGGAGGAGAAAACAAACTATTAAAACTTTTTTTTTAATACAATTTTCTGTCTTTTTTTTTTTTTTGTTTTTAGCAAAAAATAAAAACCCCAGTGGTGATTAAACACCACCAAAAGAAATCTCTTTTTGTGTGAAAAATTATAAACGTTTCATATACAGTGTTGGATGACTGCGCAATTGTCATTCAAAGTGCGACAGTGCTGAAAGCGGAAAATTGGCCTGGGCAGGAAGGGGGTTTATGTGCCCAGTAAGCAAGTGGTTAAATTGTATTGTAATTGTACTGTCTGTCCTTATCTTGTAAAGCGCTGCATAAACTGTTGGTGCTATATAAATCCTGTATACTACTAATAATAATAATTTGGATTTGACGTTACCTGATCTAGTAAATGAATGGCTAACACTTGTTACAAGCATTTGACCAGGCTGCACAAATTTCCCCCATATTTTCTCTAAGTCCTCATTCTTACGGGGTGATTACATCTATGCCCCATGCAGGGCTGTTTTACCGACATGGATGCACAAATGTTGCATGCATCCCCGTTGCGGTAGTTCCATTGTTATCTATTGGGACTCAGCAGCTGCACAGACACATCCACTGCTCCCAATATGACATCCTTGCATGCGGGTGCACGGCCGCCAAGGGGATGCACATGACTCCTGTGCACCCCTGTGCTGGTAAAACCCAACCCTGTATGGGGCACTAATGTCATTGCCCTGTATGTGGCACTAATACTTTGACTCCATATGATCCTCCGCTCCATCTAGTGGCCAAAAAGGGGTATATTTTCTGATTGAGTTATTTCAGAACAATATTCCACATTTTGCCCATTTGATGGAGGTGGTGATAATAGGAAGTTATAAAATTAGAGAAAATGTGGGGTAAAATTTGTGCAGCTCTGAAGAATGCTTGTGACATGCATCCAACAAATGTTTTATCTATAGACCCCAAAGTGTTAGCCATTCATATACCAGATCACATAAGGTCAAATCCACTGCTGAATGTGCCATTGAATGTACCCACACGAGTATTTTTACACTACGTCCCTTAACTTCTCTCCCAATCCTACTGCAATAAGAATATACCATCAAACAGCAATCCCTCCAGTATGTGACCATGTCCTCCAATCTGTCATTTTGGTCCAAATCTTCAAAAATGATAATAGAAAATATCCCTTCCGGATTCTGGATAAGGTGCTATCCCAAAGAGGCACACAGTCCTTCCAATGAGGGACAGTTGGGCACTGGGAATTTTTACTCTTTACTAATTCCTATCATGGCAGGCGGATGAGTATCTAAATCTGCAGTGGAGTAGATTGTATTAGATTTACTCACTATTATTAGTAAGCTGTCAGTAGTTTGTTCCTCACCTATTGCATATTGTTTTGTTTATTGCCATTGTACAGGTCACAAGCTGTTAGTTAATTGTATCCTCAGGGACTTTTTATATAACTGTTATTGGAGTGTTTGAATTAAGCCATAGCAACATATAATAGCAATATGAAGACAATCTTAGTTTTCTCCACAAGATTCAGATCTCATCTACCCTGAACAAAGAATATAGTATGGATTTCTTAATGACTATTTATATACACAGTATATACAGATATCTTATTCTAACAGGTGCTAAAATAGACCTTACATGAGTATATATCTTTTTCACTTTGAGTGAATGCATGCTCCATAATGTCTAAGGCAGGGATCCTCAAACTACGGCCCTCCAGCTGTTGTAGAACTACACATCCCATGAGGCATTGCAAAACTCTGACATTCACAGACATGACTAGGCATGATGGGAATTGTAGTTCATGAACAACTGGTGGGCCGTAGTTTGAAGACCCCTGGTCTAACGGGTGTATTTATAAAAAATAAAATTGCCCAGTGAAAGCATTCTTTTTGTGCAAATGTGGCAAAAAAAAAAAAAAAATTTTATTAGGCTATTTACAGTGCTATTCAGCTCCTGGCAGTTGCCCCTGGTCCCTATGGAGTACAATGGTGGTCAATAAGAAGAATTCTCTATACATTTTGTTTTTAGTGAAGGGATTCCGTACACTAGGGGTCAATTAGAAGAACTCTCCTTACATTGGTGGTAAAAGAAGGGTTCCAGTACACTGGAGGTCAATAAGAAGAGCTCTCTATACATTGGTGGTTAGTGAAGGGTTCCAGTACACTGGTGGTCAATAAGAAGAGCTTTCCTTACATTTGTGGTCAGCGATAGCGGTAGGCTATTTTCAGTGCTGTTCAGCTCCTGGCAGTTGTCCCTGGTCCCTATGGATTATAGTGGTGGTCAATAAGAAGAACGCTCCTTACATTGGTGGTCAGTGAAAGTCTCCAGTACACTGCTGGTCAATACCAAGAATTCTCCTTACATTTGTGGTCAGCGAAAAGCTCCAGTACACTGGTGGTCAATGAGAAGAGGCTTCCTTACATTGGTGGTTAGTGAAGGTTTCCAGTACACTGTTGATCAATGAGAAGAACTTTCCTTATATTGGTGGTCATGGAAGGGCTCCAGTATACTAGTAGTCAATGGGAAAAACTCTCCTTACATTGGTGGTCCGTGAAGGCCCAGAGTACACTGGTGGTCAATTAGAAGAACTCTCCTTACAATTATGGTCAGTGAATGGCTCCCCTACACTTGTGGTCAATGAGAAGAACTAGCCTTACATTAATGGTCAGTAAAGGGCTCCAGTACACTGGTGGTCAATAAGAACTCTCCTTACATTGGTGGTCAGTGAAGAGCTCCAGTACACTTGTGGTGAATACATTGAATTCTCCTCACATTGGTGATCAGTGAAGGGTTCCAGTACACTGGTAGTCAATGAGAAGAACTCTCCATACAATGGTCCTCAGTGAAGGGCCAGAGTACCCAGGTGGTAAATGGGAAGAACTCTCCTTACACTGGTAGTCGGTGAAGGGCGGCAGTACACTGGTGGTCAATGAGAAGAACTCCCCTTACATTGATGGTCAGTGAACGGCTCCAGTACACTAATGGTCAAAAAGAACTGTCCTAACATTGGTGGTCAGTAAACGTTTTACAAAATCCTGGATATCAACCATATAGAAAAGTACAGTTTACAGCACACTTGCCTCTCCAAAACTCCAGAGATTGCAGTGTTCTCCTGTACTGACTGACTGCAGGGTTCTCCTGTACTGACTGACTGCAGGGTTCTCCTGTACTGACTGATTGCAGTGTTCTCCTGTACTGACTGACTGCAGGGTTCTCTTGTACTGACTGACTGCAGGGTTCTCCTGTAGGGGGTTCTCTGTACTGACTGATGTACTGATTGCAGGGTTCTCTGACTGATTGCAGGGTTCTCTTGTACTGACTGATTGCAGGGTCTCTTGTACTGACTGATTGCAGGGTTCTCCTGTACTGACTGACTGCAGGGTTCTCTTGTACTGACTGATTGCAGGGTTCTCCTGTACTGACTGACTGCAGGGTTCTCCTGTACTGACTGATTGCAGTGTTCTCCTGTACTGACTGACTGCAGGGTTCTCCTGTACTGACTGACTGCAGGGTTCTCCTGTACTGACTGACTGCAGGGTTCTCCTGTACTGACTGACTGCAGGGTTCTCCTGTACTGACTGACTGCAGGGTTCTCCTGTACTGACTGACTGTACTGTACTGACTGACTGCAAAATTTTTCTCCTGTACTGACTGACTGCAGGGTTTCAGACTGGTTCTCTGTACTGTACTGACTGACTGTTCTCTTGTACTGACTGACTGCAGGGTTCTCCTGTACTGACTGTACTGACTGATTGCAGGGTTCTCTTGTACTGACTGATTGCAGGGTTCTCTTGTACTGACTGATTGCAGGGTTCTCTTGTACTGACTGTACTGACTGATTGCAGGGTTCTCTTGTATTGACTGATTGCAGGGTTCTCTTGTACTGACTGATTGCAGGGTTCTCTTGTACTGACTGATTGCAGGGTTCTCTTGTACTGACTGATTGCAGGGTTCTCTTGTACTGACTGATTGCAGGGTTCTCTTGTACTGACTGATTGCAGGGTTCTCTTGTACTGACTGATTGCAGGGTTCTCTTGTACTGACTGATTGCAGGGTTCTCTTGTATTGACTGATTGCAGGGTTCTCTTGTATTGACTGATTGCAGGGTTCTCTTGTACTGACCACAATGTAGAGGCTGTCGTTGCTGATCCCTGGTCTGAAAATGCTAGCTGCCTGGTTCCCTCTGGCTTCAATACTTTGAGACACAGACCTGGAACAAGCACGCAGAGCCAGGGCCGTCTTAATAGCATCATGGGCCCCTGGGCAAAGTAATGCACTGGGGCCCCAATTTATGCACATACTCTTTAGAATTAGTTGATAGAATTAAACATATATTTATTAGTACTTTCAATAAAATTGATTTCAAACAAAATAAAAAGCATTCGATAAATGAAAGACTAATCAACACAAAGGGCACAGTACAGGGGTGGAGGCAGAAGGGCACAATACTGGGATCAGGAAGGCACCGCACAGGTTTCAGGATGCTGCTTAGGAAATGACCATCCTGGGACAGTTTAGTAAAAAGCTTGCCTGGTCTGGCAAATCCAGGACAGTTGGTATGTATGATGTAATGCAAGACTATCATGGGGCCCCCTATGTATCTGGGGCCCCTGGGCAGTGCCCAGGGGTACCCATGCATTAAGACAGCCCTGAGCAGAGCAGACCTGGAGATCTGATTTTGCTTTGACCTGAGTTAGCCACTGGGTTAGTGTTCAGGATTCCAGGATAGCCAGACAACTAGCATTTTCAAAAAGAGATCTAGAGGTGTGTGTGAGTTGCAGAGGAGAAATGCAGAAAAAGGAAAAAAAAAAACAAAGGCTCTCAAGGACTAATTTTATTTCAGACCATAAAGATTTCAGCGGCTTCTCATGTGATATCTTACAAGTATATCCTTGTGCTGCCATCTGATTATAATGGATCATTGTCTGTCTGCTCATTTCCAGCCTGCATAATTGAAGTAACATCCAACATTTGTGTCCCAGGGAGGTTGTTTGTACATCACAGATAACAGTAAAAATGTCAAACCTGCCACAACAGTGGATGACATCTTATGACTGCAGATCACTTTACAGGAAAATGTTAAAAGCAGACCCAGTTTGTCTGGAACTTGAAGTGAGAGCAGTAAGCCCTCTGCTGGAGTCACCCGAAAGGAACAGTGTGGATCAGTAATGGCTCGCCATCTAGTGGTAGAAAGACAGAAAGCAGTGTTCCTTGCAGACCAGTAGACTTATTCAGGCATGTTCACCAAGGTAACTATATATTGTATTTTCACAAATTGCATATTTTCAGTTATTGCAGAGCTAAAAGTTATATTTAATAGGACTTTCATATTGAAAGGTCTGTTGTGCTTTACCCCCTCTTATTTGATTTTGTCATGGAGCATTCAGTGCAGGTTTGTTGATGCTTTTGGTGCTCATTAGCATACCTCCCAACATTTTAAGATGGGAATAAGGGACACCTACTAGCAAACGTATGTAGGCATAGGACACGCCCCCTGCCACACCCCTTAAAGGGGACATAACAAAAAAAGTTTTTTTTTTACCACTACTATTCCTTTATATTGGCTTTTAAAATTGACAAATGCAGCAATTTAGAATTTGGATGAAAGGTTTAGCACTGGGAAACACTTTTTGAAAGATAAAGGACATTTTATATACAAATATATAGATCAGACCAAAATGAAGAGGAAAGAGGGACATTGCTCCAAATCAGGGACAGTCCCTCGAAATTAGGGGACAGTTGGGAGCTATGCATTAGGCAGGCACCACAACATCATCACATGACATTTTCAGCGAGATATTATTTTTTTTTAATTTTTTTTTTTTTCAGCGAGATATTCTTATCGCTTCTAGTTCTTCTTAAAACATTTGGCACCATTGCATCTAAATGTGCTGTTTGTAGTAAAAGCCCAGGTGTAAGATCCAGCACATTTTCTTACTACTGTACTCTCTAGATCCAGGAAATCCAGTATACAGCTTTCAGTCAATCGGAGCTAGCCTGCAGATTAGGGGGACCAGTAAAGCACAATAGCTGTGCAGCATTTCTAAGCAGAAAGCACATCATGCAATTTTATTGAGCAAGTATGGTTGACACAACCCCAATTACAAAAAGGTTGGGACACTGTGTAAAATCTACAAGAAAACAGAATGCTATGATTTGCAAATCTAATAAACCCATCTTTTATTTTAATTTTTTTAACAGAAACCCATCTTTTATTCACACTAGATAATAGAAAACATATAACATGTTTAAACTGAGAAAATGTACCATTTTGAGAAAAAAGAATAGGCAATTTTGAAATTGATGGCAACAACAACCCTGTAAACATCTGGGAATTGAGGAGACCAGTTGTTGGAGTTTTGGGGAAGGAAAGTCAATGGCCTGGAGCAAAAAGTGCAACTTGGAGGAGGGCCAGCATGACTGGGGTGGGCAGTGAGGCGGAGAGAATTCTGGTGATAGGGGGAGGTATTAGGCCACTTACCCGGATTGGTGGGTCCCGAGGGTTGGGGGGTGTCCTGTGGATGTAGAGGGGGGGTAGGTTTCTAGTCAGAGCTCAGTCTGAGCTTTTCACAGAATCGGGAAGGTTTCTCCCTCCCACCCTCCCTTTGTTGTTTTTTGGGGGAGCCACCTTCCAAGTTTTTCTGATAATACTAGGTGGGATGGTTTTCTCCCTGGTGGGCCAGTTTTGAATGGGGTATGGTTTTTCAATGACTGTTCACGTCAGGGGTTCCTTTATTACTGGTTGTAGCAGCGGCGGGAGGTCTATGGAGTCTTTGAAGGCAGTGCTGGATAAGATAATGGAGAATTAGGGGGGTTGGGCCCATCTAAAGGTATGGGTGTCCCTTCCTTTACGAATAATACAATGGTAACAATGGTTTTAAGTTGGTTGTATCTGGTAGGAATAACAGGTAATTGTCCCTGAGCTGGTGTAATATGCGGTTGGGGGCCTTTTTGGGGTGACAGATACAACCGGTTGGTCGAGAAAAAATTGCCCTTCAAAGACCTTAGACCGGGTAGGTTAAGCTGAGGTTTTTTGGTTTAATGGTTATGTAAAAAATGTATTATACACATTACGATTGTTTATTTATGTTGTGATGTGGTATTTCCTTTGTTGTAATAAAAAGGCTGCTATGGCCGTTCGACTCCAAAATTAATGTGTCATCTGGTCAATCTGGGGGGGGGGGGGGGGGGGGAGGGGTAGTGTTGTGAAGGAATGGGGTGTTGGTTGTTTAATTTTACAGGAAGCGAGAGCCTCAGTAATCTGAACATCCCTCTTTCTTGCCTGATATAGGATTCTAACTGCTCAACAGTCCTGGGTCTTCTTTGTTGTAATTTCTGCTTCAAGATGCATCAATTATTTTCAGTTGATAAAACGTCTGGACTGCAGGCAGGCCAGTTAAGCACCTGGACTCTTCTACTATGAAGCCGTGCTGTTATCATAGATGCAGTATCTGATGTAGCATAGCATAGTCATGCTGAAATATGCAAGGCCTTCCCTAAAAAAGACATCCTCTGGATGGAAGCATATGCTGCTCTAAAACCTGGATATATTTTTCAGCATTGATGGTGCCTTTCCAGATGTGCAAGTTGCCAATTATACTCACTAATGTACCCCATACCATCAGAGATGCAGGCTTTGGAGTGCTGATAACAAGCCAGAAGGTTCCTCTCCACTTCAGTCCTGAGGACACGGCGCCCATGGTTGCCAAAAAGAATGTCAGATTTTGATTCATTTGACCACAGAAAAATTTTCCACTTTGCAACAGATCATTTTAAGACTAGATTCACACTAATGCGGTGTGGAAAATGCTGAGATCTATGTTAATTTCTTGCACTGCTTTTAAATCGTACTGCTCTTGCGAGCAGTGGGTCGTGGGTGTCTGTGCCATCTTGAGGACACCCCAAACGCAGGTTGCAAACACAGTGCATTTGCCCTCACCAGATCGCATGGTGCAAAGCGACCATGCGATCTGGTTGCAATGCGGTTCCAAAATTGCTGCACATCTTTGGTGCAATTTGAACCCATTCAAAATGAATGGGCTCAAATTGCACTGCACTGAATCACATGTGAATTGAACAGGGATGCAATTCACATGAAGTTCATAGTGTAAACCAAGCCCAAATGAGCTTTTGCCCAGATAAAACAGTAGCGTTTCTGGATCATGTTCAGATACAGCTTCTTCTTTGCATGATAGAGCTTTACCTCGCATTTTTGGATGGCATGGCGAACTGTGTTCACAGACAGTGGGCCCTGAGCCCATGCAGTGATGTCCATCACAGAATCATGCCTGTTTTTAATACAGTGCCGTCTGATCTTTACTTCTGAGACATTTTGATGCTCTATTATGTTCTTTTTGGAATAAATCATGTTACTGATCTGTCCGCACTAGGGATGAGGCTGATGTTTGAGTTGAACGTAAGTTCGCCCGTTCGCCAAATTTAGAACATGGGGCATTCGCGGGAAATACGAGCGCCCACGGAATGCCCTATAATGCACTGCGAGACTGTCATTGCACTGCGAGATCGCAGTGCATTGACGGCTGCTGATTGGCCAAAGCATGCACCTTACCTGCGTGCTTTGGCCAATCACAGCGAGCTCTGCTGTGAGAGCCATGATTGGCCAAAGGCAGGGTGCAGTGCGCTTGCGGGATGGGAAAAAAAGTCCTGCAAGCAGCATCTTTGGGCCCCTGTCCATGGAAATGAATGGGCAGTGCTTCCAAAGTGCCTCAAAAGCACTTCGGAAGCACCGCAACATGAGCGATTTTAACCCCTTCGTTAAACGTGCCTAAAAGTGGCCTAAAACTACGGTAAAGTGCTGCTAGCGCTCCAGCGGCCCCAGTGAGGAAGTAGCCTAGCATAAACCCAGCCCACACTTGCATCATTAGTGTGCCTGTTTCCTGCAAAATCTGGCCCAGACTGCCACAGTGGCAAGGCCTCGCCCTGACACAGTGTATATAGATATGCAGGTGCATCTCAAAAAATTTGAATATCATCAAAAAGTTACTTTATTTCAGTAATTCAATTCAAAAGGTGAAACACCATATAATATTATATAGATTCATTACATACAGAGTTATTTATTTCAAGCATTTCTTTCTTTTAATTTTGATGATTATGGCTTACAGCTAGTGATAACCCCAAATTCTGTATCTCAGAAAATGTGAATATTACATAAGACCAATAAAAAAGGATTTTTAATACAGAAATGTTGGCTTACTGAAAAATATGTCCATGTACAGTATAGTATGCACTCAATGCTCGGGGCTCCTTTTGCACGAATGACTACATCGATGCGGGTGGCATGGAGGCGATCAGCCTGTGGCACTGCTGAGGTGTTATGGAAGCCCAGGTTACTTTGATAGTGGCCTTCAATTCGTCTGCATTGATGGGTCTGGTGTCTCATCTTCCTCTTGACAATACCCCACAGATTCTCTATGGGCTTTAGGTCAAGCGAGTTTTCTGGCCAAGCAAGCACAGTGATACCCTGATTATTACAACCAGGTATTAGTATTTTTGTCAGTGTGGGCAGGTGCCAAGTCCTACTGGAAAATGAAATCAGCATCTTCATAAAACTGGTCAGCAGAGGGAAGCATGATGTGCTCTAGAATTTCCTGGTAGAGGGATGCGCTGACTTTGGACTTGATAGAACACCATGGCCCAACACCAGCAGATGACATGTAGTAAAGAAAATCCAGATAGCCGAACTCCAATGCAATCACCTTTATTGGTAAAAAAAACATTCCATACAGTACAGGAAGTACATAAACAGCTGTACTAACGCATTTCACACCCTCACTGGTGCTTAGTCATAGCTAAAGTGACATGTTAACACACACACGGCTATATATAGGATAAATGACTAAAGTTGTCAAACTGAACCTAGCCGTGTGTAGCTAATAAAACACACATGGAAGTGATTATGGCAATTGGAATGGCTAGAGTGAAGAAATTAACACATATAATGCCAAACAACTCAGAACTCAAAAATGCCTTATTATGCCCCGTACACACGATCGGACTTTCCGGCGGACTTGGTCCGGCAGGGCATAGTCCGGCGGACATTCCGATCGTGTGTGGGCTCCAGCGGACTTTTTCTTCCCAAAAGTCCGCCGGACCTAGATTTAAAACATGTTTCGCCTGACCCAGTTCCTGTCGGGAAGTCTGCCCGTCTGTATGCAGGTCCGACGGACTTTCCAAATTAACGGACTTGCCCCCACACACACGGAGTAAAGTCCGTTAATTTTG
Source organism: Lithobates sylvaticus (assembly GCA_028564925.1). Taxonomy (NCBI): domain Eukaryota; kingdom Metazoa; phylum Chordata; class Amphibia; order Anura; family Ranidae; genus Lithobates; species Lithobates sylvaticus. The sequence continues at coordinate 147,057,970 of CM053035.1, read as the reverse complement.
AACGTGACTCAAGGTACGACGGGACTAGAGAAGGAAGTCAATCTTGCCGCTTTGATCGGCGAGATTGACACCTTGCAAGCCCATGTTGTCCCCATGTTGATGAGGACAAGTGCCTCTTCCCGACAACCCTGGCCGTTGGTTGTCGGGGGTCTGTGGGCGGGGGGCTTATCGGAATCCGGGAGCCCCCTTTAATAAGGAGGCCCCCGAAGTCGGAAGAAGACCCCCAGAGCTGCCTAATAAACTACTTTAAAAACCTGTCTAGTGTGTTTTTTTTTTTTTTATTGACTTTTTTTCCCCTAGGTGAATGGGTAGGGGTACCATGTACCCCGTACTCATTCACATGGGGTGGGGGGCCAGGATCTGGGGGCCCCCTTATTAAAGGGGACTTCCGGATTCCGATAAGCCCCCCCGGCCGCAGACCCCGACAACCAACGGCCAGGGTTGTCGGGAAGAGGCCCTTGTCGTCATCAACATGGGGACAAGGTGCTTTGGGGTGGGGGGGCCGCGCCCCCTCCCCCAAAGCACCCACCCCCCCATGTTGAGGGCATGCGGCCTGGTATGGCTCAGGGGGGGGCGCTTGCTTATCCCCACCCCCTTTCCTGACCGGCCTGGCTGCGTGCTCGGATACGGGTCTGGTATGGACTTTGGGGCGACCCCCCCCCCCCCGTAGGGGGTTACCCTCAAAATCCATACCAGGCGACGGGGCTCGCAAGGTATCAATCTCGATGATCAAAGCGGCGAGATTGACTTTCTTCTCTAGTCCCGTCGTACCTCAAGTCACGTTTTAAAATGAACGGACTTTACTCCATGTGTGTGGGCAAGTCCGTTCATTTGGAAAGTCCGTCGGACCTACACCGAAAGTCGAGCGGATTGTCCGTCGGACTTAGTCCCCCGGAAAGTGCGTTTGTGTGTGCTCGTGTGGGGGCAAGTCCGCTCGTTCGGAAAGTCCGGCGGACCCCCGCTGGAAAGTCCGGCGGATTGTCCGCCGGAAAGTCCGATCGTGTGTAGGGGGCATTATAACTAGAACTTGTTTAAACAAATGAAAAAGTAAAGAATGAAAAATGTATATAAATGAATGAATAATAATGGTGAACCAAACCAAATAGAGAAGCGTATAAAACTAAAACAATTTCATTTGTAGGCTAAAAAGCATATATGAAGAAAAATATATTTACTCCCCAAGGGGAGGAGAAAACAGAAAGGAATGCTGTAAATGACTGGGAGTGTGGATCGCTCAATAAGAATTCATAAATGTATTAATCAAATATGATATTAAAAATCATGTTGCTGCCTAGCAGCTACAAGTGTGGAAAACATAAAATCTGCTAGACAATGCAAGGTAATGCATGCTAACTGTGTCGAAGACACAAAACCTCAGACAGGGTACAATACAGATAACAAAAAACAAAAAAACGCACACAAGACTGTCTGGACGCCAAGTCAATTGGCACAGGGAGACACCTCCACGGCTTTTTAAAAAAGCTTTTATGCTTCATTCATTCACAGGGTTGTACAGCATGCAGAGCGTGCATAATCACTTTAATTGACTATGAATTAGAGGATGCAATCAGTTATGCACCGGGGGGGGGGGGGGGGAATTGGGTGCATAAAGCACCTGCAAATGCACTAGCCTATGCTCCGAACACACACACTATCTACATTCAGAGATTCATCCATGCGCGTGTGTGGCCTGTATGGCCGTGGGCATGAGGTCTTTAAGAAAAAAGTTCAATAACTCAAATTATTGCCTTCCATCCTCTGGCTTTGGTTACATTTGGTACTATTATAAACATTACAAACTTAAATCATAAAAACATATCTCTTTATTTAAATACAATCTAAAACATAATTATTACATATAATTTATATAGTGGCTGATTCATCATATATTCTGTATATATAATGCTGATGCAATCTTGAGAAATGCCTATAAATCCCAGAAGAGGGGGATCCTATATCAGTTTCCTATTGCATGACTTGTCTACAAAGTCCGAAAGAAGTGTAACACCGCTCAGCCTGTGGATATGAAGATCCCCGTGGGTGCTGGACCCGGCTTACCACTGTCAATGATAACTAAAGAAAAGGAAGATTGTCTACACACCATGAAGAGAAAACTTCTGTAGAATATATTCTTTATTGTCACCATGCCATGGGACGTTACAGGAACATATGTTGACGCGTTTCACGTGGGTAGCTCGTGCTTGTTCACAATACAAATGTAGCCCTAAGGCCCCTTGCACACTTATACGACTTGTCCCACGATTTGGGACTGCAAAGTAGCATGACAAGTCGTTCCCCATGATTTCCAATGATAGCCATTCATATTAGTACGACTTCAAAGTAGTCCCTGCACTACTTTGATCCGATTTTGATGCCACTTACACAGGCATTCCTTGAAATCGCAGCAAAATCGCGGTAATGTTGCGCGCCATTGAAGTCATACAAGTGTGAAAGGGGCCTTAACCTGAGCTATTTAAATGCTCCACCAGATGGCGATGCAACAAAAACAACCCCGTTTAACCGCTTCCAGACTGGCGCACGACGATGTACGTCGACAGAATGGCACGGACAGGCAAAAGGGCGTACAGGTACGTCCCCTTTTAGATTGCCACCGTGCCATCGCGTGTGCGCCCGTCGGGACCCCCATGAGTCGGGTCGCAATCCCGTGGACTCGCTCGCCGCGGGGATACCCGCGATCGTCTCATGGGACGGTTGAGCGGGGAGATGCGGAAGTAAACAGCATCTCGCCGTTCTGCCTAGCAACTAGTAACACCGATCTCTGCTCCCTGTGATTGGAGCAAAGATCAGTGTTCACTAAATCACAGCCACGCCCCCCCCCACAGTTAGTAACACGCCCCTAGGAACACTTAACCCCTACAATGCCACCTAGTGGTTAACCCCTTCACTGCCAGTGTCATTTACACAGGAATCGGTGCATTTAAATAGCACTGATTGCTGTATAAATGACAATGGTCCCAAAAATGTCCGATGTGTCTGCCATAATGTCGCAATCCCAATAAAAATCGCTAATCGCCGCCATTACTAGTAAAAAAAAAAATATTAATAAAAATGCTATAAAACTATTCCCTATTTTGTAAACGCTATAACTTCTGTGCAAACCAATCAATAATCGCTTATTGCGATTTTTTTTTTTTTTTTTTTTTTTTTTTTTTTTTTTTTTACCAAAAATATGTTGAATACGTATCGGCCTAAACTGAGGGGAAAAAAAAGTTTTTTTATATATTTTTGGGGGATATTTATTATAGCTCTTTTTTTGTTTATAGCGCAAAAAAAAAAACCGCAGGGGTGATCAAATACCACCAAAAGAAAGCTCTATTTGTGGGAAAAAAAGGACGTCAATTTTGTTTGGGAGCCACGTCGCACGACTGCGCAATTGTCAGTTAAAGCGATGCAGTGCCGAATCGCAAAAAGTGGTCTGGTCTTAAGCCAGCAAAATGGTCCGGGGCTCAAAGTGTTTAATTGGCTGACCAACATGTATAGCAATTAAACACACCAGATAAAATCATTAAATCAGAGTGTGCAGATAATTAGACTTTAAAGAGACTGACATAACGAAAAAATGGAGCTAGAAGGAAGAGTGAAGCATAGGGAGAAATATATATATATATATATATATATATATATATATATATATATATATATATATATATATATATATATATATTATATATATATATATTAGAGAGAGAGAGAGAGAATGCCTGGAGAAAATGAAAAAATATAAGAATAAAAATGAAACGGAATGAATATAAAATAATATATAATGTGTTAAGAAAAAGATAAACATAAAATGAACACAAGAAGCGACCACCAAACCAAGAAATGAGGGCATGTGTCAATTGTTGGAAAACTATTGAACAAATGCGATCAGATCGTCAATCCAACAAAAAAGGTCATCCCTTGAATTCTGTCAACATATATATAAAAAATATACATAAAAATGTTTAGACGATATGTAGCCAATCAACCACACAAAACCAGTTATGCCGCGTACACACGACCAGACTTTCCGGCAAACTAGGTCCGACGGTCTTCCCAACAGACTTTCGGCGGAGTTCCGACTGACTTTTCGAACGGACTTGGCCACACAAGAACGGACTAAGTTTTGAACTTGATGACGTAAACTGGACTAAAAAAGCAAGTTCAATAGCCAATAGCTTCCCTTTGCGTCGTATTTGGTCCGTCGGACCAGCACACAGACAAACGTTTTTTTCCGATTTAAGTCCGTCGGAATTGAGTCCGTCGGATACATTTGAAACACATGTTTTATTTCTAGGTCCAAATTATATAAGGAACAATCAGCGTAAACCTGAAATTAATTAAAACTAACAAATGCAAGCTGAACACAAAAAGGTAAACCACAAAATCCCTTACAGTGTAATATAAAAGAAAAAATGTGCAGTGCAAAAAGTGAAATTAAGATAAAATAACATAACATAAAAGTTCATATCCAACAAATGATGTGGATGAGAACACCCAGTGACTGTCAATCATCAATCGAATATTGCAGTGATAAATCCTCCACCATACGAATAAAATACTCTTACCAGATGTGATAAGTAAAAACGCATGGACCCAATGAGGGATAAAACGTGAGACACCGATCTGGCCAATCCGAGACTCAATCTGGAGCTGTATGCTGATCAGGAACGATCCAAGATGCAAGATGTCCCACCGCTGACGAAGTCCTGGAGACGTAACATACGTACGGGGGAGGAGTTACCGCGTCACCCGCCTCTCATCACTGCATACAGTGGCTGCACACCGTGCTGTGTATTTATACTACAAAGTTTTTTTGTCTGTTTTTGGCAAATCTTTTTTGTTTATTTCCATTGCGCTTCAGTTTATCTCTTTGCACTCTTGGAGCTTCAGAGACTGGCTATTTCTAGTATACACTTTCAGTGCGCTGCTCTTATGAGAGCATGTTCCTGTTTAATTTTGCTACATTTTTTAAATAAATGAAGATGACAGTGTGCACTTAGATCGCATTCCTCTCTTTTTTCTGGGCATCACACTTGTATGACTACATCCTGTTTGAAGCTGCATCTTCAACCTAAGGACATCTTGGATCGTTCCTGATCAGCATACAGCTCCAGATTGAGTCTCGGATTGGCCAGATCGGTGTCTCACGTTTTATCCCTCATTGGGTCCATGCGTTTTTACTTATCACATCTGGTAAGAGTATTTTATTCGTATGGTGGAGGATTTATCACTGCAATATTCGATTGATGATTGACAGTCACTGGGTGTTCTCATCCACATCACTTCGCATCATTTGTTGGATATGAACTTTTATGTTATGTTATTTTATCTTAATTTCACTTTTTGCTCTGCACATTTTTTCTTTTATATTATTTCTAGGTCCGTCTGATTTTTATTTTTTTTTACGGAAAACGATTCCTTCGGACCTAGTCTACCGGAAAGTCCGGTCGTGTGTACGCGGCATTACAGAAAATGGAGATATAGGAGGTGATATAATAGAGAAACAATGTAGCAATGGATATCGCATATTCACAAATGCTATATAGAAGCAATAAACAAACACAAACTATCCAAGTATCAATGTTAACCTCTTCGCGCCCGCGCTATAGCCGAAAGACGGCTGCAGCGCGGACGCTCCCTGCAGGGAGGACGTCCCTGGACGTCCTGTTGTTTACTTCCCTAATGCGCGCTCCTGAGAGCGCGCATCGGGGAAGTTCTGTGCTGGCCGTGTCCGTCGGACAAGGCCGGTCACAGATCGCTGTAAACGGCCAATTACAGCGGCCGTTTACAGCGAGATCGGCGTGTCTAATGAGAGATGATCTCATATGGAAACATATGAGATCATCTGTCAGCGCCGCTCTCTCTCCTCACACAGACAGCGTGTGGGGAGAGAGAGAGAGAACAACGGCTGCAGCAGCCGTAAGTAAAAAAAAAAACAAAAAAAATAAATGTGCGATCTGTGTCCCCATCCACCTGTCCCCATCCACCTGTCCCCATCCACACCATCCACCTGTCACCATCCACCCATCCACCTGTCCCCATCCACCTGTCCCCACCTGTCACCATCCACCCCATCCACCTGCCACCATCCACCCGTCCCCATCCACCCGTCCCCATCCACCCGTCCCCATCCACCCGTCCCCATCCACCTGTCCCCATCCACCCCATCCACCTGTCCCCATCCACCTGCCGCCATCCACCTGTCCCCATCCACACCATCCACCTGTCCCCATCCACCTGTCACCATCCACCCCATCCACCTGTCACCACCTGTCACCATCCACCCCATCCACCTGCCACCATCCACCCGTCCCCATCCACCTGTCCCCATCCACCCGTCCCCATCCACCCGTCCCCATCCACCTGTCCCCATCCACCCCATCCACCTGTCCCCATCCACCTGCCGCCATCCACCTGTCCCCATCCACACCATCCACCTGTCCCCATCCACCTGTCACCATCCACCCCATCCACCTGTCCCCATCCACCTGTCACCACCTGTCACCATCCACCCCATCCACCTGCCACCATCCACCCGTCCCCATCCACCTGTCCCCATCCACCCGTCCCCATCCACCCGTCCCCATCCACCTGTCACCATCCACCCCATCCACCCGTCACCATCCACCTGTCCCCAGTGCCACGTGTCATCAGTGCCACATATTAGTGCCATCTGTCATCAGTGCCATCTGTCATTAGTGTCACGTGTCATCATTGCCACGTGTCGGTGCCATCTGTCATCAGTGCCGCATATTAGTGCCCTCTCTCATCAGTGCCACGTATTAGTGCCACATGATAGTGCCATGTATTAGTGCCATCTGTCATCAGTGCCATCTGTCAGTGTCACATGTCATCAGTGCCCCGTATTAGTGCCGTCTGTCATCAGTGTCACATGTCATCAGTGCCACGTATCAGTGCCACCTGTTGTCAGTGTCACGTGTCATTGTCCTGGTGCTCCAGGGCCTTCAGAAGTGTAATAGGTAGTCAACAAGTTAGATGTGTAATTTATGCTCCTAGAACACGTGATGGCTCTCCCTGCATGTTGGGCCTCTCTAAGTGGCCAGGCTGTGGAAAAGTCCCACACATGTGGTATCGTAATACTCAGGAGGAGTAGCAGAATTTATTTTGGGGTGTCATTTGTGGTATACACATTCCATGTGAGAGAAATAACCTATTAGAATGACAATTTTGTGAAAAAAAAAAATAAATAAAAAAATAATTAATTTTGCAAAGAATTGTGGGAAAAAAATGACAGCATCAAAAAGCTCACCATGCCTCTTACTAAATACCTTGGAATGTCTACTTTCAAAAAAGTGGTCATTTGGGGGGTATTTGTACTTTCCTGGCTTGTTCGGGTCACAAGAAATGAGATCGGTCACCAGTACATCAGGTGTGATCAATTTTGTAAAATTCGCACCACAGTTTGTAGAGTCTGTAACTTTCACAAAGACCAAATAATATCCACTAATTTGGGTTATTTTTACCAAAGATATGTAGCAGTATAAATTGTGGCCAAAATTTATGAAGAAAAATTAATAATTTGCAAAATTTTATCACAGAAACAAAGAAAATGCGTTTTTTTTTTTCAAAATTTTCGGTCTTTTTTCATTTATAGCGCAAAAAATAAAAAACCCAGAGGTGATCAAATACCACCAAAAGAAAGCTCTATTTGTGGGAAAAAAAGGACAAAAAATTCATTTGGGTTCAGTATTGCATGGCTGAGTAATTGTCATTCAAAGTGTGAGAGCACCGAAAGCTGAAAATTGGTCTGGGCAGGAAGGGTGTTTAAGTGCCCAGTAAGCAAGTGGTTAATATAATGTAACAAGATTATGGAATCCAATAATACATAAATACTTAAAGATAGTGATGTATAACAAAACAATAACTTGTCTACACCAGTCCCCCAATTTGGGGACACACCCAGCGTGTTTTGAATATTCTTCTTCAGGGGTTAAGGTTATGCCATATCTATAATAAAATTATACAATCGTATAGTTAATTTTATAATATATATGGCTAAGACGAATAATCTGTGACATTTCACTGGAACTTTTATAGCCCCATTTTTGTAGTAACTTACAGGTCCTCTGTGTGTGTTCAGTGTATGTCTCCTGTAAGCATGTGTGTTTAAGCTTAGGGGTGCACACCCTAATTAATGCAATAGGCTGCACACACCTATGACAGATTAGATGATATATCAGCTGCTATACAATTGTTTGTAATAATCGTGTGTTTTAGATTGTATAGAAATAAAGAGATATGATTTTATGTTTGGAATGTACTTGCCTAAAAAGTCCCATTGAAAAAAATTGCTACTATTGGTTTGGTTGGGGATGTTGGCGAGCATATGTCTAACCACCACTATCCCTATATTTTGTGGCTTTGTTTATATGATCTCTGCCAAAGCAATTTGGAAGCAAAGCCAACCAACTTCTTCTCTCTTCTCACACATCTTCTCTCCTTAAAGGGGTTGTAAACCTTCGTGTTTTTCACCTTAATGCATCCTATGCATTAAGGTGAGAAAACACCTGTCAGTGACTGGCCCCCCCCCCCCCCCCCCGTTTTACTTACCTGGACCCTCAAACTTGACCCTCTGGGACACGCTGTCTCTCTGCCCGGGGTTCTCGGCTCTTGATTGGATAGATTGATAGCAGTGCAGCCATTGGCTCCCGCTGCTGTCAAACAAATCCAATGACGCGAGTGCCGGGGGGTGGGGCCAAGTCCTGCATTCCGCCTCTATGGACGCTGAATGCTGGACTCGGGAGTGCACCCGCAAGGTAACCGCTAACAGCTGTCCGAAGCCTCCGTTCTCTCCCCCACCTCTCTTTGGCACCGGCATTGCAAGTGTGGGCACCCGGGTGTGACAGCTTGCGGCTTCACAGCTGGGTGCACATGCACAAATTGTGCTGCGCGTCCTGACTGGCCGGGCAATCTTCTGGGACCTGTGACATTTCCCAGAAGATTGCAGGGAGGGGGAGAGGAGGAGTCACCTAGGTGGCGCAGGCAGAAGTGGGATCTGTTACCTGTTATCTAAACTACCCGCCCCCCCCCCCCCCCCTTTGCAAAAAAATGACATGCCAACTGTGTCAGGGGGTCAGGATACCTTAAAGCGGAAGTTCCACTTTTGGGTGGAACTCCGCTTTAAGCAGAGATCACATGGTCAATGCCATAGCATTATTCTTGTGACCTGCAGTGAAGGAGGGAAACTTACTGGAATGATGATATGCAAGTATTTGATATCTTTATCTAATATTATTTATTTTTCCTGGAGTAATTCTATTACCCCAAATTTATGCTGATCATATGATGTAGGTCCACTACATCAGCCTAATAATAGATGCCCTTTGCGTTTTGTAGGAGTAGATACATATTCAACTGTATAAAATAACAGTTGAACCCCACTGTAATCCTCCCTCTGTGGGTGTTCAAATAAACCCTTTACATAAACCTAAATGTATATATAGTATGTATATACAAGTACCACCTAGAACACTGAGTCAGTAAAATTACAAATCTTCCAACGTCTCCGAATAAAGAATGGATCCCGAGGGCAATGTATTTATATTCTTTGTAATATCAAAGAAAGGCTGTGATTGTGCTCTATAGTTATGTACCCAGAATGATTCGTATTGAAATAAATGGTTATAGCATCCAGAGCCGCGGTCCAAGCTAAACTTTACACAGCAGCTGCTGCCTTGTTTTAGCCCAGTCCAAAAGAAATAATGATGACTCAGAGAGCTCTTTGTCCTCCAACTCCACAGAGTCCTGTGAATTCTGATTTCCATGTACCTGCTTACTAGGCTGACTTCATACGCCAGTTTAATATATCGCCATCTGATACAGTGACTTGAAACAAAAAATAACCTTTTAAGACAGCATGATGTAAACAGTCCGTCTTTGTCTTGGCAGTGGCTGAAACTGGCTTTTGGTTTGAAGAACGGCCCACCGCTTAATATCACGCTAGTGTCATTTCTCGCAAAAAAACTGCAAACTGCCATTATAAAGATCTTTTGCTAAAATATTACCATTGAAATTCGGTATGCTGAGGCTAACGTATCATTTTAACAGACTTAATGGGACCATTGACTTTTCAAATAAGGTTGTTGCATTAGGTTAGGAAGGTGATCAAATCTGTTTTTCGCTATTAGTGTTCTAAATTAGAGCCCGAGTGAACTTTTATTTTAAAAGCAGCAAAAAATATTTCAAGTGCATCAAAACAAAAGGTGTTCAATATTTTAAAGTGTTTGTTAATCAAAAAAAAAAAAAAATAGATCCTACTCCTTTAAAGCATGTTATATGACACAGTGCTTGTCCTGTGTCATTTGGCCCCCTGTAACACCTAAAAAACCTGGCAGATCCTGCCAGTTTCTCCCCACCCCTCTGTAAACTGACCACGGTGTAATATGGCTGCTGAGACCATACACCGTGGTCAGTTTATGTGCCTCTGTAATCAGCAGCCTACTATCTGCTCTCTTCTCTGCTCCTGTGTCCTCCTCCCCCTCCCCCCTCCCCTCTCTCTGACTGTGTGTGAGCCGCCCCTCCTGGTGCTCTCATAACACTAACCTGTATACACCATCAGCACTGCCTCCTATTGCAGTGTCCCTCTCTGTGAATGATTTATAAATATAAATGCTTTAAATACCTCATTTTAGATTGCGATCACATGACCAGCCAAATCTCTCCTCCTCTCCTCCTCCCCTCCAGACTGACATCAGCAGAGGAATCTCAGCTCTGTCCGCTGCATCTCTCAGAGGAGGAAAGGAGAAAGCTGGCCAATCATGTGATCACAATCTCAGCAGTGAAATTAGGTATTTGCAGCATTTATTTTTATAAATCACACACAGAGGGGGATACTACAATAGGAGGCAGTGCTGATGGTATATACAGGTTAGGGTGGCTTAACAACCACTTTAAGGTCTCAATTTAACTCCAGCTGCAGCAAGAGACCAAGGGATTCCTGTGACTGGATTCCCAGGTGACCACATGTAAAAAAAATAGCGTTGCTTAAATGCCTCCCATTCATCCTTTTGATTCTCCCACAGTGAGTGCCAGCTCCTCTCTAGGAGCATGTCTTCACCCATGGAACAATCATAATGGTAACATTAGGGAACACACAACACATTGATCAACCACATCCGCTGATAAGCTAACAGGCCTTAGATACAGTTCTCTCATTTTGGCTAAACCCCTCTGACACATTTTACCCTAAATGGGCTTAGTCATAGAGGTCAGCGTTGCTTAAATGCCTCCTATTCGTCTTTTTGGTTCTCATCCCAGTGATAGCCAACCCCTTTAGGAGCATGTCATTGTTCCATGGACAATCATAATGGTAAAATTGAGGAACGGACAACACACCAATCAACAACATCCACTAGTAAGCTAACAGAGGCTTCAGATACAGTCCTCTCATCTTGGCCACGCCCCACTGACGCATTTTACCCTGAATGGGCTTAGTCATAGAGGTCAGCACTACGACTAAGCCCAATCCAGGTGAACCACATCAGAGGGGAGTGGACAAGATGCATGCAGGGAATGTAGCTGAAGCCTCTGTTAGCTTACCAGCGGACGGGGTTGATCTGTGTGGTGTACAACCCATAATTTTGCCATTGTGGTCTCCCAGGTGGCTGAAGACAAGTGGGGCTGCTCAGCCTGTACAAGACAATAACAGACTGATGGCAGCCGCAGCTGTCCGCTGGTCTTTAGACTTAATCAAGCATTTACAGATCGTTCCTTGACGCAATCTTTCATCTACCCTATAATCGCAGGTAATTGCTTCATATGTATTATGGGCATCTGTGGCCACTGACAGCCTGTAATTGCTTTGTATGGGCTCAATGGCCGCATCCACCTGTAAACCCAGCTCTAGGAATTTGCTGGATTCCTGCCACCGCTGGAGTTAAAAAGCTGTGGGAAAGAGGCCTTTTTCTTTTCTTCAGAGTGCAGCCACATCTGAGTAGAAAGGCCTGTTATATTCCTTCGTGTTGCAGACAAGGACTCTTTCATTCTGTGGGGTAGCAGTGGTCTCTCTGCAGAGGTCCACCATGATCCCTGCTGAGTCTAATCTATAGCTGTCCAATTAGCAAAGCTAACAGTGCCTGCTGATTAGAGAGCTCAAGCTAAGTTAAGTGGGGGAATGCTAGAGCCTCTGTCAGTTATTGTTGTCTGTTCCCCCTTTTAAGATTTTCCTCACTTATTCTCTTTTAAAATTGTTGTCCTCATAACAGAAACAGAGGGAAAAGCTCTCCAATGGAGCCCTGTTTAGCAATAAAATGTGACAGGGCTTCTAAACTTTTCCCACTCTATCCAAGATTTAACGAAAAAAGTTTTAGCTTTACTTACATTTTTAAATGATGATAATGATTGTACATACCCCTGTTTTAGTGTTTTGGTTTCTTCTAAACCCTGTCACTGTCATTTTTGCAAAACAACTGTAAATTTGGACAGGCTAAACCACTAAATATATCAATAGAATTGGCTATAAAAAATAAAATAAATAGCTATACATAAATGATAATAAATAAACGTACGGCATATAAACAGCTAAAATGCCTAAAGTATAATAAACAGGTAAAAGCATGGGAAATAAAAAATAAAGTAATTCTCTGCCACATACTTGCTATTGACTGCTCATGTTCCTGCAAACTCAGGATCTGTTTGTAACCTGAATCCTCTTCCCATTTTTTACAATGTATGGAAAACGTAGACATGCTATTTCCTATAAGTCCCCTTTAAAAAAAAATGTAAACATTCAAGAAAGCAATGGTACAGGACGCCCTCTCTCCTCTACACATTTTATCCCTTCATGCCAAATTATTGTTGGCGTTGTTCGGTGGTGGAGGATACTCTACTCCTTGTTTGGCAATGCCCGCGGATTCAGAAATATTGGAAAAAGGTTTACAAGATTATACAATAGGTATCCACTTTCCAAATGGACTTCCCTTGCCCAATACCTATTACATCACACACAGGGGCGGACTGACAACTCATGGGGCTCCCGGGCAATCAGAGATTATGGGGCCACACAGTATACACACACACAGTATACAATCACACAGTATACACATACATGTACAGACATGTTTCTATTGGCTGAGAAGATACTGGAGAGGTGGGGCAGCTATAATCTCTGCATTTTTAGACCAAAAGGATGTCGGTAAGAGACATTTCAGAAACAGATGTAAAAAAAACACAGATTTTTACATACTGTCCCTGGTTTTACTGAGGCTGGCGACCCTGATGGGGCCCCCTAGTGGCCCGGGGCCCTTGGGAAGTGCCCGTGTGGCCGAATGGTCAGTCCGCCCCTGATCACACATCTCTGTCAGACAGCCACTACTTAACCACTCTGCCCAGGACCAATTGGCAGCCAAAGGACCAGGCCCCTTTTTGCGATTCGGCACTGCGTCGATTTAACTGACAATTGCGCGGTCGTGCGACGTGGCTCCAAAACAAAATTGGCGTCTTTTTTTCCCCACAAATAGAGCTTTCTTTTGGTGGTATTTGATCGCCCCTGCGGTTTTTATTTTTTGCGCTATAAACAAAAATAGAGCGACAATTTTGAAAACAATGCAATATTTTTTGCTTTTTGCTATAATAAATATCCCCAAAAAATATATAAAAAAAACATTTTTTTTCCTCAGTTTAGGCCGATACGTATTCTTCTATATATTTTTGACACATTTTTGGGACCAATGTCATTTATACAGCAATCAATGCTATTTAAATGCATTGGTTCCTGTATAAATGACAGTTGTAGTGAAGGGGTTAACCACTAGGGGGAGGGGAGGGGTTATGGGCTGTGACGTGTGTGTTGTTTTTTTTTTTTTACATTAGGGGGCGGGGCTGACGTCTGACGTCATTGATCGGCTTTCTCGATGACAGGGAACAGCCGATCAATGACAGGCAGAGTGGGAAGCGCGGGGAGAGGTTTGTTTACACATACCTCTCCCCGTTCTTCAGCTCCGTAACCCGATCGCGGGACACCAGCGGCGATCTGGTCCGCTGGTCCCGCGGCCGGGGTCACAGAGCTCCCGACCGGGTCGCGAGCGCGCGACCCACAGGCAGGCACATGCACGATCACGTACAGGTACGTGATTTTGCCTGCCCGTGCCATTTTGCCGCAGTATATCTGTGTTAGGCGGTCGGGAAGCGGTTAAAAAAACACTTGTCATACACATGGTCGACCACGAAAAAAATGTGTATCCGTGTGCACTGGAGGAAAGCAATATATAATATTGTATATTTGGCTATACATATGTCTGTTACATTGTTTTATGTGATACGAATAGGTCTACTCAATAAAACTTTATTATGGGAAAAAAAAAATCCATGTACTGAATAGTCTATAGAACAGATGAAGTTCAAGTGGAACTCTAGTTTATAGTAAAATATAATATTAGGTTATCTACTGTTTAAAAAAAAAAAAAAAACGCTCTTGCTACAATACTCACCTCTTCTCTGGAGATGTTCCCTACAGAAACTCCAAGGTCCAGTGCTGCTTCACTTTTGCATTATAACCTCATTGTTATAACTTCATTGTTCAACCCACTTCCTGTGAGCTCAGGCTGTCGTGGACCCTCCCTCTAGACTCAGCATGACGTTGAACGGCCCCCTCGGGGCATACAGTATCATCACACTGGTCTGGGCTCGCAGGACAATGTCTCAAAGAGCATTTGATGTCATTTACATGGAGATTGTTGTTTTCTCAACATTTTTTTTTGTTGCATAACACTGCAAATTCTAAGTTATCATCAATATTTTATGTTTTTAGGATATGGAATTTACGTTTACACAAATTCATTTTTCCGCTATGAAGGAGAGTGGAAAGATGGTAAAAAACACGGTAAGCTTTCTTTTTTTTTTTTTTTTGCTATTATTTTATTAAACCTTACTTTTTAACATTTTTCTTTTCATTTTTAAACAAGCCTGTTTGTTGTTTGACATTCGCAGGGGGTGGCTGTTGTCGGTCCTCCACACTGTAATGTGCAGGGACACTGTGATATAAAGGGGCACTGCAATGATTACAGTGCCCCTTTACAGTGCAGTCCCCTTTATATTAGTGTCCCAGTCCTATTGTGGCCATACAATGCTAGTACTGTCTGTCTCCTATTGTGCCCACACTGCTCAGTGACACTGACCTGCTCTCTTTTTGGTCTCTCTGGTGGTGTGGTACAGCGTGACTCTCTCTGGTGGTGCGGTACAGCGTGGCTCTCTCTCTGAGAATTGCGCTGGTTCCCGCATCGCACTAGTGTGAACCCAGGCTGAATGCGGGTTTGAAATTGTGCGAGTTCAGCAGAACTCGCACGATTACAAACCCGCATTTCATTCCCACTTTGGGAGAGATTTCAGAGACATTTGTGTGGGTTCCTGTACAGATGTCTATTGAAATTACCCCCAAAGTCGCCAAAAGTAGTGCAGGAACTACTTTTGGGAATCTGTGCGGGGCTGCAAAGTCGGCGTAGCACCAATTCGGACGTTGCCGGCAATAGGTGGTGATTTGGCATGCGATTTGACAGGTTAAATCGCATATCAAAACGGCCCAATGTGAATGGGGGCTTACTGTAGGGGAGCAGTGCTAGCAGACTACAGGTGATTATTTTTGGAGGAGAAGAGTAATGGGAACAGGACAGGTTCTATGAACCTACCTGACCAACTTTCCTTCTGATAACAGACAGCATGGGAGTATCTGCCTTGGGCCATAGACATGAGATTGTTACTACAGCTGGGCAGCTTTTGTACAGCTTTTGTTCTTCTCAGCCAGAGGACTGAACAAGAAAAAAAAAAAAAAAAAAAGAACAGATTCTTCCATCCACAAGCGGCTCGCTGGGACGTTGTATTCTGACAGCGGCTCCTGAATGGCTCCAGCTGCTGATCAAAAAACATTTTGATTGGGGGGGGGGGGGGGGGCAAATACAGATCAGATTATGGTCTGTTTCCTGCTGAACCAACCAAATTTCAATCCATTTACACCCATCTTGAAATGCATCTTTGGGCAAAATTCTGAATGACCTTTCTTGTAAAAGATTTTTGCATTAATATGCACAGTTGGCTTACCCAACCATGCATCCTTATGCCTTTGGAGAAATAAAGAGAAAGATTAGGATGACGTTCCCAGTGCCAGCTTACCTTTATGGAGAAATAAACGCAACTGACTGCGAAAATCAAACCTGGCTATTCATGTTTTACTTTAAAGTGATACAAAACACACATGGTTTAATTCACATGGTCCCTTCTATTCCTCTATGTGGATGATGGCACTGTTTTAAAAAAAAAAAAAAAAAATCTACGGTAAGTACCCTTTTCCTAATTGATATACAGCTGTCACATGACCCAGCTCTCTCCCAGCCTGTCTGCAGGGAAACATAAGCAGGAGGAGCTTCTAGTCCTCTGCTGCTGGTCACATGTTCAAAAAAACAAAACAACCTTTTAAAATACAGAGTAAAAATAAATAATATCAATACTGTAAACTGTTTTAAATTGGCATACAAATATATATTTGAAATTAAATCTTTCTGCCAGTAACAATATGTCACACTGAACACAGAGGGCACATAGGCCTAGTGCATTATCCTCAATGCATGTTTTTATTTAATAGAGGTGAATATACTCACAAACCAGTACTTTTGTCATAGCATTATCATAAAATCATCCGCTTAAATCCATATGCGAAAATCCACAACACTTGTAGTCACATCGGCTAATGCGATCTTCTTCAGAGCCTACCGAACATGTCCATTTCACATATTTATTTATGGTGTACTGACTCAAATAGTAGTAACCCCTTATGGGTCAATCTCCTCATTTCATAGTGCCCAATGCGATCAAATGGTGGGTAGATAGGTTAAGGGAAATAAAATAACATAAAATATCTAGTATATAGTAGCATATAACTAATTCCTGACCGGTTACACACTGAACGGAATCAAGTATCAGTGAACCTTACAAGCTGTCACACCCCTCCAGCCGGTGTCTTAGAATAAGAGGGAGGCGAAGCCTCCATTAATCTACATGCAATATCCCTCCCCCACTGTGTTTTAGCTGGTAAGTGGGCATGGAGGAGGAGGGAGGGAGTGGGCTGTCATTTACCACTGTGTATACGCCCACATGTGTGACTCTATAATCACATGGGCTGCTCAGATGTAATAGGGAGGAAATGCTCAGCATAAAAACTCACTGAAAACTGAGCACATGCAGAGTTATCACCACAGCTGCAAAATTCCTAGCTGAATTGGGGACATGAACAGAAGGGGGAGATAGAGAGCAGCCGGATCAATCAGGTTTTTTGCAGAATAAAGAAGGAGAATCCTATAGTGACTGAGTATGAACATCGTATATTACAGAATTTATTGATAGTTTTTTTATGATGTGGGTTTAGTGTTACTTTTAATCAATAAGTCATGGCTATGACACAAAATTATAGTCGTGTGATCCCTTCCATAGTCTTGTGATTGTTCCCAGAGTCAGGGGGGGGGGGGGGGGGGCAGCATCTTACTTCATTGGGCACCTGAAGGTTCAATGCTTGCCATAGTTTTACCGATTTATTCCATAAGCTCATTAGGTAATAATAATTTTAATTACAGGCCTTCTGGGAATATATCCTCTGTTTGAACTGTACGGCTGCCCACTTCATAAAAATGCTGTGCATCACAACACAAGTGGAAAAACATATGGCAAATTGAATAATCAATACATTTTAACATATAAAGAAGAGCAAGTCATTAGAGGCAGTAATGAGTACCACTTATCCCTTTTTATTGCAGGTCACGGGAAGCTTTTATTTAGAGATGGAAGTTACTATGAAGGGGAGTTTGTGCACGGAGAAATTACTGGAAATGGACTGCGTTACTGGGCAACATCAGGTTAATTCTTGTCTCTTTGACTTATTCAAAAGCAGTTCCAGACAGCAAGTGAAACCATTCAGTAAACTACTAATGTTATACCTGAAACTGTAAAAATGAAATATGAAGTACTTGTACTTTGGACCTCACAACCAACCAAAACTAATTTACAAAATAAATACACATGAAAAAGCTGCAACCATTAGCAAGTGACCTCAACACTCGAAAACAAAAAATGATAATAAAAAAAAAGGTGCACCAATTCAAGGAGCTATGCAGCAAAAAAAGGCAAAAATGCAGTAATATGCGATAATGTTGTGAAACAATGATAAAGTGCGCTAATTTAAGAAGCTATGCAGACAAAAATAGACAAATATGCATGAATGACTAACCCTAATTTAAAAACAAATCAAAAAATGCAGTGATATGCGATAGTATGCGATAATATGTGAAACGTGATAAATGAATGACTGTCCCTAATTTAAAAAAAAAACAAAAAATAAGTAATATGCAATATTATATGAAAGTGTGATAAAGTACTCAGATCACAAGCAGATATTCATTTGATTTTACATAACTATTAGGATAAGTCCCAAATAATAACGTATTGGGTGAAATGTGCAGCGTTTATGTGATCATATAAACCATAACAAATGATATACCATATATACTCGAGTATAAGCCGACCCGAATATAAGCCGAGGCACCTAATTTTACCACAAAAAAATGGGAAAACTTATTGACTCGAGTATAAGCCTAGGGTGAGAAATGCGCAGCTACTGTAAGTGAAAAAGAGGGTCAATGGTGCCCATTTGCAGCCTCACTGTGCCCATTTGCATGCCTCACTGTGCCCATTTGCAGCCATAGGTCCCCTGAACTTCAAACTTGGTAGTTAAGGGTTCCCTAGATGCCCCCTAGCTGCAGCCAAAATTCGGGGTCTCTGGACCCATAGGGTCCTGAAATGACATTGCTGCAGATGGACACAGTTAACCGAATTTGGGGCCCCGTATCTCGGGGCCACTTGGTACTAGGAACCCCAAGTGGCCCCGAGCTACGGGGCCGCAAAGTCGGGTCGGAAAATGTAATTTTTTGCTGCGGTAAGTACAAAAAACTTGAATAATAAATGATGTGCTCAAAAATACTCCAAGCAGTCCTCTATTATGACATGTGATGTCTATGAATAGAGGAACTTGGACGTGTGATGTCCAAAAAAAAGTCAGTGACAAACTTCAATCATGTGTGATGATAATCCTCAACCACATGTGGATATGATATAGTGCAGGGGTCAAGTCCTGGGGAAAAAAGTGTGGGAACTCCCACCCAAGGTCCACTCCCCCACCAAAAAAAAAAAAATGATACGCTCATATACACGAACGCTTCAAAAGTGGTATTTTTCATCCAATTTTTGCATTGTGTGTATGAAGCTTAACTGTTATAACATAAAAAAAGAACAATCCTCAATAAACATAAATACGGTAATTCTCTGAATAATCAGCATTCATTCAATTGTGTTTCCATGCAAATGTGAACATCATGTTCTGATCTTTATTGGTGAATTTTATTTTGTATATAGAGTGTTTCTGTGGTGAGTTTACACTTTTCATTGAACAGAGTTTGGATAACACAGGGTTAAACGGAAAGGTCATAAATTAACTGCCCATTATCTGGACAGAATGCTTGGGGAGATAGTGATATGTTCCTGCTTAGGAGATGTATGTTAGCTTGGGGGGCTGCAAACTCTGCAGGGCTCCAACACACACTCGCTGCTATTCCAACCCTTCACATATTTCCACATAAACTTCCCTCCTGGCATTAAACTTTGCCAGGTATTGTGCTCAGCTTACCACCCCAAACGGATTTTCCTTCCTCAGCTCACCTCTCTCCCTGCATGTCCTGTGAGCAGAATAGCTGTGCTCCTCCTCTGGGTTCTCTCATCATATGGCACTGAAGATAGAGGAGGGGGGATTCAGTGGGACACACAGAGCAAGTATGCAGGAGACTGGGGGATGAGGAGACAGAAAATCAGGAGGGGACGGCAGGGAGGAGGGCATCACGAGAGGTCTGACTAAACACAATCTCTTAGCAGCAGGGACCTGATCTACCCGTCAGCTAGCTGTGATTGACAGGTAGATCGAAGCGGAAGCTGTCATTGGGGCCCCTACTGGCAGTGCCTGAATGGTCAGTCCACCCCTGGTGTGCGTCACTTACTATTGTGAGCTGTGTCGGCGGCTGCTGGTGTAGCACCTGCCACACAGCTTGCATACTTCAAAGTCTTGCAGGACACGGCTGCTAAAGGGAACTGAGTTCCTGTTGTGGAAAAAGTACAGGAACTCAGTTCCCATGAGTTCCTGCAGGACTTGAGCCCTGATATAGTGACAGTCTTTAACTTCAAATATGTATGATGTAATAACAGTTAATAGTAGATCCACCACCGAAAACACCAGAAGCTGCTTACCAGAGGGATTGAACTCAAATAGGTGTACACCTAGTGAGTCAAGAAAGCTTTGTGGTATAATATACCAAGGGAATCAGATGCTCTATCCAGATATGACCTCCAGATGGACCTCCAAACAGGTGTAAGGTATGGATGGACACGGTAGATATAGGCCAGTGATGGCAAACCTTGGCACCCCAGATGTTTTGGAACTACATTTCCCATGATGCTCATGCACTCTGCAGTGTGGTTGAGCATCATGAGAAATGTAGTTCCAAAACATCAGGGGTGCCAAGGTTCGCCATCACTGATATAGGCTGTCAGTCCCACCATTAAAAGAACGAGGAAGGCATATAGCGTAACTCTGTATGGAAATTTTAATACATAAAAAGCAAAGGAAATACACTGACATGTTTAGCAGTAAAGTCAAGCGCGTGTATAAAAGAAGACAGTGGTCTCAGCATATCCCCCCGGCGCGTTTCGACTTGGAAGTCATCATCAATAATAACGTGCTTGTGCATCAAAAAGTGACGAGAAGATCACCTACTCAAAAAAACAGTTCTTGAAAGTTGTGAACACAATTGCTCCCACCATCCAGGCATCCACCAGGAGTGTGCCCTAGCAGCTCATCTTAAAGTGGAAGTAAACCCCCCTATCGTTTTCAGCCAAGGAAGCTGCCATCTTTGCCTCTGTTTAATCTTTAACTGCCACAGTGCTGCACATGTGATCCGTTATGACACCAGCCATTGGATGGTTTGACTGTTTGGTTGAGAGCACAGCCAATGTGCAGTTAGCATTCACGGCATGCCTTTTTTTTTTTTTTTAGACTGTTAAATCGATGGGTTTACTTCCGCTTTAACCTCTTGTAGACCAGCCGCCGTTTTTTTTTTTTTGGCGTGGAGTTCCCCTTCAAGATCCTCAGAGCACAAGTTGCGTGCCACAAGTCGGATCAGTTAAGATGATGATCCGACTTGAATGCGACTTACATCAAAATCAATGTGCTGAAATCGTACTCAAGTTGGACCAAAGTAGAGCAGGAACCTTTTTCAAAGTTGGACCGACCGAAACAAGTCGGACCATAGGGAACCATTGATTTTGACATCTCACTTAAAGTCAGAGCGTATGTGGGACCAGTGTGAACCGGCCCTGAAAGCCACTATGGCATTGTTTATTATGCATCTGCTTTCAGTGCCAATATTATGAGATTTTTGCACTTCCAGCAAAAACACTATAATATTTTTGGGGCTGGGAGAAAGAGGCTCTGGCAGCCGATAAGACTCACAATCTGACACTCCAGGAAGTGTCAATATTCTGGCTAAATTGCAGGACTTTTTATTTAGGAGTGCAGGAGCAGGCAACACTTCTGTAAAGCACACAAGTGGAGTGTAGGGACGTTTCGTCACAACATCTAATGCAGATTGCCTGCATATGCTTAGACATGAGTAGGATGTGGTGATCGGGTCTCTAATCCAAATCATTATTTTTTGACAAGTTATGACATTCCTCGCTATCTGCCAAGTTATACATTAGTAATATCTCTCATTTAGTGCATTGGTGAATTTTTTTTTTCCATATTTTTTTCTACAGCCAGTCTCAGAAAAGATTCAACTTACTAACTAGTTTTTTATTTTTTTTGTAAGCGGAGGAAAAAGATAACTAGAACAGAAAAAGATATTCCTAATGCACATCCTCTAAGTAACAATGCTGCACTATCTCCAGAGCTGAATAAATGATCTTTTTCTATTTTTTTTTTTTCCCTGCTGCTTGACAACACATGAATCCAGCTCAGACGCTTTCATCTGTTAGCTGCTGACAGTTGCATAATATTCAGTAATAATTTGATGGTGATTTTTTGTGGAAAAGGAAATCTAATTGTTCTGAGCCGTTAACTGAATCCTGATGATCTGGCAGCCTCTGACGATCCAGGAGGGTGATCTGAAAATCCATCACCTAAAACAAACACTAGGTGAAGCCATTGCACCATCAATTTTTCATTACAATAGGCGATTGATGCTTTAATAGAAGCAGTTTTCTAGGACCTTTCCTTAAAGCTCAACTCCAGGCAATACAATAGGAAAGATAGACATACGAGAACTGTTTAACCTGTCAAAGGGTTTGTATTTCTCCCAATCCCATTTCTGAGACCTATGCAGCTCTTTTAGACAGCACAGCCCCTGGCTGGTAAAGCAGGAGACCTGAGTTTGATAGGTTGCAGTTCCATAAGACTAAAGCCTCGTACACAGGATCGGATTTTCAGACGGAAATTGTGTGACAGGCTGTTGGCGGAAAATCCGACAGTTTGTACGCTCCATCAGACAATTGTTGTCGAATGGCAAGTTTTAAAATTTTCCACAGACAAATGTCTGCTGTTGGATTTTTCCGATCGTGTGTAAACAAGTCCGTCGGACAAAAGTCCAAAGTACACACACGCATTATAGGAAGCAAGGACGAGCCAGAAGCGGTCGGTCTTGTAAACTCGTGTTCGTAATAGAGAATTTACATTCGTTATATAAATTATGAAATCTCGAAATTCAGCGCACATTCTCTTCTTCTTTAATGGGATAATAATGAAGCTGGATAGGGAGAGAGATGACCACCGCTCCAGAGGGATCCTTCAAGGCGAATGCTTCTAACTCCTAGTGTGGAGCTCCAGGTGCAGGCTAATAACAAGGTAGTTAGAAAGTAACAAGGGGAACTCTGGACAGCCGCACACCAGACGAAGATGAAAAATCCAAATGGATTTATTAAAAACAGGAATCGCATCAAAGTCCAAAAACACAGCAAAACAGAGAAGGGGGGGGGGGGGGAAACAGCTGAATATAGCTAAATATAGCGCTTACTCTTACTTACGCTATGAGTAAGCGCTGTATTTAGCGTGAAGCGCATCAGCTGTGTGCCCCCCCTTCTCTGTTTTGCTGTGTTTTTGGACTTTGATGTGATTCCTGTTTTTAATAAATCCATTTGATTTTTCATCTTCGTCTGGTGTGCGGCTGTCCAGAGTTCCCCTTGTTACTTCATAATAATGAAGCTGCTTTGCTGGTGATACCGATAGAGTTATTGCAAACACATTTTCAAAGGCTTTTTTGTTTTTTCAAGAATAATTAAGAATAGTCAAGAATATTATTATGCTTTTTTTTTTTTGGGGGGGGAAAGTTACCACAACACCATTATCCCGTAGTTTTTAAGATCAAAGATACAAATATGCTAGTGTCCCTTCTCAATTTTATATTGTATTTTTTTTTAAATGTAACTGCCTACTCCCAAGCTGTCATTTTAAGTAAAACACATAGCCAAGTATTATTCTCCACAATTTTTTTTATTGTGCAATAAAAAAAGAAGACAAATAATATTAGACATGCTATCTGCCAATAGAACGTAACCAAAAAGTGTATTCTATGCATCCAAAAATATAGAACATATAACAAATTAAATCATTATTATTCAACCAAAAATTGAAATAAAAGCCTCATGCATGTGTCCTGCTTCTTAATATAGGGGGTCAACAATGCCAAGAGTTGGTGAAAGCAGGGGTCCGTCATCCGGAGATAATTCTGAAAAACATCTGGATTATTCTCCTGGAGCTCCCACAGCAAAGGCATATGACATAATTGGTCATGATTAATAAAGCAACTAATTTTTGGTCCAAGAACTCCTCCTCCTCCTCCTCCTGTTTCTGGACTGGACTTGGGTCAAAGCAATAACTCCAAGGCCAATAATAAATAACATGTTATCTCCTCCGATTCCGCAAAATGTCTGGTTGACAAACGGCCGTTCAGAAACTTTGCTGAAAAGCACAAAATGAAAAGCGCAAACTGAAAAGTGCAAATCAAAACTCGCCAAGCTTCTACTAACACAAAATTAGCAGAAGGAGCCCAAAGGGTGGCGCTAAAGAGCTGAAAAAAACAAGTAGTATGTTACTATGTTCGTGTTTGTTGGCCGACAATTCCTTGCCGTTTTGTATGCAAGAAAAAATCCAGGCACATGCCTTCGGACAAAAGTCTGAGGTTTTGTCTGCGGAAAATCCGATTGTGTGTACGCGGCTTAACATTGGCCATAGCAGTTGATCTTCTAAACGTTAATGTGATCAAATCGGCATTTGCTTTCGACCACAGTGATGAGAAAATTGGAAAGAGCAGGATGGAGGGCTTTTCTCTACTGAATGAATTTCATTTTTTATTTGGGAAAGACCATTCACTCCAAAATCGAATGCTGAAAGTGCTTTTGAATAACATTTGTCGTCCTTGAATGCACTAATGAGAATTTTACAAATGTTTTTATTAACGTTGTTCAAAAATCTATTAGCGTATGATCAGCTTTTGGCTGAGCATAGATGCCTTGAACTTCTGCCTAAACCAAGGTACACACTATAATAAAATCGGGTAAAAGATTGTTCAGTTTTCCTCGCTGTTTCACTGCAAGTCATGACAGAGTGGTACTAATTGTATAAAAATTCTCGAACAAAGGCTTTTTTTTTGTTTGACGCAGAAACGTTATAGTGTAGATTGTTTGTTGTTTATTGTTTCTGATCATGCATAGTCTTTCATATCTGATTTTTCTTGTACGAAAACAGTACACATTAAACGAAAATCATTAGTTTTGTTCACGTACAAGTTTGTCCCTTCAGAAGGAGGAGGCGACTCCTCCTTTCGCCTTAGGCGGCCCCTCCCGCTAGGCGATCTCCTGGGACACGTGATCGGTCCCAGGAGATCGTCTATCCACTCCGGGAGCGCAGCGCCACTCGCCGAAAGCTGTCGCGGCCGGGTGCCCAGAGTGGCAATGGAGGCGCCGGCGGAGAGGAGGGGGAGAGGAGCAACACCCCGTTCGGCTGCATCGATGGACCGTGGAACAGGTAAGTGTCTGTTTATTAAAAGTCAGCAACTACACTTTTTGTAGCTGCTGACTTTTAATAAACATAAAAGGCCTGGAACTCCCCTTTAAACCTTTCATGCAATTTCTAAATTGTTGCATTTGTACTTTTCAAAAGCCAATATAAAGGAATAGTAGTGGTAAAAAAAGCACTTGTGGGCTTAAACAATAATTGTTTGCGTATTAATTTTACTTGTAAGGGGGCGTGGCAGGGGCTGTGCCCTATGAATACATACTTTTGCTTATAGGTGTCCCTCATTTTCATCTCAGAAAGATGGGAGTAATGCCTCCGCGAACCAAGAACATACTGTGATAGATCATCATGGTATAAAGAAACCTTCTCTAAATCTCCTAAACATTTAAAGTGATTGTAAAGGTTCCATTTTCTAAAATAATAAACATGTCCTACTTACCTGCTCTGTGCAATGGTTTTGCACAGAGCAGCCCCAAACCTCCTGTTCTGGGTTCCTCTGCTGATGCTCTTGGCTCCTCCTTCCTTCCAATGCCAATTTCAATGCGGGAACTCGTGCGGGCTTGATTCTGAGCCAGGCTGTCTGTGTCTATAGACACACATAGCCCAGCTCGGCCCGCTCTCCCCCTCCCTCCTCACAGGATTTGATTGTATGCATTTTTATTTTGTTTTATTCCCGCACTTTTAATGCAGAAATTGCAAAAAAAACATTTTCGCCTTTACAACCACTTAATCATGAAAGGAGATCTTATCCTCTCCCCACATACATTCCACATTCGCAAACACAGGTGAACATAGGTAATGTCTTATGAAGTCCACATGTGTATGCATTATTGCAACATGGCAGCACGGCACAGCACACATTATCATAGAGCTTCCCAAAGAGTGTTCACTTAGGCTACTTTCACACTAGGGGGGTGAGCACGCTGGCGGTAAAGCGGCGCTATATTTAGCGGTGCTTTACTGTCGTATTTAGCGGCCGAAAAAGGGTTAGAACCGCCCACAAAGCCCCGTTGCAGGTGGGTTTGCAGCGCTGCCCCATTGTTTTCTATGGGAAGAGGCGCTTTAGCAGCGGTGAATACACCGCTCCTACAGCGCTCCAAAGATGCGGCTTGCAGGACTTTTTTGAGCATCCTGCAAGCGCACTGCTCCAGTGTGAAAGCCCTCGGGGCTTTCACATTGGAGTGAATTGAGTGGCTCTTTCAGGGCGATTTGCAGGCGCTATTTTTAGCACTTTAGTGCCTGCAAAGCGCCTCAGTGTGAAAGGGGCCTAAGAACACAATCAGGGGAATTCAATAGCAGTAATGTCACATTTTCTGGTGGTATGGCCCTTTATCATGGCCTGCGCCTAATTCATAAAGGCCCTCGCCAGTTTCGGTATGAATACCAACATATGCGCTAGATTCAGGTAGTTCTTACTATGGCCGCTTAGTATGGTTATCGCAGAGAAAAAAAACTGTCAATAAATAGAGACAAATTTAAAGTTGGCGTACGTCGGGTGTTGGGTGTTTATTACTTTATTTATATATTTCAAAGAGCTTTATATTTACTTCATTGGTTGCTAGGACGAAGGCTGCATGTGTTCTAGCAACCAATGATGCAGGTCACACTGAACTAACAGGAGCCTATTGGGAAACTCTGAGAGACAGTGGATGGCAGTGGGTAGATTCCATATCCACTATTCAGTCTTTGGCATCCGCCGACCACCATGCGCTGTCCAACACAGGCAAGACGGACCTCATGAGGAACTAGTTTTGGAATTCCCCATCAGGCTATGCCCACCCAGCAATTTAAATTCATGGCCGCTACACCTGTTGGGCTGGCAGATCTTTACATGGAACTCTGAGACTAGTTTGGACTGAATAGTGGCTATGATCCACCAACTGCCATGCAGTGTTCTGAATCCCTCTGAATGTCTAGGAGACATACATTTTCAGGAACTACATAGCAATGAAATATTCTTTTACTTGTAGATGGATTTATTCTATAATTGCAAAAGGAAGTAGTGATAGTATGTGTGGCGATTTTTATGTGATTGCGCTTAGGGCAGCCTGTTCACTTCAATGGGCTGCCCCATGCCTGTCTGTCTCCTAAAAGAAGCTCCTGCTCCTTTTTGGGCGACAAGCTGCATTAAAAGGTGCGTTTGCCACAATTGCATCACATCTGAAAAACGACTATCAATGGTTTATGCTTGACATCACCTAATCATAGCATTCTTGGATCTTAACCGTGTTGTTTCACAAGAAAATCTAGAGTTTAATTTACTATGGATTACACTGGGAACTCTAGCAAGGTACAATATCCTCAACAGGGAAGAATTTTATAAAGGAGAGAATAGAAAGCAGAAGCTAAAGATCGGCTTCTGAACGGGGAATGTGAATTTTCAGTATTTAGAGGTATTATTTTAATATATTATAACTTATGGATTCACCCAAAAGTCCTATGGTAATAAAAAAGAAAGATGTTATCAATATCCTGCTTCTTTACTCTGGGCACTCTCAGGTTCTTTAGGATAAATACAGCTCTTAGAGTGTATGTTACCCTAAATATACTTTTTTTTTTCTATGTGTGTTTTCATATATACGGTATGTATTTTATAAATCATAGTCTCGATCATTTGCATGTAGTTCCTCCATCTGAAGTACCTGGTTGATCCTGCCAGTCACCTTTCTTCCTTGTTAAGTGACTACACAAAGCACAGTTGCTAACCTGTGCTTGTGGGGTCGGTTTTCATCCTTTGGGTGCCCATTCAGAGGCACAGGACACTGTGAAGACACACAGCATACCTGTACTGGGTAATTTGTTCAACCAACACGTCCCCCTCCGAATCACACCCTGCCTCTGGCACACATCTCCTCCCAATCAAAGCCCGCTTTTTGAGCATGCAGCTTGCTCAAGCATAATCTTTATCTTGTCCAATGTGAGGTCGCTAGGGTGTCACCTGGTGCGGTAAAACATGGTGTCACCCCCCCCCCCCCCCAATAGCCTACTACAGTGCAATTGGGATGGTATTAACAATTAATGGCACTTGAATGTATCTGGCAAGGGCAACACATTTGCAAGCAGTGCAGGAAATGAGCACAGAACATGTCTTTTGCGCACCACGTTCCCATTTGAACTGGCCTTTACTGGAAATTTATGAGCACTAATGAACTAATGATTTCCCAATAGTGCCATTCCAGGATCCAGTTGTGCACTCCACAATGCTGAGATCTAAAGGGGCTTCATTCACCTGTATGGAATTCAGCTTTGTATACAAAAAATCCTTTTATATTGGAGTACAATTTAACAGATAACCTCTCCGCTCCCATGAGATCTTCCCCTGATTTAGTGTGTTACATACACCCAGGTAACCTTTTCACCAGACAGGTGATATCAGAGGCACATGGCGGCAGGTTGACGGCTCTGCCCTGCTCCGCCCCCCAAAACAAAAAATAGCTTGCCCCCCAAGGTCATTTGGGTCTGTTAAGGCTTAAAATGAGAACCCACATGTGAAAAATACCACCCCAAACTAAAAAATATTGTGCCCCTCCCACATACTAACAAACCCCCAGCCAAACACACAGCAAGACAGACCATGAAATGGGTGTGGATGCTTGGGGGCAGGAGGGGCTCGGGCACCCCAATAGTCAACCACCTTGTTCCCATATTCAGGGGGACAAGGGCCTCTTCCACACAACCCTAGGCTGGGGTTGAGGGGGCTGCAGACAGGGGGCTTTTCGGAGTGTGGAAAGCCCCTTTAAACTAGTGGGTACAAGGTGCTTTGTGGTTGGTATTGGGCTGAACCTAAAAGGCAGCCAGCTATGTTGAGTGCATGTGCCATGTATGGTTCAAGAAGGGGTCGGTTGATCGCTCTTCTCGCGCCTTTCCTAGCTGGCCCTGTTGTATGCTTTGAAAGTCAGCAAGCAAAAGTTAGCCCATGGAAATCCAAGGGGTTAGAGGGGGAAAACAAGAGCATTGGAGAATGGAGTGTGGAGTTCCCCTTTAAAAGCAAAAGTTAGCCCAAGGAAATCATATGCATTAGAGGGGGAGGTTAAATGCCCTTTTAGGAGGGGCTAGAGGAGCGAGAGTCTTTTTACATAATTTTAACCAGGTGCATGTCACATGTTGGCAACGTAACATGCTAACATGACCTGTGTGCAAATCTCCTTTAAAAAATACATAAAGGTGAATCAGCGTAAAAAAAAATTGTCAAATTTAGAGTTGCGCCTGTTCAACCCGTGCAATTGCATGTACGTTGCTTAACATTTACTAAGATTTTGGCCGCGCAGTGAACAAATGCATGTGAACGAGCGCACGAGCCGCTTGCGCATGCGCACTGCTTACATTGATCTCACGCAGTTCTAAATGTACTTGCGGGCACAGCAGGCTTTCTCTGAAAAAGTTACTTTCTCATTCTATTTTGGACATATTTGTTACTTGGGCAGTTGTTACTAAACTTCCTCACATCATCCCATAATATTGGCACCTCCATCATCTGTCAATATTGATTTGGAGATGCCGTGCGCCATGTCCATAGTGGCGCAAAGATTGCATTTTCCCATGCGCCGAGATAGCTATAGTAAATGGGGGGAATTACGCTCTGTTACCGGCGCACCATTTCGTAAATATGGAAATGTGCGTTGCGCCTCACCGTGTGCCTCTACTGATGGCACGCGGCTTTCGGAAAATCACCCCCAAAGTGTAATTTCTTCAGTGTTGTCACATGAAAAGATATAATAAAAATGTGAGAGGTGTACTCACTTTTGTGAGATACTGTATATAACTAGATGAGGGTCCTTCCCCACTCATGCTTGCAGATGTCAGTACCTTCTATTAGTATGACAGCCAATGCCTCAATCTATGAAGTAGCCTAATCAGTGATGGCGGGAACAAGTCTTTCAACATCTTCGCTTTTCCAAATCTAAACACACTTTGATACATTGTATTAGCTGCAGCTGTCAGGAACAGCTAATTACAATGCTTTTTTTTTTTAATCAGATTTTGCTGACACAAAAGTTAAAAATAATTTTAACTTTTGACTTATCCCTTTGTTATCCTTAAACCTCATACACACAGTACGATTGTTGGCCAACCGGGAGTCTGATTTTTGTCAAAAGGGCGTGTGCCAGGATCTTGTCTTGCATACTAACGGTACACAATTGTCGTGCCACAAACACGAATATAGTGATGTACTACGAGGAATTTCAGCTCTTGAGCGCCACCCTTTGGACCCCTTCTGCTAATTTCGTGTTTGGTGAGCAATGATTCCGAGCATGCGTGTTTGTACTTTTGACTTTTGTGTGACGGATTTGTGTACTGACCATACGAAAATCTGATGTCAAACTGTTGTCCCCCGAAAATTTACTAGCCTGTCATCTAACATTTGTTTGGCGGAAAATTGGACAACAATTGTCAGAAGGAGCGTACTAACGGTAAGATTTTAGGACAACAGTCTGTCAACAGACAATCCCCTGCCAACAATCGTATCGTGTGTATGAGGCTCTAGGCCCCTTTCACATAGGGTGGTTTCTGTTCCAATCAGCAGGCGATCAGCTCACAGATCCCCTGCTGATCGAACGGAGTGGGTGGATGACACTTCGGTGCCTGCACTGCTCTATGTGCAGCTAAGAGTAAACGGACTCCCCTTCCATTTTTTTTTTTTTTTTTTTTTTTTTGCTGAACCCGTTTAGACCCGAAGGTAGGCAGGTATAAACAGACCCAAGTCCATTTACACACGCCTGTCCATAGGAAAGCATGGAACTTCCCGTCAGGTCAGCCTGAAAAACTGACAGGCAGACCTGAGCAGATCACCTGTGTAAAAGAGGCCTTAACCACTTCAGCCCCGGACCAATTTTGCAGCCAAAGGACCAGGCCCTTTTTGCGATTCGGCACTGCGTCGCTTTAACTGACAATTGCGCGGTCGTGCGACGTGGCTCCCAAACAAAATTTTCGTCCTTTTTTTCCCACAAATAGAGCTTTCTTTTGGTGGTATTTGATCGCCTATGCGGTTTTTATTTTTTGCGCTATAAACAAAAATAGAGCGACAATTTTGAAAAAAATGCAATATTTTTTACTTTTTGCTATAATAAATATCCCCAAAAAATATATAAAAAAAACATTTTTTTCCTCAGTTTAGGCTGATACGTATTCTTCTACATATTTTTGGTAAAAAAAATTGCAATTAGCGATTATTGATTGGTTTGCCCAAAATTATAGCGTTTACAAAATAGGGGATAGTTTTATAGCATTTTTATTAATATTTTTTTTTTTTTACTAGTAATGGCGGCGATCAGCGATTTTTATTGTGACTGTGACATTATGGGGGACACATCGGACATTTTTGACACATTTTTGGGACCATTGTCATTTATACAAAAATCAGTGCTATTTAAATGCACTGATTCCTATGTAAATGACAGTGGCAGTGAAGGAGTTAACCACTAGGGGGCGGGGGAGGAGTTAGTGTGACGTGTTGTGTTTTTTTTTTTTTTTACAGTAGGGGGACGTGGCTGACGTCACTGATCGGCGTTCCCGATGACAGGGAACAGCTGATCAGTGACAGGCAGTGTAGAAAGCGCGGGGAGAGGTTTGTTTACACAGACCTCTCCCTGTTCTTCAGCTCTGTGACCCGATCGCGGGACACCAGCGACGTTCGGGTCCGCTGGTCCCACGGCCACGGTCACGGAGCTCCCGACCGGGTCGCAAGCGCGCCGCCGGTGGCGCGCACGACCCCACGGCTAGGCAATTAAAGGGGACGTATATATACGTGCTTTTGCCTAGCCGTGCCATTCTGCCGACGTATATGTGCAGGAGGCGGTCGGGAAGCGGTTAAAGTGTCTCTGAAGGCAATTTTTTTTAAATTAAAATAATAAACATCTTCTACTAACCTTCTCTGTGCATTGGTATTGTGGCCCCAATCTCCTCTTCTGGGGTTACCCGCCAGCCCTCTTGGCTTCTCTTCCCCTGTGTCTGCCCCCATAGCAAGCTGATTGCTATGAGGGTTATGGGAGCAGACATATGGACTCATTCATAATCTGGGCTGTGCACATCCATAGAAACACACAGTGGGGCTGCCCGATCCTTCTTTAAGACGAGAGAGACAGATGAGAAGAGGTCAGGTTTCTGTGCAGTCCAGTCAAGTTCTTCCACCCCAAACTCGCTCATCCATGTGTATAGGGATCTTGGTTTGTGCACTGGTGGGCAATCATGTTGGAACAGAAAGAGGCCATCCCCAAACTGGGAAAGTTGGGAGCATAAAGTTGTCCAAAATGTCAAGTGGAGAAAAATGCATTAATAATCTTAAAAAAATAAATAAAACATTTTTAACTTACCTGAAACCGCTGTTGCTAGGCAGTCTTCCTAATCTGCCTCTTCCTATTCCACGGCGCTTCCTACTCTTCGGTGAACGGCCCCGTTGCCTTCTGGGACATGTGTGTGTCCCAGAAAACAACTGGGCCATTCACAAAGCGATTCGCGCATGAGCAGTAGGAAACAGGCAGTGAAGCCGCAAGTCTCCACTGCCTGTTTCCCTTCGTTAAGATGGAGGCGCCGGCAGCCAATCCGATGGTCGGACCGGCCTTGGGGTGGCCGACATAGCGGGATCGCTGGACAGGTAAGTGTCCTTATTAAAAGTCAGTAGCCACAATGTTTGTAGATGCTGACTTTAAAAAAAAAAAAAATCTTGGCCGGAACACCCCTAGTTCCCATCAAGAGGAAGTAAACTTCCTCTGCTGACATGTACATATAATAAGGCTTACCTATAGGTAGTGTAAATATATCCTTAACGTGTACCATTTAGAAGATATTTACATTACATGCAGTGACATTGACGTCATCGTGCTGGAGTGACGTCATCGTAGCTTCAGCCAGTCACAGAGCTGGAGCCCACAAACCCAGAAGCAAGACGGGTGAAAATGGAAGCGGCTGCAGCGCTAACATCATGGCACTGGAACAGCTTCGTTTTTAAAGGAAGCCTTACATAATGTGCTAGTATGAGATGCATACTAGCACATTATGACTTTACCTTGCAGGAAGAAAAAAAAAAACGTTCAGCGACTAAGGGGCCAAGCCCAACCCCTGAAAAAACAACCCCACACCATAATCCCCCCTCCACCAAATGATTTGGACCAGTGCACAAAGCAAGGTCCATAAAGGATGAGTGAGTTTGGGGTGGGGGAACTTGACCACTCCTGTACAGAGTCCTGACCTTAACCGATAGAACACCTTTGGGATGAATTAGAGTGGAGACTGCGAGCCAGGCCTTCTTCTCATCCAACATCGGTCCCTGACCTCACAAATGTGCTTCTGGAAGAATGGTCAAACATTCCCATAGACACACTCCTAAATCTTGTGGACAGCCTTCCCAGAAGAGTTGAAGCTGTTATAGCTGCAAAGGGTGGGCCAACACAATATTGAACCCTACGCACTAAGACTGGGATGCCATTAAAGTTCATGTGCATATAAAAGCAGGCGTCCCAATACTTTTGGCAATGTAGTGTAGCTTACAGTGACATCACTGATGTAATGGAGGTGGGTGGGCCGTGGGCAGGCCAGGCTATTTAATTAACAGTCTAGTGAGCTGTATTGACTAAGGCATCACATGCTTGCTTGGGCACTCATGCTGGGAGTTGCCGATGCCTGTGCTATCAATTTATACAAAATCTTGATTTTTTTTTTTTCCTCGAATAGTTTCATATAAACCACCCAGAGAGTTTGTATTTTATGTTTAATAAAACAATCTGCTTTTTTCCCCAGGAAACAAATATTCTGGTGAATTCCAAGAGGGAGAACTTCATGGGCATGGTGTCATGAAGTACAAAGACGGTGGGCACTATGAAGGAGAGTTTGTTTTTGGAATAAGAGAAGGTGAGTTTTTTGTAGCAAATGTTCTCCCAACGCCTTGCTGGCTGCATTAGTTTCCTATTTTGGGGGTTTTCACCTTGTGATCTGGCCAGTAACACACCTCCTGTGTTAGGGTGCCTACACTCTGGATGAAAGAGCAACAAAGACACCTTTTGGTCAGCAGGATTGTCAGTCTGGGAGCAGGGTAGTGTTATGCCGCGTACACACGTGCGGACTTTTGCCGGCGGACTTAGTCCAGCGGACAATCCCGCCGGACTTTCCAGCTGGGTCCGCTGGACTTTCCGAGCGTGTGGACTTGCCCACACACGCACGGACTTCTCCGGCGGATAATCCGCCGGCCAAAAGTCCGCGGGACTTTTGAAAATGAACGGACTTGCCCACACACGGAGCAGTCCGTTCATTTCGAACGTAACTTCAGGTTACGTAGCTAGCGTAGGCAGTAAATGCCGCAGCGCTAGCTCCGTGACCTGGCATGGATTTAAAGGGACTCCCCACGCCGAAAAAACGGCGTGGGGGTCCCCCCCAAATCCATGTCAGACCCTCATCCGAGCACGCAGCCTGGCAGGCCAGGATAGGGGTGGGGACGAACGAGCGCCCCCCCCCTCCTGAGCCGTACCAGGCCGCGTGCCCTCAACATGGGGGGTGCCCTGGGGAAAGGGGGGGCCTTGCGGCCCCCCCCCACCCCAAAGCACCTTGTCCCCATGTTGATGAGGACAAGGGCCTCTTCCCGACAACCCTGGCCGTTGGTTGTCGGGGTCTGCGGGCGGGGGCTTATCGGAATCTGGGAGCCCCCTTTAATAAGGGGGCCCCCAGATACCGGCCCCCCACCCTATGTGAATGAGTATGGGGTACGATGTACCCCTACCCATTCACCCAAGGTGTAAAATGTAAAGTAAACAAAAACACACCCACACTTTTGAAAAAATATTTTATTGCACTGCTCCGGGGGTCTTCTTCCGTCTTGGGGGGGGTCTTCTTCCGTCTTGGGGGTCTTCTCGCCGGACTCCCCCGCCATTTACCAAGCTCTTTTTTACCGAGCGGGGGAAGTCCGGCTACCTTCTTCGTCGTCGCCGCCGTCGTCTGGGGATCTCGATCCGCCTTCGGGGGTCTTCGGGGGTCTCTTCTGTTCTTGCGGCGGTCGTCGTCTTCCGCGGCGCCTTCTTCTTGTCCTTCTTGTTCTTGTTCTTGTTCGTCTTCTTCTTCTTCCGATGTTGACCCGTCGCTGTCTCTGCCCGGAATGCCTGTGCCGCTCTGCGCTGGGACTTATATAGGGACATGGGGGACAGGGTCACATGCTCATGTCACATGGTGACCCCGCCCCCTTGTGTTGTCACAGTCCCGGAGGATGCTGGGACTGTGACATCGCAAGGGGGCGGGGTCACCATGTGACATGAGCATGTGACCCTGTCCCCCATGTCCCTATATAAGTCCCAGCGCAGAGCGGCACAGGCATTCCGGGCAGAGACAGCGACGGGTCAACAGAAGAAGAAGAAGAAGAAGAAGAAGAAAGAAGAAGAAGAAGGCGCCGGCGGCGCGGAAGACGACGACCGCCACAAGAACAGAAGAGACCCCCGGAAGACCCCCGAAGGCGGATCGAGACCCCCAGACGACGGCGGCGACGACGAAGAAGGTAGCCGGACTTCCCCCGCTCGTGAAAAGAGCTTGGTAAATGGCGGGGGGAGTCCGGCGAGAAGACCCCCAAGACGGAAGAAGACCCCCGGAGCAGTGCAATAAAATATTTTTTCAAAAGTGTGTGTGTTTTTGTACTTTACATTTTACACCTTGGGTGAATGGGTAGGGGTACAACGTACCCCATACTCATTCACATAGGGTGGGGGGCCGGTATCTGGGGGCCCCCTTATTAAAGGGGGCTCCCAGATTCCGATAAGCCCCCGCCCGCAGACCCCGACAACCAACGGCCAGGGTTGTCGGGAAGAGGCCCTTGTCCTCATCAACATGGGGACAAGGTGCTTTGGGGTGGGGGGGCCGCACGGCCCCCCTTTCCCCAGGGCACCCCCCATGTTGAGGGCACGCGGCCTGGTACGGCTCAGGAGGGGGGGGGGCGCTCGTTCGTCCCCACCCCTTTCCTGGCCTGCCAGGCTGCGTGCTCGGATGAGGGTCTGACATGGATTTGGGGGGAACCCCCACGCCGTTTTTCGGCGTGGGGAGTCCCTTTTAAATCCATGCCAGCTTACGGAGCTAGCGCGGCGGCATTTACTGCCTACGCTAGCTACGTAACCTGAAGTCACGTGCTAAATGAACGGACTTTCCGATGAGCGGCAAGTCCGTTCATTTCAAAAGTCCCGCGGACTTGCCTACTAACGGCGGGATTGTCCGCCGGACTGCCAAGTCCAGCGGATAATTTTAAAACCAAACTTAAAACTTTGGCGCCAAAAAGTCCGCCGGCGCCCACACACGAGGGGATTATCCGCTGGACTTCAGTCCAGCGGATAATCCCGCGGGATAGTCCCTTCGTGTGTACGCCGCATTAGACATACTAGCGGATTTAGATACACTAACGAACTGAAGCTGTACTCTAGCTAATACGCTTTAAGCAGTTACAGACAGTTTTATTCTTTTGGAATAAAGGTTTTACATAAATAAAAGCTGATTATTGGAAGCACGCCTGTCGGTGTTAAATGGTTTGTCTCAACCCTCTAAATCAGCCATTCTCAACCAGGGTTCCGTTGAACCCTGGGGTTCCTCCAGAGGTTGCTAGGGGCTCCTTGAGCTGTGGTTGATGAACCACCTATTTCAGGGATATGCAATTAGCGGACCTCCAGCTGTTGCAGAACTACAAGTCCCAGGAGGCATAGCAAGACTAACAGCCACAAGCATGACACCCAGAGGCAGAGGCATGATGGGACTTGTAGTTTTGCAACAGCCGAAGGTCCGCTAATTGCATATCCCTGACCTATTTGATGATGCCTACAGAGTTCAAGGTTAAGCACCACTTAGCAAAGCCAGAATCATGACAGTAAAGTCTAATGCCGCGTACACACGATCGGAATTCTCGTCGGAAAAAGCTCTGATGGTTTTCCCGAGGGCTCAATTAGGCTCAAACTGTCTTACCTACACACGGTCACACCAAATTCCAACCGTCAAGAACGCGGTGACGTACAACATTAGGACGAGCCGAGAAACAATGAAGGTCAATGCTTCCGAGCATGCGTCGAAATTGTTTCCGAGCATGCGTAGGAATTTTGCGCGTCGGAATTGCTACAGACGATCGGAATTTCCGATAGAAACCTTTTCCGTCGGAAAAATTTAACATGCGCTTAAATGGAGCCTACACACGGTCGCATTTTCCGATGAAAAGCACTCATCGTTCTTTTGCTGGCCGAAATTCCGATCATGTGTACGCGGCATTAGATTTGGCAAGCTGCAATATAATAAATACCTATTCCCCAGCATGCATTGTGCGTGATCTGAACACTGATCCACAAACAGACCATAATTGGATAAATTCACACACATCATATACATAGCTCCCAAATGTCCCTGATTTGGAGGAATGTCCCTCTGTCCCCATTTCCTCCTGCTCTATATAGTTGTATATAAAATGCACTTTTTATCTTTCAAAAAGTTCTTCCCAGTGCTAAACCTTTCATCTGATTTCTAAATTACTGCATTTATAAATTTAAAAGCCAATAAAAAGGAATATTAGTAGTAAAAAAAGCATTTGATTAACCTTTTTTTATTTTGTTATGTCCCCTTTTAAGGGGCGTGGCAGAGGGGCTTGTCTTATGCCTACATACGTTTTCTAGTAGGTGGCCCTCATTCCCATCTCAAAATGTTGGGAGGTATGTATATCTCTCTCCAATTTAACCCGTTCCCACCGAGCGTACGCAGATGTGCGTACTCGGCTCTCGGGGGTTATACCAGGATGATGGCTGCAGCTGGTACCGTTTTTTAGAGCCGGCGATCGGCTTTCCAGGTATAACAACCGATGCGGCTAAAAGCCGTTCGGCTGTTATACTGGAGGAGCGGGAGGGGACATCCCCCCCCCCATCCTGCCACCTCTTTCCGCTCTTACCGGGCCTCCCGTCCCACCGGGAGTTCTGATCCGTGATACACCACTTCCGGTGCCTAGAGACAGACTGGAACGAAGCCGGAAATGGCTTCGTTCCAGGCTCCTGAATGTAAACATGGAAGTGACGTCACGACGACACTCCCGGATTACTCGGCTGCCAATGGCACCGGTTTTAAAAAAATAAATAATTTGCAGTTTCCGGTGATCTGAATACTTTGAAGTGCAAAGGAGGGATCGGGGGTCTTTTCCCCAGTACCTGTCACCACCTATTACTGTCACAAGGGATGGTTACATTCCTTGTGACAGCAATAAAAATTATAAAAAAGATATATATTTTTTAAAACAAAATTTAATTACATAAAATGAAATAAAATAAATTAAGAATTTTTTTTTTTTAAAGCGCCCCCGTCCCCGTGAACTCACGCAGCAAAGAAAACGCATACGAAAGTAGCGCCTGCTTATGTTAACAGTGTTCAAATTACACCTGTGATGTATTGCCGCAATCATCAGAGCGAGATCAATAATTCTAGCATTAGACCTCCTCTGTAACTCTAACCTGGTAACTGTAAAACATTTTTAAAGCGTCGCCTATGGGGATTTTTAGGTACCGTAGTTTGTCGCCATTCCACGAGTGCGTGCAATTATAAAGCATGACATGTTTGGTATCTATTTACTCGGCGTAACATCATCTAATTGGGCTAACTTTACTGTTTCATTTTTTTTATAATTCATGAAAGTATCTTTTTCCAAAAAGTTACGCTTAAAACACCGCTGCACAAACACTGTGTGACATAAAATATTGCAACAATCGCCATTTTATTCTCTAGATTCTCTGCTAAACAAATATATCTAATGTTTGGGGGTTTTAAGTAATTTTCTAGCAAAAAATACGGATTTTAACTTATAAAAACACCAAATGTCAGAAATAGGCGTAGTCATGAAAGGGTTAAATATCATACAAAAATAGGAACAGCTGAGGAGTCTTTTGATATCAGAGGGATTGCAACTAAGAGGGAAGGTGTACATCCTGGCTCTGATATGAAACTGAGTTATGGATCGAACAAATATTGTATACATTGCTGGGAAATAATAAGAATAAACGAATACAGAAAAAAGTAGCAAAGTTGCAAGGATGAGGGCTTGGCATTGGCTTGCTGAGAAAAAGAAAATGTGCCATATAAATATTTAACCACTTAAATAGCCCCCGGACCAATTTGCAGCCAAAGGACCAGGCCCCTTTTTGCGATTCGGCACTGCGTCGCTTTAACTGACAATTGCGCGGTTGTGCGATGTGGCTCCCAAACAAAATTGCTGTCCTTTTTTTTCCCACAAATAGAGCTTTTTTTTTTTTGCGCTATAAACAAAAATAGAGCAACAATTTTGAAAAAAATGCAATATTTTTTACTTTTTGCTATAATAAATATCCCCAAAAAATATATAAAAAAACATTTTTTTTCCTCAGTTTAGGCCGATACGTATTCTTCTACATATTTTTGGTAAAAAAAAATCGCAATTAGCGATTGTTGATTGGTTTGCGCAAAAGTTATAGCGTTTACAAAATAGGGGATAGTTTTATAGCATTTTTATTAATATATATTTTTTTTTACTAGTAATGGCGGCGATCAGCGATTTTTATTGTGACTGCAACATTATGGCGGACACATCGGACATTTTTGACACATTTTTGGGACCATTGTCATTTATACAGAAATCGGTGCTATTTAAATGCACTGATTCCTATGTAAATGACCGTGGCAGTGAAGGAGTTAACCACTAGGGGGCGGGGAGGAGTTAGTGTGACGTGTTGTGTTTTTTTTTTTTTTTTTACAGTAGGTGGCGTGGCTGACGCCTGACGTCACTGATCGGCATTCCCGATGACAGGGAACAGCAGATCAGTGACAGGCAGTGTAGGAAGTCTTGTTTACACAGACCTCTCCCCGTTCTTCAGCTCTGTGACCCGATCGCGGGATACCAGCGGCGATCGGGTCCGCTGGTCCCGTGGTCACGGCGGCGTGATCGCGACCCCACGGCTAGGCAATTAAAAGGCGCGTATATATACGTGCTTTTGCCTAGCCGTGCCATTCTGTTGCTGGCCTCATAGGGTTTTATCGGAGACTGCAAAATCAGTCTCGCCTCTGCATAGAAATCAGCTTCCAGGTTTTATAGCCAAAGCTTAATTGAACAAGCGAGGTTAGAAGCTGATTGGTTTCTCTCCAGCTTTAGTAAATAAACCCCATAGTTTCCCCATTCTTCTATAACCTTGAGGTTGAATGCAAACAACCAAACTCTACACAATTCTGTCAGTCTATCCTCAGTCTGTAAGGTGCAGTGTGGGACACATGGGCTGATATGGCTCAGAAATGGTTTCAAAATATATATTTACTAGACCTGTGCAATTCGTTTTTGTTCCGAATTCGCTTTTTAACAAATTTTTAGAAATTCGTTAATTCGGAAATATCCGAATTAACGAAAACCTGTTTAACAAACTTTTCCAAATAT
Source organism: Lithobates sylvaticus (assembly GCA_028564925.1). Taxonomy (NCBI): domain Eukaryota; kingdom Metazoa; phylum Chordata; class Amphibia; order Anura; family Ranidae; genus Lithobates; species Lithobates sylvaticus. Next base: position 147,017,486 of record CM053035.1, on the reverse strand, counting down.
TCGAAAATTCGTAAATTTGAAAAGATTCGTAAATTCGAAAAAAAATCAGGAATTCCAAAAAAAGTCAGTAATTCGAAAGAAATCGGAAATTCGAAAAAGAAAACGGAAATTCAGAAAAAAATCTAAAATTAAAAAAGAATTGGAAATTCAAAAAAAAATCGGAAATTCGGAAGTCCAAAACCCCAGAGAATTTGAAAATCTGAAGTAATAACTAATAATAACTTAACTATTACTAGCTATTAAATTATAGGTATTGGAATTTCCTTTCAAATTTGGCTGTTAGTGAACGTAACGAATACGAATTTACCCGAAGTTACGAATTATCCGAAATAACGAATGCCGCATCTAAACGAATGGAAAGTAACTAATAATAATAAATTACAATAATAATAAAAACGTTTTATTATTAATTTGTTCCGTTCCATTTGTTTAGATTATTATTTCAGATAATTCGTAACTTCAGATAAATTCGTAATTGTTATGTTCACTAATGGCCAAATTTGAAAGGAGATTCCAATACCTATAATTTAATAGTTGAGTTTATATTAGTTATTATTTTAGCATTTTCGGGTTATTGAATTTACAATTTTTTTTCCAATTTAAGATTTTTTTTCCAATTTTTTTTTTTTTTTTTTTTTTTCAATTTACGATTTTTTTTTCTTTCGAATTTACGATTTATTTTTGAACTTCAGATTTTGTCAAATTTATGTTTTTTTTTTCGTATTTACGAATTGCGATCATAACGAATGACCTGAAAAACGAAAAAAAAAAAAACCCCATAAAAAATTAATAAAACAAACACATTTTTTGCCAGTGCACATGTCTAATATTTACACTTCACAATATATCTACATAACTATAAAGAATGTATCTCCTCTTTCTTTGACTAGTTGCTTTATTTTTGGTTTAGGGCATGGTTTGTTCATGGACAAAGATGGACAAACATTCTCAGGAGCTTTTCACAACAACAAAAAGTATGGAGAAGGACAGATGAGTTACCAGTGAGTATTTTGTTTTCTTTTAATCGTAATGGTCCTTGTTACTAAGACTATTAATCAAAGAGGTTTCATGAATGAGCTGCTGAAGCCTCCTTAGTCACTGATATTTATACTCCATTTTTTTACTTTTTAAAGGTCAACTCTGGAAAAACTTCAAAGCTTTCCCACTGCCATCTCAGTCAGTTATCACCAAAAAATTATATATATTGTGATGTCAGTGGTAAAAGCGTTTTTAGCGAGTGGAGCCAACACAGGAGATTTTTTACCATCAAAACATGTAACAAAAATACTGAGCCACCTGGCTCTCTCTTCAGCAGTGCCGTTACTTAGGCCTTAACCTTGCCTTTTGGTTGGTCCCTCTCATTGTCTCACACAGTCCCTCTGTTTCCGTGTCCCTCTCTCTGCTCTCCTGGCTCCCTCAACCATTTCAGTTGAAGCACCTTGCTGCACAGTCCCACTCCCTGAGCTCTCTCAAAATGGGATCTTCTGACACCCTGGGTTCTTTCACTCCTCTGAGACCTTTAGATTCCCAGAGTCCCCTGATCTTGCCTAGTGGTCCAGCTTTCTTAGTCTCCTAGACTTGCTTAGCCTCCTCGACTCTCTCCATCCTATGAAAAAGGAATCTCTCCTCCATCATGGAGTGCTGTCTCCTGAGTGGAGCACTCCTCTCTCCTAACAGGAGCCCTAAACTATTTTAAGGGCTGTTCACACATTGCACTCACAGCCTGCCAATCTTCTGGAAGACCTGGACACTAGGTTGGAGATTTTTTCCCTCCCAAAACTCTTTGAAATCTCCGAACTCCAGAACCCAATCCAGGAATACCAGAGAAAGTTGAAAAACGACCTTTATCTATTCAGAATCTGCAGTAGGGAGCCCCCATACTCTGCATGCGTGCGAACCCTGTGTCGTTTCTACTTCTCTTTTCACAGTAACAGGGCCTCACACTGTCACAATGTAAATGTGTGTATGTGTGTGTGTATGTATGTATGTATGTATGTATGTATGTATGTGTGTGTGTGTAAATATACTGTATATATACACAGTATCTCACAAAAGTGAGTACACCCCTCACATTTTTGTAAATATTTTATTATATCTTTTCATGTGTGTGAGTGTACAGCTCGTATAACAGTGTAAATTTGCTGTCCCCTCAAATTAACTCAACACACAGCCATTAATGTCTAAACCGCTGGCAACAAAAGTGAGTACACCCCTAAGTAAACATGTTCAAATTGGGCCCAAAGTGTTAATATCTTGTGTGGCCACAATTATTTTCCAGCACTGTCTTAACCCTCTTGGGCATGGAGTTCACCAGAGCTTCACAGGTTGCCACTGGAGTCCTCTTCCACTCCTCCATGACGACATCACGGAGCTGGTGAATGTTAGAGACCTGAGCTCTGCCGCCTTCTGTTTGAGGATGCCCCACAGATGCTCAATAAGGTTTAGGTCTGGAGACATGCTTGGCCAGTCCATCACCTTTACCCTCAGCTTCTTTATCAAGGCAGTGGTCGTCTTGGTGTGTTTGGGGTCGTTATCATGTTGGAATACAGCCCTGCGGCCCAGTCTCCGAAGGGAGGGGATCATGCTCTGCTTCAGTATATCACAGTACATGTTGGCATTCATGACACTCCCTCCACCATGCTTGACTGTAGGCAAGACTCCTCACCTGGTTGGGGCCACACACACTTGACACCATCTGAACCGAATAAGTTTATCTTGGTCTCATCAGACCACGTGACATGGGTCCAGTAAAACATGTCCTTAGTCTGCTTGTCTTCAGCAAACTGTTTGCAGACTTTCTTGTGTATCATCTTTAGAAGAGGCTTTCTTCTTGGACGACACCCATGCAGACCAATTTGATGCAGTGTGCAGCGTATGGTCTGAGCACTGACAGGCTGACCCCCCCCACGCCTTCATACGTCTATTTCCCAAAGGCAACCTCTGGATATGACGCTGAGCACGTGCACTCATCTTCTTTGGTTGACCATGGCGAGGCCTGTTCTGAGTGGAAACTGTCCTGTTAAACCGCTGTATGGTCTTGACCACCGTGCTGCAGCTGAGTTTCAGGGTCTTGGCAATCCTATAGCCTAGGCCATCTTTATGTAGAGCAACAATTCTTTTTTTCAGATCCTCAGAGAGTTCTTTGCCAGGAGGTGCCACTGTTGAACTTTCAGTGACCAGTATGAGAGAGTGAGAGCGATAACACAAAATTTAACACACCTGCTCCCCATTCACACCTGAGACCTTGTAACACTAACGAGTCACATGACACCGGGGAGGAAAAATGGCTAATTGGGCCCAATTTGGACATTTTCACTTAGGGGTGTACTCACTTTTGTTGCCAGAGGTTCAGACATTAATGGCTGTGTGTTGAGTTATTTGAGGGGACATCAAATTGACACTGTTATACAAGCTGTACACTCACTACTTTACATTGTAGCAAAGTGTAATTTCTTCAGTTTTGTCACATGAAAAGATATAATAAAATAATTACAAAAATGTGAGGGGTGTACTCACTTTTGTGAGATACTGTCACTGCCTGTTACTTTCTGTTCCTGTGATCTTATTTCTTGTCTTGCTATCACAGGGACAGGAAAAATGGGGTAAAATCTCCACAACGGGGTCAATATTTTGACAGAAATATTTACTTTTGGTGGGAGTTTGGATTTAAATCTTGAACCCTGTTGCGTACTCCCCACAGTCATGTGTGTACCACCAGTGGTGCCCGTCTCATACCTTGAGAAACACTGCCTTGTGGCACTTTGCTGAATAACACATATATGAAGGCATACGTCATTACATTCCTCAGTTTACATTTCAATGGTCGCATTTTTCTTCAGTCCCAAGGAACATTAGTTCATTATTCCTGTGCAAAGCAGAAAACCTCATACTTGGAGAGACGACGGGGTATAATGCGATACTTGCTTCACGGAAGATCTGCACCTGTGTTCAGCAAGTGAGACTTTTCGTCTGTAAACACTCAGCTTGTGCTGTATGTCATCTAACGCTACATGTGTCTGCCAGCGGGATATCGTCACACTGTGCGCGCGCGGCCTGTAATCTGAAGAAACACATGTTTTGACGTCATGCATTCCAAATGTGTTTCTAAAGCTCCCAGTGTAATGCTAGCTGGCTCTCTGGCACAAACCTCTGTACACATGTTTACTTTGCCTGGCTACCCGAAGCGTTGGACTGGCACCTCTTGGGCAGCAGGTGCACTCAGTTCTAGTAAAGGCAAGTGGCACCCATGTGACATTGTTATCTTAGAAAAGGGATATCCCACAGAAAACCATGCAGAGTGTCTCAGATATATAGGCTAGAACTTTGTTCGAGTTTACTGGGCTCTCCTCCAAAGCAATCACAAAGGACTCCATAAGGCTAGTACATACTTGCGGAATTTGGCCTAAAGAGAAGATACGATGGGTGTGTTTTCTTTTGTAACCATCGTAATATTCTTGTGATGAGATTCTTTTTTCCACTCTTGTTTTGTCCCTGAGGATTTTGTGTTTGGTGTAATGTAAATAGAGGCAGCAAGGGTGTGCCTTACTATTTTGGTGCCTGAGGGTTTAGAGATGAACTCCTGGCAAACAGCTAAAGTTCTAGATGAAAAACATATGTGGCAGCTGTTTTACCTACCAAAGGTTTGCAATTCAGTTCATCCGGTCCTGAGATTTACATAGCCCCATCGGTGAGGCGACCTTACTTTTTTTCTGGCTGCAGTGCAGTTAGGTGATAAACCCTAGTCATCCTCCTGCACCCTGCCTGTACGTAGACGGTGAAGGAGCAGAAGGATACATGTGATGCTCATCCGTCTGCTCTCTCCTGATCACAGCATGCTCCTTGTTAGCTCATATCCATGCAGGACACCTGATTGGCTCATAATAGCTGTTGGAAATCAAATTCAGGCGCTTACACTAACTGCATTTAAAAATGCAGTTCCTTGAAAAAGTATTCATACCCCTTGACATTTTCCACTTTTTTCCATGTTACAACCAAAAACTTCAATTTTTTTTCATTGGGATTTTATGTGATAGACCAACACAAAGTGGCAAATAATTGTGAAGTGGAAGGAAAATGATTAATGATTTTCAAAACTTTATACAAATAAATATCTGAAAAGTGTGGCGTGCTTTTGCATTCAGCCCCCCCGAGTCAATACTTTGTAGAACCGCCTTTTCCTGTAATTACAGCTGCAAGTCTTTTTTGTAGGGCTGTTACTGATTACATTTTTGTGTTCGATTAATCAAATTTTTTTTTATCGATCAATCGACTAATTTCCATTAATTATAACGCACATACAGTTTTTTTTTTTTTTAAATGTTCCCCCCATACTGTACTGTCCACATCTCCCCCATACTGTACTGTCCACATCTCCCCCATACTGTACTGTCTACATCTCCCCCATACTGTACTGTCCACATCTCCCCCATACTGTCCACATCTCCCCCATACTGTCCACATCTCCCCCATACTGTCCACATCTCCCCCATACTGTCCACATCTCCCCCATACTGTCCACATCTCCCCCATACTGTCCACGTCTCCCCCATACTGTCCACGTCTCCCCCATACTGTACTGTCCACGTCTCCCCCATACTGTACTGTCTACATCTCCCCCATACTGTACTGTCTACATCTCCCCCGTACTGTCCACATCTCCCCCATACTGTCCACATCTCCCCCATACTGTCCACATCTCCCCCATACTGTCCACATCTCCCCCATACTGTCCACATCTCCCCCATACTGTACTGTCCACATCTCCCCCATACTGTACTGTCCACATCTCCCCCATACTGTACTGTCCACATCTCCCCCATACTGTACTGTCTACATCTCCCCCATACTGTACTGTCTACATCTCCCCCATACTGTCCACATCTCCCCCATACTGTACTGTCCACATCTCCCCCATACTGTACTGTCCACATCTCCCCCATACTGTGCTGTCTACATCTCCCCCGTACTGTACACATCTCCCCCCATACTGTACTGTCTACATCTCCCCCATATTGTCTACATCTCCCCCATACTGTCCACATCTCCCCCATACTGTACTGTCCACATCTCCCCCATACTGTACTGTCCACATCTCCCCCATACTGTACTGTCCACATCTCCCCCATACTGTACTGTCCACATCTCCCCCATACTGTACTGTCCACATCTCCCCCATACTGTACTGTCTACATCTCCCCCATACTGTACTGTCTACATCTCCCCCGTACTGTCTACATCTCCCCCGTACTGTACACATCTCCCCCATACTGTACTGTCCAAATCTCCCCCATACTGTACTGTCCACATCTCCCCCATACTGTACTGTCCACATCTCCCCCATACTGTACTGTCCACATCTCCCCCATACTGTACTGTCCACATCTCCCCATACTGTACTGTCCACATCTCCCCCATACTGTACTGTCCACATCTCCCCCATACTGTACTGTCCACATCTCCCCCATACTGTACTGTCTACATCTCCCCCATACTGTCCACATCTCCCCCATACTGTACTGTCTACATCTCCACCATACTGTCTACATCTCCCCCATACTGTACTGTCTACATCTCCACCATACTGTCTACATCTCCCCCATACTGTACTGTCCACATCTCCCCCATACTGTACTGTCTACATCTCCCCCATATTGTCTACATCTCCCCCATACTGTACTGTCCACATCTCCCCCATACTGTACTGTCTACATCTCCCCCATACTGTACTGTCTACATCTCCCCCATACTGTACTGTCTACATCTCCCCCGTACTGTACACATCTCCCCCATACTGTACTGTCCAAATCTCCCCCATACTGTACTGTCCACATCTCCCCCATACTGTACTGTCCACATCTCCCCCATACTGTACTGTCCACATCTCCCCCATACTGTACTGTCCACATCTCCCCCATACTGTACTGTCTACATCTCCCCCGTACTGTACACATCTCCCCCATACTGTACTGTCCAAATCTCCCCCATACTGTACTGTCCACATCTCCCCCATACTGTGCTGTCTACATCTCCCCCGTACTGTACACATCTCCCCCATACTGTACTGTCTACATCTCCCCCATATTGTCTACATCTCCCCCATACTGTCCACATCTCCCCCATACTGTACTGTCCACATCTCCCCCATACTGTACTGTCCACATCTCCCCCATACTGTACTGTCCACATCTCCCCCATACTGTACTGTCCACATCTCCCCCATACTGTACTGTCCACATCTCCCCCATACTGTACTGTCTACATCTCCCCCATACTGTACTGTCTACATCTCCCCCGTACTGTCTACATCTCCCCCATACTGTACACATCTCCCCCATACTGTACTGTCCAAATCTCCCCCATACTGTACTGTCCACATCTCCCCCATACTGTACTGTCCACATCTCCCCCATACTGTACTGTCCACATCTCCCCCATACTGTACTGTCCACATCTCCCCCATACTGTACTGTCCACATCTCCCCCATACTGTACTGTCCACATCTCCCCCATACTGTACTGTCCACATCTCCCCCATACTGTACTGTCTACATCTCCCCCATACTGTCCACATCTCCCCCATACTGTACTGTCTACATCTCCACCATACTGTCTACATCTCCCCCATACTGTACTGTCTACATCTCCACCATACTGTCTACATCTCCCCCATACTGTACTGTCCACATCTCCCCCATACTGTACTGTCCACATCTCCCCCATACTGTACTGTCTACATCTCCCCCATACTGTACTGTCTACATCTCCCCCATACTGTACGCATCTCCCCCATACTGTACTGTCTACATCTCCCCCATACTGTACTGTCTACATCTCCCCCATACTGTACTGTCTACATCTCCCCCATACTGTACTGTCTACATCTCCCCACACCTCCCCCATACCTTAATATTCATGATTGTCTGCTCTGTCCGGAATAGACAGCAGGCAGACCCGTCCGTCCTCAGAGTAGACGACGCAAGCAGGCGGGCGATGATGACGTCAGCGCGCCGCTACTAAGCCGCCGTCGGGTAGACCAAGATGGAGCTAGGCCGAAGCTGCGGCCTTTCCTATGGGCGAGATCGATCGAAATCGATCAAAGAAATTAACGATTAATCGAACAATTGATCGTTAATTTCCGCAGCCCTACTTTTTTGGTATGTCTCTACTAGCTTTGCACATCTAGAGTGAAATTTTTGTCCATTCTTCTTTGCTAACTGTATGGGGGACATGTTTTGCAATCACAAACCGGGAACACAGTTAACCCCTTGATCGCCCCTGATGTTAACCCCTTCCCTGCCAGTGTCATTAGTACAATGTCAGTGAATATTTTTTAGCACTGATCTCTGTAATAATGTCACTGGTTCCCAAAAAAGCGTAAAAAATGTCAGTTAGGTGTCCGATCTGTCCGCTGCAATGTCGCAGTCCCGCTAAAATTCGCAGATCACCGCCATTACTAAAAAAAAAATGTAATAATAAAAATGCCATAAATCTATCCCCTATTTTGTAGACGCTATAACTTTTGCACAAACCAATCAATATACGCTTATTGGGATTTTTTTCCCCCAAAAATATGTAGAAAAATACATATTGGCCTAAGTGGATGAATATATGTATGTATGTATATATATATATATATATATATATTATATATTATTTATATATATATATATATATATATATATATATAATATATATATATATATATATATATATATATAAAATTTATTTTTTTGGATAGGCATTATAGCAGAAAGTATAAAATATTGGTATGTTTTTCAAAATCTGCTGTCTTTTTTTTGTTTATAACGCAAAAAATAAAAACGGCAAAGGTGATCAAATGCCACCAAAAGAAAGCTCTATTTGTGTAAAAGAAAAGGACGTCAATTTTGTTTGTGTACCACGTCACACGCCTGCTCAATTGTCAGTTTAAGTAACGCAGTGCTGTATCGCAAAAAAAAGGGCCTGGTCATTAAGGGGGTAAATCCTTCCAGCTGAAGTGGTTAATTGGCATGTAATTGCATCTGCCTGAAGTTCAGCTTTTACTGAAATGGCAACTTGAGCATCTTTTGTGTAAACTCTGTACATCGAGGTAGGTTCAGGTAAATGCTATCTGACTGTATCTGGCCTGCCACTTTCATTCATCGGATTTTTGGCTCAGCATCATATGTGGGCATTACCTAGGGCAGTGTGCATGTCAATGCAACCAAAAAAAAAGACAATGTGCAGGGAAAGGCCCTGACCATAAAGTGGTTTAATCTCTTCAAATGCGGCTTCTAACAGGCTGTTCTCACAAACACCAAAAAGTATAAAAATTACTTTATTGAACACTAATATCAAAATTGAGTAATAGCCACAGTATAAAAAAATCCCAAACCCTTCACCATAGTCAAAAACACAGACAATGTTGATTGATGACATAACTAAGCCCCCCTTTCACACATGCGATTTGACAGTTCCAAATCGTACGACAAGTCGCACCCCATTGTCGGCAATGGAACCATTCAATTGCCACGACTCCTGTCGCAGCAACTTTAAAAAAGGTTCTGTACTATTTTTTGCCAATTCATTGCGACCTGCATAGCCTTCTGTTAAACGAAGCCGCAATGAAATCATAGGTGCAAATCACAGATCTGCAGCTTTGAGATCGTGCTAAAGTAGGGCTTAATGAGCAAGGGGGGGGGGGGCGGTGTGAGTGTGCGTTTGTGAAGCAAGTGGCCCCACCTATTATCCTCCCCTCCTATAAATACATAGACTTGTGAGAGATTGGGGAGGGTTTTTAGGGGAACAGGGGGCCCACCCTTAAATGTGGGGTAGAATCCCTAATTATCCAAACCCCAATCTCAGTGAGTGATAAATATAAATAAAAGTGTATATATATGTATATAAAGTGACAAATAAGATAAAGACCAAAAAATGTGTGACAAATCAATATAAGTTGATTAAATGACAGTCCCAGTGAAACATAAAGTGAAAGTGATTGATTAAATAAAAGTCCTGGGTATGACACAAAAACAAGTCCAGTTTCAAGTGAAAGAGAAAAAATAACAATAAAAAACACTGTGTCAAAAAAAAACGCTTTCTTCCAGAAGTGGTTCAAAAGTGACTTTTGTGCTCCAGCAGTGATGGTGACTTTAGTGTTGCCCCCTCTGGCTCCCTCACTCACCAGATTGATGTACCCCTGCAGGGGTAAACAGCTTTTTCAGATATCTTTATCTCATCCCGTTTCTGGAAGGTATCCTGGCCAGTTATTCCCTCCGATGGATTCACCCAGGTTCCTTGGGAGATGTTGAAGGGCCTCAAAGAATGAGGGGTAATGGCATCCAGCGTTCCCCACCGGGTGTGGGGGGTAAAACTCCCAAAAAAAGGAAAAAGGAAGATCCCTTGTGTGATATCAGGTGGAAATTTTTTTTTTATTTAAAATAGATAAAAACAAATATATAAAAAAATTGTAGAAATATAAGGCCAGGGTATCTCGCAGGATACACCTGGTCCACCTCACACAGTAGACAAGATAGAGGGAATAGGGTCGGTATACAGCTTGCGCTCCAGCTGCGTACCAGACCTCTAGTTCCCACACCGGAAGTGACGTCTGACGCCTTACTAGTTTCGTCGTCAGACGTTCTCAAAGGCGACCTTTGTGTTGCTCGTGTGTTGCTTTTTGGCCGCTAGCGGGCTGCATTTAACCCAAAAAAAGGGATAAAAACTCCAGTTTTGCACCACTTTCAAACCGCTTTTAAGGCGCTTTGAAAGAGTTGACCATTTATTCCAATGGGCAGGGCGTTTTAGGAGCGCTAAATACAGTGCTCCCAACCCGCCCCAAAGATGCTGCTTGCAGGACTTTTTGGAATGTCCCACAAGCACACCGCCCCAGTGTAAAAAGTCACACTGGAATGAATGGGAGGCGGTTTTCAAGTGTTTTGCAGAGGCTATTTCTAGCGCTAAAGCGCCTGAAAAGCGTCCCAGTGTGGAAGGGGTCTTAAGCAGGCTATACATGGTTTGAATCTCAGCCGGTTCGGCAGAAAGCGGCCAAGTTTCAAACCGTGTATGGGCATGCTGAATGTACCAAGTCAATTGATCAATCAACTTGGATACAACCAGCCAGCTGGGTTTTACCTGCGAATATCGCTACCTGTTATAGTCGCCAGCAAAGTACAATACACATTATCATAAGCATTAACATCCTGCAATGGTTTGCTAGCAGACAGACAAAACAATAAGTGAGTCAATGAACGCAATAAACACATAACATCAGTGATCTCACCCCACCTGAGACTAGTAGGTAACAGACTATAGCAAGAGACCTATTTACACTAAACACGTTATGGCAGGGGACCTCAGTTGTTTGAGCGGATTACATTGACATCTACAGTCATTGCTGGTTTGAGGCATAGAAGTCCCAAATATGGATATGGAACCTCCAGTTCTGTGTCTGTGTGTTTTGGGAAGACATAAACTTGAATCAGAAACAAGACCACTCCACGGATCCCCCAGACATACACCTCCCAAAGAGTAGTTCCCTTAAATGCCAGGGACCATAGTCAGGAGGTAAGAGGCTTGCTCCTAGTCCTCTCCAAAAGCCCCTGTCCTGGTTAGGTCTGTCACACTTTGCTTGCTATATAAGGAGAATTCCTTAATACTCTAGCTCAGGCTTTCTCAACCTTTTAACACTAGAGGAACCCCAAAAATAATTTTCATGTCTCAAGGAACCCTTACTAAAACCAATTCATCAGGGCTCAATAGGAACAATGATTCTTATATTGGTAGTCAATAGGAAGAATGTCCCCCTTAAAGTGTGCTCAGAATGCCACCCTTAAAGACAACTAAAAAAATATTTGGTGTGATTCTGAACCTTGAACTCCTATAGGCATCATCAAAAAGGTGGTTCATCAGCCACAGCTCAAGGAACCCTTAGCAACCTCTGGAGGGACCCCAGGGTTCCACGGAACCCTGGTTGAGAATGGCTGCTCTAGCTGCTGAACATGAGATCCCTGTGTGATAGATGTAGACAGGGCTGCTGATAAGGGGGTACCACCAGTCCTCCCGTATGTGGCCCGGGGAGGAGAAGGGGGATCAGTTCCAGTAATTGGCCCCATGCCACACGATCACCCTCCCTGTGCATCATCATCTTTCCTCTGCTGCCCAGGCACCCCTATGCTATCATCACAATTTTATCTTTTAGATTTTGCAGGAATTTGTAAGTTATGAAGTGTTTGTGTCAACTAATAATGATTTTAGTGTATCTTTAGCTAAAATATAATTTTGATATTTTTGAGGGGGGGAGCTGTCAGGTAGGCTGTACGGGGCCCTGTGATTTCTAATAGCAGCTTTGGATGTAGACATCTCAACACTGCAGAGATATTACCACTGAACTTTGTTAGAAATCCCCATGGGTATCGACTCAAAACGAAAATATCAATTTTGAATGGACTACCATTTAAAGCAAAAAAAAGAGTAACAGAGAATGTAAATGTGTTATTTTATATTATATATATATATATATATATATAATATATATAATATATATATATATATATATATATATATATATATATATATATATAATCTCCAAAGGCTTCCTGGGACATACAGAGAAAATCAGTATAATTGAATGCATGCATTTATTATTCTCTATTTTCACAACTGCAGGGTATACACGATAGGAAAATTATTTACTACACGACTCTTGCATACTCATTTAGATTTTGTTCCACTAAATATATTTTGAGGGTTACATTTCACTTCTAACTGAAATGGACATTATATCGTGAGGTGTTGCCCACAACCCTTCATTGCTTTTAACCACAAAGCATAAAAGTAAGCCGAAGGGGATACCAATAAAAATTGGAATGTGGAAACCAGGTTGTAAATCACATAAACTTTCTCTCATGTGTGTTCTGTTAGGGTAATGTATAGAACATATGGGTTGAGGCGGTCTTAGGTTAGGTTTTAATATTCATATATTGTACTATGTCTTTTTTTTTTTTTTTTTTTTTAAAGCAGGAACTACACAAAGTTATGAAAATAGCATAAGGGCACACTTGAGAAAGTAAGGTTTAAGTCAATTTTTTGTACAGCATTAAATCAGCATCTAAGAAACAAAATATATACATAAGTATTTGGACATTTGTATGCAAGTGCTAATTTGTGGCTTTTGGATGTCTCAATATTCTATCAGATTGATGCCCTGTTTATCAGCCTTGTCAGTTTGTCGGCAGTGATAACTGCCTCTAATCATTTGTGAGGTTTTTGCACTAATAAGGTAAGTACATAGGTTTATAGGTTAAGCCCCTTACACACGAGCCGAATAAAAACTGTCTGACATTCGGCCCATGTTTAAGGCACTTGGTCCAACAGAAGCCGGCCGTTAGGGGGTTTGTGTTCAGGGTCGGATTAAGGAGGGATAGGGCTAGGGTTACATTTTTACGCCAGGTTAAGCATTACAGGTTCAGGGTTAGTTTAAGGCCCCTTTCACACAAAGGGTCTGATCGGGTCTGCCTGTCGGTATGTCAGGCGGAGCTGATCAGACCTTCCAGTCACCTCTATGGACCGGCTGGTGTAAACGGCCTTGTGTCTGTTTACACCCGCCTACCTCCAATCTGATCTGGTCCACTAAAAATGGAAAGGAGATCCACCTCCTGCCATCTAGGCAGTTCAGATAGGAGGGTAGTTTGGTGTAAACGGACAGGGAAGTCTGTATACACCCGACTGCCCATAGGGCAGAGCATCAGGTCTTTGAGAATTACTGAGAGCACTTGTTTTTCTGATCCCTTTTAGGTCTCATGCACACAGACGTCTGAGAAGTACAACATTAAATCTGGAACTATTTTACCACCTAGGAGCCACAGGTTCTATGTACACCTGGGCAGCACAGTGGTGTAGTGGTTAGCACTTAAACCTAGCAGCAAAAGGGTCGCTGGTTCGAATACTGACCACTACACCATCTGCCTGGAGTTTGCATGTTCTCCCTGTGCCTGCGTGGGTTTCCTTTTGGGTACTCGGGTTTCCTCCGGGTACTCAGTTTCCTCTCACACTCTAAAGACATGCTGGTAAGTTAATTGGCTCCCATCTAAATTGGCCCTAGTCAAGCGCGTCGGAACCCTTCGGGGTAAGACCTCGCTATATCAAGATACCTCTCAACTCAGCTGACCTTAGAAATCAATGGCTATAAACTTGCATAAACACATGCATGTTTACAGATGTATGCCCCTGGATGGTGTTTATAGTGCTACCATTAGAATTGTGCCTCATGCCTCTTTGGAAATTGCTGGTACTGTGATGAAGCCATTGGAAAGTAGTTGCCCATCTAGTTATAGACCTGTTAAGGTAATCCCCACCCCCAGCACTGTGACTGATTTTTCTAGTAGGGTAAATTAGGAGATGACATCAAGATGAAAAATTAGCATATCAAAAAAACTCAAATTGCTTTCGTTAGAGGCCTGTTTTGCCTAGTGGAAGCCAACTGACATTCGAGTCTAACCTTGCCTGATGGTAGGAGCAGACACATAAAGGTGTATGAAAATACCTGAAGCAACCCCCAAACCCCCTGTTCACAGCTAAATTTTATGTTTCAGGCGAAGCTGCTAAGCCCCACTCCAACCGGCTCCTATTGGTTCATTACTATGATGGCCAGCCTTACTTGCCAATAGGAATGCATAATAGGTGTGAAAGCTTATCGGCATTATCTTTTCTGTTGGGCCAACCTAAGGTTCAGCACTGACAGGAAGGTTTGAAAGACTGCAGTAGGCGTGTGAACTTCCAAGTTCCTACACCCCATTCCTGTAGTAGCTTGCCCCCTTCTCAGTTTCAAGTCTCAATCATAATGGCTCTCTCTGTATGAAAATCATTGTAATGCTGTAAAGAAATGGCGTTTACTACCATAAGTCTACTTTGGCAGTGCGTACTGCACACAGACAAGTGTAAGCTAATAAGCATTCAATTTATTTTATTACAGGAATGGTGATCATTATGAAGGAAACTGGGTGCTGGACCAACGTCAAGGACATGGAGTGCTGCACTGTTTAGATGGAACCATTTATGAGGTACAGTAATGCTATATTATATATCAAGACTCGTTCTGTGAGATGCCACCCTTCTAAAATGTCCTGGTGGCTCTTATTAGTAGTTCCATTCTTGATCTCTTTACTCTATATAATGCTTTTCAGTAAGGCCCCTTTCACACTGGGGCGTTTTTCATGCGGTGCAGCGCTAAAAATAGCGCCTGTTCACCGCATGAAAAAATCCTGCCCCTTTAACTCCAGTGTGAAAGCCGGCGGGCTTTCACACTGGAGCGGTGCGCTAGCAGGATGACAAAAAAAGTCCTGCTAGCAGCATCTTTGGAGCGGGATAGGAGCGGTGTGTTCACCGCTCCTATACCGCTCCTTCCCATTGATTACAATGGGAGACCGCGGTAAAAGCGCGGCAATACCGCGGCTACGGCGGCGCTCTGCGGGGGGTGTTTAACCCTTTTTTCGGCCGCTCGCGGGGGGTAAAAACCGCACCGCGAGCGGCCGAAAACCGCGGTGAAAACGACGGTAAAGCAGCGCTAAATATAGCGCTGCTTTACCGTCACCGCGGCTCACCGCCCCAGTGTGAAAGGGGCCTAATAGTTCAAAAATATCTTCTGGAAAATTGTACCGTGTGATTCATTATTAAAACATTTGAAAAAAAAGGAGCTATGCAAATGTATTGTAGATTTATTTTTTTCTTCTTTCAATGCCCTGCCTATATTTTATAGTGTTAAAGGGGGTCTGCACCAAGTGGGTCAATATGTAAAGGGTTGGGTTGATTGTGTTAAGACTTCGTGCCCATTGCCTACTATCCATCAACCTTCATTTTAAAATGCTGCTCTGTGTTCTGTGTGTTTTTCCTGCTAAGGCCTCTTTCACACGGGACGGATCCGTAATGATCCGCCCCGTAAACATCCGCTGCTCAGCGAGGATCGCTCCGCTTGTCCCCGCTGAGCCGGCGGATGACACTGTGCAGGGACCGCCCTGTCAGATCTCCACTCTCCTCTATGGGGGATCGGATGAACACGGACCGTCTGTCCGTGTTCATCCGATCCGTTCTGCAGACGGATAGAAAAATAGGATTTTCCTCCGTCTGCAGAATCGGACCATAGCGGAGACGGACGATATCGGGTGTCAGCGGATGTTCATCCGCTGACACCCGCTATCCCATAGGGATGCATGTATGTCCGTATTTCATCCGAAAACGGATGGATGAAATACGGACATACGGTCCGCATGTGTGAAAGAGGCCTTAGTCTGTTTTTAGTAGCTGCCTATGGCAACTATTTTCAGGTGAATCAGATGACAATCTTATTTCTATGGTATCAGGTGGATGCTTGCAATGTGATGCTGTCTAGTAAGGCCTGGTTCACACCTATGCATTTTTAGTGCGTTTTCAGTTTTGCAGAAACACACTACAGTCCATATAACATGGTTTCCTATGGGTCATGTTCACATCTGTGCATTTTATGGAAAGGCCAGGGACCAGTAGGTTGTGTTTTTGGTTCCATAGACTTCAATGGATTAAAAACGTGTATTGATAAACGCAAAATGCACCTGGAATAGGCATCAACTGCAACCTGCATAAGTATTAACCAGGCTTAAAGACATGATGTCTTCTGTGTCTGCTTGTACCATTTATCCCATTTCCACCTTCTACATAGGAATAAATACCACTACTCTGAGCCATGGGTTCTTTTTTACAACAGAACTACCTGTCAGACTAAATCAGAAGGCAATCCAACTGTGTCTGCACAGCCAATTGCATCCCATGTGTGTCTTTAAAGTGATACTAAACTCTGGTTTAAAGTATGCATTCTTAACTCAAAAAAGTAGCTTTTATTCTATAACTTTTAGCCTCCTCTTACTTCCATTTTTTTATTTTTTGCTGCTGTGAACTGACTTTTTGTTAGAGGGTGGCTGTGTTTGTTTTCCATTGTCCCACTGTATGTTGGAACGCAGCCACCTTCTCTTGCTTACAACCATGATTGACTAGGGACCAGTGAAGGCCCCTTATCTACATGAAAGGTGCCGGATGTATGGCTTTCAATGGGGGGGTTTGGGCGGGCCCAAAATTGTTTGCATTTTTATTTATTTATTGTTTATAAAAGGCCCCACCAAAATCCTCAGCACCAGGCCCATGATGTTCTTTATCTGGCCCTGCACACGATTGGATTTTCCGACAACAGATTTTCGATGGGAGCTTGTTGTCCGAAATTCCGACCGTGTGTATGCTCCATCGGACATTTTTTGTTGGAATTTCCGACAACAAAAATTTGAGAGCTGGTTCTCAAATTTTCCGACAACAAAATCTGTTGTCGGAAATTCCGATCGTGTGTACACAATTCCGACGCACAGAATTCCACGCATGCTCGGAATCAAGCAGAAGAGCTGCACTGGCTATTGAACTTAATTTTTCATCGTACGTGTTGTACGTCATCGCGTTCTTGGCGATCGGAATTTCCGACAACATTTGTGTGACCGTGTGTATGCAAGACAAGTTTGAGCCAACATCCGTCGAAAATAAATCCCAGGATTTAGTTGTCGGAATGTCTGATCGTGTGTACGCGGCATTAGGCTAGCCTTATGGCTGGCCCAAGGCTGTCGAAAGCAACTTATCAAGCTAAGGTCATGTTGTATCCATGCAATGGGCAGGCAGAGGGGCTGACCTACAGGCAGTTGAGAACTTGTACGATTGTTTCATTCCCTGCCTCTATTCATCTTTCAACTGTTACAGCGAGAGCTGGATTCATAAGGATGGAAAAGGGGCAACTGCCCTGGGTCCCCTGACACAAGGGGCCCCTTCTTTGCAAAAAAAATAAATTATATAAAATAATAAAAAAATAAATATTAATAAAATAGTATAAAATATATAATAATAAATTAATTTCTGTTATTAAATGTATCTTGGGAAGTAATATTTTGCCGGCCATCATTTGTAAAAATGTATGCTCAAGACTGTTATATTGCATTGGCTTTAAAAACACATTTTGGCAGCCCAAGTGAACCACACTATGATTGCTTGTGTGTGGGTGTACACAAATAAGCTCAGAATAACGTTGTGTCATGCATTTAAAAAATGTGTGACTGTCATTGGGAATGTAAACCAACTCTGTGTATGAATGTGGCCCTAGTTACAGCTTGGAAGTTGATACTGAGTGCCCACAAACCTAAGAGAACTGCAAATTTACTAAAGTAGTATGTGTGCCATTTTTTGAAACCACGATGTGAATATTTTAACAGTTTTTATATAAAAGCCATTGTAATTTGAGTTTACTAATCCAGTAAGTGATTCAATAACGGCAACATAACTTAGTAAATGAACACCATTATTTTACACTTAAGCTCACTTCAGACTCCTAACTTATTTTGTAGCTCTCCAGATCCATTAAGTGTCTTCTTCTTTAATCCATTTTATGCTAATTGTATTCGTGATCCTTATGAATTAAACATTCATTATTTCCAAACTAGGAATCTATCACTAAAACTATGCTAATGTGTAATGTACTAATATTGGTTGTAATTATCTTCCATTATATCTCAATTAGCACACAGCTCTGTGGCTGTCGATAGAGACAATGGTGGAGTGTAAATCCATGATATTCCAGGCAGCAGATGATTCGTTTACTTTGTCTGTTTGCTGTCTTGTTAGGAAGAATATGTTTTACAGGCTGGCCTGCAGCATTTGTAGAGGAGAGAACACATTTCTTACCAACTGGGCAAAGGTGTTAAAGAGACGGTGTGGCCTTGACCACGATGGGGGTCTTTAAAAAAGGGCACACCTCAAAGCCCCTATTTAATTACCTTACCTGCCCTCCCTCACAGGTCCTTGCTTTACTGCAGCTGCCACTGAGATCATCTGTCTTGGAAACACAGGGGAACGATGATGTCAGTGACAGTGTCAGGCATGGCGATTGGCTGCTTAGAAGTGCAAATCACATATTTCTCCATTGCTGGAAATACCTGGTAGTGTTCCCAGCTGTGGAGAAGCAAGGGGCTGCTAGAGAGTACAGTTATGGTCAGGGTCGGGGTATTCCCTTTCCTGCGGGGCAAGGTGGCAGTGACTCTTTACAGAGCAGTTGGGTACATATTTTCCTGCTGAAATCTCTTTTGAAAAAAAAAAAAGTCTTTACAACAGAATCATAAATTGCAGTAATTTTTCATGTTATCAAAAACAGTTTGCCATGGTCTGGAGTCAGGCTTGGATGCCAGTAGCTATAGCAGTAGAGAAGCACCTACCAACCAGATGGATAAGTACAGAAGTGGGTCACCGTGGTGGATCACATGAGCACCTGAGGTGCAGAGTCTAAGTACTAACCAGTGTTCACCGGAGCACCTATTGGTGAATTTGGGTTTTGCTGCATGTTGGTACCAAGTTCCGGCCCTCAGGATCTCCCCACCAGGAGGCAAACAAGCCGGGGTCCAGTAGCAGATATAGCAAGTAGGGATCAAGCAGAAGCATAGTCAGTAAACAAGTCAACAGTCTGTAATGAGTGGTTGCTGTTTGGGATCAAGCAGAAGCATAGCCGAGGAACAAGCCAAATGTTGGTAACAAGTGGTAGTGAAGATACAGGCAACAGCAGGAGTAGCAAGAGCAAGATATTGGCTGGAGAGAGCACAATAATCTGGCAAACAGGAAGTGCAAAGATATGGTCTCAACAACTTTAAAGAGGAAGTAAACCCTAATTTGTTTCCCTGCAAAGGTAAAGCATAATGGACTACTATGCATCGCATAGTAGTCCATTATGTGTCACTTACCTGACACAGGAGTTAGAGAAGTCACCACTGTCCCCTTGTGTACGGAGCCTCCATATTCTTGGTGGGTCTCGCCACTCATGGTATATCGCCGTTGAGAGCGGCGCACTCAGTGCGCCTGCGCGCCGCTGTCTACCGCGCATGAGCCGTAGACAGCGGTGCCTGTCTTTTGGATAATATATCCTAAACCGTGTAGGTTTAGGAGATATTTCTTGGACCTACAGGTAAGCCTTAATCTAGGCTTACCTGTAGGTCAAAGTGGTTTGTAAGGGTTTACAACCACTTTAAGTTTCAAGAAAGACAGGGTTGAAGGTAAGATTATTTAAGTAATTGTCTAGGGAGCTGTCCATCATCCCAGGTGGCTCAGTAAGAAGAGACATCCCCAGACACAGCAGAGTTTGCAGGTTCAGACCTGGGTCCTTCCACAGTTGCTGACATCCATGGTGCCAGTAATTTGTAGCTACATAGATAAGAATTGTAGTGAGCATCAGCAGCATCTCTACCAGCTGCAAACTGTCTAAGCATGTACGGTATGTTTTTGTCAATACAATAGAGCAACCTTTTTCTGGAGTTGACAGCAACAGTATCCAAAATGTTCCAAAGTTATTATAAAACTGTAATTTTGTTATAGGCTAAAACATTTGTTTACCTTAATGCATTTCTTGCATTAAGGTAAAAAAAGTCCCATTAGCAGTATCGCCCCATCACCCCCCCTAACTACTTACCTGAGTAGTCAGTCTCTCTCTCTCTCTCTCTCTCTCTCTCATGCAGCAGGGAGCGCCATTGGCTCCTTCTGCTGTCAATCAAATTCTGCGAGCAGAGAGGGGGAGTCGGGGCTGAGTCGAGCTGTGAGTGTGTCTGTGGATACATACAGCCTGGCTCAGGAATGAGCCCACATATGCGCCCCTTTAGCAAGCAGCTTGCTATAGTGGCAGAGACAGAAGAGGCGCCGAGAGCGCTGGCGAAGACCCCCAGAAGAGTAGGTTCAGGGCCGCTCTGTTATTTTAAGAAGAAAAAAATGCCTTTATAAACACTTTAACCGGCTCCTGACTGGCTCACGCACATATACTGGGGCACAATGGCACTGCTGAGTGAAACCCTGTATGGCTGCTAGTTGGTAAGTAAGTTGGTAATGCGTGAGGATACAGATGGAGAGAGCTGGGGAGTGGCAAGATAGATTTGGGTGTCATCAGCGTAGAGATGATATTTAAAGCCGTGGGAGGCAATCAACTGACCCAGGGAAATGGTGTAGATTGAGAAAAGGAGAGGTCCAACAACAGAACCTTGGGGGACCCCAACGGAGAAAGGAAGAGGAGAGGAGGAAGCAGTGCCATCTTAAGAGCATTATAGGCCCCCGGGCAATACAGTGCACTGGGGCCCTGTCTACACAATCACGTACGAGAATGCAAATTATCAATAAGGCTAATGGTGTGTGAGAGAGAGGGGTTGCAATGGTGAACCTCTGAACCCCTTTACATTACACAGCCCCCATACCTCTGGACCCCTTTACATTACACAGGCCCCATACCTCTGAGCCCCTTTACATTACACAGCCCCCATACCTCTGAGCACCTTTACATTACAAAGCCCCCATACCTCGGAGCACCTTTACATTACAAAGCCCCCATACCTCGGAGCCCCTTTACATTACAAAGCCCCCATACCTCTGGACCCCTTTACATTACACAGCCCCCATACCTCTGGACCCCTTTACATTGCACAGCCCCCATACCTCTGACCCCTTTACATTACACAGCCCCCATACCTCTGAGCACCTTTACATTACACAGCCCCCATGCTTCTGAGCACCTTTACATTACACAGCCCCCATACCTCTGACCCCTTTACATTACACAGCCCCCATACCTTTGGACCCCTTTACATTACAAAGCCCCCATACCTCTGAGCACCTTTACATTACACAGCCCCCATACCTCTGAGCCCCTTTACATGACATAACTCCCCCACACCTCTGGATTCCTGGAAACCTGCGTTCCATGTGCGTTACTCGCACTACATTCAAAATACACTCCAGTTGTGATCTGCAGTTGGTGTCAATGTTAACTTAATGATCCCAAATGTAATGCGTTTACCTGCATTGGATCGTACGGTACAGTAGTACCATGCAATCCAGTTCCTGTGCATCTTATAACTCTTGGTGTGAGTCAGCACAATTTCAGCCCTTTTGAATGTATGGGCTGAAATTGTACTGCACCTGGAAAACATGTGAATTGCACAGGAACGCAGTATGATCCTGTGTGATTCATCGTGTGAACCGGCTATGAGTCCTGGAGCCAAGTGAAGGAAAAAGCTCCACCACCTGGCTCCAATGACTTGCCTGGCAGGGGTGCAATTGTGTTGTCACCTGGGGCGATTGTCCTGCATGTCTAGCGGGGTGCCCTGAGTAGCTGCCCTGTGTAGCAGCCAGCATCTCTTTGAATCGGGTGTGGGGGAAAGGGTACTGCATGTGCTAGGGGGCACTTTGGGAGGAAGGAGGACATGTGCTGGGAGGGGTGGGGGCAGATTTTCCTAAAACGCCCCCTAGCACATGCAGTATTCTCTCCCCCCACACAAATCACTGCAAGTATTCATTTATAATGGCTTCCCCGCGCAAGTTTCATCTATAGTGTGTGTGATAGAAACAGACCTTTAGATGAACGGCACATGCACAGCACAGCAGCGTCTCGCCTCCTCCCCGGGTTCTCCTCCTGTGTACACAGAAGACGTCAGAGAGGAGGAGGCGTGGTAGGGGGCGGCTTCATAGGCATTGCACTGTGTGCATTGCCAGTGAGAAAGGCAGCCGGCGGGCAGCGATGTCGGCTGCCATAAGGAGCTGGACTGAGTTCGCGTGGGACAGCAAACACCCCGCACACGCTGCGGGGTGTGTGCACCCACATTGGCATGCGCCTCCCAGGCAACTCACTGCTACATGCGAACGGCGGTCAGTCTCTGAGTTATGGTTGCTCCGGCGGCCAGTCTCTGAGTTATGGTTGCTCCGGCGTGCTGACAGGCACTTAGTGCAGGCGGCCTTGGTTGGGGCCGCTGGGCAGGTGGGGCCCCCGGGCAACTGCCCAGCGTGCCCATGCGAAAAGACGGGCCTGGGAGGAAGTAGAGTTGTAAGGGATAGGTAGGATGAGAACCAGCGAAGAGTACAGTCACGGAGACCAAAGGAGTGGCGTTTATTGAAAAGGAGGGGGTGGTCCACTGTGTCAAAGGCAGCAGAGAGATCCAGGAGAAGTAGTACACAATAGTGTCCACTGATTTTGGCCGTTAGTAGGTCATTTGAGAGTTTAAGGAGAGCAGTTTCTGTTGAGGGCGAAATCCGGACTGAAGGGGATCAAGAAGTTTATTCATAGTCAGATGGTCGCTTAGTCGGTTGTAAACCAGTCTTTCAAGAAGTTTGGAGGAGAAGGAGAGTAAGGAGATGGGACTTAGGTTCTTAAGATTGGTGGGGTCCAGTGAGGGCTTTTTAAGTATGGGGGTGACTAGCACATGTTTTAGAGAGTTTGGGAAGATGCCACAAGAGAGGGAGAGGTTGAAAATGTGAGTTTAGAATTGAGTCAGAGGGTGAGCGTAGCATTTGCGAGGGAGTAGACATGTGCGATTAGTTTCGTACGAATTCGTAATTCGTACGAATTCTTCGAAATTCGTACGAATTTACGAATCCGTAGTATGAATTTTTTCGAATACGAAAGTCCGTTTACGAATTTCGTTGCCAAATTATTCGAATCCGACTACCAAATATCGAATTTCGACTAATATGAAAGAAATTATTATAGCGGATATAACAAATGATTCGAATGATTCTTAAAACAAAGTGTCATTTTTGCAGGAAAAATTCCGTTTACGAATTTCAGCTCCAAATTATTCGAATCAAACGACCAATATCGAATTTCAACTAATTAGAAAGAAATTATTATAGCAGATATAACGAATGATTCGAATAATTCGTAAAACAAAGTGTCATTTTTGCAGGAAAAAAAGCTATTTAAAATCACTCGCGGCTATTGCCGGCTAATGAATTGTCGGCTCCGTAACACAGAGAACAGTCATTCATTGATGAAAAAAATAAAAAAAAAAATAAAGCGTGGGGGTCCCCCCAAATTCAATAACCAGGCCCTTCAGGTCTGCTATGGATATTAAGGGGAACCCCACTTCAAATTAAAAAAAAAAAAAAAAAAAATGACGTGGGGTCCCCCCTAAATATCCATACCAGACCCTTCAGGTCTGGGATGGATTTTAAGGGGAACCCTGGCCAAAATAAATAAAAAAATGGCGTGGGGTCCCCCTCCAAAATCCATACCAGACCCTTTATCCGAGCACGCAACCTGGCAGGCCGCAGGAAAAGAGGGGGGACGAGAGCGCCCCCCCCCCCTCCTGAACCGTACCAGGCCACATGCCCTCAACATTGGGAGGGTGCTTTGGGGGTCTGAGACCCCCAAAGCACCTTGTCCCCATGTTGATGAGGACTACTCTATAGTATGTCTGTGAAGGGGCGCATGTTTCCCGTGCTTAGAACTGTTCCTGTACAAGGTGTCATTTTTGCAGGAAAAAAAGCTATTTAAAATCACTCGCGGCTAATAAATTGTCGGCTCCCGTAACCCAGAGAACAATTCGAATCCAACTAATACCAAATATCGAATTTCAACTAATACGAAAGAAATTATTATAGCGGATATAACGAATGATTCGAATGAATTCGAGATTCAGTATATTTAATATAGAGAACTGTTCCTGCACAATGTCATTTTTGCAGGAAAAAAAGCTATTTAAAATCACTCGCGGCTAATGAATTGTCCGCTCCGTAACACAGAGAACAGTCATTTATTGAAAGTCATTGATAAAAAAAAGCGTGGGGGTCCCCCCAAATTCAATAACCAGGCCCTTCAGGTCTGCTATGGATATTAAGGGGGACCCCCGCTTCAAATTGAAAAAAAAAATTACGTTGGGGTCCCCCTAAATATCCATACCAGACCCTTCAGGTCTGGGATGGATTTTAAGGGGAACCCCGGCCAAAAAAAATGGCGTGGGGTCCCCCTCAAAATCCATACCAGACCCTTTATCCAAGCACGCAACCTGGCAGGCCACAGGAAAAGAGGGGGGACGAGAGCCCCCCCCCCCTCCTGAACCGTACCAGGCCACATGCCCTCAACATTGGGAGGGTGCTTTGGGGGTCTGAGACCCCCAAAGCACCTTGTCCCCATGTTGATGAGGACAAGGGCCTCATCCCCACAACCCTGGCCATTGGTTGTGGGGGTCTGCGGGCAGGGGGGCTTATCGGAATATGGAAGCCCCCTTTAACAAGGGGACCCCCAGATCCCACCCCCCCCCTTTATTAAAATCTTCCTTTCTTCATCCTTCGGTTTCTTCATCTTCTCCTTCCGGCATCTTCTTCCATCTTCTTCTTCTTCCGATCCGCTTCTTCTTGCTCTGGTCTTCTCGTCCTTCTCGTCCGGCATCTTCTTCCATGGCGTCGGCGTCTGTTCTTCTGTCGGGCCGCTCCTCGCAATGGGAGGCTCCCGCTGTGTTAGGCTTCGCTGCGTCTGACAGGTCATTTATAACGGAGGGCACCTGGTGACCCCGCCCCCCTCTGACGCACGGGGACGTCATGGGGACTTCCCTATGGCTTTCCCCATGATGTCAGAGGAGGGCGGGGTCACCAGGTGCCCTCCGTTATAAATGACCTGTCAGACGCAGCGAAGCCTCACACAGCGGGAGCCTCCCATTGCGAGGAGCGGCCCAAGAAAAGATGCCAACGCCATGGAAGAAGATGCCGGACGAGAAGAACGAGAAGACCAGAGCAAGAAGAAGCGGATCGGAGGAAGAAGAAGTTGGAGTAAGATGCCGGAAGGAGAAGATGAAGAAACCAAGGATGAAGAAAGGAAGACCAGAAGAAAGAAGATTTTAATAAAGGAATTGTCGAAGACCGTCTCCTGTCATTTTTACAATTTTTTTGACACTTTTTTTGTGAAATGGTAGGGGTACTTTTGTACCCCCTTACCATTTCACACAGGGGGGGGCCGGGATCTGGGGGTCCCCTTGTTAAAGGGGGCTTCCAGATTCCGATAAGCCCCCCGCCCGCAGACCCCCACAACCAATGGCCAGCGTTGTGGGGATGAGGCCCTTGTCCTCATCAACATGGGGACAAGGTGCTTTGGGGGACTCAGCACCCTCCCAATGTTGAGGGCATGTGGCCTGGTACGGTTCAGAAGGGGGGGCGCTCTCGTCCCCCCTCTTTTCCTGCGGCCTGCCAGGTTGCGTGCTCGGATAAAGGGTCTGGTATGGATTTTGAGGGGGACCCCACGCCATTTTTTATTTTTTTTTTTTTTTGGGCCCGGGTTCCCCTTAAAATCCATCCCAGACCTGAAGGGTCTGGTATGGATATTTAGGAGGGACCCCTTGTAATTTTTTTTTAATTTGAAGTGGGGTTCCCCTTAATATCCATAGCAGACCTGAAGGGCCTGGTTATTGAATTTAGAGGGGACCCCCACGCTTTTTTTTTTTTTATCAATGAATGACTTCTCTGTGTTACAGAGCCGACAATTCATTAGCCGCGAGTGATTTTAAATAAAAAAAATTTTTCCTGCAAAAATGACACTTTGTGCAGGAACAGTTCTCGATATTACATATACTGAATCTCGAATTCATTCGAAGCATTCATTATATCCGCTATAATAATTTCTTTCGTATTAGTTGAAATTCGATATTTGTAGTTGGATTCGAATTGTTCTCTGTGTTACGGGAACCGTCAATTCATTAGCCGCGTTAACGATTCATAACGATTCGTAACTTTATTAACGATTCGAAAAAAAAATTTACGATTCGTACGAAATTCGTATTTTGTACGAATTCGAACAGAATTTCGTACACGAATTACAAAATTTTTTATATACGAAACGGAACGAAACAAATTTTTTGACAGTTCCCATGTCTACGAGGGAGCAGGATCCAGGGGGCAGGTGGTTAGATGAGTGTTTATATAAAAGTTTAGCAACCTCATTAATAGTAGCAGGGTTGAATGAGGGAAGTAATGATTGTATCTGTGGACATAAGGTGTTGCATGGGGGAGGTTTTTGCACATTGGAGATCTCCTCATGAATTGTATCAATCTTAGTTTTGAAGTGATTTGCGATCTCCTGGGCAGTGAGTGAGTTAGAGGGTGGAGGCAGTGGAGGACAGAGTAGAGTGTTGAAGGTAGAGAAGAGTTGACGTGGACTGGATGAGAAGGTGTTAATGAGTGTGATAAAGTAGGTCTGTTTGGCAGTGTGGAGGCAGGAATAGTATTTTAGAAGGGCAGATTTATATTGTGTGTGAAGTCTTCCTGGAACTTGGGATTATGCCACAGACGCTCAAGAGCACGGCTACGTTTTCTGAGACTTCTGGTGTTGTCTGTTTGCCAGGGTTGTAGCAGTCGGGGCCTAATTCTGCGTTTAGTGAGGGGGCAAGCTAGTCTAGGGAGGATGACAGTGAGCTGTTGTAGAGGAAGGTGGCTAGGTTGGGGCAGGACAAGGGTGAGATTATGTCATAGAGGTGATCAGCAGCAGAGTAGAGAAGGGTTGAGGTGGCGAAGGTTTCTATGTGTAACTGTTAGGCGGTTTGAGGGAGAAGAGGTGGAAGACAGGTAGAGAGCAAAACTAATAAGGTGGTGATCAAAGAGTGGGAGAGGATTCACGGACTAGCATAAGGCTGTCTCCCAGGGGCCACACATCATTGTCTATATATTAAAATGTTTCTAAACATTGTGGACAATCTCTCTCATATCTGGACTATTTTCCTGGTGGGTGTCCACATTGATTGGTTGGCTCTGTAGCCCATATTTGGCTCCCATCTTTGGCTCCTCTTTGTGCATTATTCTGCCCCTGTCCCTGGAACCGTCTGGCTTTTTATGCTCTTCTCTTACTAGCAGATTGGGCTGGCCTGACCTATCTGTGCATAGATCCTGACGGTGGTGTAGTAGAACTGGTCTCTATTGGGATGGTACCCTCTGAACCAGTTTCTGGATACTTATAAGTGAGACTTATCTCTTTGTAAGACAGTGAGGTCCGTTTTCTTTATTTGCTATCTGTAGAACCTTGACTGTATCCTGAAGAAGCCTAACAGTGAAACGCGTAGATACACAAGGGCTCACTGCACGTTATGTTTCAATATACATAATTTAAAATGTTGCTGTACTGTTCTATTCATGTTGTGTATTTTTCAATAAATAGTGTTTTTTTTTTCATACCTCTTTGTTGTTTCCTATGCCTTCAAAGACCCCTTAAGGTTGCTCAAATTTATACTGTTTTAAGGGTGGGGTGGAAGTTTGTTAATTAATGTTTAAATGTCGCCTATGAAGATTTTTAAGTATCAAAGTTTGTCGCCATTCCATGAGCGGGCGCAATTTTAAAGCATGACATGTTGGGTATCAACTTACTTGGCGTGGCAATATCTTTTACAATATAAAAAAAAAAAAATGGGCTAACTTTACTGTTTTCTTATTTTTTATTTTTAAAAAAAGTGTATTTATTCCAAAAAATTGTGTTTGTAAGACCGCTGCACAAATACGGTGTGACATAAAAATAATGTTTGGGGGTTCTAAGTACCGTATTTGCTGGCGTATAAGACGACTGGGTGTATAAGACGACCCCCTATTTTTCCAGTAAAAACTTAGGTTTGGGGCTATACTCGCCATATAAGACTACCCCCTTCCGAGGCAACACCATTTACAAAAAACCATCAGAAACAAAAAAAAACGTAACAGACTTAACATTAGAAAAAGGAAACTGGTGAACTACAAGTCCCAGAGATCCCACAATTGGAAGGCAGCAACAATGAATCCTCTCCTCCAAAGCACCATAAATCATACCTGTATTTTAGGGGAGATCTGGAGCTGGATGTGCAGTACTGGATGCTTTGTTAATATGTAGAGCACCAAGTACACACAGTATATGATGCTGTGTTAGTACAGTAGTGCCAGGTACACTTCAGAATACAGTGTGCAGACAGTGTGCACCACTGAGCCAATCACGGCAGGCATTGTATTTTACTAATCTGTTGATGGATACAAAGCCTGCTCAGATTGGCAGAGGCTGTGACATCAGCCCGCGCCGCTCTGACTCATGTAGCCTGCTCGGATTGGCAGAGGTTGTTACCCAATCCAAGCAGGCTCTGTATTCATCAGAGTGCATCGCTCGCTGGGATTGGCTGAGCGGCGCATACTGTATACATATTACAATTTTACAGAGCGCCCGGCAAAATACAGTAATTTTCTAGCAAAACCCCCCCCCTGATTTTAACTACTTAAAGGGGTTGTAAACCCTTGTGTTTTTTTCACCCTATGCATTAAGGTGAAAAGACACCTGGCAGTGACCGCCCCCCAGCCCCCCCATTTTACTTTCCTGAGCCCCATATTTCTGTTGGCAGAGACACGCTCTTCCTCTTTCCACGGGGTCCTGGCTGGGTAGATTGATAGCAGTGCAGCCATTAGCTCCCGCTGCTGTCAATCAAATGCAATGACACGGGCACCGGGGTGTCTATGGACGCAAAAACTGGACTCGGGAGCGCGCCCGCAAGGTAACTCCCCTGGGAGAGCGCTTCTCCTAGGGGGTTATCTGATGTGGGTTGGAGCCGCAAGAGCCGCCGGGGGACCCCAGAAGACGAGGTTCGGGGGCCGCCTGTGCAAAACGAGCTGCACAGTGGAGGTAAGTAAGTATAATATGTTTGTTATTTAAAAAAAAATTTAAAACGTTCCTTTACAATCACTTTAAGGACCAGGCCTATTTTTCAAACTTGCTGTTTACAAGTTAAAACCAGTGTTTTTTGCTCAAATTACTTTGAACCCCCAAACACTAATAAATATATATATATTTTTTTTATTTTTTTTTTTTTTTTCAGTCACCCTATAGAATGAAATGGCGGTCGTTGCAATACTTTATGTCACACCGTATTTGTGCAGCGGTCTTACAAGCGCATTTTTCTTTGGAAAAAATACACTTTTTTTTTAATTGAAAAATAAGACAACAGTAAAGTTAGCCCAATTTTTTTGTATATTGTGAAAGATAATGTTATACCGAGTAAATTGACCCAACATGTCATGCTTCAAAATTGCGCCCGCTTGTGGAATGGCAACAAGTTATTGTCATAGTTATGCCAAGGAATTGTCATAGTTATGCCCCATACACACGGTCGGAAAATCCGATCATTCTGAACGTGGTGACGTTCGTTGCGTACGACGGAACTACGTAGCTAGTAGCCAACAGTGTTGGTCATCTTACTTTAAAAAAGTAATTAGTTAAGTTACAAGTTACTTCTCCCAAAAAGTAATTGCGTTATTAACTCAGTTACTACATTGGAAAAGTAATTAGTTACGCAGCAAAGTAACTGTGACTTTTTTTTTTAATATTCTATACGTGTAAGCAAGGGGCGGGTCTAGTATTACTGTAAGCAAGAGGCGCATTTATTATTATATATGTGTAACCAAGGGGCTGCTCTATTATTACTCTAAGCAAGGGGCAGATCTGTTATAGCGTGTAAGCAAGGGGCGGGTCTATTATTATTATATTGTGTAAGGGGCTGATGGCTACAGAAGAGGGCGAATGTTAAATTAATGGGCAGAGCTCGATATATAACAATAATAATAAATGCGCCCCTTGGTTACAGTAATACTAGACCCGCCCCTTAGTTACACGATAGAAGCCCCTTGCAGAGTAGCACGAGCATCGGGAGCGTGCGGCATCGCCTCGTACAATTACATGTTAACTGCGCCTGCGCGGTGTAGAGTTCACTCAGAGCTGTTTAGGTTCGGCAATTTTCGTGAGCTCCGTAGTCCTTCGTACTGCGCAAGCGCTGCGCCTGCACAGTACAGGGGGAACTTTTTTTGGCAGGACACCGGAATTACACTACTGCCATCTAGTGGCAGTAGATGTAATTGAGGTAACTCCGCCCAAGTAATGGGAACTGCGTTACCATGAGGGGAAAAGTAATCAGTTAGATTACTCTTTACCCTCTAAAGTAACTGCGTTATGTAACTCCGTTTATTTTAACTCAGTTACTTACATCACTGGTAGCCAATAGCCTTGGTCTTGAAAGTTGCACTTTGTCCGTCGGAATTCGCTACACACGATCGGAAAAAGTATGATCGGACTTTGTTGTTGGAAAATTTGAGAGCAGGAGATAAAACTTTGTCCGTCGGAAAATCCGACGGAAAAAGTCCGATGGAGCCTACACACGGTCGGAATTTCCGACAACATTGTCCGATAGGACATTTTCCGTCGGAAAATCCGACCGCGTGTACGGGGCATTAGAGTGTCTAATCGAATCCACAGAAAGCCAAATTGGCTGTACACAAACGCAAACGATTTACTAAAACTGAAAAGCGCAAAATCTGGTGCAGCTCTGCATAGAAACCAATCAGCTTCCAGGTGTTTTTGTCAAAGCTTAATGAAACAAGCTAAAGCTGGAAGCTGATTGGCTACAGTGCACAGCTGCGCCAGATTTTGCACTCCAGTTTTAGTAAATAAACCCCAAAGTGTGAATGGCCCCCCATGAAAAATCATTCAATGCATTTAGAAATGTCCTCTATACATATAAATGCGGCTTTGACACTGCCAGTGTGAATGGGACCCAGAATGTATGTAGAGCAGCTTTTCTACTCAACATATAAAAGGTGATTAGTGATGAAAGGAATGAATTCAGTTCCCACAATACCTTGGGAGCTGCATTATTACTGGTACTTTAGTAGTCAACAATGAAAACAGATTATGGAATCAGATCTGCTATTGCGGATGAGCGGTTTGTATGGCGAGTCCTATACACGTTTCATCAATAGCCTGCTATCAATCAAGGTTCCTGGAAGAAAGGGGCATTTTACAACCCACATGACTGTCATGTGTCAGAAGATTTGCTCTGCCTCAATTGCATATTATTGGTTGGAGTTGCAAAAAAAACATGTTTAGTCTTTGGACTGCTAATCATGTTTTCTCAGCACCCTGGCCTGCAGTTCTCATTTGAAGGTACCTCTCCTCTTCTCATACTTATTCTCATCATTTCCTATTGGAATTATTAGTCTCATCTCATTTCATAGCACTGTCCTATAAAGTGCAGAACTAAAACTCAGCTTTATTAGTAATCAGTGGTGCGAATTTCCTCATACAGGTGTGGAAACTTAAGGGGTTAATCCTGTGCATTGTGTAAAAAGGCTCTTTGACACTATATGGACAGATCCTCCCCGCCTGGACTGGCTATCTTGGCAAGGCCATATAATACAGTGAGGGTAGCCGTCCTGCACATGCTCAGTTTAGTCTCTATTGCTGGAGAGAACATTTCCTGTTTCAGTTGAACTGTTCAGGTCACATGATATTGACATCACACATGTGGGCGTGTATACAGGCTGTAGTGGAAATCTCCTCCTACCTGAAAACTCAGCACTGGACAAACTGTGCAGTTTATCATGTGACCGTGGTATACAGATCAGCAAAAAAGATATATAGTGGCAGAATTATATTGTAAAAAGATTTATAAGCTGTGGGCACTGTGAGGTGGCAGAGGAACTATTTTCATATTACTGGGTTTAGTAACACTTTAATCATACGATCAATGTGTGATTTTATCAAGACGATCCAATCGTCAAACAATCGAATAGGCATAACTTTTCTTCTAATTGATTTAGACTCGATTTAGATTAAAGTGGTTGTAAACTCTTTAATTTACCCAGTGAAGTGAATAGCCTCAGGTGATACACAGAGATGAGTTGTATCTGTTTATCTGCAGTGTATTCTTCTCTACATCCAGTCAAAGTGCAAAATTTATTAAGGTTGTCTGAGCTGTCTGAAAAAATGGGGCAGAGAGCTTAAAGTGGTTGTAAGGTCTCAAGGTTTTTCCCCTAATGCATTCTATGCATTATGCATTAAGGTGAAAAACCTTCTGTGCTGCAGCTCCCCCCAGCACCCCCCTTTTCTTACCTGAGCCCGATCCAGCGATGTGCGCAAGTGCAGCGGCTCCAGCTGCTGTCTCTCTCCTCATTGGACAGATTAATAGCAGCAGGAGCTATTGGCTCCCACTGCTGTCAATCAAATCCTATGACACTGGAGCATGGGGCAGGGCCGAGTCCTTCTGTCTGTGACAATGGACGAAGCAGTGGGGCTCGGGAGCGTGCCTGCACAGGTGCCCCCATGAAAAGCGGCTTTCTGTGGGGGCACCTGATGAAGAGGAGGAGCCTGGAGAGCTGGCGGGGGCCCCCAGAAGCAGAGGATCGGGGCTGCTCTGTGAAAAACGATTGCACAGAGCAACCAAGTATAGACATGTTTGTTATTTTTATAAAAAAAAAAATCAAAGGTTTACAAACACTTTAAGTTGCACTCTGCAGAGCTCAGTTAGGAGAGCTCTGAGGGCTGATTGGAGGTAAGGGACACACCCCCTTCACACAGCTCACAGTAACAGAGCTGAGGCTGTCAATCAGCTGGAGGTCCCTTCCCTGTCACCATTTTTCTCTTGGTGTCAGGAGAACTTGTCAGAAGCGACTCATGCTAAAAGCAGAGGAACGAGGCAGCAGACAGAAATGACACTTAGTGCTTTTAATTGAGACAAGAACACACTATAGAGGGATATGCTTTGTTCATATTTCATGTCAGAGGTGCACAACCACTTTCAATTCGATCAGACTGTGTTGACCAGCTAGGAAAATTATTGATCATGTTGCATTTATTGGCAGCTACATAAATCTGCTTGTAATATACAGCTACAGTCTCCTTTCAGGACACATTTGATACATAAGCACTGTTTTAGTATAACAGTCTGGAAGCTCACCAGGAGCCAGAGGTCAAATGTCAATCAACTTCATTAGACATCAGAAGTAGAGTTGAGCGGACATCTGGATGTTCGGGTTCGGCGGGTTCTGCCGAACTTCGGAAAAAAGTCCGGGTCCGGGTTCGGGACCGAACTTGACCCGAACTCGGAACCCCATTGAAGTCAATGACCCGGACTTTTGAACACTAAAATGGCTGTAAAAAGGTCATGGAAAGGGCTAGAGGGCTGCAAATGGCAACAAAATGTTGTTAAGAGCATGGCAAGTGATCTGCAAACAAATGTGGATAGGGAAATAACTTAAAATAACAAAAAAAAATATAAAAAATAAATGCTGGATCAGCCCGACCATCCAAATGGACATATGGTATCACATAGTAACAGGGCCCCTCACGGGCTCGCTTGGCTAGGCTTCAACCTCGGATGATGTGGCTTGAACCTGGAGTCATCGCGCATCGTCTTCAGGGAGTTTCAAAATCCCCTTGTCCTACGTACTGAGCAAGCGCAGTACAGGGCGGACACTATGCAACGGGGGACAGAATTCGACACATCATTCACCACTAGCCTTACCCAGCCATTGTTGTATTTTTGAACCAGTGTTGGCTACCTCGTCCTCCTCCACCGCCGCTTCCACCTACACCGCCACATCCACCGCCACCTCAACCTCCTACTCCATTTGAATTTCGTCCTCCTAGGTCAAGATTATAATTTTTTCATTTTTTTTAATTTCCAAGTATTTTATTTTCCCACTATCTTATCCATTAAATTGAATAATTTTTTCCAGAAAGTGCGTATTCTGGGGCATTCCCACCGAACTTACAGCCAATAGTTCGGGTTCGGGTCTGGGTCCCGAACACCCAAAAGTCCGGTACGGACCCGAACTTTACAGTTCGGGTTCGCTCAACCCTAATCAGAAGTAAAAAGACACATGCTTAAACCTCTAGTAAAAATGTACTAAATGGCTACTCACTAGATTGGAGAGAGACTCATCTAATGTTCCCCTCCACCTAGATTTCGGTAAAAGCTTGTGTTCTCTACACCTGACGTTTTAAAGTATTTTTTGCAAAGTGCGATGTTACATTAGTCAAATAGGCCAACGTTTCGAGGCCGAGCAGGGTCCCTTCCTCAAGGCAACATAGGGCAGATGGCTTGCTGGTTCCTTCCTCCACATCGCGGCCGGGAGTAACGTCACACGTCACCAACTGGTCCGGGCGCAGGCATGGCTCTCAGAGCTGTTCAGCGGGACACTGAAGCTGGGGCTCCTTGATCCTTCATCCCGCTCGTTCCCCACACCATCGGGAATTAGCACAAGACATAGGAAATGAGAGGAGGCATATTTGTATCCATTATGTGAACATCAAGACTTCCGCTGTGAGTGCAACTTATTGTTTTTATATGTTCTATAATAAACGTTAATGCACTAGGGAGGCTGCGCGCTCCTTTCCTCTATTTTACTACTGTCTGCCTGCCATTTTGAATTCTGGCTTCAAATTTTCTTGTCACTCTGCAGCTAATGTTGGAACTTGGTTCTGAAGCAATAGACTCAATGGGATTGATTTACTAAAACTTGAGAGTGCAAAATCTGGAGCAGTTTTGTATAGAAAGCAATCAGCTTCCAGGTTTTTTTTGTAAAAAAAAAAAATCTGGAGCAGTTTTGTATAGAAAGCAATCAGCTTCCAGGTTTTTTGTCAAAACAAAGTGGTTGTAGACCCTTCCATATACCTAGTGACGTGACTGGCCTCAGATGATACACAGATGAAACAAATCCTTATACATAAGTTGTACCTGTTTATCTGCATTTCTTCTTTTCTCTACATCCATTCAAAGTTCTGACTTTACAAAGCTTGTCTGAGAGTTCATAGAAAAGGGGTCGGAGAGCTGAAATGACACTCTGCAGAGCTCAGTGAGCAGAGGTCTGAGAGCTGATTGGAGGAAAGAGACACCTCCTACTCCACATAGCACACAGAAATAGAGCTAAGGCTGTCAATCTGCTAGAAGTCCCTCCCCTGTCACCATTCTTCACTTGGTGTCAGGAAAACTTGTCAGAAGTGATTCATGTTGATAGCAGAGGAATGAAGCAGCAGCAAGAAATAACACTTATGCCACGTACACACGGTCGGAATTTCCGATGGAAACAGTCCGATGG
Organism: Lithobates sylvaticus; assembly: GCA_028564925.1. Lineage (NCBI taxonomy): Eukaryota > Metazoa > Chordata > Amphibia > Anura > Ranidae > Lithobates > Lithobates sylvaticus. The sequence goes on along the minus strand of CM053035.1, from coordinate 146,981,801 downwards.
GAGCTTTTCATCGGATTTTCCGACCGTGTGTATGCCCATCGGTCTTTTTTCTGTCGGAATTTCCGACGGACTTTGGATTGAGAACCAGTTCTTTTATTTTCTGATGGAAAACCTTTCTATCGGATTTTCCGATCGTGTGTATGCAATTCCGACACATAAAATTCCGACGCATGCTTGGAAGCATTAAAATTCCCTTTTTATAGTGCCGTCGAACGTGTTGTATGCCGCATTGTTATTGACCATCGGAATTTGGTGTGACCGTGTGTGCACAAAACAGTTTGAGCAAAATTCCGTCGGAAACCATCAGAGCTTTTTCCGACGAGAATTGCGACCGTGTGTACGCGGCATTAGCTCTCCTAATTGAGACACTAACTAGTAAACACTATAGAGGAATATGATTTGTTCATATTTCATGTCAGAGTTTTAAGGCTACATTCACACTTGAGCGTTTTTCAGGTGTTTTTTTTAAGCGATTTTTCCAGGTGTTTTTGAGCAGATTTGTAAATATTATAGGCGTTTTTTCAGGCATTTTTCATTTAGGTGTTTTTGCTGTAGCCAATAGAAACTGGTGTAAGGTGTGGAGTGAGGCCCGGTTCACACTGCTGCGGTGCGGGAACGCTGCGAATCTACTGCGGGTTCCCGCACCGCATGTCTCCCGCCGGCAGTTCACACTGCCCTATGCGAGCTGCTGGGAGTGTCAATGAAATGTTAATGACACCCCCATAGCAGCTCGCATATCGCAGTGCGATCTGCAAACTCGGACAGGAATCGGATCGCATGGTGAGAACACCATGCGATCCGATTCTGCTGCGGACCGAAAAAAAGGGTCCTGTCCGATTTTGGGCCAAATGCGATGCGAATTCAGCCATACTATCTGTATGGCTAAATTTGCATCGCACAGAGATCGCATATGATTTGAACTGCAGTGCGGTGCGAATCATATGCGATCTCCCCCAACGCAGCAGTGTGAACCGGGCCTAATTCTAGAAAAAGGGGAGAGGAGCTGCTGTTTGAGCTGAAAACGCTTTAAAAAATGCTAATTTCTAATTGTGTGCTTTTTTCTAGTGCGTTTTGCTACAGGTAACAAAACGCTTAAATGTGAACAGGGGCCATTGAAATTAATGGGAATTTGCTTCTTGAGCGTTTCTATTCACACCAGTGTGATGCCAGACATTGCATGTGATTCGCACTGCATTGCTGTGCAGATCACATGCGATGTCTATGAGATGCAAATTCAGCCATACAAACCGTATGGCTAAATTCACATCGCATTTGGACCAAACTCGTGCAGGACCCTTTTTTTGGTTTGCACCAGAATCGGATCGCATAGGTGTTCATATCCATGCGATCCGATTCTGCAAGTTGCGCTGTGTTATGCAAACTAAATGTGGGGTGTCCTTAACTTAACATACACAATCAGTTCGCATGAACATGTCGCTTCTCGCCCTTTTGGCTAAGATCAGGTGTAGTATCTGTTCTTATCAGTGATCCAGTGGGGGCGCTGTGCTACTATCCTGATATGACCAAGGTTGGGGTGGCGGCTATGCAAACCTGCTGGAGTGATGGGGGCTTGGAAGGTTAGTACCGTCTGGACCAGAAACCAGGGGGCGCCCACAGGCAGTTGGGGCACGGGAGTAATTCCCCCTGGGAAAGCTGAAAGAGCCCGTTACCTTCTGATTTGAACGTTCTACCTTGTCTGGCCATGGGCTTTGAAGGCAGAAGGTCTCTGTGGTGCCTGTGCCCCCTGGAAGTGGTCGCCCTAGGGGGGCTCTTAGTAACACTTGGGTGTGGGACCCCACAGTGTGAACGGATCACATGGTCACAGCACCAAATTATGCTTTCTGCACTGTGCCTCATGGGCTGGGCCTTTTGGCTAAAGTCCGGGGCAACTTTTGTCTACCAGGCCTCAGGGCCCGGCCAGTGCACTATTTAGCACTTTTTTTTTCTATTTATTTTTCTCCCACTGTTTATCACTTTTCACTTGTGTGTGTGTTTTTCACTGGATGAAGGGTGTGAGTCCCCGGGCTTACGCTGATGTCTAGGGGGAGGATGTGTGGCCCTCTGGCTCCTTCCTCCCCTGCCTCTGGAGGGGACTCTCATTGGGAGAGCTCCCCTGACTTAGTATTCAGGGATGGCTTTGGCTGTCCCAGAAAAAGGGGGTCTGCCAGGCCTTCTGGCTAGACAGACCATGTAAACCAAGTCCCCGTCAGGAGCCAAAGAGGTCCTACTCTTTCGGGGGGTGGACTAAAGCACACCCTTAAGTGCATTTTTTAGTGTGTGTTTCACATGCACGTTTTTTGTTCACTTGCGGGTGTATTCGTTCTAGATTTCACACCACCGCAGACTTAGAAAAATAAAACAGGTTTCCGATTTTAGATGTGGTGCGAATTTGCGCCGCATCTAGTGTGAACGGAGCCTAAAGCTGAAAAATGGCTAAGTTATAAGACCCGTACACACGATACGAAAATCGGAAGTAAAATTTCATCCGATAAACGATCTACTGATTTTCGGATCGTAAAGCCTCGTACACACGATTGGATTTTCGGCAGGGAATTGTGTGATGAAAGACTGTTTGTTTGCCTAAAATCTGACCGCTCCTTCAGACAATTGTCCAACGTTCCGCCAACAAATGTTGGATGGCAAGCTAGTCAATTTTCGGTGGACAACGGTCTGTTGTCAGATGTTCCTATCATGTGTACACAAGTCCGTCACACAAAAATCCAAAGTACAAACACGCATGCTCGGAATCAATGCTCACCAAACATGACATTAGCAGAAGGTGTCCAAAGTGTGGCGCTCAAGAGCTAAAAAAAATTCCACGTAAAAAGGTCACTACGTTTGTTGGCCGACAATAGTGTGCCGTTTGTATGCAGGACAAGTTCCTGGCACACGCTCTTCGGACAAAAGTCTGACGCTTTGTTGGCCAACAATCTGATCGCTTTAGTATAATGCTTTTGACAGCCGATTCCGATTTTTTTTTTTTTTTTATCTGACAAAAGCTGGATGTGCAGACTAAAATTTGTCGTACGCGAACTCAACGCCTGATTTTCGTTTAATTAGTGCTGTTTTGCTCTGAAAAAACGTAAGAGCAAAACACATGCTCAGAAACGAAAGAATACATACAAAACTATTCAACACATAACATCACTTCTAAAACTGTATTCTGTCGTACGAGAATTTTCATATGGTGAGTAACCTCTTAACTTTCGACATGAAATTAGCATGCAATAAAAAAAACGGACGAACGGTCATCCAAAAATCTGATCGTGTGTACGAGGCTTTAATTAGGTCTATTAAGCAATCTGAAGTTAGGAGCTGATTGGCTACCATGCACAGCTGCACCAGATTTTGCCCTCCCCAGTTTTAGCAAACCCCAGTGTGACAGCCCAGCAACTAGCATTTAAAAAGGAGGGCTGGAAATGGCATCAGAGATGGTAGCAGTGGGTCCCAGCAGTGCACTTCTACTGAGAAGAGAGGGGTGGCAGGAGGGCAATTTGTTTGTTTTTTCACCCTTTTTTTTTAATTAATATGTATTCTTCATAATCCTACTGATACCATGTGCAAATACCAATAAAATCCAATCTATAAAATATTTATTTTGCTGCTGTTTTTCTATTTCCTATAAATCCAGAGGGGCAGAAGCCCACTGGCAGCTTTGCAGCAGCAGCGCTCTGCGTCAGTACAAAGGGGCTTTGGAGCTCAGAAGGCAAATTGATGGCAAATATCCCACTGCTTCCATAATAATTCCCTTTGTAGCCACGAGGATCACATCTGATCTGTACTATTTCCAGCCCTCCTTTAAAAAAAAAAAAACATTAGATGCATCTCAAGTTAAATCTTCAGCCCTCATTACTTAGAGAGTTCCTGATGCGCTGCATGTATGCAGCCATAGAGAACCCTCAATGGGGCGGAATGAAAGCAAGACAGCCGGGCAACTAGGAACTTCAAAATGAGAGTGACAGCAAAAAATATTTCCCTTTGATGAAGCTAGAACCAGACAGGGTCCCTTTAATCCATCTTACTTACTATAAAAATGTCTTGTTGGTCCGCAAGCCAGAGTTTCCATGCAGTACACTGATGACGCCCAACAAGCCAGAACAAGCTGTAATCTCTTTGGAATACGCGGCTTTATATTATTAGGCCGTATCTGTGCTGTATAAAGGCAGTTCTGGATGCACTGGGCAAAAAGGAATGATTTGCATGACACTGCCACCATCCTAAGACCCCTTTCACACTGGGGCGGCGGGTCCATTAGCGGTAAAACGCAGGTTTAGCGGTGCTTTACTGCTGTTTTATCCACGCTTTTCGTGCCGCTAGCGGGGAGCTTTTAACCCCCAAGAAGGGATTAACGAGGGGTTAAAAGCACCCGTGTTGCAGCTCTTCCGAATCGCTTTTCAGGCGTTTCGGAAGTGCTGCCCATTCATTTCAATAGGCAGGGTCGGTGTAGGAGTAGTGTATACACCGCTCCTACACGGACCCAAATATGCTGCTTGCAGGACGTTTTTTCCCGTCCTGCAAGCACACCGCCCCAGTGGGAAAGCACTTGGGCTTTGACACTGGGCAGACATGAGAGGCAGTTTTCAGGCGCTTTATAGGCACTATTTTTAGCACTAAAATGCCTAAAAACTGCCTCAGTGTGAAAGGGGTCTAGCTGAACTCCAGACAGATCTAAGGGTACTTTCACACTGGGGCTGCGTCACGTCAGCGGTAAAGTGCCGCTAGTTTTAGCAGTGCTTCGGAATTTTGCGTGTCGGAATTGCATACACGCGATCGGAAAATCCGATAGAAAAAGCCAAAAAGAAAAAGGGTTAAAATCGCCTGTGTTGCAGCGCTTCGGAAGGGCTGCCCATGCATTCCAATGGGCAGGGGAGGTTTAGGAGCGGTGTATACAGCGCTCCTAAACCACCCCAAAGATGTTACTTGCAGGACCTTTTGTAACGTCCTGCAAACACACCGCCCCAGTATGAAAGCACTCAAGCTTTCATACTGGGGAGGCATAGGAGGCGGTTTTCAGGTGCTGTACAGGCGCTATTTCTAGCGCTAAAACGCCTGAAAACTGCCTTCAGTGTGAAAAGGGTCTCTAATGCTGTGTACATGCGATGGGGAATTCGGCCAGCAAAAGACCGATGAGAGCTTTTGGTCGGAAAATACGACCGTGTGTATGCTCCATCGGACTTTTGCTGGCCGAATTCCAGCCACCAAAAGATTGCGAGCATGTTCTCAATTTTTCGGTTGGAAAAATTTCCGATCGGAAATTCTGATCATCTGTAGCAATTCCTATGTGCAAAATTCCTACGCATGCTCGGAAACAATTCGACGCATGCTCGGAAGCATTGAACTTCTCGGCTCCTCGTAGTGTTATACATCACTGCGTTCTTGATGGTCGAAAGTTCAGCAAACTTTTGTGTGACCGTGTGTATGCAAGCCAAGCTTGAGCGGAATTTCGTCTGAAAAACCATCCAAGATTTTTCCGACTGAAAATCCGCTCGTGTGTACGCGGCATAATACACAAATGAATGCAGATCTCTGTGTTCATAAAGGCCTCTTTCATAGACTCAGAGCTCCAGTGGGGGTCTTCTATGGTCTTCTATGCTTGGAGGTGCTGGCCTTTTGGCTGGTCCTGTGAATGTATACTGTTCTTATGCATTGTTTCGAAATGAATATGGCATTTTGTATGTGATCCTTATTTTCTGATAATAAAAAATCTTAAAAAAAGAAAATAAAACTGCAGCAGGGATACATCATATCTTCTGTTCTGCCAGACAGGGCTGTGCTGTGTGTGTCAGAGCTGTGAAAATCTCAGGACTGGATGGACAGATGTGCACTACAAACAGCACCTGAGTGTTTAGTTGTTTGCCTGGAATTCAGCTTTAAATAAAAAAATACATTCCTTGATTTTGATTGAATGATTTTGTTTTTAGGACAGGTCTATTGTGATCTTTAATTGTAGTGGAATTTGTTGCTTTACACACTAAAGTTGCCTACAGACAGGAGACAGCTGGGAACAGATCCAGCGACTGAACAATCATTGTATTATGTGCACTGTGACCATGAGGGGTCTTACCCGGCGGACCCTCTCCTATGTCTGTAGGTATTTTTTTTGTACTGTCAGGTTTAAATTATACAGACCATTTCATTATAGGACCACTAGGTGGCACTCTATGATTTCTCTATAGCCTCCTCTAAAGCAGTGTGATAGGTTAGACGCTAGCACAGCTCCCTGCTGGGTTGTAAATGTTTACCACTACAGTTACATTTTCAATAGAAATATGCTTAAAGGTGGAACAATTTCTCTCTGGGAACAATATCCAACAACACCACCAACCAACAATGCTAAGTACTCAAGCAGATCCGTAGAATGGTAGAGCACGCACTGACTCTTTTTTTTTTCTAAATCCAGCAATAAATGCAGAAATAACAGCGTACAATAGAAAGCACCGCGCTCAATGTGAAGAACAGCGCACGTCTTATGATTAAAATTTTTTTTTTTTTACTTTTTTTTTTTTCTTTCTTCCCCTCGTTCCCTGTAGACACTCGTGTGCCTTAACAGTACATTTGTAAAATTTATTTTCGCATTATCTACAAGTTGGTTTCGTGGGACTAAGAATGACGTCCCACTATGTTTTATAAACTCCTGAAGGTGGAAGGGGCGAGCAATAAAGTGTAAAGATTATGTTTTCTGGCTCAGTCTGTTGATGGGAATGGCTCCCTTTAGGTCGGAATAATACTGAGCTTGGCTGCATAAAATAGGGAAAACTAGAGACGTGTGAGTTCATCGTTTGTAAGAAGACTTAGAGAGCAACTGAATTAACTTCTATAGGCGCGCAACAATGGAGAACGGGCGGCTTCTAGTGGGATGGTCCAAACACTGGTTCCTTATATCCTACCAGGACTCCACCAGACCAATCTTACCAATGAAGTCTCTTTCTCTGTATTCATGGTAAAGGAAAATATATATGAAAGACTTGGGGCTTGTGAGGTTGGAGGTAATAAGGGTTGAGCCCCCCCAAATCCCATCACTTTCAGCCAACAGCCATAGAACCCACCAAACATGCAAGTGCGTTGCAACCCCATGCAATGCAGGTGGTTGTGGGGTGCGCTAGTGCGGGATTCAAGGGGTTAAGGCTGGCAGTGAGGAAGAGATATAACCGGGATTCAGGGGGTTAAAGCTGGCAGTGCGGAAGAGCTATAACTGGGATTCAAGCTGGCAGTGAGGAAGAGCTATAACCGGGATTCAGGGGGGTTAAAGCTGGCAGTGAGGAAGAGCTATAACTGGAATTCAGGGGGGGTTTAAGCTGGCAGTGAGGAAGAGCTATATCTAGGATTCAGGGGGGTTAAAGCTGGCAGTGAGGAAGAGCTATATCTAGGATTCAGGGGGGTTAAAGCTGGCAGTGAGGAAGAGCTATATCTAGGATTCAGGGGGGTTAAATCTGGCAGTGAGGAAGAGCTATAACCGGGATTCAGGGGGTTAAAGCTGGCATTGAGGAAGAGCTATAACTAGGATTCAGGGGGGGGGGGGGGGTTAAAGCTGGCAGTGAGGAAGAGCTATAACTAGGATTCAGGGGGGGTTAAAGCTGGCAGTGAGGAAGAGCTATAACCAGGATTCAGGGGGTTAAATCTGGCAGTGAGGAAGAGCTATAACCAGGATTCAGGGGGTTAAATCTGGCAGTGAGGAAGAGCTATAACCAGGATTCAGGGGGTTAAATCTGGCAGTGAGGAAGCGATACAACACAGCTGCCGCTGAATGTGGCAGGACTAAGGGGCAGTGCTGCAACCACCTCGCAAACCAAGTGTGGCATTTATAGGGTCAAATGAGGCAGCATACTGGATCACCTCCTCACCGCCTGGCATATGCCCTCTGAATAGCAACACAGCGCAGATCACTATTTGGAGGGCAACACTCGTGTGAACAACCCCTAAGTTAGAGCCTTAACACTCCAGTTCCAAAAGTGCCAACCTAGTTTTGGCATTTGGATACTTGATCTGCAGTAGCTCTGTGTTGTGGATTCCCCTTATCAAGGTCGTCTTTCACTTTGACTGTAGACTGCCGTAGTCTGGGCCGAGGCATTTGTCACCTGATCTCTACTTAGAGGGTTATCACAGTTCAGTTCAGGAGTGAACAAAGTATAATAGAGAGAGATATAGATAGATAGATAGATAGATAGAGATATATCTATCTATCTATTGTGATGATCCGGGGTGATTAGCTACAAGTGGTGCATGCGATTTTCCAGAAACGTGCGACTCCAGACTTGTGTTTTTAGAGCATGGCAGCCCACTTTTATTTAAAGGAAACAAAACAGTTCAAACCAACAGAAATCTTCCCTCGCAGGGGGCTCCACCATCATTGTATTCCAAAACAATAGCCTCCTGGCTTACTCATTGTCAGCTTCGTGCTGCTTTAGTCGCAGGCTACACCTGCCTGCTTCAAACGTACGCACAGACTGTCACCTGCAGTCTTAGGCTCCGAGACCTCCTGGAACTCTCCTGACCTCCTAGCCAGACTTCCTGTCTGCTGGGCGGAGCCGTCTCCAAGTTTGAGCACTGACTGCTCTTCCTGGGAAGTTTATGAACCCAGCCCACAGGTGTGTAATCATTTCTGCCAAAATCAGGCATATACTGCTTATTTGCACCTGTGAGATGGGGGTCGCATCTCCACATATCCTCCCCCCTGTTTCGCACCGAAGGGAGAAATACAAAACCCTTCTTCCTAAAGGGGCACTTCACCCACCTCTTTTTCCGGGTATGCTTCCATGAGGACTTCTTCCTAATTTTTGGGAGCTTACATTTCTTCTCACCTTCCCCAGATCTATTCTGCCAAAACTGTAGGGGTCCTACTTTGACATTTGTCTCAACTTTACCCAGCGCTTTTTGGTTTTCAGGTTCGCTGATACCTGCGTGGTTACCCCTGGCAACCGTTTTTTCAAAATTACCCAATACAAAACTACCAGGAACTCTGGTCCCATTGCTTGCTAGGACAGTGTCTGAGAAGGGACCACACACTCTCTATGGGACCTTCCCACAGTTTCACATCGCCCCCTGTTGTCCAACACTCCATCAGTGACTGTTCTTGCACAACATTTTTTTTCCACACCAGTTTTCACCATTTCTGTCACCACTGGTATTTCCGAAACCTCTGCCTTGTCTAACCGCGCTCCAGAGTGCTTGTCATACACAATCTTTGTATGTAGCAATCCAGCACACTGCGCGACAACTTTCCACATCAATACAAAACATTGCATCAAACGATTTAAGCATTTGCGATTTCTGCACAGTACAGCCTGCAATATCCAGCGCCAATCAGCCGTACCCCGTGGTACCAGTTCTCCAAACACAGGAGAGGACGGCAGGATATATACTGGCTGTACGCTCCATGATGCTAACATTTCATTAAGCATGTCTGTCACAAAATACACATTTTCTCTTTTTATCACTGTGGACACAATTTCCGCTGTGCGTTTACACTCGCTGGGACCTTCAGTCATGAGAGGATTAGTCTCTGCAACAACCCGTGCATCTTGGCCTATAGGCTGTTCTGCAGACACCTCTCCTGGCACAGCAGCCATAGCATCCACTACTCTTTTAGCCACAAAAGCTTCTTCCAGCATTGCTATTAGTCTCTTGGCCAAGTCATCCCAGTAGGTATTGCTCTGTTGGACTACATCATCCCAATGAGACCTGGACAGACCAAGAGGCTCAATAGCATCTGAAACACTGCTCTTGTCAGTTTTACACTTCTCAGCATTAAACACATCACTTTGTTTTACCCTGCATTGTGGCAACACATTTTCACCCACACCATGTTGCTGTATCCCACCCTCATCAGCATGAGCAGATGGAGTTTCATTGCAGACCTCAAGCTTTTTAAGTTTAACACTTGCCTCCCCACTGAACAGGGCACTGCAGCAAGGCAAGTCCTTTTTAGCACAAACAGGGGATCTCCCATTTGGGGTCACTTCCACTCCCGTGTGCACAGTCACATAATCAGTCTTTCTCACCCAGTCTGCAGACTTGGAATCACAGGCGTTGCTACAGGCAACCGCTCTCCTCTTGAATGTGCAGTCAACCTGTTGCTTTCTCCTGCTGTAATTCCCCATGCGGTTACCGGGTGAAATTAAAGACTCTCGGGCTTCCCTGCCCTCTTTGTGGGAACAGTGAGCCACCTCTTCATAGGAGCCCCACCATCCAGACGACACTTCACTGGTTGCTATGGGTGACTGCATTCTCCCTGCAGAGGTTCTCCAGTAACTATAACAATCCTCTTGAGCCCTCCAGCCAGAACTCTCATTAGGATCATTCCACCATTGGCCATAGGTCTCACGCCTGACCTTGCCTTTTGTTGCTACGGGCAACAACATGCATCTTTGCAGCAACAGATGCAGAGTTCCTTAAAAAAAAATTTGGCGTACTGTCTCCTTACAGCTGAGACACAGCACCCATCACTTTGCTTCACACAGCAACAGCAATACACACAGTCTCTGACACTCACGGTTTACGGCATGCGAGGATCTGGACCAACGCCATCCATGCCCAACGCCAATTTCTCCACCAATTGTGACGATCCGGGGTGATTAGCTACAAGTGGTGCATGCGATTTTCCAGAAACGTGCGACTCCAGACTTGTGTTTTTTTAGGGCATGGCAGCCCACTTTTATTTAAAGGAAACAAAACAGTTCAAACCAACAGAAATCTTCCCTCGCAGGGGGTTCCACCATCATTGTATTCCAAAACAATAGCCTCCTGGCTTACTCATTGTCAGCTTTGTGCTGCTTTAGTCGCGGGCTACACCTGCCTGCTTCTAACATACGCACAGACTGTCACCTGCAGTCTTAGGCTCCGAGACCTCCTGGAACTCTCCTGACCTCCTAGCCAGACTTCCTGTCTACTGGGCGGAGCCGTCTCCAGGTCTGAGCACTGACTTCTCTTCCTGGGATGTTTATGAACCCAGCCCACAGGTGTGTAATCAGTATTTCTGCCAAAATCAGGCACATACTGCTTATTTGCACCTGTGAGATGGGGTCGCATCTCCAAAATATATATATAGCAAACTAATAGAAATATGTAACCCTCACCTTATCCATGGAGCACTAAGTATTATACAATCTGATTAATATACATGGACAAACAAACCATTTGTGCAGACTGTGCAGCTACACTAGGGCCCTCTGATATCCAGGGGGCCCTATATACTAGATATGGGTCAGGTGGGATCCTTTTCCCATGCCATGTCGATCGGAACATTTCTCACTTCTAGAGCAGGTGATTGTCAGAAGGCATTCTTTATGCTGCCTGAATCATCCTACAGGTTGGTATTTGTTTTTGGCCAGTAGTTAAATTAGAGGCCCAAAAACTGTACTTGCTAAGGAGTTCTTCTGTGACTTTATATGCTGAGTCCTACAAAATATGTCGGTCCTGCATCGTACTGCAGCAGAGACCACAGGACCCAGCACTGGTCTGATTCTTCAACCAGCTGTTTCTTTGTCAGCCATTTACATAGTTGCATAGTAAAGATTGAATAAAGACACCAGTCCAACCAGTTCCATATAATATATGTTCGCTAAGATGCCCATCTAATTGTTTTATTAATTTTTTATTTATTTTTTTTATTTGTTATACTTCCGCCTATTCCTTTAACTTTAGGAAGAGACCACCGCTTGTGGAAGATAGTTCCACATCCTTTACCGCTCTGACAGTAAAGAACCCCTTACGAAGTTTAAGGTTAACCACTAGCCGACCAGCTCAGGCAGATCTACTGCGGCAGGTCGGCTCTCCTTTACATCGGCCCCTGCAAGGAGGATAGTGGGCGCACCCGTCCCGAAGCCTCGATGTCCGCCAGTGATCCGCGATTGCGATGAGGAGAGCCAGAACAATAATTAAAAAAAAAAAAAAGTCCCTAAATCTATCCTGTAGTTTGTAGTCTGCGAAAACAAATCAATGTACCCCTATTGCGATTTTTTCTTTTTTTTTCTTTTTACCAAAAATATGTTAAATATATATCGGCCTAAACTGATGAATAAATTTATTTTTTTATATATTTTTTCGGGATATGTATTATAGCAGAAAGTAAAATAACATATTTTTTTTTTGTTAATTGTTGGTCTTCTTTTGTTAATAGCACAAAAAATAAAAACCGCAGAGGTGATCAAATACCACCAAAAGAAAGCTCTATTTGTCGGAAAAAAAGGGACAAAAAATGTGTCTGGGTACAGAGTCGCACGACCGCGCAATTGTCAGTTAAAGCGACGCAGTGCCCTATCGCAAAAAAGGGCCTGGTCATTAAGGGGGTAAATCCTTCCGGGGCTGAAGTGGTTAATGCCTTACTGTGATCCTACCGCATGTGGGGACACGCACAATATAATACAGTTGCAATTATCTAGTCATATCTTCTGAAAAACAATCAAAATGAGCTGGAAAACGTTTCACTGGATACGGTGTGGAACGCAAATAAATATGCAAATGGAACATCAAATAATAGTTTTCAGGTAATCTTTGGAAAAAAAATAACGACGTATTTACTAAAATGTCCGGATAGCTTTCTAGTAAAGTGCTCTGATTTTACAGCCTTGCAGTAAAAACATAATTGAGGGACAGCCTGAATGTGTGGCCATTGTGTACACAAAAGACGCATTTAGTCATTTGTGGTAAATGCAAAAATCTGTTAGAACCCATAGCAACCAATTTGCATTCATTAATTTAACTCGCTGTTGATTGATCTAAACGAATGTAGGACTAGCTGTGGGTTATGGAACATCTGTGCAGCTTCTACCTTGTTATTTCATCGGCTTTACAGTTCAGAACCTCTGCAGGGGTAATAAAAGCGTTATTTCGTGACATATGGGCTATAATCAACCAAAGAGCAGCTAATGCGGTGGTAATATGGCAACACTATTGCGAGGTTATTTTTTTTTTTTATTTCCTTACTATAAAATGAATAATATAATTTTATAGATTTGTAAAAACAATGAAAAAATAAATTGTATATATTTTTTTTAACTTTGATACAAGCAAATCTGTGCTTTCCCCACGACAGGTCCACTTTGTCAATGTCATTTCCCCATGTTTTATCCCTGGGTCTCATACATACAGGGTGTTTGATTTTCTCCTCTCATCCCTAGTTCACACCGATGCGGGAAACGCACAAGATTCGCTGTGTCTACCCACATCGCATCGCACTGCGAATCGCATGGCGTCCATGGGATGTTAGATTAACACCACCCCAAAACAGATTGCAAAACACAGTGCGATTGGCAGAATCGCATTGCAGAGGTGTGAACACCCATGCAAAGCAATTCAGGTGCAGAGGAAAAAAAGAATCCTGCACCATTTTGATGCTGATGCGATTTCAGCCATACAAAATGTATGGCTGAAATCGCACCGCACAGACATCGCATGTGATGTGCACAGGAATGTGGTGCGATTACTGTGCAAATCACATGCGGGGTCCCGCACGCACCAGTGTGAACCTAGGCCAGTGATGGCGAACCTTGGCACCCCAGATGTTTTGGAACTACATTTCCTTTTCAATCTTATTTTATTGGGGGAGAGAAAGGAGATAACAGGTGCAATAATCACATTACAACATATAGTACACATGTAGCTTACATACATCAGTGAGGTAAATCTTAACGGAGTATGCACAATCAGAGGCATCTTATCATACGCATTCCTAATGTAACTGTGGTGCGTCGCTATATAATATCATGGGAACTACATTTCCCATGATGCTCAACTACACTGCAGAGGGCATGAGCATCATGGGAAATGTAGTTCCAAAACATCTGGGGTGCCAAGGTTCACCATCACTGACCTAGGCTCAGGCTTGGTTCACACCTATGCGTTTTTTATTGCTTTTTGCAGAAACACACCACAGTCCATTTAACCACTTCAGCCCCGGACCAATTTGCAGCCAAAAGACCAGGCCCCTTTTTTGCGATTCGGCACTGCGTCACTTTAACTGGCAATTGCGCGGTCGTGCGACGTGGCTCCCAAACAAAATTGGCGTCCTTTTTTTCCCACAAATAGAGCTTTCTTTTGGTGGTATTTGATCACCTCTGCGGTCTTAATTTTTTGCGTTATAAACAAAAATAGAGCGCCAATTTTGAAAAAAAAATGCTATATTTTTTACTTTTTGCTATAATAAATATCCCCAAAAAAATATAAAAAAACATTTTTTTTCCTCAGTTTAGGCCGATATGTATTTTTCTACATATTTTTGGTAAAAAAAATCGTAATTAGCGATTATTGATTGGTTTGCGCAAAAGTTGTAGCGTTTACAAAATTGGGGATAGTTTTATAGCATTTTTATTAATATTTTTTTTTTTTTACTAGTAATGGCGGCGATCAGCGATTTTTATTATGACTGCGACATTATGGCGGACACATCGGACATTTTTGACACATTTTTGGGACCATTGTCATTTATACAGCAATCAGTGCTATTTTTAAATGCACTGATTCCTGTGTAAATTACACTGGCAGTGAAGGAGTTAACCACTAGGGTGCGGGGAGGGGTTAAGTGTGTGTGTGTGTTTGTGTTTTTTTAAACTGTAGGGGGGTGTGGCTTGGCGTCTGACATCACTGATCATCTGTCCCGATGACAGGGAACAGACGATCAGTGTCAGTCGCACTAGGAAGCACGAGGAGAGGTTTGTTTACACAGACCTCTCCTCGTTCTTCAGCTCTGTGACCCAATTGCGGGACACCAGCGGCGATCGGGTCCCGCGGCCGCGGAGCTCAGGAACGAGTCGCGAGCGCGACCCATGACTGGGCTCTTAAAGAGACAGGTACGTGATTGTGCCCAGTCATGCCATTCTGCCGACGTATATCGGCGTGAGGCGGTTAACATGGTTTCCTATGGGATACAATCACATCTATACTTTTTTCAGCTGCTGCGTTTTTGGAAAGGATCAAGCACTTTTTTTTAAAAGCAAATCGTTTTTGGTTTAATAGACTTCAATGGAGAAGCTGCAGAAAAGCATGTAGTGCATTTTTGCCACTATTTGCATTTTGCATTTTTAAATCCACCCAGCAACAAATTGGCCATAAAACCCCAAAAAAACATAAAAATGCAAAACACGGCAAAAAACTAGCGCAAAATGTATCAAAAACGCATATGCAAAAACCTAAAATGCACTGCAGAAATGGATCAAAAGCAAACTGCATACTGTAGGTGTAAAATGTATTTATTCTGACCAGTGGAATGCACGTTGTAATGAAACCTGGTTAATACATCTGGGATTACATTCAAATAGCAGGTCTGGATGAAATTTTAAAAGCTAAGTTCACTTTTTGATTTTTTTTTTTTTTTTAAATAAATGCACATATTTTTGTAGATAAAAAAATGTGCATTTATTATATTTTTTCTTAGGAGCCTGCAGAGCATTGCACCCGCAATCAGTGGATCATGGGTACAGAGTGAATGAAGTAGCTGATTAGCACACCCGCAGAGGACACTGCGGTGACACACTATGTTCTTTATGCTGTCTATTTATTGGGGGCTTATAGTTACATAGTTGGTGAGGTTTAAAAAAAGACACTAGTCCATCCAGTCCAACCTGTGTGTGTGTGTGTGTGTGTTTATGTCAGTAGTACATTGTATATCCCTGTATGTTGTGGTCATTAAGGTGTCCATCTAAAGCCCCATACACACGGTCGGACTTTTTCATGGATTCTGTCCGATCGGACAATGTTGTTGAAAAATCAGACCGTGTGTATGCACCATCGGACAGTGTTCGTCGGTTTGTCCGACGGACAAAGTCTTATCTCCTGCTGGAAAGATTTGCCGTCAACCCGGTCCGATCACACCAAACCCGATCGTGTGTACGGTTGTCCGACCGGACAAAGTGCTACGCATGCTCAGATCACATTACAAGACCAAAGCTATTGGCTACTAGCCTCTACGTAGTCCCGTTGTAGGCAACAAACGTCACCACGTTCAGAATGATCGGATTTTCCGACAACTTTGTCCGACCGTGTGTACGCAAAACCAACATCGGACAAAGTACGACGGACATGATCCGACGGACCTGGTCCGCGGATTGTCCGACCGTGTGTATGGGGCTTAATAGTTTTTTGAAATTATCAATGCTCCCCGCTGATACCACTGCTTGTGGAAGAGAATTCTACATCCTTGCCGCTCTGACAGTAAAGAACCCTCTACACAGTTTAAGGTTAAACCGCTTCTCTTCTCATTTTAGTGAATGACCGCGTGTCTTTTTAAATTCCCTTTCACAGAAAAGTTTTATCCCTATTGTGGGGTCACCAGTACAGTATTTGTACATCGATATCATATCCCCTCTCAAGCGTCTCTTCTCCAGAGAGAATAAGTTCAATGCTTGTAGCCTTTCCCCATATCTGAGGTCCTCCGGTTCCTTAACCACTTAAGGACCGCCTCCTGCACATTTACGTCAGCATAATGGCACGGCTGGGCAGATCAACGTACAAGTACGTTGCCCTTTAAGAGCCCAGCCGTGGTGTCCCCCGATCTCTGAGCTCTGGGACCAGCGGACCCGATCGCCGCTGGTGTCCCCCGATCGCGTCACAGAGCTGAAGAACGGGGAGAGGTCTGTGTAAACAAACCTCTCCCCGCGCTCCCTACACTGCCTGTCAATGATCGGCTGTTCCCTGTCATCGGGAAAGCCGATCAGTGATGTCAGGTGTAAAGCCACGCCCCCTAGTGTAAAAAAAAACACACACACACACACTGACGTGACCCCTCCCCGCCCTCTAGTGGTTAACTCCTTCACTGCCATTGTCATTTACATAGGAATCCGTGCATTTAAATAGCACTGATTTCTGTATAAATCACAATGGTCCCAAAAATGTGTCAAAAATGTCCGATGTGTCCGCCATAATGTCGCAGTCATAATAAAAATCGCTGATCGTCGCCATTACTAGTAAAAAAAAAAAAATATTAATAAAAATGCTATAAAACTATCCCCTATTTTGTAAACGCTATAACTTTTGCGCAAAGCAATCAATAATCGCTAATTGCTTTTTTTTTTTGTTTTTTACCAAAAATACGTAGAGAAATACGTATCGGCCTAAACTGAGGAAAAAAAATGTTTTGTTTTTATATTTTTTGGGGGATATTTATTATAGCAAAAAGTAAAAAATATCGAATTTTTTTCAAAATTGTCACTATATTTTTGTGTATAGCGCAAAAAAAATAAAAACCGCATAGGCGATCAAATACCACCAAAAGAAAGCTCTATTTGTGGGAAAAAAAGGACGCCAATTTTGTTTGGGAGCCACGTCGCACGACCGCGCAATTGTCAGTTAAAGCGACGCAGTGCCGAATCGCAAAAAAGGGGCCTGGTCCTTTTGGCTGCAAATTGGTCCGGGCCTGAAGTGGTTAATTAGCTTTGTTTCCCTTCTCTGGATCCTCTCCATTTCCAGCACATCCCTCCTGAGGACTGGTGCCCAGAACTGGACAGCATACTCCAGGTGCGGCCGGACCAGAGTCTTGTAAAGTGGGAGAATTATCGTTTTATCTCTAGAGTGAATCCCCCTTTTGATGCATGCCAGTGTTCTATTGGCTTTGCTTGCAGCAGCTTGGCATGGCATGCCTCTGCTAAGCCTGTCATCTACTAGGACCCCCAGGTCCTTTTCCATCCTAAATTCCCCCCAGAGGTTCTCCTTAGCGAGTAACTTGCATTTGTATTTTTGGCACCCTAATGCATTACCTTACGTTTTTCAGCATTAAACCTCATTTAGTTAAACGCCATGTAGTTGCCCACCCCATTAATTTGTTCAGATCTTCTTGCAAGGTTTCCACATCCTGCAGAGAAGTTATTGCCCTGCTTAGCTTAGTATCATCCGCAAATACAGAGATTGAACTGTTTACCCCATCCTCCAGGTCGTTTATGAATAAATTAAATAGGATTGGTCCCAGCACAGAACCCTGGAGAACCTCACTACCCACCCCTGACTATTCCGAGTATTCACCATTTATCACCACCCTTTTGACTCGCCCCTGTAGCCAGTTTTTAATCCATGTTCTCACCCTATGGTCCATGCCAACAGACCTCAGTTTGTGAAGTAAACATTTGTGGGGAACTGTATTGAATGCCTTTGCAATATCCAGATACACCACATCCACGGGCCTTCCTTTATCTAGATGGCAACTCACCTCCTCATAGAAGGTTAATAGATTGGTTTGGCAAGAACGATTCTTCATGAATCCATGCTGATTACTGCTAATGATACCATTTTCATTAATGAAATCTTGTATATAATCCCTTATCATCCCTTCCAATAGCTTGCAGAGTATTGATGTTAATGGCTTCCTGACAGGCTCCTGTATATATACGGCGGCAGAATGTCTCTCCTGCGCAAATCGCCGTATACATAAGGCAGCTCCTTTAAGAGCCATAGCAGGTGCGCACGTGTGCCCGCTGCATGGCGATCCCCGCCGGCCACCTGCGATCGTGTGCACGAGAGCCAGCACGGGGATTTGTGTGTTCTCACAGGGGAGGAGAAACAGATCGTCTGTTCCTACTAAGTAGGAACAATGATCTGTCTTCTCTCTGTCAGTCCCATCCCCTCACAGTTCGAACACACCTATGTAACACACATTTAACCCCTTAATCGCCCCCTAGTGTTAACCCCTTCCCTGCCAGTGACTTTTATACAGTAATCAGTGGCTATTTTTAGCTCTGATCGCTGTATGAATGTCAATGATCCCAAAAAAGTGTCAAAACTGTGCGATTTGTCCGCCGCAATGTCGCAGTCCCAATAAAAAGCGCAGATCTCCGCCATTACTAGTAAAAAAAAAAAATAATATAAATGCCAAAAATCTATCCCCTATTTTGTAGATGCTATAACTTTTGTGCAAACCACTCAATATTCGCTTATTGCGATTTTTTTTTTTTTTTACCAAAAATATGTAGAAGAATACATATTGGCCTAAACTTATGAAGAAATTAATTTTTTTTTTTTTTTTTTTTAATTTGGGATATTTGTTATAGCATAAAGCTTTCCAAAATTGTCGCTCTTCTTTTGTTTATAGCGCAAAAAATAAAAACTGCAGAGGTGATCAAATACCACCAAAAGAAATCTCTATTTGTGGGAAAAAAGGACATAAATTAAGTTTGGTTACAACGTCGCACGACCGCGCAATTGTCAGTTAAAGTGATGCAGTGCCATAACGCAAAAAAAATGGCCTGATCAGGAAGGGGGTAAATTCTTCCAGGGCTGAAGTGGTTAAGCTAACTGGCCTGTAGTTCCCAGGGATGTATCTTGGCCCTCTTTTTAAATATGGGTGCCACGTTGGCTTTTCTCCAATCAGCTGGTACCATTTCAGTCAGTGAACTGTCCACAACAATTAGGAACAATGGTCTGGCTATCACCTGATTGAGTTCCTTAACTACTTCCCACCCGGCCACTGCACATATACAGCCGGGTGGGAGCCTTCTACTTCTGATAGGACGTTCCTGAACGTCCTTCAGAAGTAGGGGGATCGCGCGTGCGCGTGCCCGCGCAGCGGCGCGATCCCGATGCGCTCGTGTCACCCGGACACGGCGCATCTCGGATCGGCAGGAGGGCTCTGTGATTGGCCCTCCTGATCACATGACGCCCGTGTCCAATCACAGCTGTCAAGTGATGTAAGCAAACAGCCGGTTGCTAGGCAATCGGCTCTCCTCTCCTCACACGGAAGTCGTCGATGAGGAGAGGAGAGCGGATCGCTGCAGCCGGCTGGTGATCAGTGAGTATTGGCTGTTTTTTTTTACAGCTTTTTACTCACTGATCACCAGTCTAGTGTAAACACACACATGTCCCCACAACACACACATGTCCCCAAATAATAAAAACACATGTCCCCCACATATGTCCCAGTAAAATAACATGTGCCAATGATTATCTGCACACATATGTCCGTGATCACCTGCACACATCTTTACATGATCATTTGCGTACATATGTCCGTGATGACACAAACCAATTATTATACACTTAATGGAATTTTTTTACTAAAAACATGTAGCAGAATGCATTTTGGCTTAAATTTATGACAAAATTTGATTTTATTGGATTTCTTTTAAAAAAGAAAGGAGAAAATATCTTTTTTTTCAAAATTTCTGCTATTTTTTTTCGCTTATATTGCAAAAAATAAAAAAAACAGAGTCGTGAATAAATACCACCAAACTAAAGCTCTATTTGTGCAGACAAAATGATAAAAATGTCATTTGGGTACAGTGTAGCATGACCGCGCAATTGTCATTGAAAGTGCGAGAGCGCTGAAAGCTGAAAATTGGTCTGGGAAGGAAGGGGGCGAAAGTGCCCAGTATTGTAGTGGTTAAAGACTTGCGGGTGTAAGCCATCTGCTCCCGGTGACTTATTTATGTTTAAGTTTTTCAAGTCTATAGCTAATTCTGTCCTCTATTAGCCATGAGGAAGCTTTCTGTGCTATGAAAATAAACATTACAGTCTTGGTTACTCTATCCCCCCCGTTTCTTCTGTGAAAGGAGAAGTATATATTCAATACCTTTGCCATCTCTCCGTCTTTTGTAACCAATGTCCCTTCATCCTTTATGGGGCCAATAAGTTCTGGCCTCCCTTTCTTACTATTTATACTTAAATAGTTATTTTTTTGGGTTAGCTGTGCTTTGCCTTAGACTTCTGTTAAATCCTTTGGGTTTGGTGCACTTTCTGAAATCGCACCAAAACTCCTTAGTTTCTGAGGGTACACTGTGCTGCGCTGCACCAGTGTAAAAGCAGCCTAATAGGTGCTATTGTGCCCTATTATAACCAGTAACACTGACTGCTGCTATAAAAACCTCCATTCTTCCAGGAAGCCATTGCAGTTTTACGGTGAGAATTTGTCTCCAATTGAGGCAAAAGAACATTTCCTTAGTCTGGTCTATTAATCCAAAAAAATGTTCAGTAGGGGTTGAGGTCAGGGACCTGTGCAGGCAACTCAAGTCCCTCCAAACTAAACTCACTAAATCATGTCTTTATGGAGCTGGCTTTGTGCAAAGGAGAACATGTTGGAACAGATAGCACAATATTGGAAGCACACAATTGTCGCATAAATAGCTCCTTAAAGCGTATACCCTTTTTTTGTTTTTTTACCTACAGGTAAGCCTATAATAATTCTTACCTGTAGGTAAAATGAATATCTCCTAAACCTGTACGGTTTAGGAGATATTCACTTTGCATGCAGTCGCTGACATCAGCAGCGCATGCTCTGTGAAGGTCCGGCTAAAGGTCCGGCAGAAGCTGCCGGACGTTGCCGAAAAGAAGTCTCCCGCATGCATGCATGGGAGTGACGACATTGCGACTCCGGCCACTCACAGCGCCAGAGCCGCGAACCCAGAAGACACACTGAAGGGAATTGTCAGCTCCCTCGGCGTGGACCGGGATCAGCTGCCGATGCCTCGTTCTAAGGTAAGTATTTCATAATGAGCTAGTATGCTGTGCCTTTTGCCTTACAGGTTTTAAAAAAAAAAAATACTTTGTGCTGGTATAAATCCTAAAGATACCTACAGGTCAGAGCAAATACTCTGATACAGCCTTTCCCAACTATGGTTCCTCCAAAGGTTGGTATGGGTTCCTTGAGCAATGAGCAATTTCTGCCTCTCAGAAAATGACCACTGACAACAATTATCTTTTCATCTATTAGTAAAGGGGAAATGTTCCCAATAACTACAGATATAAGGAGCATTCTTCCAAGTGACCTTAACGCTAATGTGCCGTGAGCTATAGATATAGTCATGGTTTATTGGGGTTAATTGAGAACAGAAAGTAATGTCAAGGGTTCTTCCACCTTACAAAGGTTGAGAGGGCTACTCTGGGGTATAGTTGAATTTATATAGAGTTAGGACTGCAGATGATACCGGTGTGCCATGAAGTGGCTCTGCAGCTTAGGCATGTATTTGCAAATGTGTGCAAATGAAACCCCTGTTTTTAACGTAATCTGTTAGACGGAATAATTTGGTTGGTTGCAGGCTGGGAATTTTCTTTGGTTTGGTTTTGCATGCTTTGCCCTTTCATGTGCTCCTTGCTGCTAAGGCCAGTTCAGGTGGGGGCAGTGGCCACTAGTTTTCACTGTTGGAATGCTGGTGATGGGACGCACTGGACACCATTGCTGCCATTGTGCTATATGCTGGGTGTCCAGTGCGCCCCTGTACCTCTAATAAGGGGTGGGCTCCCTACAGGCTCATCTGCCTTCTACCTATCCATTATTATTATGCGTGTACTATGGAGGCTCTCAAAAATGTAATGATTTAGGACTGCAGATAATACTGGGGTACCGTGCAGCTTACGCATGTATTTGCAAATGTTTGCAAACTGTTATGCCGCGTACACACAGTCGGACTTTACGATGTGAAATGTTGGATGTGAGCTTGTTGGCTGAAAGTCCGACCGTGTGTATGCTCCATCGAACATTTGTTGTCGGACTTTCCGCCAACAACTGTTGGCTAGCAGGTTCTCAAATTTTCCGCCAACAAAACTTTGTTGTCGGACTTTCCGATCGTGTGTACACAAGTCCGTCTCACAAAATTTCACGCATGCTCGGACTCAAGTACGAGCCGGAAGCGATCGGTCTTGTACAAATAGCATTCGTAATGGAGATATCACGCACGTCTAGTACGTCACTACGTTCATAATTGTTGGCCAACATTTGTGTGACCATGTGCATGCAAGACAAGTTGGAGCAAACATCCTTCGAACAAAAATCCACAGTTTTGTTGTCGGAAAGTCCGATTGTGTGTTCGGGGCATTAGACAGGATCATTTGGTTGGTTGCAAGCGAATTGGTGAGTTGAGCTGGGAATTTTCTTTGGTTTTATTTTGTCTGGGGTATAGTTGACCAATCTTTTACTTTCTTCATCACTCACTAAATAAAGTAACTGTGGTAGCTGGGTGGAATTTTTTATGAAAATTGATTTCAGAGTAACATTTCATAGCAGGGAAATATTTTATGGGCCTCTATTTCTAAGAAATTCTAAGGCCAATACAGGGTGCACTGTCACTATTGGAAAACTATTTTGTTGTGTTGGCAAACAGTTTCAAATCTATAGTCAGCATAAGTCTACCAGTGTATAATGCTACATATTACACCTTTTACACTTTTAATTTTTAAGCTATAACGGTATTTTTATTGTATGTTTTTTTTAATTTATTTTTTATTTTTTTATTCATTTAACAATGACGCATTTAGTAGAAAACAAGACATTTTAATAGGACACTCTAGGGTGTGCTTACTGGGACCAGTAAAGACATGAATGGATTAAGCCCAGTCAATAGTCTGAGTCTTTTATTGTAAGGGCTTGAGTGCCTGTATTAAGAAAAGCACTGTAAAAGGATTCCACAGTCAGGGTGCATTACCAGTAAAAGCTAATAAAGACAATTTCTGAAAATAGCAGGAACCATACAGCACCTGCACAGAAGATAAGCAATAATGCATTTCACCGACATACCAGGGCGAGACTCCATCAAAGGGCATCGCAAGGTTACTACAAGAGTTCAGCAGCTGTGTCATCAACCCCGGGCTCAACACTGAGAATCTAACAAAATAAAGCATCTTCTGCAGAGCCGTCCCCATTACATGTGTTTACAGTAATAATAAATTACATTTCTAGATGTAATTACACCTGACAATGGGCCAGACAGTGAACACTAATTAAAGGATATGATCACCAAATAAAGAAAATATATGATGTTTTATATATATACTGTACATAGCTAAACTTTCATTGGCCTGTGTCGGCCTGTTGATTTTACCATAAATCTTAAAATATGGATCTATCTTTTTATATAGATATGATCAGATGATGGCAAACCTGCTTAGCCCCCAAACCTTAGATCTAGTCTTTTTGGCCTGCCAAACAATCTCACTTCAGTGCTGCTGTAAAATATTTAGAGTAAAGCCGCGTACACACGATCGGATTTTCCGACGGGAAATGTTGGCTGTCAGGCTGTTGTCGGAAAATCCGACCGTGTGTATTCTCCATCGGACAATTGTTGTCGGACTTTCCGCCAACAATTGTTGGCTAGCATGTCTTCAAATTTTCCGCCAACAAATGTCTGTTGTCGGATTTTCCGAGCATGTGTACACAAGTCCGTCGGACAAAGGTCCAAAGTAAAAACACACATGCTCGGAAGCAGAAGCGGTCGGTCTTGTAAACTAGCATTCGTAATGGAGAATTAACATTCGTGACGTGGCAAATGATGAAATCTCCAAATGCAGTGCACAATTCTCTTCTTCTTTAAAGTGGAAGTAAACCCCCCTATCGTTTTCAGCCAAGGAAGCTGCCATCTTTGCCTCTGTTTAATCTTCAACTGCCACGGTGCTGCACATGTGATCGGTTATGACACCAGCCATTGGATGGTTTGACTGTTTGGTTGAGAGCACAGCCAATGTGCAGTTAGCATTCCCGGCATGCCTTTTTTTTTAAACCGTTAAATCGATGGGTTTACTTCCGCTTTAATGGGATAATAATGAAGCTGCTTTGCTGGTGATACTGATGGAGTTATGCCAAACAAATTTTCAAAGGCTTTTTTTTTCTAATGATATCAAGAATAATATTATTATGCTTTTTTTTTTTTTTTGTGCAAGTTACCACAACACCATTATCCCGTAGTTTTTTATGATCAAAGATACAACTATGTTGGTGTCCCTTGTTGTTTTTAAATTTAAATTTTTAAAATGTAACTGCCTACTCCCAAACTGTCATTTGAATTAAAACACATAGCCAAGTATTATTCTCCACAATTTTTTTATTGTGCACTAAAAAAAAAAAGATTTAGACATGCTATCTGCGAATAGTACTTAACCAAAAAGTGCATTCTATGCATCCAAAAATATACCAAATCAAATCATTATTCAATCAATAATGTCAAAGCAATAACTCCAAGGCCAATAATAAATAACACGTTATCTCCTCCGATTCCGCAACATGTCTGGTTGACGAACGGCCTTTCAGAAAAATGAAATGAGAAGCGCTAAATGAAAAACGCAAAAAGAAAAGTGCGAATCAACGTTCACCAAACTTCTGCTAACACGAAATTAGCAGAAGGAGCCCAAAGTGTGGCGCTAAAGAGCTGGAAAACCACATAATACATCTAGTACGTCACTCCGGTCGTAATTGTTGGCCAACATTTGTGTGACCGTGTGTATGCAAGACAAGTTTGAGCCAACACCCTTCGGACAAAATTCCACGGTTTTTTGTTGTCGGAAAGTCTGATCGTGTGTACGGGGCTTTAGACTCCTAATGTGTTTATGTGAAAATTCCAGCAGTAAGATTTTACCTAAGCTGTAGATTTCATTAGAATAATGCCTGGGGATCCAGCCATCAATGTCTTTAGTCAGACACTTCCTGCTATAGGTGACAACACTTTCCCCCTATCTCCCAATTGCTCTACTGTGTTGCTCCAGTGGCGACTATAGGTGCAGGGCTGCTGATAAGGCAGTGCAGCCAGCCCTCTTGTACTGGGCCCAGGCCCCATCAGTTCAAAAGGGGGGCCCCGGGCACCTGCTGAGTGGGAGGGCCAGCTGTACTACCTTACTGCAGACACAGATCCTCTTCTGCATTACCCTGCAGCACTGCCGGCTTCTACTCCGCTCCCTCCCTCCAGCTGTGCTGTAGGGGGATGAGTTCTAACATCTGCACCCCTTTTCCCTGCAGCTTGGCCGGCTTCCCTCCTCTTCTGCCGAAAGCTGCTGCGGGCACACAAGGTAATGTTTCAGGATGGGAGGGGAGCCAGGAAATATGTCATATAATAATGACTTTAGTGTATGGTTAGTGAAAATATAATTTGATATTTTCTGAGGGGTGGTGGGGGAGTTGGGGAACAGGGCCCTCTCAGGTAGACAGTATGGGCCCCCATGATTTCTAACTGCAGCCCTGTATAGGCATAGCTCCCAACTGTCCCTGATTAGGAGCAATGTCCCTCTGTCCCTCATTCCTCCTCATTTGTCCCTCATTTTGGTCTGATCTATATAGTTGTATATAAAATGCACTTTTTATTTTTCCAAAAAGTATTTCCCAGTGCTAAACCTTTCCTCCAATTTCTAAATTGCTGCATTTGTACATTTTAAAAAGCCAATATAAAGGAATATTAGTGGTAAAAAAAAGCACTTGTGGATTTAATTAACCTTTTCTTGGGGTTAATTCTCCTTTTAAGGGGGTGTGGCAGGGGGCGTGTCCTATGCCTACATACATTTGCTAGTAGGTGTCCCTCATTCCCATCTCAAAATGTTGGGAGGTATGTATAAGTCACAATGCTGATGCTCATTGTTCAGGAATATTCCACCGTTTTTAACATCGGAAAGTCACCCTGAGCATATATATGCAGCTGTTGCTGTAATGCATGCATGTAGACAGCGAGAAGCTGCAAAGAGACAGTTGGAAATCAGAAGCACTGAGATGCAAAGGATTAAAAAAGGTCATAACAATATTTTCTAAACCTAAAACATTCATTAGTTTATCATACACAGTTCTTTACCACACTATGGGGGTTACTTACGAAAGGCAAATCCACTTTGCACTGCAAGTGCACTTGGAAGTGCAGTCGCTGTAAATCTAAGGGTTAGATCTAAAATGAGTGGAAGCTCTTCTGATTTTATCATCCAATCATGTGCAAGCTAAAATGCTGTTTTTTATTTTCCTTGCATGTCCCCCTCGGATCTACAGCGACTTTACTTCCAAGTGCACTTGCAGTGCAAAGTGGAGTTACCTTTAGTAAATAACCCCCTATCATCTGGGATCTACTTTTAGGCCTTGTTCACACAGGGCTTGCTACAATGTATGCCCATGTTGTGTTTACTCACATGGGGATGCACAAGTGCTCCGTACTTCCCTGTGCAAGCAGTCCCCTTGATGTCAATAGGGAAGCAGCAGCTGCAGAGGCACAGCAGCTGCTCCCAATTGGCCAATTGTGTGGGTACAGGTGCATGTCGCTGAACACCTACTGGTTGCATTTGCGGCCATGCATCTGCGCTGATGTCAAATTGGGAGCAACGACTGTGATTGTGCGGCTGCTGCATCTCAATTGCTATGAATAGGACTGCCTGAATGGGGATGCACAGAAGAGCTATACATCCCCCGTGTGGGTAAACACAGCCCACGCATGGGCGTATGCTGCACTATGCCCTCTGTGAACAAAGCTTAAAGCATAACCTAGCCCAAAAACAAAAATGTTTCATATATTGCAGCTTACCAGCCCATGTGGTGGCTGCATACGATTTTGTGGGGATCCTACGAATAGCACATGTCCTGCCCCTAGGTGGTTATGCTGCCTCTTCCACTGCAACTATGGAAGACGCCATACTGTAGATGTCACCTAGGCTGGACCTCATCTCTTTTACATGGGGATACATTAGTAGTTTACAGAAGGAAGATAAAATAGTTGCATGCTTCCAGTTCATCTCATCGTTATCATCGCACCCAGCTGTCCCTGATTCCGAGGGACTGTGCCTGATTTGAAACAAAGTCCCTCTGTCCTTCTTTCCTTCTCATTTGTCCCTCATTTTGGTCTGATCTATATACAGTGGCTTAAAAAAGTATTCATACCCCTTTAAATTTTCCACATTTTGTCATGTTACAACCAAAAACGTAAAAAAAAAATTTTTAGGGGGATTTTATGTGATAGACCAACACAAAGTGGCACATATTTGTGAAGTGGAAGGAAAATGATAAATGATTAAAATTTTTTTTTACAAATAAATATGTCAAAAGTGTGGCGTGTGTTTGTATTCAGCCCCCTTTACTCTGATACCCCTAACTAAAATCTAGAGGACCCGATTGCCTTCAGAAGTCATCTAATTAGTAAATAGAGTCCACCTGTGTGTAATTTAATCTCAGTATAAATACAGCTGTCCTGTGAAGCCCTCAGAGGTTTGTTAGAGAACCTTAGTCAACAAACAACCTCATGAAGGCCAAGGCACACATCAGACAGGTCAGGGATAAAGTTGTGAAGAAGTTTAAAGCAGGGTTAGGTAATAAAAAAATATCCCAAGCTTTGACCATCTCACGGAGCACTGTGCAATCCATCATCCGAAAATGTAAAGAGTATGGTACAACTGCAAACCTACCAAGACATGGCCGTCCACCTAAACTGACAGGCCAGGCAAGGAGAGCATTAATCAGAGAAGCAGCCAAGAGGCCCATGGTAACTCTGGAGGAGCTGCAGAGATCCACAGCTCAGGGGGGAGAATCTCTCCACAGAACAACTATTAGTCGTGCACTCCACAAATTTGGCCTTTATGGAAGAGTGGCAAGAAGAAATCCATTATTGAAAGAAAGCCATGAGAAGTACCATTTGCAGTTTGCGAGAAGCCATGTGGGGGGACACAGCAAACATGTGGAAGAAGGTGCTCTGGTCAGATGAGACCAAAATTTTACTTTTTGGCCTAAAGGCAAAATGCTATGTGTGGCGGAAAATTAACACACCATCCCCCACCGTCAAACATGGTGGTGGCAGTGTCATGTTGTGGGGATGCTTTTTTTCAGCAAGGACAGAGAAGCTGGTCAGAGTTGATGGGAAGATGGATGGAGCCAAATTCAGGGCAATCTTAGAAGAAAACCTGTTATGCCGCGTACACACGAGCGGATTTTCCATCGGAAAAATCTTGGATGTTTTTTCCGACGGAATTCCGCTCATACACACGGTCACACAAAAGTTTGCTCAACTTTCGACCGCCAAGAACGCGGTGACGTACAACGCTACGACGAGCCGAGAAAATTAAGTTCAATGCTTCCAAGCATACGTCAAATTGTTTCCGAGCATGCGTAGGTATTTTGCACGTCGGAATTGCTACAGACGATTGGAATTTCCGATCAGAAACCTTTTCCGACCAAAAAATTGAGAACCTGCTCTCAATATTTTGCTGGCTGGAATTCGGCCAGCAAAAGTCCGATGGAGCATACACACGGTCGCATTTTCCACCAAAAGCTCTCATCTGTCTTTTGCTGGCCGAATTTCCGATCATGTGTACGTGGCATTAGAGTCTACAAAAGACTTGAGACTGGGGTCGAGGTTCACTTTTTTAGCAGGGCAATGACCCTAAACATACAGCCAGATCTACAATGGAATGGTTTAGAACAAAGCATATTTATGTGTTAGAATGGCCCAGTCAAAGTCCAGACCTAAATCCAATTGAGAATCTGTGCCAAGACTTGAAAATTGCTGCTCACAGACGTTCTCCATCCAATCTGACAGAGCTTGAGCTATTTTACAAAGAAGAATGGGCAAAAATTTCACTCTCTAGATGTGCAAAGCTGTAGAGACATCCCCAAAAAGACTTGCAGCTGTAATTGCAAAGAAAGGTGGTTCTACAAAGTATTGACTCAGGGGGGTTGAATATAAATGCACGCTATACTTCTCAGATATTTATTTGGAAAACCATTTTTTCATTTTCCTTCCATTTCACAATTATGTGCCACTTTGTATTGGTCTATCACATAAAATCCCAATAAAATAAATTTACGTTTTTGGTTGTAACATGACAAAATGTGGAAAATTTCAAGGGGTATGAATACTTTTTCAAGGCACTGTAGTTAGTTCTACCATTTGGCGTGGTAGGGAGCACAGTGTGCCTCTTTATTAGGCTCCTTTCACACGAGGCGGACTCCGCTTCCACGGAGCCCGCCTCTGTCCGCCGGCTCAGCGGGAGATCTCTCCGTTGATCTCCGCTGAACCGGCAGATGACAAGCCTCTCTCCGCTCACTGAGCGGGGAGGGGCTTGCGAGCGCCGCTGGTCTCTATGGAGAGATCGGATGAAAACGGACAGTGTGTCCGTTTTCATCAGATCTTACCCGATCCGATCCGCCAGCGACGGATCTGGACGTAGAGCCATACGTCTGCTTTTGGCGGATCGGACCGGGTCGGATGTCAGCGGAGATGTCTCCGCTGACATCCGATGCTCCATAGACTAACATGGAGCGCCCGTTCAGATCCGGATCTGAACGGTCCGTCCATGTGAAAGGGGCCTTACACTCCTATCGGGGGGAGTGCTTGTACCTATACTCTGACAAAAAAAGCCTTAATTTTGTGTACCAATGACAAAGTTTTTAGATTTTCTCCACACTCCAATATGTTTTACTTTTTGTATAAAATCCTGTACTTCCAGCCTCTTCGCCCTATGGTGCACAGCAGAGAGTCTTCTTTCTGTTATCAGATGTATATTGTGTTCTGTAGGACAGAGGTTACGTCTCTTAGGAATATATTGAGTGGACTGGGCTTTCTGCCCTCCCAAGATGAAAGCAAGAGAGCTTTTGTGTAGTGTAGTATGGTGTAGTCTAGTATGGGTCACTGTTCTTAGTAGACATTGATTATCTTTTCACAAGGAGCTAGAATTGTATTTTCTCTGACGACCTACACATCCTAAGGGTCTCATAATAAATGCTACCTTGAACCTTTTGTTTTGTTTAATGTGGCATACAATTTTGCAATATAATACAGGAAATTGTATTTAAGTAAAGCTAGTGACCTTTTGCTCTTGATGATTGGCTGCTGCATAAGCAATGCATACACATTAATTACATTTCAGGTGTAATATTGTGTGTGTGTGTGTGTGTGTGTGTGTGTCAGCACTGTCAAAAATGTTATTAAATAAAGTATATCTCTAGCCAAAACTTATTTTTATGTGAAAGAACTAGAACCTCTGTTGGTTTTTATTGTTATACAGTAAATGTCCTATTGGAGAGATTTGCCCACAGAGTCCATTCACACAGGGGCAACTTTGGATCCGACTTGAAGTCGCCCCAAGTTGCCTCAAATCGCGCGACATGATAAAATCAATGTATGTGAATGAGAGCCGTCTTAATGCACACTACAGAAGTCGCTCCGACTTCAGAAAAGGTTCCTGTACTACTTCAATCCGACTTCTAGGCAACTTGTACCCATTGATTTCAATGGAAGTTGCCTCCAAGTCGGATCCCATGTCTTAAAGCGAAGTTCCACCCACAAATGGAACTTCCGCTTTAAGCACTCCTTACCCCCTTACATGCCACATTTTGGCATGTAATTTTTTTTGGGGGGGGAGTGGGGGCTTCATTAGGAGGGGGACTTCTGTCCCACTTCCTCCTTCCGCCCAGGAACCGCCTAGGCGACTCCTCCTTTAGTCTAAGGCGGCCCCTCCCTCTAGGCGATCTCCTGGGACAAGTGACAGGTCCCAGGAGATCGCCTATCCACTCCAGGAGCGCAGCGCGACTCGCGCAAGCGCCGTGCGTGCCCGACCGTGAAGACGAAAGCTGTCACGGCCGGGTGCCCTGAGTGGCAATGGAGGCGCTAGCGAAGAGGAGGGGGAGAGGAGCGACACCCCGTTCGGCCACATCGCTGGACCGTGGAACAGGTAAGTGTCTGTTTATTAAAAGTCAGCAACTACACTTTTTGTAGCTGCTGACTTTTAAAAGGCCTGGAACTCCCCTTTAACTGAAGCAACTTTCCAGGAAGTAAAAATAGTTTTCTACGCAAACCCCTCCCTCCCACAGAGCTGATTATTATGTGATTGGCCACTGGCAAAGTCCCTTGTCCTGGAGGCAACTTCAAGTTGCCTTGTAAGTTGCCTCAAGTCGCGCTGTGATTCATACTCAAGTCGTGTCCAAGTTGCCTCCCAAAGTCACGCTGGAAGTCGTGTTGCCCCTGTATGAATGGACACTGTTTATCCTGGTGACAGTGGGACAAATATTGATGGTACATCCAAAGTTTTACAGTTGTCATTGGAGTAGAAGGTTACATAGTAACATAGTTGGGCTGAAAGAAAAGCAAGTCAGTCTAGTATAGAAAACCTCCATATACAAAACCCTTTACCCACAATTGACCCAGGCAAAGGTGAAAAATAACAAAAAAACCCTATAACGCATGGTCCAATTTGCTCTAGTGGGGGAAACAATCCTTATTGATCCTACAATAGCAATTGGATATTCTCTGGATTAACACTCTCTGGTGTTATTAGGGTTGAGCGAGATCCTCCATTGGGGCAGCTGTTTCAAAAATTACTTTCTAAGAAGGGATTTTGGGGCAGAAAGTGAGGGAAAATTGTCCCAACAAGACAGTAAATGTAAAAATATTTGTTTTTGCTGCTGTGATATGACTTCTTGTTAGCGGGTGGCTATATAGCCATCCTCCCTTCCTCGCTCCTGAGATGGACTGTAAACTATGGACTATGGGATTTGTAGTTGTATACAGCAGTGCACATTACCACAAATAATACACACTGGGGATGATTTAATAAAACTGGAGTGTGCAAAATCTGGTGCAGCTCTGCATAGAAACCAATCAGCTTCCAGGTTTTTTTTTTTTTTTGTCAAGCTAAAGTAAGAAGCTGATTGGCTACAATGCAGAGCTGCACCAGATTTTGCATTTCCAGTTTTAGTAAATTAACCCTATTGCTTCTTCCAAACAGAAGTGAGGGGGAAATGGAGCTCACGGAGGATGTTTCAGGGAGACAGAAAAACACAGTTATGCCGTGTACACACGGTCGGAATTTCCGATGGAAACAGTCCGATGGGAGCTTTTCATCGGATTTTCCGACCATGTGTATGCCCATCGGTCTTTTTCTGTTGGAATTTCCGACGGACTTTGGATTGAGAACCTGTTCTTAATTTTTCCGACGGAAAACCTTTCTATCGGATTTTCCGATCGTGTGTATGCAATTCCGACGCGCAAAATGCCAACGGATGCTCGGAAACAATTCGACGCATGCTCAGAAGCATTAAACTTCCCTTTTATAGTGCAGTCGAACGTGTTTTATGCCGTGGTGTTATTGACCATCGGAATTTGGTGTGACCGTGTGTAGGCAAGACAGTTTGAGCAGAATTACGTCGGAATTCCGACGGGAAAACCATCAGAGCGTTTTCCGACGAGAATTCCGACCATGTGTACGCGGCATAAGAAACCATTTCATGAAATATAAGATAGCAGCGCCATTAAGTAGTGAATGTGTGTATCATTTGTTTTTTTGCAGAATAAGGATAGTGTTTAGTGTCACCTTAAAATACAGTTGGCCAAAAACAATGATCATTTTTCCTTTAAGACATTCTCTTATGCAACTATGGGAAGGCAACTTTAATCTAAAATGTTGTATTTTTTCCTATTTTTATCATTCCGTCCCTTTAACAATCTATATGCTAAACAATGAAAGCTAGAAGGTAAAAGTAATGGTGTTCTTTTTAATTTCGGTCGTTGTGATCTAGCTCGGTCAAAAGGTCTCAGTGACCAAAGAAGTGTTTGATATAATTGAATTAGAGATGGCAATAAAAATCAAAGAAAAAGATTACCCCTGTGGAGCAATACCAATGCTGGCTATCCGTTCCTCCTGACAGTGCAGCACACGAGACAGCCGGACAGATGGGAGTGTAGATAACTCCAGGTTATATTTTGTCTGTCGTATTTCATGGATTTATAGTAATCACATAGCTATAAACTATAGAAAGCAATAAATGCTGGAATTCTAATCCAGTCTGTGTATTAGGACACAGAGGAGTATTCCTAGAGGAAAGCTGCGTTTTTATTATGCAGGGGTTTGCTTTTTAAAGAACTGCAAAACAAATTTAATGTAAATCAAAAATGTGATCCATATGTTTATTTTCTGAGCAATTAATAAAATGATCTTTAAATCCACCATCTTCACTCCATGTTAATTTATCCTTATCTGCACACCTGCTGAATCTACAAATTAGGCTGGTAGTGAATAGGACTGAAGTAGCTGCTGGAATGGGGAAGCAATGGTAGATCAGAGGTGTTTGATTTAAAATAAAGTAAACCTGTATCGGCTGCAACTAATATGTAGCAAGGTTGCAGATGCATAGTCTTATACTGTATACCAGAGGCAGTGGCGGCTGGTATACAATGTTTTTATTTATTTTTTATTTTTTTAGAAGCACATGATACGAGCCAGCGGCTCCAATTGGCTTCAAAAAGGGTGGGCTCGGGGGGGGGGGGAAAGGAGAAATGAGCCTGGAGCCCACCTACTTTTGTGACATTAGTGAATTCATATTCGCTATTGTCTTCCTGCTTCTTCTCCCGGCCAACCAGGAAGCGGGTCTTGGTCGAAAGAAGAATCGACTGTCTGGTTTCCAGAACGCCCTGCCCTCCTGGTGACTGGTTGGGCTCGGTGTCCCCCCATCACCTGGCCCGAGCCAGCTTCTTCTATCTGGGCACTTCCTGGGCAATGGGGAGGTTTCTGGGCTTGGTGCTCCATTTTTGGGGGAGGGGGGTGCGGCACACAAACCACCCCTCGTTGCTAGCCAGCGATAGGGCCTATGGCGAGATATCATCCCAGTTCCCCCGCCAGCATAGAAGGTAGAAGGTACAGTAGCTTGGGGTAGACAGTGTGGTCATCGTTCTCCTGCTCCCCGTGCAGTCTCAGCTCAGTGTCCATCCGGTTGCTGGGGAATGGGGACATTGCTGGGCTTGGCTCCCCCGGAGGAAAGGGTGGGTAGGAAGTGCCCAGATAGAAGAAGCCAGCTTGGGCCAGGTGATGGAGGGACACCAAGCCCGAGCCCGACCAGTCACCAGGAGCGCAAGAAGGAAGGAAGGAAGACAATAGCAAATATTAATTCACTAATGTCACACAAGTGGGTGGGCTCCTGGGGCAGTTCTCCTTTTCCCCCAAGCCCACCCTTTTTGAAGCCAATTGGAACCTCTGGCTCTAATCATGTGCTTTTAAAAAGAAAACCTTGAAATCCATGCATCCGATGCCCTGCATGGAGATTAGGGGCCAGGCGCATGTGGCGATTAGGGGGGTGGGGCCCCTAATGGAGCGGCCGCCACTGACCAGAGGTCTCCAAATTAAAGCCTGTGTGCCACATCCAGCCTGCTACAAGATTTTATCTGGCCTGCAGCTAGGATCAATTGTGCATCTTAAAGTCCGCCATGGACGGTTTGAGTCCCAGTCAGTTCAGCAGCGACCAGCCGAGAATCAAAGCATATATGGGCAGCCTGTTGGATTATTCATTTGATTATTGCCAGTGGCTTTTGCCAGGAGAACACTATAGCTCTACGGGAGGGATTCCCCCATCATCACTAACCCATGGTTGCTAACTAATATAGAGAGGACACTGATGGGGACCCTGATGGGATGGAAGGGGAGACTGTGATTGAGTCCCAAATGTAAGAGAGACTTTGATGGGTACCCTGATGTAAGGGGAGACTATAATGGGGATGTATTTTTTGGGGCCTGAAAAGCTGTCATATACACTAAGGCCAGCCATACACAAAGTAAATTTCTTTCCTGCAACCATGAGTTGCAGGATTTGCTTGAGTCCCCCATCAACACAGCCAGTGTTGCTGTTGGAATCCCTCCTACCATGCCATTGTCTTCTCCCGGTAGGGGAAGCCGCCCCTGCTGGGAGAAGACAGTGATTATCGCTAGTGACTATAATAGCCACTAGCAATAATTGCAAGAGAATCCGGAAACTTCGTACATTCAGCCTGCCCATTAACGGTTCGAACAGGAAAAGGCAGAGATTTGAACCGTGTAAGGCTTCATTTATACAGTGGGCACTAGAGGGTAGCACATATTACTTTTATCTGGCAGGCCACCCACAGAGCGTTGCTGGAGTTTCTAAATCTTTAATGGAAATATTGACTTTCTTAAAGATGCTATTTGCATATGAAACCACCCTAGTCTCCCATGTGTCATTGCTTGGATCTAGCGATGGGTCATTAAGGTACGGAGCACTACAATATGAGATAGGGGGTACTTATTCTACCTATATGCAAGAGTTTAGCATTTCCTTATTTTTAGAGGCAACAAATCTACACTGATGCCCCGTACACACGGTCGGAATTTCCGACGGAAAATGTCCTATCGGACCATGTTGTTGGAAAATCCGACCGTGTGTGGGCTCCATCTGACTTTTTCCGTTGGATTTTCCGACTGAAAAAATTTGAGATCCTGCTCTCAAATTTTCCGACAACAAAGTCCGATCAGACTTTTTCCGATCGTGTGTAGCGAATTCCGACGGACAAAGTGCCACGCATGCTCAGATCACATTACAAGACCAAAGCTATTGGCTACTAGCCTCTACGTAGTCCCGTCGTACGCAACGAACGTCACCACGTTCAGAATGATCGGATTTTCCAACAACTTTGTCCGACCGTGTGTATGCAACACCAGTGTCGGACAAAATCCGTCGGAAAAATTCAGACGGATTTTGTGGTCGGAATTTCCGACCGTGTGTACGGGGCATAATTGTTTTTGGAAATATGTGACAATGCATATGGTGTTAGTGAACCCCTTTTTTATGCGGAGAGCTATACATCTACCCGAAAATAGGTTCAGTTATGGGAGCAAGAGGGATAGAGGGATTTGGACCTAAAAAAAGTACAGTTGTAGTTGTTTTATTGCATTCAGACTTCTTCCGTTTGTTTAACTATTTGTCTATAGATATGTTTGCTAAGAATGTTTTCTCCATAATCCCTTCCTATATGGTTTGCAGTGTAATTTTGTTCCCATGTAATCGTATGTGAAATGAATCCCCCACTTGCTATAGGCTTCTGGCTTTTGTACAAGTTCAGCTTAGTCCCATCTCCGTTACTGTACTTCCTTCCTGTGTTTTTAGGGAGGATGTTCTGCTCTTTAGGCAAACTGCTAATCATGCTCAACAGGTGTGATGCTGAATGGCATTCCTTCTGTGCGCATTTCTACAGTCATCTCTAGTTTATTGTTGTATTGTCCAAAAATAGTGGCTTACAAAATAACACTGATTTTGTACAATTGCCAAATTCTTATCCAACAGCATTCATTACTCCATATCACGATTAGGCAACTTATGGCTCTCCAGCTGTTGAGAAACTACAAGTAGAGAAGAACAAATTTTTAAATAAGCTCACTTTTTTTTTTTTTTTTAGCAGCAACACATTATTCTAGATATTGGGAATCAGTTAGATATTTATTGCTTGTATAAAAGTCTTATGGATATAAATCTTCACATTGAACCCCAGAAAATGAAACTTAAAGGGAATACAGCGTCACATATAGCATGCATCTACTACTAAGTTGGAAGGTCCATATGTGCTTTCCCTTATTTCCAAACCTGCCCAAAATCCCTGCTGGTGGCAGGACAGCAAAGGAGTTTTCTCCATTTGGCCAACGCTCATTAACAAAATTAGGCACTGCAGTTAGAATCCACTCTACATACACACATGTTGCAAACGCCAGTCAAAATACCGAGTAGTGTATACAACATTACCAACAATTTTTTATTTTTTAACAAACCATTAGTGTTTACAATAATTAATAATGGATAGGAGGAATGCCAAAGGATATAAAAATTAGATGGTTAATGTGATGAGTGCTTTGCATGCCTATGTGACTAGAAAGTCACAAAGGATATCCTTATAGGCAGCAGTCTATCCTGATTTGATTTGTAACTGCAGGTCCCTTTTCAAGCTTAGCAACGAGATAGGCATGCAAGTGGAGATGTGCAGAGGTATTGCCCCGTACACACGGTTGGAAATTCCAATGGAAAATGTCCGATCGGACCATGTTGTCGGAAAATCCGGCCGTGTGTGGGCTTCATCTGACTTTTTCCGTCGGAACTTCCGATGGAAAAAATTTTGAGATCATGCTCTCAAATTTTCCGACAACAAAGTCCGATCTGACTTTTTCCGATCGTGTGTAGGGAATTCCGACGGACAAAGTGCCACGCATGCTCAGATCAAATTACGAGACCAAAGCTATTGGCTACTAGCCTCTACGTAGTTCCGTCGTACGCAACGAACGTCACCACCTTCAGAATGATCGGATTTTCTTTGTCCGTGTGTATGCAACACCAGTGTCGGACAAAATCTGTTGGAAAAAAATCAGATGGATTTTGTGGTCAGAATTTCCGACCGTGTGTACGGGGCTATGTCTCGGCATACCGGATCTGTCAAAATCATGCCCGTTCCCAAACATACAATTTCTAACTCCTGGGGGATATGCAAGGGGACTAACTGGGCCAAAACTCCTCTGTTCATCACAATGAGGTTCGAGGAGCCCATCACTGGGCGTGATGCACTGCAGCTCTTTCTTATTAACCTGGCCAACCAACAAGAGAGAAAGCAATAGAAAATCCAACATTTTATAGAACAAGAGTTGATGGGAGATCTTCCAGTAGGAGCACCTGTTCCATTAACAACTGTCTAAGAGGAGAAATGACCTCATTTTGTAAATATTTCCTCTTACTTGCTGTTGTATCTGTAGGACAGGAAGTAAAGAGAGATATCCCCAATGACCAATGATGTGAATAGCAAAAAGCACGCTAACAGGGGTTATAACCCGTCCCCACTCTATTTAAATATTTAAAATATATATATATATTTTGGCTATATATACACTTTAATACCAAGTGCAAAGTCCTTTCCACCATATCATTTTTCATCTCTCCATTAAAAAAGATGAATTATTATTACCATTATACAGGATTTATATAGCGCCAACAGTTTGTGCAGCACTTTACAGCGTTAGGGCAAACAGTACCATTACAATACAATTCAATACAGGAGGAATCAGAGGGCCCTGCTTGTTAGAGCTTACAATCTAAAAGGGAGGGTCAAGTGATACAAAAGGTAATAACTGTGGAGGATAAGCTGATGAAGAAAATGAAGGTACAGTTGTTAGGTGGAGACAGGATAGGCTTCTCTGAAGAGAAACGTTTTTAGGAATCACCTAAAGATGGACAGAGTTGGAGACAGACGGACAGATTGAGATAGGGCATTCCAAAGGATGGGAGAGACTCGGCAGAAGTCCTGGTCTGGAGGTGAGCATGGGAGAAGGTGACGAGGGAGGTAGAGAGCACGAGGTCATAGGTGGAACGAAGAGAAAGATTTGGTTGATATTTTGAGACTAGGTTAGTCATGTGGCTGGGGGTCACGTTGTGGATAGATTTGTAAGTTGTTAGTATTTTGAATTTAATTAATTGGGTGAGTGACAGCCAATGGAGGGTTTGACAGAGAGGGGTAGCAGACACTGAGCGGTTTGTAAGGTGGATGAGTCTGGCAGTATCATTCATGATGGACTGAATAGGGGATAGTCTGTTATGGGCCGTACACACGATAGGATTTTCCAACAACAAATGTTGAATGTGAGCTTGTTGTCGGAAATTTCGACCGTGTGGATGCTCCATAGAGCATTTGTTGTGGGAATTTCCGCCAACAAATGTTTGAGAGCAGGTTCTCAAATTTTCCGACAACAAGAAATTTCGAGTGTGTGTACACAATTCCGACGCACAAAAGTCCATGCATGCTCGGAATCAAGCAGAAGAGCCGCACTGGCTATTGAACTTCATTTTTCTCGGCTCGTTGTACGTCACTTCGTTCTTGACATGCAGAATTTCCGACAACATTTGTGTGACCGTGTGTATGCAAGACAAGTTTGAGCCAACATCCTTCGGAAAAAAATCCACAGTTCTGTTGTCGGAAAATCCTATCATGTGTACATAGCTTAAGAGTGTGCCAATGAGGAGGGAGTTGCAGTAGACGAGATGGGAGATAACCAGGGTGTGAATTAAGAGCTTTGTGGTCTCATTGGTTAGGAGGGGGTGTATTTTGGAGATAAAATCTCCAAACTAAAATTACCGTATATACTCGAGTATAAGCCTACACGAATATAAGCCGAGGCACCTAATTTTACCACAAAAAATGGGAAAACTTATTGACTCGAGTATAAGCCTAGGGTGATAAATGCGCAGCTACTATAAGTGGAAAAGACGGTCAACAATGCCTATTTGCAGCCTCACTGTGCCCATTTGCATGCCTCACTGTGCCCATTTGCAGCCATAGGTCCCCTAAACTTTAAACTTGGTAGTTAAGGGTTCCTAAATGCCCCCTAGCTGCAGCCAAATTTGGGGTCTCTGGACCCAAATGACTGCTGCAGATGGACACAGTTGACCGACTTTGGGTCCCTGTATCTTGGGGTCACTTGGTGCTAGGAACCCCATCTTTGGATATGTTGTAGAGCTAGGTCCACTGGGGTTCCTAGCACCAAGTGGCCCCGAGATACGGGGCCCCAAAGTCAGATCGGAAAATGTCATTTTCTGCTGCAGAAAAATGCTTGACTCAAGTATAAGCCGAGGGGGGCATTTTCAGCACAAAAAAATGTGCTGAAAAACTCGGCTTATACTCGAGTATATACACGGTAGATAAAAATGAATAGAAACAAATAATTTTATTTGCCAAAATATAGTTTTGCCTGGCCTTATTTCTTTGTCTGCAATTTATAAGCACCATAGCGGTAAGCCAAAGGGACCGATGACATCCCCAGGCCAGTAGGGCACCGCTGGTCAAATGTCTGTGGCCAGCTTTTAAATGTCAATTAAAATAATCAAGGATTTCACCTGCTTCTCTATTTAATTAGGGGAAGACTCCCCTAGTTTTGGGTCTCCCTGCCCTTTGTATTGCGGATAAAGGAAACTAGACTTGGCAACGTCCTTATTTTCTGCAGACGTCTGCACAGTATGTACGAGATCATGTCCCCAAATTTTGCAGGTGTTTTTTTTTTTTTTCTTTTTTTACAGAATATGTTTCACACTTGACAGACGTATGAATACTTATTGTTGCGAGATTCAAATTGCAAAGCAATTCTTGGTGTAAAATTCAACAGCAGCTGCTCTGCAACAAAACAGGCAAGAAAAGGCAACCAATTACGGTGATTGCTTTGAGGCAAGATATTTGCTTATAAGGTGAAACATTTGTCTTGGCAGGAAACCTTTTTTTTTTTTTCTATCCTAATTCTTTTTTAAGGGGTGCCTGTTGCATAATCTTTAAATATTGTGTGGTCCACCATTCAGGATCTCAGAGTATTTCTATCAAGTTGTTCATTTTCTAGGCCCACCCAGTTTGCTATTGAGAAGTCCCAGAAGTAATCCCCTCTTTATGAAACAGCAGGCCCAGCAATCCTAATGCAGAAACATTTTTTTTTTTTTTTTTTTTTTTCAGGGACAGTGGAGAAATGACGTCTTCAGTGGACAAGGAACTATGATTCATTGCTCGGGAGTAATTTATGATGGCCCATGGATCAATGGCCATCCTGCTGGTACGCACTTTATTATGCTATCCAATTATGACTAAGACAACACGGTAAACTTAATACATTGGCACCATTCCATTGATTATTAGGGGCTGCCTTTGGTATGTGCCACCATGTGTTCAATAGAACCCAGACCAGTCTCTGTAATATGACAGCAACTCGAGCTTTAGGCCCTAAAGGAAAAAAAAAAAAAAAGAAAACAAAAAACTAAAATAGAGCAAAATTAGACTTGCCAAGAAAGAAAAGAGAGAGTGACAAGCAACGCTTTTTAGTTTTATTTCAAAGGCATTCGTGCTTTTGTTGCATCCAGTTTCAAATCCCAAGCATCTGTTGTGGGTGTACAGGATTAGAGCAGACTAAGAGAAATTGATTGTTCCATAATAATATATATTATTTTTCTTCTGTTATTTGTGTGTAAATGCCAGGTGTGTAAAAAATAGGATTAAAACCAACCATACTGTTTTTTTCCCCTTTCAAATAATTTAGATAATAGTAGAAAACTGTATAAAGTGGAAGCACATAAAGATATATGGATGCATTTCTAGACATAATTTGTTATGTTAAAGGAAAACTGTAGTCTATTTTCAGTAAGTGCATATTTTGAGCTTTTATTATAAGGCTTGTTATAAGGCTTCCTTTAAATGGGGCTCACATCAGCAAGGACTGTTTCATATTTTTGTCTTGTAATTTCCATACAGATTTGTAACTGCTCCCTCTGGTGGTCATCTGTATGTGACCAGCATTTCCCGCATAATATCTAGGCTTCTGCAGTCTGAATAATTAAGTTCTAAGGCACAGCTATCAGTGTTGTAGCAATATGGAGAGATCCACCGCTCCAGGATGATCCACCCAAACTCAAACTCACAGCTGTTCCTATGGTTAGCGAACCCAGGTGCAGGCACAGCACAAGCTGATAATAATGCAAATTAAAGTGGTTGTAAACCCTTACAAACCACTTTGACCTACAGGTAAGCCTAGATTAAGGCTTACCTGTAGGTCCAATAAATATCTCCTAAACCTACATGGTTTAGGAGATATTTAGAAAAAAAGAGGCATCGCTGTCTACGGCGTAGACAGCGGCGCGCAGGCGCACTGCACATGCCGAGATCACGGCGATATGCCGGTTTCATGCGCATGCGCGGAAGTGACATCATCGCCGCTCCAGCGAATGACAGCGCTGGAGCAGCGAGACCCGGAAGTCACTCCGCGCTTGATGGCGGCGCAGAAGGTCGTGGATGAGGGTCGCTTCGGGAGCTTCGTTTTCAGGTAAGTCATTCATAATGAGCTAGTATGCTAGTTTTTTTTTTGGAGGAGGCTTTACTTCCTCTTTAAGGACTGCCGCACTCCAAAAAATTCAAAAGCCTTTATTGGTAAAATGTTGAAACACACAAAAATAGGTCACAGCAAAGCAGGAAAAAACTGACGCGTTTCACACTACAAAGAGTGCTAACTCATAGCTACTGCACATGGAGAAATATGGCAAATAAATAAATTTCATGATGTTACACACTTTGAGTTGATTGGTTAATTGGTTAATGAATAGTTTAATTGGTGGGTGATCTGGCCAGCTGACTGATCAAAAACCAGACCTGGCCCCATCAAACATTCAATGAAGAACCTTGAACCTGTGTCACTGAAAAAACTCATAAAACTCAAAAGAATAATAGGCTAGGAGTTTTTCCAGTGACACAGGTTGAAGGTTCTTCATTGAATGTTTGATGGGGCCAGGTCTGGTTTTTGATCAGTTAGCTGGCCAGATCACCCACCAATTGAACTATTCATTAACCAATTAACCAATCAACTCAAAGTGTGTAACATCATGAAATGTATTTATTTGCCATTCTTCTCCATGTGCAGTAGCCATGAGTAAGTACTCTTGGTAGTGTGAAACGCGTCCGTTATTTTCCTGCTTTGCTGTGACCTATTTTTGTGTGATTCAACATTTTACCAATAAAGGCTTTTGAATTTTTTGGAGTGCGGCCGTCCAGAGTCCTTAATTTGCATTATTACCAGTGTTGTAGCAATGTTAATTAACGTTGGAGCTGTGAACTAGAAGCACACTACTGTGCACTAAGGCAGACCATAGATTATACAATTTTTCTCTCCTGCAACCAACAGTTTCTGGAAAAAAGATCGTCCAATTCCCCTATCAACACAGTCAGTGTTGACAGGGGAATCCCTCCTGCAGAGTTATTGTATTTTCCCAGCAGGAGGAGGGGGGGGGGGAGCAGGGAGCCGTCTCTTTGTGAAGAACACAATTATTATCTCTAGTGGATGGATCGACTTGGGTACAATCAGCCTGCCCATAGATTACCGTAATCAAATTATGTCTGTTCCCTGCTGAACCAGCCGAGATTCGAACCATCTATGGGCGGCTTAAGTCTGTGACCAAGCTCTTTCTGACAGCAGCATATCTAAAATAGACACACTTGTTTATAGACCATACACCACGAAGGTAAGTATTAAAACCTGTGCATATTTTGAGTCCCTATGGTCAGGATTCAGAGATGACAATGGAGGCACAAATAGGATCCGTAATCAGCGGATCCCACCATCTCCTTCGCATGCTACGCAGACTCATCCCCTTCATCCCGGAAAAGGAAAAATCGGTAGTAGTAGGAACGATCATCAATTCGCGTCTCGACTATGCAAACTCCCTGTACATAGGATTACCGGATTACCAGATTGCACGCCTTCAAATTGTCCAAAACACAGCAGCAAGATTAGTCACCGGAAAGAAACCCTGGGAATCCATATCCCCATCCCTAAGGATGCTCCATTGGCTCAAGGTAAAAGAGAGGATCACATTCAAGACCCTCTGCCTCACCCACAAATGTACACAAGGAAATGCTCCTCAATACCTTTGTGAGAAAATAGAAAAATACATACCAAATCGCAGCCTTCGATCAACAATCCAAAATCGCCTTCTCATCCCCAAAGCTCGCTACAAATCGAAGGGAGAACGAAGATTCGCAGTACAGGGACCCCGGCTATGGAATGCTCTACCGAACAACATCCGCATGGAAGAAAACCATCAGGCCTTCAGGATAAAACTCAAGACCCACCTCTTCTAATACATGGCATCCCAACATGAGCAGTCAAGCGCCTCGAGGCGATTCAGTTCGCAGTTGCAGCGCTATACAAATCATTCATTCATTCATTCATTCAGGATAATTAGCAGAAAAGTATTTAGTGAAATAGTTTGAATAGTATTAGCTATATAAAATAAACGATATGGCTAAATGTTTGTAGACACCTAGCCATCAAAGCTGCCTATATGGTCAAAAGTACGTGGACCCCTTCCAATTATTGTGTGCAGGGTTTTCCAGTGAAGAATGCAATTATTGTTACATCACGCAAAGATTTTTTGGACAATTGTACACTTCCAATCTTGTAACAACTGTTTAGGGAAGGTCCTGCAGAGAACCCTGCACAAATAGGCTCTCGATTGCTCAAGAGATACTGCTGGCAAGTAACTCTCCTGATCCAGCAATTCGCTTCCCTGCACAGATTCACACAGGCAAGCTCTATTTAAGGCCCACTGAGTCCATTCAATGGTTCTTATTTTAACTGAAGCCCTGATGAAGGGGGAATTTTTCTGA
This sequence comes from Lithobates sylvaticus, assembly GCA_028564925.1. Classification (NCBI taxonomy): domain Eukaryota; kingdom Metazoa; phylum Chordata; class Amphibia; order Anura; family Ranidae; genus Lithobates; species Lithobates sylvaticus. The sequence continues at coordinate 146,937,237 of CM053035.1, read as the reverse complement.
CCCCCGAAAGATGTTGGCTGTTTTTTAGTACAAACCAATTTATTAATTTGGACTCTTATCTTTTTGTCTGGTGCTCCTTCCATTTGTACATGTTTTGTACAAAACCTGCTGGGGTACCCACTGGAGGGTAGCCTTGTCTGTTGTTAGCAGACTAACCTGAGACAGTGAGCTCTTCCAATATGTTTGCCTTTTGTACCTCTTGTATGCTTTTTCTTCATAGGAGTCTGCAGAGAGCCCTGATCTCAACCCTATTGAACACCCTTTGAATAAATTGTAATACCGATTGTTAACCAGATCTTCTTATCCTGCATAAGTACCTGACCTCACAAATGCTCCTTTAGCTGAATAGAGACACTCTAAATTGAAAAGCCTTACTGGAAGAGTGGAGGCTGTTATGGCAGCAAACAAGAGTGAGACGCCATCCTTATGTCCTTTGGAATGGGATGCCCAACAGGACATTCAGAACAAAGTGTCCAAATCTTTTGAAAACTCACCCCCCTGACCTACTTTTACTGTCCCTCCACATTCCCCTACCAATCAGTTGCTTCATCAGAGCCCACACAAAATATTTGGCATTTCAGGGTACGGAGGAGCATGTGATTGTCTCTGAGGATATAGTGCTGTGGTTTGTGTAGCCAACCGCCAGGCCTGAGCACTGTTAGATGAGGAGAATGAGAAAGTTGTCAGCCCTGTGTAAGCTCTGACAATGTTTGACACAGTACTTCCAAGGGGTGTGACTTCCAGCTCTGATGGGGGAACAAAGCAGCATAGGAGTATGGTGAAGGTGGCAGGGGTTGGCTTTCAAGAGACTGTCAGCTCGCCATTTATTGTCTCATTAAAGTTCCACCCATTTTTAAATGTACTATCATACACATGCCCATCCGCATTGCAATTGTAAATGGCTATTTTTTTTGTTCGAAATACCTCATTTGTGAGTTTATCTGGCACTTCCAGTCTGGCCACCTAGGCGATGTCGTCATAAGGCGATCCCCTTGGATAGAGAATGGTAATATCCCAGGAGTCCATGGGAATTGCCTACTGTATTTTCTGGCGTATAAGACTACCTTTTACACCGAAATTACACAGCCAAAAAGCAGGGGTCGTCTTATACCCTGGGTCACGAAGCCGCCAGATGGATATCAGTCCGCCGGGCGCTCTGTAAAATTGTAATATGTATACCGTATGCGCCGCTCAGCCAATCCCAGCGGGCGATGCACTCTAATGAATACAGAGCCTGCATGGATTGGGTAACAACCTCTGCCAATCCGAGCAGGCTACATGAGTCAGAGCAGCACGTGCTGATGTCACAGCCTCTGTCAATCCGAGCAGGCTTTGTATCCATCAACAGATTAGTAAAATACAATGCCTGCCGTGATTGGCTCAGCGGTGCACACTGTATTCTGAAGTGTACCTGGCGCTACTGTACTAACACAGCATCATATACTGTGTGTACTTGGTGCTCTACATATTACAAAGCATCCTGTACTGCACATCCAGCTCCAGATCTCCCCTAAAATACAGGTATGATTTATGGTGCTTTGGAGGAGAGGATTCATTGTTGCTGCCTACCAATTGTGGGATCTCTGGGACTTGTAGTTCACCAGTTTTCTTTTTCTGATGTTAAGTCTGATGTTTTTTTTGTTTCTGATGGTTTTTTGTAATGGTGTTGCCTCGGAAGGGGGGTAGTCTTATATGGCGAGTAAAGCCCCAAACCTAAGTTTTCACTGGAAAAATAGGGGGTCGCCTTATACACCCAGTCGTCTTATACGCCAGCAAATACGGTAATACTGAAATCCTGCGTGAATTCCAGATTCAAAATTATGCAATCGGGAGGAGTTAGGCGCCATTTTTCAAGAAGAGTATCTGCCAGTAGGAAGTGCAGCCTCTATGCTTGGGACCACGCCAGTACGCAGTGGCACTACTGCGCAGGCGCAAGATCGGGAGGTGCATACTGGGTATCCAGCTGCACCGAATCCCAGAAATAAAGACAAGCAGGTTTCAGATGCCCACAACTGTGATGGACCTTGCCTGCTTCCGAGATCAGGTTATATTTTAATGATTTCAAACAAACAAAAAGGAACACGTTAGTGACATTATCCAAATGGTAAAGTAGAAGTGCTAACAATGCCGGGGGAGCATTTAAAAAAGAAAATATTTGGGGACTGGAACTTAAAAAGCCAGGTTTCCTTAAAAAATAGCAAAGTTAGCAGTGGTAGTTTCCATATTTCTATCTTAAGATAAAAAGTCTATGCTTCACGTAAATTCTGATTTCCTTTTGTAAGAGGCTGATGTCAGAGACTAAAATCGCTAAAAAGCCAAAAGAAGGCTTTTATAACTACAGCTTTATCAAATTATTTGGTAGGATTTTTTCGGTTCACATACATATTAACTATAGTAGAAGTCAGATGTGTAATAACACTGGCACGTCACTGTACATAATTGAATGTTTTGCGGGCACAGCAGCAAGCTTTCTGAAAAGTGGTTGTATAAAACATGTCAACGCAAACAGATTAAATAAACAGTGCAAACGGACCATGGGAAAATGGAAAACAATACAAGGATTAATGCCCAAGCTTTGGTGAGCTTATCATAAATGGAAAGAAAAGTTTTCTCTAATTTGGCAGTAAAACCTTACGATATGTTGGCAGGAGTAAAATCTTTCCTTTCCCTCTTTAATTCTTGACAGGGGGGCTGGGAATATGAAAACCAGTTGTTAACCACATATAGTCCCTGGTACACACTAAGGTACGGGCTTGTATTGCAATTTATTCATAAGCCACAGAAATCTGATGGATTATGTACCGTTATGCCTAATTGCAAACAGTCAAGGAAACTATATATCGCTTTGGTTATGACAAACCTAATCCTTCAGTGGTCTTGTTCAATCTGCTATTTTAAATATAATGATCCAAAAAGAAAAAGTCTGTAAGCGGCATTGTAATTTCCCTAAAGACTATCTACAGAGCTGCCACCATTTAGAAATTGGCAGTTCGGAAAGTGTTATAAATCTCAGACTTTATTGCCCAGTACAGCGAGTACAATCAGGATAGATATTGTCAGAGTGCATAGAGGTTTTCTATAACAGATCTGGCAGAAAACTTGGCTTGATGCTGCCCCAGTCGATCCTGCTACACTTTGCGTTTTTTTTTGTGTGGGTTAGCTGTGCTTTCGCATAGACTTCTAGGATGTCCCACAGTTTTGGCGTGCTTTCTAAAACCGCAGGACCTAATAGGAAGTCTATGGAAAAGTGCAGCTAACCCCCAAGAAAACTGTGGGTTAGATGCGCATTAGCAAAAGCACAGCGGGACAGTGTGAAGCCACGCTTAGGGAAAAAACATGTTCTACTTTCCAACCTGCACAGGAATACCAAACAATTGAAGTATAACTAAAGCCAAAACATTTTTTTTTTTTAAATTGTGGATAGAGTGGAGAGGGCTTAGAACACCTGTTGGGTTTTTAGTGGTGTCTGTGCCCCCCGTTAGGGAGACTCATTCTCTCTACCTATTATGTTTACCGTTATTCCCGAAATTGGGGACAGGAAGTGAAGGATCATCACTCCAATGGGACACAGATAGAATTTTTTTTTTCTACAGGGGTTAAAACCCTCCTTTATTCTATTTAAATTTGTAAAACAAAAAAAGGTTTTGCCTTTAGTTCTAATTTAATTCTAATTGTTTGTTCAAAACAGAACCTCCACTGCTGTGACGTACACAATACCAAGTAGCAATTGCTATAGTGTCTAATAAAAAGAACTGCCCCTGCTGCCCATAGCAAATTAGCAATGATAAGAAGGAAAAGACTGCCTGTAGTGGGCAAAAAAAACGGGTGGATTTACTAAAACTAGAGAGTGCAAAATCTGCTGCAGCTGTGCATGGTAACCAATCAGCTTCTAACTTCAGTTTTCTCTGGAAGCTGATTGGGTTTCTTTGCAGAGCTGCACCAGATTTTGCACTCTCTAGTTTTAGTAAATCAACCCTACAGTTCCTTCACACATATTTTTTTTCTTTCTTTTTTTCTGAGTAATAAAAAGTCAAACAAACATGGTGTACATTTTGTCGGCCAATGTGGCCGAATTGCAAGCAAAACAAAGATTTTTGAAGTAACAACACCAAGGTAGAATTTTAAAACATTGATAAACAATCTTATTCTTCACACATTTATTTAAATAATTTTTTTTGTTACTTATAATCTGTTTTTAACTTTGAAGTGGTTGTAAAGTCAGAAGGTTTTTTATCTTAATGCATATACATTAAGATAAAAAACCTTCTGTGTGCAGCCCCTCTAATACTTACCTGAGCCCATCTCGATCCAGCGATGTTGCACGAGAGTCTCGGCCACCCGGGACTCCCCCTCCTCACTGTCTAAGACAGCAGCGGGATGCTATTGGCTCCCGATGCTGTCAATGAAAGCCAGTAAGCCAATGAAGCTTTGGTGCCCTCATAGCAAGCTGCCTGCTGTGAGGGGCACTCAGCAGGAGGGAGGGGCCAGGAGCGCCGGCGAAGGACCCGAGAAGAGGAAGATCTGGGCTGCTCTGTGCAAAGCCACTTCACAGAGCAGGTAAGTATAACAAGTTTGTTATTTTTAAATGAAAAAAAACTTTAGTATCACTTTAAGGCACATTTATCAGATTATCTATGAAAAGTAGATCCTTTGCAGCCGTATATAAAAAAAAAAAAAATCTTATAAAACAAAAAATAAATAAATAAATAAAGACTATAGTTTATATTTTAATAGAAGCTAAATTGGTTTTGTGTCCATTTTATTTTTGCATTTTTAAGTTTATTTTTTTATTTGATTTTTTGCGTAGCTTTTTTTTTTATTGTCGGATTTCACACTTTTAATTGAACTTGTCAGTCATTTTACATTTGTGAAAGAGAAGGCACCACAAATATTGTTACAACTTTTTTTTTATTGTCTTCAGGTCTAAACACTACCCATTGCCGCTAGACCCAGCCCACCTAAAGTCCAAAGAGAGTAGGGTTGCCTGCTCCTTGGCGGGATATTTAATATTAAAACACAATTGCAGCATTTTTTTATTTATTTTAGAAACATTGAAGAAGAGTTTTAATTCTTCAGAATTGTTTATTGCTGTTTGTGACACTTTGGCTATATTCCCCCTCACTTTTATTTCCTGTGACACCAGGACAAGAAATTAGTGGAATGGGTTTAAGTAGCATAGGAAGTTACAGACCGTAATACAATCGTGATAGAGGTTCTTCCTTATTGTATTAAAGTGTTTTTGTTTCTGTCAATGCCCCATTGGCAAGATTTCCTCGTCCTTTGTGTCTCAGTGACATCCTGTCATTGGAATAAGACTTGATGGGAATTCTCCCAAATGGAGACACAGACGAAAAATAAATAAATGAGAGATTACCTCTTTAATTTGTCCAAAGCTTTAACAAATACTGTAAATACAAAAATGTTTGGCTGTAGTTTTAGGGCTATTTCAGACTTTTGCATTGCAGTGTACTTTTTACAGTCAATAATGATAATGCATGGCAGTTTGTGCGGTGTATTGCAGTGCCATTTATTTTAAATGGTACCTCAGTGTAGAAGTGAAGTAGGTGCCAACTGGCCCATGCTGCCAGCAGATGGAGTGTGTTATGGTGCATTTCTTAACCACTTTCTGACTGCCCTATAGCAGTTTTACTGCTACAGGGCGGCAGCTGTGCGCAGAAACGCGTAAATTTACATGATCCCGCACTTCAGCCTGCAGGGGGCGCATGTGTGCCACAAGCGCGCTGTTTCTGCTGTAATAATTCACAGCAGAAGCCAATTTGCGTGTGCCGGGGACTCTATGTCCACTGATGCGCATCGGGCAGAGACTCAAAATGGAGCTTTGCCTATGTAAACAAGGCAGAGTTTCATGGTTATGCAGTAATCTTTCCCTGTTTGCTTACCTCTCCTCATGTTTTCCAACTAAGAGGCCAGCCACTCTCACCTGGTGGGTTTTATAACCTCTCCTCTAAGCATGGCTCCACCCCAGGCCCTATCAGGGAACCCTATATTAACCTGTGCACTGCAAGCCAGTGGTGCTGATCAACCATTGTGTATCCGTGGTGTGTTTGGCTTCCTGGTTCCTGCTTGTGTGCTTTATGTTTGTCTCCGTTACCGACCTTGGCGTGTTCTCAACGATCCCTGTCTGCCTGTGACCCTGAACCTTTGGCGTGTACTCTGTTGTTCCTGTCTGCTAGCTACCCTGACCTCTGCCTTATCCCCTTACTATCCTTGTCGTTCCAGCTTGCTGCTTCCTTCTCCTGTAGTCTACGGTGAGCCTGAGCTGTGAGACCCTGGGGGCCGCGACCTGGAGCCAGACTGCAGCGAAGTCCATCCTCACCACTAGAGGCTCTGGCGAACACCTCCTGGCTCTTAGACTCCGCGCCCTGGGGAATCTATGCTCTAGCTCCCACTGGGATCTGTGTTAGTGATCCAGTATACCTGTGTCCTGTATCTCCCTGGGTACAATCCGCAGCAGTCAGTCCTAAGGTCCACTACCTAGCGGTGCACTTCTGACTCCTACAGAGTGCACCTGTCACCTGGTCTCTGGTGACCTGACACAGAGTTCCATTCTGACAGGGGGAAGGGATGAATCTTGTGTTTCTGCAAAGCAGGGACTCAAATCCATCTCTTCCCCTAGTAAAAGCAGCACACATATTAAACACAAACACTGGCTAGGCACACATTTAACACTTTAAACCCCTTAGATATTTAACACCTTCCCAGCCAGTGTCATTAGTACAGTGGCAGTGCAGATTTTTAGCACTGATCACTGTATTGGGCTGGGTTCACACTTATGCACATCAGATATGGTCATCCAATTCACATGACAGGAGAGTGTGCTCGGCTCTCAATGGAGTCGGTTCACACAGCTCTGGGGTGGCCGCGGAGCGCACAGCAGGGTCCTGTGCGTCTTTGGCTCCATTTCAGGTCCGAATTCAGGCAACAATTTGGACCTAATTCGGACCTGGAATCGGGATGCACCGGACCCCCTGCTGTGCCCCACGCCACAGATAGTGCGAACCCGGCCTCGGTGTTACTGGTTCCCGCAAAGTGTCAGTGTCCGATTTTCTGCCGCTATATGACAGTTCTGCTATAAGTCGCTGATTGCCTCCATTACTAGTATAAGAAAAATAAACAAAAATTCCAGTCTATATCCCATAGTTTGTAGACGCTATAATGTTGACATGAACCAATCAATATACGCTTATTGGGATTTTTTTTTTACCAAAAATATGTTGCAGAATTCATATTGGCCTAAATTTATGAAGAAATTCGATTTTTTTCATTTTTTTTGTTGGATATGTTTTATAGCAGAATGTAAAAAAAAATATATGTTGTTTTTTTTTTTTTTTTTACAGCAAAAAAATAAAAATCACAGTGATGATCAAATGCCACCAAAAGAAAGCTCTATTTGTGGGGAGAAAAGTTACATACTATTTTTTGAGTACAAGGTTGCATGACCACGCAATTGTCAGTTAGACTAGCGCAGTGGCGTATTGAAAAAAGTGGCCTGGTCATTAAGGGGGGTACATCTTCTGCAGGTCCAGTGGTTAAAAGGTCCAACCATTCTGAATAAATGGGCTGCTTTACCATGATGTATGGAAAGTGCGAAATACCACAGGTTACCACCCTCAACGATCTGAATTAGCCCTAAGACCCCTTTCACACTGGGGCAGTTTTCAGGTGTTTTAGCGCTAGAAATCACGCCTGTAAAGCGCCTAAAAACCTGCTTTCACCATGGGGCGGTGTGCTTGCAGGATGTTAGAAAAAAAAATCCTGCAAGCAGCATCTTTGGGGCGGTTTAGGAGCGATGTATACACCGTTCCCAGACCACCCCTGCCCAATGAATGAATGAGCAGCGCTTCCGAAGTGGCTGAAAACTGTTTCGGAAGCACCGCAAAACAGGCACTTTTAACCCCTTTTTAACCCTTTCTTGGGGGTTAAAAGTGCCCCGCTACGGCCCGGTCAAAGCGCCGCTATAACAGCGGTAATTTTCCCCTGTCATGGCGGCGCTTTTTCGCTAACGCTTGGGCAGCTGCAGTGTGAAAGCAGCTTAACTGTTTTAAATAGTTGGCATTTTTAAGGCCCCTCTCAGACGAGGCAGATCCGCTTGCACGGAGTCCGCCTCTGTTCGCCGGCTCAGCAGGAGATCTCTCCGTTGATCTCCGCTGAGCCGGCGGATAACAAGTCCCTCTCTGCTCACTGAGCGGGGAGGGGCTTGACGAGCGCCACTGGTCTCTATGGAGAGATCAGATGAAAACGGACAGCGTGTCCGTTTTCTCCTAAAAAAAAATAAAAAAAATAAATAAATAAATAGATAAATAAAAAAAAAAAAAAAAAAAAAAAAAAAAAAAAAAAAAATAAAAAAAAAAAAAAAAGCGTGTCCGTTTTCATCAGATCTCACCAGGTCCGATCTGCCAGCGACGGATCCGGACGTAGAGCCATCTGTCTGCTTTTGGCGTATCGGACCGGGTCGGATGTCAGCGGAGACATGTCCACTGACATCCGACCCGGTCCGATACGCCAAAAGCAGACAGATGGCTCTACGTCCGGATCCGTCGATGGCAGATCGGATCGGGTGAGATCTGATGAAAAGGACATGCGCCATAGACTAGCATGGAGCGCCCGTTCAGGTCTGCCGTCAAAACTGACAGGCAGACCTGAGTGGTCCGTCAGTGTGAAAGGGGCCTAATTTGTCTTGATATGCTAAAGATATTTTTATTTTTTTTAAGGTTAAGCGATGTCTTTAGCAACATATACAAAAAAATATGTTCTAGACAAATAAATGATCTTCAATCTGGCAGCAGGATGAAATGGCATAAGTTTAATAGCTAGGTGACAGTGCTGTAAGCGAATGACATAATGGCAAGGGTGAATGACATATGACATATCTGAATGATATAATGGTACTGATAAGTGATGTAATGGCACAATAATTTCTATAATGGTGAAAGTGTCAGAGTGTTGGAACAGCTCTATGTGACATCTGTGAGTTAGTCATTTTCTTTCCATAGGGCAAGCTAAAGTTAAAATAAGCTTGGATAAAAGCTCATTACGTGTTCGTTGAGGGCAGCTGAAAGCAGGCTATAAATTAACTATTAATAACACAGGTAATGGTAATATAGGTGTATGCTTGCCACCAGGTGCTTCACGTTTTTTTTTGAACATTCCTAGATGTCTGGGTTATGGACATTGCTTGCACTGTACTTACTTGGAATGACCTTTTCCTGCGTGTATAATAACCTTTTCTGCAGCACATTCCCCACCAAAGCTTTCTCATCATTTCCTTTCCTAAGGGATCTCACAACCTGATGATCACAGACCTCAGGCACTCCAGTATAGCGATAAAGAAGTTCATCTATGTATGGTATCTGGGCAGAAACAGGAGAACTTGAAGGAAACCCAACAAAAAAGAAGGACATACAAACTGCACGGAGATGGGGTTGATTTACTAAAGGCAAATAGACTTGCAGTTGCCCTCTACAAGTGCAGTTGCTCCAGACCTTGGTAAATGAGGTAAAGATTCAATTTGCAAAGAATACCCAATCACGTGCAAGGAAAATAAAAAAAAAACGCATTTTGCTTGCACATGATTGGATGATGGAAGTCAGCCAAGCTTCTGCTCATTTACTAAGCTCTGGAGCAACTGCTCTTGCAGAGCGCAACTGCACTTTGCAAAGTGCACAGCCTATTTGCCTTTAGTAAATCAATCCCAATGGTTTCAGGTGTAACTGAGCCCAGTAAACATTTTAATGGTGATAGTAAATGCTAACAATCTACAATTTGGTCTCATTATATAATTATTATTATTCAGGATTTATATAGTGCCGACAGTTTGCGCAGCGCTTTACAACATAGTACAGATACAATACAATTCAATACAGGGGGAATCAGAGAGCCATGCTCGTTAGAGCTTACAATCTAGGATTTACTGTAAAGTTATTTACAATTGTTGGAATTTTTTTTTGTTACAATATTTTTTGTTGAAATATGAGAAAAAAATATAGCTGTAATAATCCCACGCATGGTTTATGAGCAGTAAGCATAACATAATGCAACATTCAAATACATATTTAGAACACAGGTCAACACAGGGGGGGTTATTTACTAAAGGCAAATCCACTGTGCACTACAAGTGCACTGCAAGTGCACTTGGAAGTGCAGTTGCTGTAGATCTGAGGAGGACATGCAAGGAAAATAAAAAACAGCATTTTTGCTTGCAGTTGATTGGATGATAGAAATCGGCAGAGTTTTCCCTCATTTCGATCTTCCCCTCCCAGGGTGTCTGAGCTAATTTGGCCAGGGGCTTGGGTGTGGATGTGGAGCAGTCCACAAAATTTGAGAAAAATTAAACTCAAACCTAACTCATAGTAGCAAAAAGGAAGGGGAAAAGGCAGGTCAGTTAGAGAGACCCAGGCTGGTTGGATGCAGAATTGGAAGAGCGTAAGACCACCACGGGTCCCACACCTTGAGGACTTTAGCATGGGAGTTTTTTGTAGGATACCAGTCCTCTTCTCATTAAGTTGTTAAGATGCTCTTCACCTCCTCAAACGAGATAGACAGCTTTTTCCAGGCCCTTGCTATTGCACGCTTGGCGGCGATAAATAAATAGGTGGCCAATTTCTGCTGATAGAAGAGGCCTGGGATCGGACAGTGAAGTAAGACCAACTTGGCATCTTTACGGGTAGACACATGGAAGAGAGTGAACAGAAGACCAAATACTCTTGACCAAAATCCCACTAGGTGGGGTCAGGACCACCAGATATGAAGTTCATCTGCACGCTGACCAGTTGTTGGAATTTCTTTTTTTCTAATGCAACAAAAAAATGAATGAAAGAAAACACAGAAATGAAAAAGAAAATCTAAATAATGGCGGTTAAAAGAAAGTCAGCTTAAATTATTTATTTTAATTAAAGGCTTAAATAGGGAAAAACTTTTCTAAAAAACTTGCAGTGTTGCTGGAACTAACCTTATGGGCAGAAGTACAAAAAACGGAAAAACCCCTTTTAATTTTTGGACTATAGGCAAATAATGCAATTGTGTTATCAAATATACATGTTAATAATCTTTTTTGATATAAAAAAGTATTAAGATACGTTTAAAAAGATTGAATTGCAGCTGTTATTGTGCAAAGAATGCAGCATGAGCTATAAAGTCCCAAAACAAAGATGTTTTTCCTTTTTCTGTATTTGATAGTAGGGATGTTGGCAAGAGTCAGAGCACTCTATTTATTCTGGTATGGGGAGAAGTAAGGACACCCCTATTGATATGCAGTTAAAAAAAAAAAAAAAAAAACCACCAACAAAAAAAAAAAGCTAATCAAAATATTGTTACAATGTATTTATGAAAGAAACCTGAACACACTGTGCAAGATTTGTTCATATGGGACCTGCTGTCAGCACTACAAAGACACAGCCCAGGGCTCCACTGAGAAACCGATTTCACGTAGAGCATCTGTGGTGAAAAAGGAATGCCTTAAGGCTTGTACACACGATAAGCATATCTGACGGAAAAAAACGCATTCGGAGTGATCATCCAATAATCATTTCTTTCGTACAACGCTTTCAAGAGCGATAGTTCATGCGCAAATATCCAAAGGGACAAGCATAACATTTTTTTCCCATACGGTAACAGAACTAATAATTTTTGTGTAATTAGTATAGTACAGCAGTGGTCAAACGTTTTGTGAATGATATAAATATTAATTTTATTAATGAAATTAATATTAATTATTAATTTTTAATTAAAAGTCTGCTGCTTGAGTGTTTTTAGATCTTTTTGTCAAATGTTACTATGGTATACTGAAGAATAATTACAAGTATTTCATAAGTGTCAAAGGCTTTTATTGAAAATGACATTAAGTTTATGCAAAGAGTAAATATTCCCAGTGTTGACCCTTCTTTTTTAAGACCTCTGCAATTCGCCCTGGCACACTGTCAATCAACTTGAGGGAAACATCCTGACTGATGGCAGAATTTTGGGGTTTTTTTTTCACCCGCCTCTTGAGGATTAACCATAAGTTTTCAATGGGATTGGGGTCTGGGGAGTTTCCTGGCAATGGACCCAAAATTTTGATGTTTTGTTCACCAAGCCACTTAGTTATCACTTTTGCCTTATGCCAAGGTGCTCCATCATGCTGGAAAAAGCATTGTTCATCACCAAACTGTTCTTGGATGGTTGGGAGAAGTTGCTCTCGGAGGATGTTTTCTTTAGTCATGGTTGTGTTCTTAGGCAAAATTGTGAGCCCACTCTCTCGGCTGAGAGACAACCCCACACATGAATGGTCTCAGGATGCTTTACTGTTGACATGACTACAGGACTAATGGTAGCGCTCACCTTTTCTTCTCCGGACAAGGTTTTTTTTTCCAGATGCCCCAAATCATTGGAAAGGGGATTCATCAAAGAAAATTACTTTACACCAGTCCTCAGCAGTCCAGTTCCTGTACCCTTTGCAGAATATCAATCTGTCCCCGATGTTTTCCCTGGAGAGAAGTGGCTTCTTTTCTGCCCTTCTTGACACCAGGCAATCCTCCAAAAGTCTTTGCCTCACTGTGCAGATTCACTCACACCTTGCTGCTGCGCAAGCTCTGCACTGGTGGTGCCCCGATCCCACAGCTGAATCAACTGTAGGAGACGGTCCTGGCACTTGATGGACTTTCTTGGACGCCCTGAAGCCTTCTTCACAAATGCAGTGTAAATGTTTGTTTATGGGATTAAGTTCATTTTCATAGCAAAGGCGGACTTTGCAATTAATTGCAATTCATCTCATCACTCTTAACATACATAACATTCTGGAGTATATGCAAATTGCAATCATAAAAACTGAGGCAGCAGACTTTGTGAAAATGTATATTTATGTCATTCTCAAAACCTTTGGCCATGGACCATACATGCTCTGAAACAAAATTATACATTACATCACTTCCGAACTTGTGTTGTGTCTCACGAGAATTTTTGTAACTTTAGTAACCTATTGGTTTTCGATATGAGACTAGCATGCAAAAAAACAAACTATCATTCATCTGATATTCTCATCGTGTGTGTGAGGCTTTATACACCCAATGTCTTCAACTATTTAAATATTAAGCTTGCAAGAACAGCATTTACCTCTTTATCAGATTTTGTTTGCTATTATTGTTCAGCTGCCCTTTAAAATAAACCAAACAGAAATGTTCATTTTAGATAGATACAACATTTTGAATACCGTATATACTCGAGTATAAGCCGACCCGAATATAAACCGAGGCACCTAATTTTACCATAAAAATAATGGGAAAAAAGTATTGACTCAAGTATAAGCCTAGGGTGAGAAATGCGCAGCTACTGTAAGTGGAAAAGCAGGTCAACAATGCCCATTTGCAGCCTCACTGTGCCCATTTGCAGCCATAGGTCCCCTGAACTTGGTAGTTAAGGGTTCCTATATGCCCCCTAGCTGCAGCCAAAATTCGGGGTCTCTAGACCCAAAGGGTCCCGAAATGACATTGCTGCAGATGGACACATTTGACCGACTTTGGGGCCCCGTATCTCGGGGCCATTTGATGCTAGGAACCCCAAAGTTGAGTCATTCTCTGCTGCAGAAAAGTGCTTGACTCGAGTATAAGCCAAGGGGGGCACTTTCAGCACAAAAAAATGTGCTGAAAAACTCGGCTTATACTCGAGTGTATACGGTAAGTACATTTTTTTTAATGCCATCAATGTATTCTACCTAAAGCATAATGGCTCTAACATTCCAAAAGAAAAAGTGCGATGGGAGCTTTTCATCGGATATTCCGAAGGTGTGTATTCCCCATTGGACTTTTTCCGTCCAAAATTCAGACGGACTTAGATAGAGAACATGTTCTAAATTTTTACGACGGAAAAAATTTCGAGCAGAAAAAACGCTCGTCTGTATGCTGTTCCGACGCACCAAAAATCACGTATGCTCTGAAGCAAGTACGAGATGGAAGCTATTGGCTACTGGCTATTGAACTTCTGTTTTCCAGTCCCGACGTACGTGTTGTACGTCACCGTGTTCTGGACATGTGTATGCAAGACAGCTTGAGCGGAATTCCGCCTAAATTCCATTGAAAAAACCTTCGGAGTTTATTCCGACAGCAAAACAGGTCGTGTGTACAGGGCATAAGACTCATTATTACACTCCTGGACATCATCATCTTGATGATTCTTAGCCAATAGACGCAGTCAGCTCCTGTGGCATGTCTCTACCACCCTGTAATGTCAGGCACACCATGTAAGAACGCAAGGTCGTGACTCTGGCTGCCCCATCTTCCCAACTGTAAGCTGCAAGTCACAGACTCACTTACTGCTATGGTGTGCCCCCCCCCCACTCTTTAATATAAAATGCGGTTATTGTAAGTTCTTAGCATTTAAGCATTCTCGGCACATCTGCCGAAGAGAGAATATAACAGCAAACTTCTGTTTTTGTAAGGGGTGCATTTTATGTTCACTAATAAACTTTTGTGCATAGCAGCAAAACCAGGCAAACTAAAGCATTCGGAAAGACACTCTCGTAAACCCTTAGTAAATGACCCTACCTTAACTAAAACCTTACAAAATGTAGCAGTTTCTGCTTTTTATAAACATACAGCGATGAAGAATATTAATCATTCCTTTTTCTTGACATCATTCTTTCCCTGCCCGAGGTCTGTAAATCACGTCATGGCTATAGAAGTCCTACTTGCACAATGTATTTTTGTTGAACTGTAGGCAGCAATTTGGTGATGCTTCCTCTAAATGTGACTTATGCTCATCACCAGATGTGAAATATTTCCTGGTGCTAGACAGTACTAGTCCCTCAGAGACTGTAATTATTATGTACCATGTGCACACTGTCAATGTGCCAAAGAAGACCGTACTCGGAATTTAAATTTGGGAGCCATTTTTGACTGACTGGAAGAGCACAACATGTACTGTGGATGGGAATGTCAGTTATCTGCAGTCTGAGAGACTGTGCGGGAAGTACGCTGGGGATGACATTCTACATACTTCTGGTTATGACAGTTATGAAGTTCAATAATATGTTTAACATCCTCTGTGGGAAACTCATGAAAGGTTATGATTGCTGGCTCCCAGAAACTCTGCCCTGCTGGAGTATGGTTATGTTGTAAAGAAGGACTTTGGTCTAACAAAAAATGCAGGATACTTCTTTCAAATGAACAGCTGTTGAAACTACCAGATACATTTAAATAGCGCTTAGAGATTTCCTTATTATGGGGAGGCTTACTAAAAATTATCAACTGACTTACTAAAAATGATCAACTGTTTACTCCCCTGTGTCTGTGCGCACCCCTCCATGCTGATTAGCAATATGCCCTTTGAGAGCTGAGCAAGGACAGCTATTGTAGCACTATCATAGATGAGTTGAGGTCAGGACTCTGTTCAGGCCAGTCAAGTTCCTTCCCCCCGAATTCGCACATCCATGTCTTTATGGACCTTGATAAGTCCCTCATTCCTGTAACAATAAAAAGCTTTTGTTAACCCTTGTGACATCATCATCTGGTTTGTAGAATTCTTCCAGGGCAGTTTCTGGGAGGAGCGATAAGCACGGTACCCTAGGTCACTTCATAATGATGTAGCCCCCACATCCCAGAACTACCTAGGATGTAGAAACTGTTGGAAGAACAACAGCAAAGTCGCTTATATAAACTGACAATATATATTTGCATTCTACCTTTCTACCCAGCAGGTGGCACTGTAGTGTTATAATGTGTATTCTCTGTGGTAATGTAATAACAGGATGTATTGTCTGTCTCCAAGCATGCACCAGTAGCCTCCTTGTTCTTGTTTCTGTTTCCCATGATGTAAAGACATAATCTAATATTCCTCATATTAAAAGCTGTTTTCTATATCCAAGAAGCTTCCAAAGCATAATTATTCAATAACCTGCATAATAGGTTATGGGTCCCAGGCACCTAGGCATTGGAGAGGATATCCCAGGCACCAAGCAGCACCCAGATGCACTGGAAAGAATGCTCAGTGAGTACAGCAAGTCAGTGAATACTGTATGCAAGCTACTGAAACGTGGCAAGTGGTTCAGATGTGAAGTTTGCAATTGCAAAGCTCAACAATGCCAATTACCAGCTGTGGATGTTTAAACTGGAAATGCTTTTTAGCATGGATGACTTGTGGCAACTGCTGAATACAGACAGACCCACAGATGGAGAGACGGAGGAATGGGATAGGAAGGACCGACAGGGAAAAGCAATTATAAGCTTATTTGTGGAGGATGACCAGCTTATCCATATAAGAACAGAGAAAATGGCCAAAGATATGTGGACTTCATTACAGAAACTGTGTGTTCAAGTCTTAACAGCAAACTGTTTTTGCTAAGAAAGCTTTACAAGATGAGACTACAAGAAGGCCAGCATACGTGTGACCACGTAAATGCTATGCTAGAGATCATAGAACAGCTGTGTGCCATAGGAGAGGACATCAAAGATAACCATACTGAAAAGCATCACTTCCGAAGGTAAAGGCCAGGGCTTCCTGAACTGCATTACACCACAAGGAAAGCAGAGTATCCTTGTAAAGAAAGTGCTGTATGTTCCAGAACTAGAAGGCAGCCTTCTATCAGTGAAAAGTCTTGCAAACAATGGTCTCACAGTTAAGTTTCAGGGTGATGAATGCACACTTCACAATAAGCGAATCTTTGCAAAAGAAACTGGATGATCACCTATACAGTATCATCACCACAGACCAGCAAGCCAATATAGTCTCTAATGACATACACAACAAATGTATTCACTAATGGCACAGGGGGCTGGGACACAGTAGTCCAGAAGCTATACAGGACATTATAAAGAGAGGTTTATCAGAAGATTTAACAATAATGCCTTGCAAAGTGCTCATGAAATGCAAGTGCTGTATTGAAGCAAAAGCCACACGTGCTCCCCTTCCACAGGTATCTCAAAGAAAAACTACCCACCCCTGCAGCTCATACACAGTGATGTATGCAGTCCAATGAAAACCCCCACGTCAGGTGGGAACAGATATCTACTGACTTTCATTGATTATTATTCCAGGTACGCAAATACTTATCTGATGAAACACAAGAATGAAACATCAGAGAAACTTCAAGAGTTTGTTGCCATGTCTAGCAACAAATTCCAAAGGAAACCAGGAATAAAACTCACCGACAATGGAGGAGAATACATAAGCAAAGAAGTGGCATTCCTAAAGAGACAAAGAATAGTACACCAGACAACCACACCATACACTCCTGAACAAAACAAAACGGTGTAGCAGAAAGGAAAAAACACACTCTTATAGAAATGGCCAGATGCATGTTGTCAGATGCCAACCTACCTCACAAGTACTGGGGAGAAGCAGTCATAATTACAACCTACCTATAGAACAGACTACCCTCAATAGCTATTAAAAGTAATTCATTTGAAATGCGGCATGGATCAAAGCCTATCATAGGGCACATAAGAGTGTTTGGATGTAAAGCATATACTTATATTGCAAGTAAAAAGCTATCCAAGCTGGAGAATAGAGCCATAGAGGGCATACTTGTAGGTTACAGTGAGCAAACTAACGGTTACAGAATCCTACACCCAAAGACTGACAATAAGCCGTATTGTTTATTTTGATGAGAGCCCATCATCAGAAACACCAATCCCTGAAAGCTGTGAAGTGAATATACCCAGAAAACCAGAAGAAAAGGTCGATCAAAACGAACCTTTGCAGTCAGAACAAGAGGTGGAACTCACATTGCCTAAATCAAGTTCCCCACCAGATCCTGCTGAACTGTCTGAAATCAGAAGATCCACTTGGACTACAAAGGGGATACCACCCTGCAAGCTGTCATACACAGTCAAAACACACAGCATACTTGAACCAACATCCTGGGAAGACATAGAAAAACTGCCAAAACGTGAAGCCAATAAATGGAGAATAGCAGCAGAAGAATTAAAGTCACTTCAAGAAAATAAACCCAGGACACTCACAGAGCTCTATCCTAACCGCAAAACTATAGTAAGTAAGTGGATTTTCAAAGTAAAGTCAGACACAGAAGGGAATATCCACAAACACAAAGCCAGACTAGTTGCCAAGGGTTACTTCCAGAAATTCGGTGAAGATTATGATGAAACATTCACTCCCGTCATAAAACACTCCACCATCAGAGTGCTTCTTAGCGTTGCAGCCAGGAAGGGCATGCAAGTGAAACACCTAGACATTAAAACTGCTTTTCTATATGGAGACATTAAGGAAGATCTCTACATGGCGCAACCACCATTGTTTGAGCCAGGAGACAACCTTGTGTGTAAACTTCAGAAGAGCATCTATGGTCTTAAGCAATCTGCAAGGATGTGGAATGAGAAAGTGAAGAAAGTACTTACCAGAGAGGGATATTTAAGAAGTAAAGCAGACCCCTGTCTCTACTCCAGGAATCAAGAAGACAGATGGGTATACATCCTTATCTATGTTGATGACATTATAACTTGTTTTGAACAAGAAGAGGATTACAATCGGATAGTTCACAAGCTGAAAGAAAATGTTAAAATCAAAGAACTTGGGAACATTAGCTACTGTCTGGGAATCCAAATAGAGAGAGAGAAGAAGATGGAAGTTATCTTCTCAACCAATCTCAGAAAATCTCAGAAATCCTGGAACAATTCCATATGCAAGATGCAAAGGAAGTGAAAACTCCTATGTTACCAGGCTATCAAAAGAGCAATGAAGCAGAAGACTTGCTACCCAACAATGACACTTATCGCAGAGCAATTGGTAAGCTGCTAAATGTTGCCACTGTGACAAGACCAGACATAGCCGCAGCAGTGGGCATATTATGCAGGGAGTTTTCAGCTCCCTGTCAGCGTGACTGTAACTCAGTAAAAAGATTGATGCAGTACCTCAAAGGAACAATTCAGATGAGGTTACAGTTACCAGCAACATCCAATCCAAAACTGGTTGGATATGTGGATGCTGATTGGGCTGGGGACTGTACAGACCCCAAATCCACAAGTGGATTCATCTTCCAGTATGGGGAATCATAAGTTGGTCTAGTCTAAAGCAAGTAACTGTCTCTCTGTCTTCAACTGAAGCAGAGTACCTTGCAGCAGCACACGCTTGTCAAGAAGCGATATTGATTTGTCAACTTTTTGTGGACATTGGGATAGACATGTCAAAACCAATTCCCATTTTTGAAGACAACCAGGGTTGTGTAAAGCTTACATAATCAGAAAGGGTCAACCCTAGGACCAAACACATCGATGTCAAGTATCACCTACTGAGGGACAATCAAGAGCAAGGTGTTCACATTCAATACTGCCCGTCAGAGGAGATGACTACTGATGCACTCACCAAGCCTTTGTTGAAGGAACCTCATAGTTATTTCCAGAAGAAGCTGAATGTAATGTGACAAAGCACATGCTGTTGAGAAGGGGCGTTGGAAGAACAACAGCAAAGTTGCTTATAAAAACTGACAATATATATATATATATATATATATATATATATATATATATATATATATATATATATATATATATATATGTGTATATATATATATATATATGTATACACATACATTTCTACCCAGCAGGTGGCACTGCAGTGTTATAATGTTTTTTCCCTGTGGTAACGTAATAACAGGATGTATTGTCTGTCTCCTAAGCATGCACTTGTATCCTCCTTGTTCCTGTTTCTGTTCCCCATGATGTAAAGACATAATCTAATATTTTCCATAAAAGTAAAGCTGTTTTCTCTATCCAAGAAGCTTCCAAAACATAATAATTATTCAATAACCTGCATAGTATGTGAGTAGGCTGTTGGAATCAAGGCTTAGCATTGTTTTGCTGGGAAAGAAATCAATGTATACACGTGAATAGGGACAGATGGAGTTTTGTTGTCTAGCAGGGAACTCAATCAGGACTGGCAACACTGCTTATTATTTTGGTGCAGCAGGGGCAGCACAGAGGAATAGGAGAGGTCTGGTTTTCTGGCAAGATCGCCTGTTTTTTTGTTTTAGTGCTTGCATTGTTTTTTTTTCTAATAAAACATGGGGACGTGTATTGCATGTTTTATTTTTAATCTTTTGCATGCCTGGACATACACTTTAATTTGCCATCACTGAAGGTGTATGCTCCAGAGCTGTAATCTGAAAACACTTTTCTTTAATTGTTGAGCTACTGCCCTGGACAGTGTCAGGACACCTGTTTTACATATACTTATTCTTAATCAATGACTCACAAAATGCTTAGAATGACAACTCGGAAACATGGATCTTTAAAAACAAATCATCAATGGCAGTTCACGTATTTCTGTCCTGGTATTTTCCTTTAAGGGGCACCTTACACGGTATTATTAAGAAAAAGAAATGTAGCCATTTAGAGAGTCGCACTTAAAAGCCTCAGGGTCTTGGTGCAGACTATTAACAGGATGCTCTCGCATCTTTGAAAACAACTTTCAATGGTCTCCTTCTAACATTTAATAACATGAGATGTAGATGGATCTTTTCAATAAGCTTACTAAAGGTTCAAATGACATGTAATAATAAAAAAAGGAACACAAAAGTAAGACAGATTCAGTTTTTTTGTACAACATTTTATGTGAGCAGAGTGCTAGTAAATCATGGGGCTGTAGTGATTAAGGTTTGTGACCTTATGGTCCTGTAGCAGTTGCACCTCTGTATCATTAGTACTTACCTTATAAATCTATGATACCAATACTGTGTAATTTCTTTGGCTGATGAAATGAAGTCATTCTCTTGAAGACTAGCCAATGAAGTATCTTCTCCATTAGGATGTACAGCTTTATCACCTTTATAATTCATTATTTTACTCATTAATGGTTTTATTTCAGACATTGCAAAGAAGATAGTTATACTGGGAGGAGATATCATTGATGTTGTCCAAGGGATACCTGTAACATTCCGTGTACAGCTACAGACAGATGATGGTGATATTGCAGAAAGTAAGACAATTCCATCTTACTCTATTTTTATTGTTGCTATTATTATTTGTACTAGAAGCACTAGTATTGGTATAATTTTTACAGCACTAATGTATGTATAGTATTGTATAAACATGTCTACCTTTTCTTCGAGCAGACTTACAGTGCAAATTTCAATTTGCTGTTTTTTTTTTTTTGCCTTCCCATATATATATATATATATATATATATATATATATATATATATATATATATATATATATATATATATATATATATATATTACAAAAGGCTGAACACATTTCCCAGATATCCTTGTACAGTATGACATTTTATCTGTCTTATTTAACATATAGATATAGTAATCAACCCATTTTGTATGAGTTTTACTGGCATAATTAAATCTGTAGCTTAATGCACACCTCTGGGCTAATGTTTTGCTAGCAGTTCCTCTCCGTGGGGTTAAAAAACAAAAATAAAACCAGTTTTGACTGCAATTGTTACCCTCACTCCAGTGCTATGTACTGCAAAAATACATTTTTGCCTCTAGAAAACCTCAGTCTTCCATAATTTAATGACGGTCTACTGAGACCTACTCATGGACCTGGGTACTGAGGGAATATCACAACAGCGCACTGCACTCACAAGCACTGGTGAAGAAAGTGAAGCTGACGTCATCACGTCAGTGGTTTCTTTCTTTTTAGATTTTTTTTTTTGCATTATCGATTACCAATCATTAACTGAACAACCTGAAGACATTTGGAGAAGACAAATAATAAAAAGAGGAACTAAAAAATATCTAAATTATCCAAGGCCATAACTTTTTTGTTTTATTGTAGGAAATTGTTAAAACCCTTGGCTAGTTTTAATTGTCATCAATGGCTGGCTGGCATGATTTGTCTTGGTGGCCATTTTTACTAGGAGAGAAAGTAATGAAAAAGCTAAAATTTTACAGCTGCCCCCAAAACAGGAGGTGAAGGGAAATCTTCTAATCGAGGCATTTGATCTGTCTTAGACCACTGTCTAAGAAGGGACACCCCCTACTTTGGAGAGAAAAAATAAAATAAAAGAGAGTTTACCTGTTCCCAACTCTATCCAAAAAAAGCTTTGGCTTTAGAAACAATAAACTACAGCTAAGCTATGACTTGACTAAATGTAGTTTGCTGAATTTAACCAAGAGACTAAATCGTACTAGAAAATCACAGTAATGAACATACTGCATAACATAGTGACAAAAGGCATACAGCCTGTATGAAAGGGAGCCATTACTCACATAGGCCTATGGTATCATGTGCTCTAAGTCAATGCTGTATCCTGGCCTACGCCAACAAGGCCCAGGCCTAGGGCAGCACTTTGCAGGGGGCCAGCATGGAAAGAGTCCCCACCGGCTTGGAGGGGGGCCTTAACAGTAAGGGGTGGGTCATATTTAAATTAGGAGGTGCACATGTTTAGTCAGTCCTAGGGCAGCAAAAAACCTAAATACACTACTGCTCTAAGTACAATCCTAAACAGGTATGGGGACAGCATGGTAACAGAAGTCAAGTGCTGTGGAACCATTTGAAGATCTAGCACTGCAGGCTTAAAGATAAGTTAACCATCTGGAACTGATCTATCAATTTACTGTGCAGCAGAGGCACACCGGGAGACCACATCTCTATATAATGCCTTAGTTCTACAGCCAGTACTAAAACTCTCCACCAGTAAAGATGCAGAGCTAGTGTATCTGTGTGTAGCACTAGTGGGAATGGCAGGGCCATCGGCGATTATACCAAGTTAGTGCCCGATTAGTATCAGTGGCACAATCCAAAGGAAAATTTGACTTACGACTAACGTCCGAAAAGCGTAGGCTGTTTTACAGCTTTGTAAAAGCATTTAATAAAGAAATCCTATTTTGGATGTCATCATGAGTGCCGACCATCCCTTTCCTTTATTCTGGTACGTTGGAGATGTCAGCAGCCTCAAGGTCTGAGCAACGGGTGGAACTTTTATGTGGGAAGGTTGCAGCGCCTATACACCTGTTTGCCTAAAATTCGACTTATTTTTTCTTACAAATTCAAATAACATATTTTAAACACAATTTTCTGTTTTTGCGCCCACCTTCCACCCTCAAAGCTCTATACTTACCAAGATTGTGCTACCAGGGCTCACTGCAGTGTTTCCATCTATCTGACAGCTTCTTCATATTGAATGAATGAATGAATGAATGAATGATTTGTATAGCGCTGCAAATGCGAACTGAATCGCCTCAAGGCCATGCTTGCACACTAGAATTACAGCCAGGATATGGATCAGAAGCATTCCATTGAAAATTATACTAGATAATTTTTTTTTTAGATATACAGTAAAACCTTGGATTGAGAGTAACATGGTCTGAGAGTGTTTTACAAGACAAGCTAATTTTTTTTTTTATAAATTTTGACTTGATAAAAGAGCGATTTCTTGATATACAAGTAGCTTCACGTCACAACTGAGTATAAGGCTGCATTCACACCTGA
The DNA here is from genome assembly GCA_028564925.1 of Lithobates sylvaticus. Classification (NCBI taxonomy): domain Eukaryota; kingdom Metazoa; phylum Chordata; class Amphibia; order Anura; family Ranidae; genus Lithobates; species Lithobates sylvaticus. The sequence goes on along the minus strand of CM053035.1, from coordinate 146,913,847 downwards.
GCGTTTTGTAGCTTGAAGCTTAATAACGCTGGAGGAGAAAAAAAAAATGTATGATTCTCTATGGAGATGGTTCACATCTCCAATCCATGTCGCCTGAAGCTCAAACAAATTCTGGAGCTTTTTTTGTCGCTCGAATCGGGCAGATTTGGGCTATTTTGGCACGTTTGTATTCCCATACAATGTGCGTATTTGCACATTTTTGCGCGATTTTCTGCTCAAATGTAAAAAAACTAAAAAATCAAATGGTAATAAAACATTTAAAAAAAATGTAAAATAAATACACTAATAACTAAAAATCATCATAAATAAAATAAATGAATAATATGTAATGATACATTAATAAATAATAATTAACCTTAGAAAATATTAAATACATAATAATAATAATAATAAAATGACAATAAACACCCAGACTCGAACAAAAAAATACATTTATTAATAATAATAATAATAATAATACATTTTGTGTTAGGGTGTTTAGTTATTTATTATTATTTTTTCATTTTTAAAGGGGTAAAGGTAAAGTTAAGGGTTAATTTTTTATTTATTGTTTTTATTTATTTGTGTATTTATTTTACATTTATTTGTTCAGTTATTATTGTTATTATTATTCGTATAATAAATAAATAAAATAAAAATAAAATAACCCTAACTCCTAATCATAACCCTAACCTAAACTGAACTCGAACCCTTTACCCTTTACAAAAAACATTACATTACATGAATAATAATAAAAGAAGAAATAAAAGCTAATGGAAAAGCTAAAAAAATACCTAGCAACAAATGATGCAACAGATAACAGTTTTCTTTATTGGCTAATAAAAAAACGCCAAAGCCCTGCATACAAAAGCGCAAAGTCACGCAAAACTGTGCCAAAATCGCGCATAAAAACACACCGGAAAAGCGTTCAAAGACGTTATGCTCATGTGTGAATGCAGCCTTAAACGAGAAGAGAGGTGCCTTTAAAATGATATTGTACGGAGCAGTCAGTTACCTCATAGTTTCATAGTTAGTAAGGTTGAATAAAGACACCAGTCCATCCAGTTCAACCTGAGCAAGTGTCTACAACTGTCCCTATCCCTGTACATTGCACACTCACATCGGTCCCTACCCTCAAGGAGCCCACAATCCAAGGTCCCCATTCATATACTAGGGCCAATTTTATTTTTTTTATTTTTTTGGACAGAAGCCAATTAACCTACCTGCATGTCTTTGGATTGTGGGAGGAAACCGGAGTACCCGGAGGAAACCCACGCAGGCACAGGGAGAACATGCAAACTCCAGGCAGGTAGTGTCGTAGTTGGGATTCGAACCAGCCACCCTTCTTGCTGCTAGGTGAGAGTGCTAACCACTACACCACTGTACCTCCTCTTTGGCAAACCCCTGCCAACGCTGTCAGCACCTTCTTCCTCCCGGTGCCCCCTTAGCAAACCATGTACCATGGGGACACCTGTGCACATGCACTTTGGATCCGGGCTGTGTGCATCCATAGACACAATGTACCAGTAAGCCACGCCCCAACTCCCACTTCAAAGGAGTTTGACGGACAGCAGCAGGAGTTTATGGCTCTCACTTTCCTCAGTGTCTCCTGTGAGACCATGAAGGGAAGAGAATGGTGCTGCAGCCAAGGAGCCAGGTAAGTGTTTAGTCATTGGGGGGAGGGGGGGTAGGAAACAATAGTGGGGTGTGTTTTTTACCTTAATTCAGTGAATGCGTTAAGATAAAAAAAAACTTTTTAACTTTAGAACCATTTTAAGGAATCATGCTCATCTAAATAAATATTCAGAATATCCCAAAGGAAAATGATTAAATAATCCCAAAGGGAAATCCCAAGACGCTTTCTCTAATATACAGTTGCGCTCATAAGTTTACATAATAAAATAAATAATACAGCGCTTAACAAACATGTTTCCGTATAAGTGAAAACAAATAAACAATGATATATAATATGTAACAAAAGTCCATGGAAGAACCGTGGAAATAATAAACAACTAAATAGGTGCTTTACATCCAAAGTGTAAAGTTGCAGGGGATATTTCACATCTAATAATCAAAGATGCAAGGCAGAAAATCGCAGACAAGTTCAGGTGTGACAAAACACCCCCACATGTGTCCCCACTCACCGGATCACGATGACGCCCAGCTTTACAGTCTGGGAGTCAGATTAGACTTGTAACAATATCCACCGGGAATTGCTGGATGGCATAAGTTTACATACCCTGGCAGAATTTATGATTTCTTGGCCATTTTTCCAGAGAATATAAATGATAACACAAAAACATTTCTTTCACTCATGGTTAGTGTTTGGCTGAAGCCATTTATTATTAATCAACTGTGTTTACTCTTTTTAAATCATGATGACAACAGAAACTACCTAAATGACCCTGATTAAAAGTTTACATACCCTGGTGATTTTGGCCTGATAACATGCACACAAGTTGACACAAAGGGGTTTAATTGGCTATTAAAGGTAACTATCCTCACCTGTGATCTGTTTGCTTGTATCTAGTGTATGTGTATAAAAGGTCAACGAGTTTCTGGACTCCTGACAGGCCCTTGCATCTTTCATCTTCTGAGCAGGGCCCTCTTAAGCCTCTTGTATTTTATTGTATTATAACTGTATTGTCTCCCTTTTATATTGTAAAACGATGCATAAACTGTTGGCGCTATATATAAATCCTGTATAATAATAATAATAATCCAATGCTGCACTGACGTTTCTGGATTCTGAGTCATGGGGAAAGCAAAATAATTGTCAAAGGATCTGCGGGAAAATGTAGTTGAATTGTATAAAACAGGAAAGGGATATAAAAAGATATCCAAGGAATTGAGACTGCCAATCAGCAGTGTTCAAACTCTAAATAAGAAGTGGAAAATGAGGGGTTCTGTTGAAACCAAACCACATTCAGGTAGACCAACTAAAATTTCAGTCACAACTGCCAGGAAAATTGTTCAGGATGCAAAGAAAAACCCCCAAATAACTTCAGGTGAAATACAGGACTCTCTGAAAACGTGGTGTGCCTGTTTCAAGATGCACAAAAAGGAAGCACTTGAAGAAAGATGGGCTGCATTGTCAAGTCGCCAGAAGAAAGCCATTACTATGCAAATGCCACAAAGTATCCCACTTACAATACGCCAAACAGCACAGAGCCAAGTCTAAAACCTTCTGGCACAAAGTAATTTGGAGTGATGAGACCAAAATTTAGCTTTTTGGCCACAACTATAAACGCTACATTTAAAGAGGAGTCAACAAGGCCTATGATGAAAGGTACACCATTCCTACTGTGAAACACGGAGGTGCATCACTGATGTTTTGGGGAGGTGTGAGCTACAAAGGCACAGGAAATTTGGTCAAAATTGATGGCAAGATGAAGTATGTTATCAAAAAATACTGGAGGAACATTTGCATTCATCAGCCAGGAAGCTGCGCATTGGACGTACTTGGACATTCCAACATGACAATGATCCAAAACACAAGGCCAAGTAGACCTGTCATTGGCTACAGCTGAATAAAGTAAAGGTTCTGGAGTGGCCATCTCAGTCTCCTGACCTCAATATCATTGAGCCAGTCTGGGGAGATCTCAAACATGCAGTTCATGCAAGACAGCCCAAGAATTTACAGGAACTGGAAGCTTTTTGCCAAGAGGAATGGGCAGCTTTACCACCTCCGAAGAAGAGCCTCATCCACAAATATCACAAAAGACTTCAAGCTGTCATTGATATTAAAGGAGGCAACACACGGTATTAAGAACTGGGGTATGTAAACTTTTGATCAGGGCCATTTGGGTAGATTCTGTTGTCATTATGATTTAAAAAGAGTAAACACAGTTGATTGATAATAAATGGCTTCCGCCAAACACTAACCATGAGTGAAAGAAACGTTTTTGTGTTATCATTCCTATGGCCAAGAAATCATAAATTCTGCCAGGGTATGTAAACTTTTGAGCACAACTGTAAGTATAAAACATTGCTTTCCTTGTCTCTTCCCTTAGCACATTTGTATATGTTTTCAAATACCTTATTGAAGGAATACTATATGCTATTTACTGTAGATTTAATCTTACTTGGACTACTATCATTGAATAAACCAACAATCATCCCCTATATAACCCCTATATATCCCTGAATACCTAGCATTGCAATTACATTAGAGTTGCTTTCTGGATATTACATGAGCAATAACATTATGAATGACTTTTCCCTATGGAGATTTTTAGAAAGAGAAATTGGAGATTTCCCCATGTGCAATAGACATATTATATCTACCTTTCAATCACTTTACTGCTTAGGTGACATCAGCAAAATAAGTGTGACAGTATGAATTTTGGTGTGAATGAACTTGAGCACCTTACATTTTTTTTTGGAATGTGTTCTTAATATGTTCTAATTAACGTTTTTAGTGCTGTAGCAGCCAGGACTGTGTGTATAATCCTATTCTACCAGCTGCCATTTATAATCAGCGCTGGTAGACAAGTGGTTAGGAAGGCTAAAGGGAGCAGAAATGTGAAATCAATGATTTGTGAAGGGGCTGTAATAAGCACTGATCTCTAACAGTCTCATGTAATATGTCTCCAGTCTATGACTATCTCCTGAAGCATGTCTCTAACAACCAGTGTTGCCAACCTACAAGTTTGAAATTTACTGACATGACACCCAAAATTTACTGGCACCACCAAATTTTTACTGGCATTTCCAAAAGTTACAAAATTACATTTTTTTTACATGCAAATTTCAGTATTTCGGCTACAAAGAAGTACAATATGCAATTAGCAATGTGATTTAAGGTAGATATTAAGGCATATAACATATTTCTTATTCTATTTGTGATATAAAGTAGTAAGTCGCTCAGGGACAGGACTCAGGAGGGCAAGAAATTAGAATGGTCAGGCACACACATGAAATGGACTCTCACAGTGACACTGACAGCACTGTGCAGCAGCACAGTTAGGGTTGCCACTTTTTATTCAAGCCAAACCTGGACACTTTACATTTTTATTATACGCTATAGGAATGTAAGACCTGGGACACCTTTGGGCACTCCAAAGAGAATAATAATAACATCCTGCCAGGCCCTCTTCTGAGCCATATTACTGCCTGAATAATGTGTGCGGGTTTCAGGTGGACTGAAACCCGGAAAGGTGGCAACCCTGATGATGATGACACCTCACCGACACGACACGTCCCCTCCTGAGTCACAGTGACAGTCTCTCAACGCCAGGTGATCCCTGCACTCCAGTCCAAACAGACAGTCCTACTCCCGGCTTACGTCACTTCCGGTACGGCACAGGAAGCGTGGAACGCAGCTGGAGCACACGCTGCAGAGCGGTTTCCTTGTTGTCTTTTGTACCAGCGCAATCAAACAGGCTTAAGCTATTTTTGGGCTCGCCTGTGTTCTGTTTTTTATTGGAATAAAAGCCTTTGTTTTTTACATAATACGCTATGAGACCCCTTTTTCTATTTCCCCATTGTGGAGGTTTTTTATGCTCTGAGTGCTGAGGCTGGTGGAGTGCTGACGCTGCACGGCAGCAAACGGAACCCTAGGGCACCGAGTGTGACCCCCCTTGAAAGAATCCAGGAGGTGGACAACGTCTGGGACCTCAGTGGATACAGCGCCATCTGACGGACCACCCACAGGTCTCCATTCGTGCCTGTTACCCCTGTAGGGGTAGTGAAGTCTGGTGAGTGGGGGACCATATGGGGCAGCACCAAGTCACCTGATTTCAAGCAACGAAGTCACTACAGTCACCGTTTATTGAACTCTGCACACGTTTTTGATATTTTGATATCTCTACATCTTTTCTATAAACTAATTTTTTCTTATATAAATATTTTTTCATATATATATATCTATATATATATATTGAATGATTTTAGGTTTATGTCACACTGACATCATGCACAGGTTATAATTTAACCCTAATCTAGTTTGTGTGGTCAACACCCACTGGGGATTTCACACTTAGACCAGTTGGTTGGACCTTACAGGTCTATAGGCACTGGTCCGGTATATTGAATTGTTTACTGTATCACTTGATTAGTCACGTTAACATTGTGGTATGCTTTGATCCACTAATTGATTTTTTGGTTGGTGGTAATTAATTTAACCAGTTTTAATATACTCATATTTTCACTCGGTGTTGGAATATATTGTATATCCTACTCTTGCTGTATTATTAGTGAGCGCCAATTATCCCCCACATTCCACATTTTACTTACCGATTGGCTCCTTAGGGGGTCCACTCAGGGGAGGCTGCACACCATATATCTTCCTAAGCGCGGATTACCTATTTATTTTATTTCTACTCCCGGCTTGCCTTGCTACTGTCCCACAGACCCGCACAAGAGGCCATGACATCACATGACACACTCGGGCACCGTCTCTGCCAGACCCGCACTCCGTCGACGCTGCCCGAATACATTATAGTAGGCACTCAGATAGTTTCAGCATGTGTAGTTACGAGCTGAACGTCACAGACATATTTTTTTACTGGCAACCTTTGCCTTTTACTGGCATTTACTGACAGGAGAAAAGTACCCATTTTTTTACTGGCTGCCAGTAAAAATACTGACGGTTGGCAGCACTTCTAACAACCTCTATAGCAAGTTTGGCATCTCTAACCATTATTAGTAGCATGCCTTTAGTTGCTGACATCTTTCTATATTAGTACATCTACAAAATATTCTGTGTGCCCCTTTGGAGATTTCATGGGATGCATTTGAGGCCTCCTATATATAGAAAGGTATATAGTCTGTGACCTAGACCTAGTCTGCACTGACTACTTCCTGCAAGTGGTGCAACGTGATGCTTCCTAGAGCCCCCGCTCACACTGAATGCGACTTTGAAATCCAACTACTTCGCTTAAGGTAGCACGATTTCAAAGCCGCAGGTCAGTGCGATTTCAGGTGCAACTTGCCTGATATCTGTGCGACTTCATGCACAGATGTCTATGCAAGTTGCACCTGAAATCGCAAAAAATAGTGCAGGGACCTTTTTTACAAATCGATGCGACACCGCAAAGTCGGAGCCGCACTGATTTGAACAGTTCCATTGCCGACAATAGGGTGTGACTTGTCATGCGAATTGGAAATGTCAAAACGCATGACAAGTCGCACTGGCATGAACGGGGGGCAGAAACCGAGAATACGAAAAAGTAACATCATTTTTTATCACAAAGGTGCACTTATGCTATAAATACAGCAAATAATGAAATTTTATTCACCTTAGGGCTCTTTCACACGGACGTGTCCGTGTACGAAGCCCACTCTGCTCAGCAGGTGATCGCTCCGACGATCCCCGCTGAGCAGGCAGATGACAGGTCCGTCTCTGCACTCTGTGCAGGGATGGACCTGTCAGAGCACCGCTCTCCTCTATGGGGGATCGGATGACGATGGACCACAGAGTCCGTCGTCACCCGATCCGGTCCGCAGACGGATGGAAAAATAGGGTTTTCCTCCGTCACACTTTTTCGGAGCGGGTCAGATGTCAGCGGACATGTCACCGCTGACATCCATCCCTCCATAGAGGTCTATGGAGTGTCCACTCAGGTCTGCCTAAAAAACTGACAGACGGACCTGAACAGACCGTCCGTGTGAAAGGGGCCTTAGGGTACACTTACACTGGTGATTTATGCCGCTGCAAATTGTAGCAGCAGGAATATGCGGCTCTGAGCGGCTAGGTGCAGCTGCTGGCCCTATTCACTATAATGACAAGTTGCAGGCGAGCACAGGTATTCATGGCTGTCCGCACAGCCAGCGATCACTGCAGGTAAATGGGGCTGGTAGCCGCAACATACCACTAGCCAGAAGTGGCATGAAGAAGCCAGAAAATTCCTGCTGCTACATTTTGCCATCTAAATTGCCAATGTGAATGTAGCCTTAGCTGTATGAAATATTATGCAGCATTATAGCTGCAGATTCATGTAAGGAAATTTTTGTAAAGTGAAAATTCTGGATTAAGCTGCACCTGTGTTCATGCTCTTATTGCACATAAGGCCTAATACGTATGAGAGCTGCCTGCAGTGGAGTCTGTTGTAACCGGAGTTATTAACACCATGATAGAACTATTTCTAAAATGTACATAGTAAAATAAAACCTCATCTTTTATGGCAGCTTCAGTGAAATCTATTATCCATGTATCATTTGTGCTTCCCAGCGCACTTTTGTTCCTCCCTAATGCACACAAGGTAACCGAACTTTAAAATTTCACATTACTTTCATTTATGACATTTTTCTTTGAGTGGATAATAGAGCGCTGTAAAACGTAAAACCTACATTATAACTTTAGTGTCATAAATGCCGGCATGCTCGATTGTGTTTCAGATCTGCCAATTGATATCAACATTTAACATTCTTCACATTGTCCTCACACACCATTTATAATCTTCACATCCACTTTATTAAATAGAAGAAATTAAAACAAGGCAAAGTCTTAATTTTCTCAGCGTGCACTTAAGTTGTTTAATTTCCCACATATTGAATGGCTCATGTAGTAGTATACATTTCATGTAATTGTAGATTACCATGGAGGATATGCCTGGCCCTCCATATTAGGCCCTTGAGAGGTTTCAGATACAGTTGATAAATGTACATTATCCACCTGCACATTGTCCTCAGTGCAATGGAATTTGTGAAATACAAATGTTGTACACGTAGTTTTAAAATGACAAGCGACAGTAAAGTTTTCTGTGATCCTTCACTATAGGCTAGAGATAAACGAAAATGACCAATGGCAAGTCAGCTGCATTAAAACAACCCAACGCCTCTTCTCAAGGCTGAGCTTTGCACTTCACATAAGTAAACAAAGAGGTATTGAGAAGAGATGTTGCATCACGTAAATGAGAAACTAAGAATCGACTGGTTCTATTGAAAAAGGTACAGGACACGATTCACCAGCCTGTAATGCAGAAATGTACCTTGCTAAGATATGATATTATTGACCCCCACAAACTGATTTAGAACTATTTGTGAAAGATGAATACTGTCTTTTATAGACCAGATCTGTCCTTGGAATACTTGTGGATGGGAATCCTAGTCATAGCTGTCCTTGGTTAAGGCTACAATGGCATTGATTTCTAGACATTCACAAAGAATGATCAGATCCAGGTAACAAACAAAAGCCTCATATGTAGGCTTAATATTTTTCTCATACAGTGAATATCAATAAAGAGCTTTTCAGTTCAGTTAACTCTACACTTGCATTGAAGGGACATACAGCTTTAGCACTACGCAAGAAAATGTCAGTAGCAGTGTACTAATCCTATCATGCTTTGGAAAAACTCATAAATTGCCTGCCTCTGCACGTTGAATTACACTGAGGATGGTTTATTCAGAGCCAGACTGGCAATCTTACCTATTCAAGCATATGCCACAGGGGTTGGTGTGTTTAGGAGCATTAGTGGGCTTATGTGTGTGCTTAGTGGTAACGTATGGCTGGGACTTTATAGGCACCTAGACATATAGTAAATGATTACAACATCTTAATATCACAAAAATGCTTTATTATACAAACAATAAAATATCATGGCTGACCAGAACACGTTTCCAGTCCCTATGAACATTGCTTACAAAACGATATACCACTATGTTCTCCGCGTGTTACAAAAGATGTGTCTTGATTAAACATGACTTTGTTTATTTGGAGAAACCCAACGTGTTTCAAGCAGTTGTCTTCTTTCTGGGCATATGTGGTATATTTACTGATATATAATGTATATTCATAAAAACGATATCCAACTATATGGCATATGTAGAATATCCTTGTTAGAATACCAATGTTTACATGCATAGTACAGGGACCAGAGGGAACAACTGGCATATAGGTTAAAATGTGCAGATTGATGCCCATAAAAAGACCCACCAACTCAAACAACACTGGGAGACAGTCACAAGGGTTGCTATTCATGCCATCATTTGGGCTCTAAAAATAGGAAGGCCAAGTGCATTATGTCAGATTTTTTCTCTCCTTAGGTAAAATTCAATAGAAAATTTGCAATATGCGTGTGGGCTCACATAGGATTAGAAATAGAAATAGAAATGTATTCGTTGAATGGAATTGACTGTAAAATAGCTGTCCATTCTACTAAAGTCTACTAAGTGTAGGTTGAGTGGTCCAAAAAAATAATATCCTTCAAACAAATTAAGTAATCAGACATGTAACATGTAAATCTTCAGGGTTTGTAATTATAGACTTACCTTTTTTTAATTCTGAAACTGGCTTGCTGATAAAGTGAAATATGATCTGTGAAGTAAATTTACTGATTGTCTGACTAAACTCGCTATATAGATTAGAAAAAATTCTGTTTACATGGTTAGTTGATTTTAGCTAATCAGATAACAATAGCGCATGGACACGGGAGAAAAGAATCTGAAGAGAGCCTGCCTATGTGTTATAGGTAAGGTTTGTAGAAAAAGAAGTATGAAGCACTGTGTATAAAAGAGATGCATGAGACACTGTGTGTCAGGGCCTGGACTTGAACCTGGGACCTCTGCTGTGTCTGGCAACAACTCTGCTTGCTGAGCCACCTGGAATGCTGGACATGGACTGTTCCCTGCACAATTCCTTTAATGATCCTGCCTTGAATCTTGTTTGTCTTGAACCTTGAACTCTTTGCTCCTCCCGTGAAATTCCCAATTGCCAGGTCTCTGCACTTCCTGTTCGCCAGATTATTGTGCCCCTCCAGCCAGTATCTCCCTTTTGTCTCTCCTGCTGCCATCCGTATCTCTAATGCCATTCGTTACCGACCTTTGGCTTGTTCCTCGACTATGGTTCTGCCTAATAGCAACCTGCAACCATTCATTACCGGCCTTTTGAACCCGTGTCATCAGCCTTCTTGTATACCTGTCCTGCTTGTTGGTGGGTGCTGCTCCACTGCTATAGCTACTGTGGCCTCCGAGCCTGACTCTGGACCGTGACACTGTGTGTAAATAAGGGGTGTAAAGTACTAAATGTATTTGAAAAGTATGAGGTTATGTGTGTTACAGAGAGGACAAGGCAATGCATGTAACAGACTTTTTAAGCATTGTGTGTTGCAGATAGTTATGAAGTATAAATCACTTCCTGTATGAGAGGCATTAAGCTCTTCATGTAATGGGCAGGTGTAAAGCATTGTAAACACTAAATGTATGAAACACTGTATATTATAGAAACACATGAGGCACTGAATGCCAAAGAATGGCATGAGGCACTGCATGTGAAGAAGATATAGGATATTTAGGGGAATTTTTAAAGACTGTCTGTCTATATAAACACTCTGTCCTTAATCCAGCTGAGTTTCCTCCTGCCAATGCAGCTGTCACACAGACATTGCATCACCATGGAGTTTTGTAGCTGGGTGGGGGGAGCCTGAGGTGGATTCAGACACTAGTTCCCAACCAGGCATGCTTCCCTTGGGATTTGCAGCAGGTGGCGGGCAGATCCACAGCCAATAGACAGCCTGTTATTGGCTATAGAATCTGTTCCCTGCCGGTTGTCAATCACAAGTAGAGGGCATACCCAGTGGCGTCCCTAAGGGGGTGTGGACCGCACCCGGGTGACACCTGCCAGAGGAGTGACACCATCAAGTAGGAAGTGACAACCCACCAAGATGGTGTCATCTGCCCCCCCCCATCTGTGACAGCACATGGATTGGCACACTGGTACCAACTGCATTATTTACAGGGGCCAGGTTGGGGTGCGAACCATGACTGTGCACTGCTAGGCCAAAACTAGCCTGTCCAGTGGCAGGCTTGACATGAGAAAGCCCAATGCGCTAGCCTGCTCAGTGTCTACTGCTCTGTCCCACTGCCACTCTGCAGCGGCAGGACAGAGTACTGTGGCAGGCTAGCTAGGGGGAGTAGTAAGCACTTAATATAAATAACTAGCCCGCTAAGAGCAATGCTTCTCCTCTCTGTCTTCCCTGCGGGGCTCTGTGGTAGGCTAGATACCGTATATACTCGAGTATAGGCCGACCCGAATATAAGCCGAGGCACCTAATTTTACCACAAACAACTGGGAAAACTTATTGACTCGAGTATAAGCCTAGGGTGAGAAATGCGCAGCTACTGTAAGTGGAAAAGAGGGTCAACGATGCCCATTTGCAGCCTCACTGTGCCCATGCAGATGGACACAGTTGACCGATTTGGGGCCCTGTATCTCAAGGTCACTTAGTGCTAGGAACCCCATCTTTAGATATGTTGTAGTGCTAATTCCACTGGGTTGGAATACAACATTTGGGGTTCCTAGCACCAAGTGTCCCCGAGATATGGGGCCCCAAATTCGGGTCAGAAAATCTCAAGCACTTTTCTGCAGCAGAGAATGACATTTTCTGAACCGACTTTGGGGCCCTGTATCTCGGGGCCACTTAGTGCTAGGAACCCCATATTTGGATATGTTATAGTGCTAGGTCCACTGGGTTGGCACACTCCTAGACCCAAGTGGCCCCGAGATACGGGGCCCCAAAGTCAGGTCAGAATTTTTTTTTTTTTTGCTGCAGAAAAGTGCTTGACTCGAGTATAAGCCGAGGGGGGCACTTTCAGCACAAAAAAATGTGCTGAAAAACTCGGCTTATACTTCGAGTATATACAGTATGTATCTTATGGTAGTAGTACACGCAATGTGCTTAGCCAGAATCTGCTTCCCTCCCTGCCCCTGTTGTCCTGCTGCGGTCCTGTTTACCTGCTAACTCTTCAGTGCCCTCCAGGGAACAATAAGTGCACAGTAAGTGAAACCTTTAAAGAACTATTTGCATTCTACAATGGGACAGTCAAGGCTTTCTGATCTTGTGATATCAGTTGAAAGTGAGTTAGTGAAATGCAATGATTTCGATGATGTTATTCACAATTTTGCAGCTGTGAAGGCCAGGAAAGCAAAGTTCTCATTTAGTTGAGATGTTAACTAAATGCTTTTGTATTTGTTCCTGTTTTATTTTTGTGTTATTTAATTATTTATTAATTCAGTAAAGTTTTACGTTAAAATAAACATAGTTCTTTAAAGGTTTAAACTTTTGAGTTCTATTATTTTCATATGATATTGTTATTCAAATTTGCTAGTTGCTTGATAGTTGTTAACATCATTACTATTGCCATTATATGCAGTATTATATGGAAAATTATTGGGGTGCTGACACCATGTTTTACTGCACCAGGTAACACAAACCCTAGTGGAAAAATGTAAAGTGTAAAATTCCTATATCCTGCTGTGAAGTTATTGCCCTGCTTATTTTTGTGTCATCCGCAAAAACTGAGATTGAGCTATTTATCCTATCCTCTATCATTTATAAATAAATTAAACAGAATTGGTCCCAAGACTGAGCCTTGAGGTACCCCACTTACCGCCCCAGACCAGTCTGAGTACACGTTATTTATCACTACACTTTGGACATGCCACTGTAACCAGTTTTCTATCCAAGAACAAACTTTATGCGAACATAACTCAGCTTATACATTAAGCGTCTATGTGCAACTGTATCAAATGTTTTTGCAAAATCCAGATACACCACATCCACAGGCCTCCCTCTATCTAGTTGGCAGCTCACTTCCTCCGAGAATGTTAACAGATTGGTCTGGCAAGAATGACCCTTTTTAAACCCATGCTGATTACTACTAATGATACTGTTAGCTTCAGCAAATTCTTGGCTATAGCCCTTATCATCCCCTTGTAACCTGGGGGACAGGTAGCAGGTACAAAGCTCCCTGGGATGAGCAGTCTTTAAGGATCACCTGCAACAAAAATGTCATTTTTGGTGCAATACTCTCAATAGGAACACGTCTAAGGGGATGCAGGCCCAGCAGATTTCCTCATTAATGCTCTGCAGCTGCCACAGCTGACTGATAATTATGAAACCACTCCCATTAGACCCACAGAGGCACAGACAAACACACATGGATTTCTTCAGAATAACAAAGGGTAGGAATCTGCTTTAAGCTTATCTAGTCTTTCCTTGGCTCCAGCCTCTGTTAGCCACATCCTGAGTACATCCTGTGACGTGTTATTAACAATACTGTCGTGGTCAGTATGCCCCTCTTTTTCCTGTGGAAAAACTGAGAAGAAAACATTTTTAGTACAGTTGCCTTCTCTGTGTCATCTGTAACCATCCTCCCATCATCGTCTTTTATGTGGGCACCCGTGATAAAGTCACGTGTCAGTGACGCAATGCATCAGGAGGAGCTGGGTGATGTTTGTTCTCTTGGATTGAGCACCGGACTGCATGAGCGATTCTTTTTCATTGGATTCTAAAGCAACAATGTAGCCAGGGCCGCTGATAGAAATCATAGGGCTCCGTACAGCCTACCTGACATGGCTCCCTTCATCCCCACCCTCAACCCCACCCCTGGCCCTGGCCATGGCCTCTCTCCAGACCCCACCTTGAAATAATAATCGCATTTAAAAATTGGACAGGCTGGTTGTACCCAAGTCGATCTATTACTTGGGTACAATTCGCCTGCAAATAGATGGTTTAAATCTTAGTCAGTCCCTGCTTACCTGTTCAAGATTTTTACCATCTATGGCTGGCACTGACATCAATGGTGACACTAATACAGTGATCAGCTAAAATACTGTATAGTGCACACTATATTAATGGCACTGGCTGGGTTAATATCAAGGGACAATGAAGGGGTTAACTGTGTGCCTAACAAGTGTTATGTGTGTAACATATGCTGTTTTTACTAACAGATCTGGCTGTTTTTTCTCCCTGCTTTGCAATGAGAAGAAATAGCCAGATTGCTGATCTGTGTATGGAGCCCTGTGTTTGTAAACACAGGACTTTGTGCTGTGATTGGCTACAGCTGATCAGCATGTCTCGGCCATAAATCATTGGCCGGGATCTGCTGACAAAATCCCGCTGTAGCCAATGACAAAGTGGTTTAGTAGCGTGCACACGCATGCGCATCCCTAACCTGAAACAGGCTGGATGATGTACATGTATGTATCTGCCTGAAAAATGGACCTGAGCGATGGATCTAAACGGACTTGTGTCCATTTACACCCGCCTACCTCCAATCTGATCCCCTAAACAAAACAGAAGGGGATCTGTTCCCCTCTGTCTAGCAGATCGGAGGACAGTCGGGTGTAAATGTACAGCTGGTTTGTTTACACCAGCCACCCTTAGAGCAGAGTGGGCTGTGTTTGTGTTCACTCTGCATAAGATCAGTGGACACAGACCTGTCATCTGCCCACTCCGCTCAGCGGCGGATCAGTGGACAGATCCTTTCGCTGAACAAGCAGATTCTGCTCCCTGTAAAAGAAGCCCTGATAACAAACAGAAACACGTCAGCATTATAACACACAGGCAGGTGCTCTATCATGGCTGGCACTGTCACAGTGTGTTGCATAACATGGCTGTTGTCAGTATGCAGGTGACTTCAGGTGACTTCACCGCTCCAAAGAAGCTGCTGGCAGGACTTTTTCTGACGCCCTGCCAGCGCACCGCTCAGTGCCCCGAAAGGGGCCAGACGCATGTTCAGGGGGTGGCCATGGATAGATTGATATGCATCATTCTATCAATTGCATGTAGGGGGGTGGAGTGGAGAACCCAGGTGGCGCCCGGGCGCCCGTAATGGACGGGCCGCCACTGGTGTATACAAAAGATCTAAGACACTGAGGGTAACTTCTAAATATGGGACACTGCAATCATAGTTGAACATGGTTCAAGATAGTACAGCATAACCTAATAAATGACTTAAAAATGTGTGATGCTTTTTATTTTCTTGTCATAGGCTGGGAGAGGTCTTTATCACTTAATTTCAGTGTAGGCTTTGGTCCAAGACTTGCCTGTGCTGTGTGGCAGGGGTTCCTGGATCCCAATACTGAACAGAGCTCCAAATACTGTATTTAAGCAATTAAACCTGTACTTCATCTTTGTATTTAACTGTTTGCTCGGAGTTCGGTAATAAAGTCAAACAGTCAAAATAGTCTGTTTTCAATGCAGGAGGTGTGCTACAATATATACATTGGTCATCTAATAGCATTTTTCTAATGCATAATTTCATTTAGTGCATTTGTGTTTGCTAATGGATGTGTTGATCACAACAGCAGGGAATCCGGATCCAGCAGTGAAAATGTTAACTTTCACATATAGAAAATTGACATTTTTCTCTGCACAGCAAGAACTTCACCCTTCTCACCTTCTTAAAAGCATTCCTATTCAGTCAAGGTTTCCTCGAGCAGCAAAGTAAGATTTAAAATGAGGACCGAGGCATGAAAATCAAATGCAAAAAATACAGGCTTTTTCTTTGAATTTCACAAGGTTATTTATAAACAGAGATTAGAGGGGAGAGTCGGAATGCATTTTCATTATGCATCTTTGAGACGCGTTTGGTGCTTTCCTTTGTGTGCGCTTGCCTTGCCTTGCTCTGCTGGACGGATACAAATATTTGTCACCTTTTAAATCTTCACTTGGATGCGTGGCTTTCTTGGCTCTATAAATCGCACATAAACTCTCACAAGCCATCATGTATATAACAAACTGAAAGCTAACCTCACCTTTTTCACATTTTCTAGCCGTAGCAGATTTGTGGTGCATGCTTTATTTTTTCCATTATGTTTTATCTACGGTACTT
Source organism: Lithobates sylvaticus (assembly GCA_028564925.1). Taxonomy (NCBI): domain Eukaryota; kingdom Metazoa; phylum Chordata; class Amphibia; order Anura; family Ranidae; genus Lithobates; species Lithobates sylvaticus. The sequence continues at coordinate 146,897,311 of CM053035.1, read as the reverse complement.
TTTATCCCTTATTCATAATTCTTCGCTTTGTTCTTTTCAGTACCATCAACATTTTACATTTAAGGGCCTACTCATGCTTGTGCACTTTAGGTGCACTTAACCACACCTAAATTGTATGAAGAGATCCATATGGTATTGCCTGTAGGATATTATATGAGAGAAAATAGTGCATCTTATAACTATTATCGCATTAAAACTGTAAGATATTGCACTCACAGGAGGCTTGGATATAAGGGATCTACCCCTGAAATGCATTAAATGGACATACGCTTCTCCTAGGTTTAGGCTAGGGTTTAACCTGAGTTCTGGCCTGGATCATTCTGCTGCAGAGATATGTGGGAACAACTAACACCCTTCCCTATCCGCCTGCTATTCATGTGTGGAGGACCTCTTTACATCTAGCCAAGCCTCTGGCCCCCACTCCTTATACCACAGGAAGGCCATGTTTATGCCATTCATACTGTTTATTCTGTTTATAAGTGTGCATGTAAGTATAATATGTTTACATTTTAAAAAAATAATGTGGATGATAATTTATTGTTACACGCTCCTGCTCCATGGCAGCTGCTGGTTTCCAGTATCATGTTTTTGGTGTTCCTGTATCCTGGTATTGGCTGTGCTGCACTCTCCCTGTCTGACTGTCCTCGTGCAGGGTGATTGATGTAGACACAGCCTCTGGGTGAAGTTCAAACCGGTTTTAAGCCTGCCAAGCCCTTAGTGTCATACTTGTGATAGTGTTTGCAACACGTGCTTCAAGCTCCCTGTTTACCTGCCTTGTTTCTGTTCCTTGACCTTTACCTTTGCCTGATTCCCACCCTGCCAGCTAGTTTGGGTTTCCATGTTATCAACTTCATTTGGTCTATGGACTACTCTCTGAACTCTGTCTACCTATTGACTATGGATTTGACCCTGATTACTCTCTGAATGTTGCCTGCCCTGAACTCTGAACTGCCTTTAGACCACTCTACCTGTCTGCCAACTGCATGTACCTGTTGGCTGTGCTTGGCCCATACCTGCCCCGATCTGGGGGACAGGCACTATATAATTGTGTATAAGACCTGTGGGCACCTGAGTGTCGGTAGGCCTGCTTGCCTTATAAGAAAGGGGGCTGCTATAGTTAAAGAACTCTGAGTCAGGTATAGTACAATGAGCTGGCAGGTAAGCTCTACCTTCTTTTCAAGAAGAAGCAGTGATTACCCCTGTCCTAGCCTTACTGACACCTTTTCAACCCTCTGCATCACCTAGGTTTTCTAGTTATAAAGACTGTCCACTCATCACCATCATATACAGGCCATGTCTCTATTAGGTAACCATTTCCATTACATTGTTGCTTCCATCCCCACTTGCATTCTTGATCAGCCTAATAAATATAAGCAAAAAGCCACCACCAAACATTTTCTACTGTCAGTTTTGTACAGCGATTGTAAGGAAGAGCACAAATGACATCCATTAACAGCAGGCTTTTTTTCCATGAATGGATAAACCATTATTGACAATTCTGTTGTGGGAGCAGGGCATAAAACTGGTGCTTTAGTTTGTGCTGGTAGGTCTAATTAATGACACAATGGGGGTTATTTACTAAAGGAAAATCCACTTTGCACTTGAATGTGCACTTGGAAGTAAAGTCGCTGTAGATCCGAGGGGGATATGCAAGGAAAATAAAAAACAGCATTTTAGCTTGCACATGATTGGATGATAAAATCAACAGAGCTTCCACTCATTTCAGATCTACCCCTTAGATTTAGAGTGACTGCACTTCCAGTGCACTTTCAAGTTTAAGCAGGTGAGCATATACTATTGGCCTTCTTATTATAAGCGTATAAAGAAATAACTGAGAGTTGAATCCAAATAGTTGTTCTGGGGGAATACAAACTGTTTTTGTTGTATACACTTTAACAAATAAGTCTGGTCTGAAGTTGGCTCCTACAGGGTTTGATAAATCTGTAAAGCAGGTTCTAGCTGCAGGTGCATTACACCCCTTCAAGCCACATGACAATGGGGGTTATTTACGAAAGGCAAATCCACTTGCAGTGCAAAGTGGATTTGCCTTTCGTAAATAACCCCCATTGTCATGTGGCTTGAAGGGGTGTAATGCACCTGCAGCTAGAACCTGCTTTACAGATTTATCAAACCCTGTAGGAGCCAACTTCAGACCAGACTTATTTGTTAAAGTGTATACAACAAAAACAGTTTGTATCCCCCCAGAACAACTATTTGGATTCAACTCTCAGTTATTTCTTTATACGCTTATAATAAGAAGGCCAATAGTATATGCTCACCTGCTTAAAGTGAACTTGTGCTTTGCCCATGCAGGTAGCTATCCTCTTGCATATACTCACTCACCTTTCCTTTGCTTCCTGATCTGTTTACCAGTGGGAGCAAGGAGAAATACTATTGCCAGATATAGAAAAGCATCTGGCTCTTCTTCCTGTCATGTGACAGAACTGTCTTTGGGGAGCAAAGGGAGATATTTCTAAGCCCTGTTTATGGTCTAACTGTGACTGACTGGCTCCCATTATTGAATGAAGTGGCAGAAGAGCAAGGGGAAGGAATATCTTGCTCCCGGCTCTGCTCTCTGTCAGGTCACCCTGAGGCTAGGTGACAGATGCACACCATTGGGATCAGGAGTGCACCGCAAGGTAGTGGACCCTATGGCTGACTGCAGTGGACGGGAGTCCAGGTGATCCGGAACACGGGGCCGCTGGACACCAAGACGGATCCCACCGGGGTTAGAGAGTAAGATTCCCTGGGGCGCGGAGTCTAAGAGCCAGCTGGTGTTCACCAGAGCCTCGAGTGGTGAGGATGGACTGGGCTGCAACTGACTCCAGGTCGCGACCCCCAGGGTCCCCCAGCTCACACCCACAGTAGGCAACAGGAGGACAGGGATAGTGAGGGATAAGCCAAGGTCGGGGCCACAAGCAGAAACGGACAACAAGGTACACGCCAAGGTTCAGGGTCACAAGCAAACAGGGATAGTCAGGGACACGCCAGAGGGTCAGGGTCACAGGCAAACAGGGATAGTCAGGGACATGCCAAAGTCGGTAACAGGACACTGAATAGCACACGGCTGGTAACAGAAAGCCAAACACACAAAGGTTGATCAGCAGGGTTGGCCTGCAGTGCACAGGTTAATATAGAGTCCTGTGATAGGAGCTAGGGTGGAGCCCTGCCAGAGGAGGGATATAAAAGCAGTCAGGTGATGGTCGGCTGGTCTCTAGAGATGAACACATGGAAACAGGTAAGCAGACAACTCTATTGCTTAACCATGACACTCTCATTGGTGAATGCAGTGGTGAGGGAGAACAAGGAGATCTTACACAGGGCTCTGTTCCCATTGGTCAGTAGTGTGGTGGAGTGGGAAGGGAGATCATACACAGGGCGCTGCTCCCTTTGGTGAATGGAGTGGTGGAGCAGCAAGTGGAAGGGGGATCTTGCACAGGGCTCTGCTGTCATAGATGGATTAAGTGGTGGAGGAGGAAGGAGGATCTTACACAGGGCTCTACTCTCATTGGTGAATGGATTGACTGGCGAGCAAAGGGAATGGGGATCGTACACTGGGCTTTGCTCCTGTCAATGAATGGAGTGACAGAGCAGTGAGGGAGAGCGAGATCTTATGCAGGACACTACTTTCATTGGTGAATGGTGTGTGGAGGAGAAAGGGAGATCCTATACAGGGCTCTGCTCCTATTGGTGAATGGAGTGGTAACAACTGGAGGGCCATAGTTTGAAGACCCCTGCTCTAATAAATGACCGGGGTAGCAAAGCAACAAGTACATTCTTACTTAGAGCTTTGATCCTAGCAGTGAATAGAGTAGTAGGGGAGTGAGGGAAAGGTATTATAACCAATCTACAACCATCTAAAATAACACCACTACCCTCTCAGTCTGTTGTTGCTTTTACACAAAATGTCCCAGCATTCTTAAGATCTACAAGTTGTTGCTATGAGTGACCATATTTGATAACACAATCTGAAAGACTTGTTTTGCACAAAATATGAACACTCAATCTACACCAGAATCCAAGTCCAAATAAAACGTTGTGTATTCAATATACTCCTCACAGCAGTCAATCTGTTGCATATGTTGTATAAAATAGTAACATAGTACTTTCCTTATTCCACACATTTCCAATAGAAAAGGAATGCCGCGTACACACGATCGGAATTTTTTCGAACGGTTTTTCCGACGGAATTCCGCTCAAGCTGTGTTGTCTACACACGATCACACCAAATTCAGACGGTCAATAACACAGCGGCATAAAACACGTTCGACAGCACTATAAAAGGGAAGTTTAATGCTTCCGAGCATGCGTCAAATTATTTCCGAGCATGCGTCGGAATTTTGCGTGTCGGAATTGCATACACACGATCGGAAAATCCGATAGAAAGGTTTTCCGTCGGAAAAATTGAGAACAGGTTCTCAATTCAAAGTCCGTCGGAAATTCCGACAGAAAAAGACCGTTGGGCATACACACGGTTGGAAAATCCGATGAAAAGCTCCCATCGGAAATTCCGACCGTGTGTACGCCGCATTAGTCTGCTATCCTTGCTTGGTGCCTGTTCTTGTGGAGAAATCTCCCAGCGGTGTCCTGGCTAGATCATCCAATGGTCTCAGCTCTAATGTGACATGCCCTTGGGGCACTCGAGAACATCGGCTCCATCTCCAAACCCTCCTTACACAATTCAAGCTCTGCAAGGTGGCAAATCTAAACAAAATATTACAGACTGCCATTAATTCATAAAAACAATTATGAATTAATAATTTGTTGCACGTACAATATCTTAAAAGATATAGCTTAAGATATTGTAAGTGCAATATGTTTGGTTAGGTGCCTTGGGAAAGACCATAAATACAATGCTGTCTCTGAGATATACTATTCCAGTTCCTGCACCTGTTCTACAATGGCAACTGGAAAGAGAATTACATCAGAGCTCCTTGCGTTTCTGATTTGACATAAATATAGTTTTACTACTGCTTCCTCTAGCCGTGCAGCCCCCAGCTATAAATAAACAGTTTTTAAATATGTTTCTCGGACTCTACCAAAATTTGTGCTCTGATGCTATTTTGAGACGGCAAAATCTAAATCATCTTTGGTGCCTAAAGAGAACGGCCACCTGTACATAAATAACCCAGAGATTTACAATTCCGGTTGATGGAAGAATGCCTGAACCATACAATGTAGAGGCAGTGAGTGTAAATAGGTTTTTAATACACTGTTGAATATCTAAGCATCGTTCTTGCAGGTTTTCATCTTTTGAACATAATGACAATAGTTGTAAGGTCAATAGATACTGGCACAAAAATTATGATTTTAAAAGGATGACATGCATTTTATTTACTAAAGCTATTAGTATTTCAGAAAATGCAGTTTAAAAATGTACACATTTATTTAGGGGTAGCTAATTAATTTTAGTGATATGCAAAATAACCTCTGTTCACTGCAATAAAGGGAAAGGATAACACATTTTCCATGAGCACTATAAATTATTGTATATTTTTCCTTAAAGTATACACATTACCAGTTTTCCTTAAAGCATACACATTATACTAGTAATGTGCCACAATACAAGAATTGTTCCCGGCATACACCTTTATCCCCAATATAGACACACAAAGATCGTATGCAAAATAAAGATTTAAATGAAAGTCAATACTTGAATACTGCTAAGTATGCCTCCTCCAACTCGTAACAGTGAATAAGCTTGACAATTGGCTGCTGAGCACTAGGCGCTGCATTGTAGGAGGCCAGGGAGAGCATGCATACATTGCCTTGAAAAAGTATTCATACTCCTTGAAATTTTCCAAATTTTGTCATGTTACAACCAAAAACATGAATGTATTTTATTGGGATTTTATGTGATAGACCAACACAAAGTGGCACATAATTGTGAAGTGGAAGGAAAATGATAAATGGTTTTCACATTTTTTTACAAATAAATATGTGAAAAGTGTGGCGTGCATTTGTATTCAGCCCCCTTTACTCTGATACCACTAACTAAAATCTAGTGGAACCAATTGCCTGAAATCACCCAATTAGTAAATAGAGTCCACTTGTGTGTAATTTAATCTCAGTATAAATACAGCTGCTCTGTGAAGCCCCCAGGGGTTTGTTAGGGAACCTTAGTGAACAAACAGCATCATGAAGGCCAATGAACACACCAGACAGCTCAGGGATAAAGTTGTGGAGAAGTTTAAAGCAGGGTTAGGTTATAAAGAAATATCCCAAGCTTTGAACATCTCATGGAGCACTGTTCAACCCATCATCCGAAAATAGAAAGAGTATGACACAACTGCAACTGCAACTGCACCTACCAAGACATGGCCGTCCACCTAAACTGACAGGCCAGGCAAGGAGAGCATTAATCAGAGAAGCAGCCAAGAGGCCCATGGTAACTCTGAAGGAGCTGCAGAGATCCACAGCTCAGTTGGGAGAATCTGTCCACAGGACAACTATTAGTCGTGCTCTCCATGAATCTTTTCCTTTATGGAAGAGTGTCATTGTTGAAAGAAAGCCATAAGAAGCCTCAAATGCAGTTTGCGAGAAGCCATGTGGGGGACACAGCAAACATGTGGAAGAAAGTGCTCTGATCAGATGAGACCAGAATTTAACTTTTTTAAGCTAAAAGCAAAACACTATGTGTGGCAGAAAACTAACACTGCACATCACCATGAACACACCATCCCCACCCTGAAACATGGTGGTGGCAGCATCACGTTGTGGGGATGCTTTTCTTCAGCAGGGACAGGGAAGCTGGTCAGAGTTAATAGAAAGATGGATGGAGCCAAATACAGGGCAATCTTGGAAGAAAACCTAAAGTCTGCAAAAGACTTGAGACTGGGGCGGAGGTTCACCTTTTAGCAGGACAACGACCCTAAACATAGAGCCAGAGCTACAATGGAATGATTTAGATCAAAGCATATTCATGTGTTAGAATGACCTATTCAAAGCCCAGACCTAAATCCAATTGAGAATCTGTGGCAAGACGTTCTCCATCCAATCTGACAGAGCTTGAGCTATTTTGCAAGGAAGAATGGGCAAAAATGTCACTCTCTAAATACACAAAGCTTCAGGTCTGGTATTGATTTAAAAAATAAAAAAAAGGTCCCCCAAAATCTATACCAGACCCTTATCCGAGCACGCAACCTGGCTAGCCGCAGGAAAAGAGGGGGGGACGAGAGAGCACCCTCCTCCTGAACCATACCAGGCCACATGCCCTCAACATGGGGGGGGGGCTTTGGAGTCACCCCCAAAGCACCTTGTCCCCAAGTTATCTATATTGCAGAGAACCGACAATTCATTACAGCCACGATCAGTTTTAAATTTTTTTCCTTTAGAAATGTAATTTTGCTGCGGTACTGTTCTAAACATGGGAAAAAAAAAACTTTTTATGGCAATAACTTGCATATAAGCCTTTGAAATTAGCACTTTAGATTTTTCATGTTCCTGTTCCATTGACTTTAACGTTGTTTGTGTGTTCGTCTGAATTTTTTGCCTGTTTGCAAGTTCTGGTGCGAACCGAACTGGGGGGTGTTCGGCTCATCCTTACTAAATATGTCAGTTTTGCATTACATAAGAAAATAAGAACAAAAAACATAAATGCATAATTGTTCTATGAAGTGATAAATTACAGGGGATTGTTGATTTTTATTCTGGTGTGCCAGAGTCAGACATGGTTTGATATGGTTTTCTAATGTATGCCCAGTGGGACAGGCCCAAAATAAATCTTAATGTGCCTTGTACCACTTTGTAATTCCATGGGACCATTAATTAGCACCCTTGGGAATTTCTGATGGGGCAGGCCACATCTGAAGATAGATCATTAACAACAGACATGATTAATACAGATACAGAAACAGGCATCTGAACGTATTAGGTTGTCCTTCATTTAATGCTGAACGCAAACCAAACAGCCAACTACACACGTATTACAGCTGAAGGAATTTTTGCATGGAGTGGCCAGTTATACAAAATATCTACAAAAGGTTTTTTTTTTTTTTTTTTTTGCTACAGGGGAAATCCAACTTTTGATGCCAAGAGTGTACTTACTTTTTCCACAATGCACTATTACATCTAATAATATTTTTGTTGAATAAATGATTGAAAAAGCAACTTTTCCTTGTGTTCTTTTCAAGTATTTTCACCTTTATATGTAGACTAGACACTGTTTGAGTACAGATCAAACATTTCCCTGTTCAAATATGTTGAAAAATATATATAGTATATGTAAGTATTTAAATTTTATTATTTCATTTAAAAATCTTTTTTTTTTTTTAACTTAACAGAGGAAAATGGGCGTGTTTTAAGAATAAGGGCTGGAATAAAATACACAACACCTGCTAAACCACCAAGTACTAATATTCTGGAATTAATTGAAGATTTTGAAGACAAGCCCTTTCAAACTCCTTTGTAAGTATCTCACAGTAGCCTCTGTGTATATGTGATCCATACAGGTGGGGGCCATAATAATGTAAACACTGCTATTGTAGGGCTTGATTTTATTTCTGTAGGCTATATTTTATCCTGCTTTATCAATGCGCTCTAGGTTGTATTTCAGTGCACTATACATGATCATCAGGGGTTAGTACAAGTACAAAAAAGGGAGATTGGCCATACTTCTAAAGAGGCCAATTTGTCAGTTCCCGGTTTGCTGGGGCATCTGTAACCATAAAACACAAATAGTTTGGTGTTCCAAGAGCCAAGGTCTCAATGGTTTTGATTACATACACAAAGCACGACAAGACTTTCATTGGTGAAATTCTCTGCAGACTTTTTTTCTAGAATTGGGGACATCAAAGTAGATATTGAGTTTTGCTGTCAGTTTTATTGGAGTCGTTCTGTGTTACTTGGTCACAATCCTTATAACTGTTTGACATTCCCTGTTAGGCTTCAGAGTGTCTGGTTGTTGCAGTCTGCTGTAACTAGCTGTTACGCAGCTTGCCTATTCACAACATAATATTTATCTGCTCCATCACCTATTCCTTGGGTCCAATTTATGTAAACCCTGATGAAGGTGGCACTCTCTGACCCCAGGTGTGCATTGGCCCATTTATTTGGAACATATCCAGCTGCTTTAAAGAATATGTTACCCCAACATTTCAATTTCCTAATATGTGTCTGCTGTTCATATACTTGGGTTAGAAAGTATCCTTTCTATTGCTTTCTTTTGTGTGAAATCCCTGGTGATCCTGCCAGTCCTCCTGCTTTCCTAGTTCAAACTGACCATGCTATTAATGAGAGAACATTCATCCCAGTGTAGAATTTGCTGAACCATTTTTTAGAAACATTTAGTTCCCATATAGTGTTGCCAACATCCCAATATAGATTTTTTATGGACTCTCCGAAGAGAGACACTAGTAGGACTTTAAGGGCAAACAAGATTTGTTTAAATCCATTTAAACAAATCTTTTTCGCCCTTAACCACTTCAGCCCCGGACCATTTGGCAGCCAAAGGACCAGAGGTCTTTTTTCAATTTCGCACTGCACTACTTTAACTGGTAATTGCGCGGTCATGCAATTTTGTAACCAAACGAAATTTGCGTCCTTTTCTTCCCACAAATAGAGCTTTCTTTTGATGGTATTTGATTGCCTCTGTGATTTTTATTTTTTTGCGATATAAACGGAAAAAAGAGCGAAAATTTTGAAAAAAAAGAGATTTTCTACTTTTTGTTATAAAAAAAATCTAATAAACTCAATTTTAGTCAAACATTTGGGCCAAAATGTATTCAGCCACATGTCTTTAGTAAAAAAAATGCCAATAAGCGTATATTTATTGGTTTGCGCAAAAGTTATAGCGTCTACAAACTAGAGTACATTTTCTGGAATTTACACCGCTTTTAATTTATGACTGCCTATTTCATTTCTTGAGGTGCTAAAATGGCAGAGAAGTACAAAACCCCCCCAAATGACCCCATTTTGGAAAGTAGACACCCCAAGCTATTTGCTGAGAGGCATGTTGAGCCCATTGAATATTTTTTTTTTTAGTCCCAAGTGATTGAATAAAGACAAAAATAAAAAAGATTTTTTTTTTTTTTCAAAAAGTTGTCACTAAATGATATATTGCTCACACATGCCATAGTTATATGTGGAATTGCACCCCAAAATACATTTTGCTGCTTCTCCTGAGTATGGGGATACCACATGTGTGGGACTTTTTGGGAGCCTAGCCGCGTACGGGGCCCCGAAACCCAAGCACCGCCTTCAGGATTTCTAAGGGTGCAAATTTTTGATTTCACTCCTCACTACCTATCACCGTTTCGAAGGCCATAAAATGCCAAAATAGCACAAAACCCCCCCAAATGACCCCATTTTGGAAAGTAGACACCCCAAGCTATTTGTTGAGAGGCATGGTGAGTATTTTACAGCTCTCATTTGTTTTTGAAAATGAAGAAAGTAAAGAAAAAAACATTTTTTTTTTCTTTTTTTCAATTTTCAAAACTTTGTGACAAAAAGCGAGATCTGCAAAATACTCACCATACCTCTCAGCAAATAGCTTGGGGTGTCTACTTTCCAAAATGGGGTCATTTTGGGGGGTTTTATGCCATCTGGGCATTCCATGGCCTCCGAAACTGTGATTGGCAGTGAGAAGTGAAATAAAAAAATTACACCCTTAGAAAGCCTGAAGGCGGTGATTGGTTTTTGGGGTTCCGTACGCAGCTAGGCTCCCAAAAAGTCCCACACATGTGGTATCCCCGTACTCAGGAGAAGCAACAGAATGTATTTTGGGGTGTATTTCCACATATGCCCATGACATGTTTGAGCAATATATCATTTAGTGACAACTTTTTGTAAAAAATATATATATATATTTTTTTTTTTCATTATTCAATCTCTTGGGACAAAAAAAAAAAATATTTAATGGGCTCAACATTGCTCTCATCAAATAGCTTGGGGTGTCTACTTTCCAAAATGGGGTCATTTGGGGGGGGTTTGAACTTTCCTGGCATTTTATGCACAACATTTAGAAGCCTATGTCACACGTCACCCACTCTTCTAACCACTTGTAGACAAAGCCCTTTCTGACACTTTTTGTTTACATGAAAACATATTTTTTTTTTGCAAGAAATTTACGTTGAACCCCCAAACACTATATATAATGTTAAAGCAAAGGCCCTACAGATTAAAATGGTGGGTGTTGCATTTTTTTTTTCCACACAGTATTTGCGCAGCGATTTTTCAAACGCATTTTTTGTGGAAAAAATACACTTTTTTTTATTTTAATGCACTAAAACACACTATATTGCTCAAATTTTTGATGAAATAAAAAATATGATCTTAGGCCGAGTACATGGATACCAAACACGACATGCTTTAAAATTGCGCACAAACACGCAGTGGCGACAAACTACATACATTTTTAAAAGCCTTTAAAAGCCTTTACATGATACCACATTAGATTCACGGAGGAGGTCTACTGCTAAAATTACTGCCCTCGATCTGACCTTCGCGGTGATACCTCACATGCATGGTGCAATTGCTGTTTACATATGACGCCAGACCAACGCTTGTGTACGCCTTTGCGCAAGAGAAGGGGGGCAGGGGTGCTTTTTTTTTTTTTTTTTTTGTTTTTTTTTTTATTTATTTAGCTTTTTTATTTTATTTTTAAACTGTTCCTTCCATTTTTTTTCTTTGTTATGATTTTTATTGTTATATCATGGAATGTAAATATCCCCTATGATAGCAATAGGCAGTGACAGGTACTCTTTTTTGAAAAAATTGGGGTCTATTAGACCCTAGATCTTTCCTCTGCCCTCAAAGCATCTGACCACACCAAGATTGGTGTGATAAAATGCTTTCCCAATTTCCCAATGGCGCGGTTTATATCCGGGAGGGGGGACATTCCCTCCCACTGCTTGTAAAAGCAGTCTAGAGGCTAATTACCCGCTAGAATTGCTTTTACATGAAAGCCGATCACTGGCTGAAAAGAATGATACCAAGATGATACCTAAACCTGCAGGCATCATTCTGGTATAACCATTCAAAGTCCAGCAACATACTGGACATATATTGTAATCTTTTTTTTTTCATGCAGCCTCTTGGCTGAACGAAAAAAGAGAGATTGATTGGTGGGTATGCCCACCATTAGAATACCTCCCTTCATCCACCCACTTCTAATGATGGGCATACATGCACCATTTATATATGCCGATGCATGGGGGCATCCTCCCGCAAAAGTTATGCCGTGTACACACGGTCGGAATTTCGACCGTATGTACGTGGCATTAGGAGCCAATCGCTCCTCCCCCCCCTGCTGCCCCCATGCTTCGGCATATATGCTCTTTTTTTTAACTGTGGTGGTGAAATCACCTCCTACAGCGTTGGAGTCGCGGCTTTATGTATCGTGGGAGCAAACGCTGTTGCTGTCAAGATAAATAAATCCGCGTTGCAACTGAATGGCGCACCTGAAAACAAAAAAATGCTTAACACTAAAACACAGTAAACAAAATTACATACCTGAAAAGCAAGCATGATAAAACATGATAAAACATAATAAAACATTGCAGAATAGAATGGAGTAAAAAAAGAGCAACAATAGAGAGAGAATAGAGTGAGAGAGAGAACAATAAAACGACAACTATTTATTTTTTATTTTTTTTGAGATTCACAGGTAAAAAAGCTCCTGACTGAAGCGACTGAATCAAAACGCTACCACAAAAAAAATGTTAGCGATCGCAGGGATCAGGCCTGACTCTGCGAACGCTGCAGTTATGTGTGCTTAGTGTTTTGTAAGTGACAGTGATCGATCGATACTGCACTTGGGTGGGCGGGGCGGGGCGGAGGGGGAAAACGCAGGTGCTAGCAGGTATCTGGGCTGATCCCGCTAACGATGCGTTTTTTTTGGAACCCTAAACTGCTGGGACGCTAGTATAGATCTGATCAGATCAGATATTGATCTGTTCAGATACTGTGCCACTAAGGGAGGTGTATGCTTTGCGCGTGGGTGTTTGCGGTACTGGCACTAACCTGGGGCGACGCAGACCTTATTTGACCCTAAAACCTAATTGATATCACCCGCCGGGCGATCAGGGGGTTAAACCGTTATTGGGTAATAAATGGCGGGTGCCCTGACAGTATAAAAAACAAGCTAACTAACCAGCGTCACCCGTAACAGTAATACAAAAAAAAAAAACTGGTTACCTAGCGACACTAATGCAGCGATCAGAAAAACGATCGCTTAGTGACACTGGCAAAAGGGGGTGAAAGGGTTAACTAGGGGCAATCAGGGGGTTAAAACCTTTATTAGGTAATATATGGGGGTACCTGACGCTATATAAAAACCTGACGGGGAACCTAAATAACGAAATAACTAACTGGCTAACCAGCGTCACCAGTGACAGTTATACAGTGATCACTGGTGAAAGGGTTAACTCTAGGGGCAATCAAGGGGTTAAAACCTTTATTTAGGTTGTAATATGGGGGTACCTGACCTATAAACCTATTTATGAACCTATATAAACATGGCGGTTACCTAAAAAAAAAAAATGGTTACCTAGCGACAGCAGTGACACTAATACAGCGATCAGAAAAACGATCGCTTAGTGACACTGGCAAAAGGGGGTGAAAGGGTTACCTGGGGGGCAATCAAGGGGTTAAACCTTTATTAGGGGGGGGGTAGGGGGCTACCTTGGACCTAAAACTAACTGCACAGTTATTACAGTCACACTGACACTAAATGCAGTGATCAGTAAAAAAAATGATCACTGCAATTAGTGACACTGTGACTGGGGGGGGGGGGGGAGGGGGTGATCTGGGGGGTGATCTGGGGGTGACAGGGGGGTGTTTTGTGTGCCTATGTGTACTGGTGTCAGTGTACTGTTGGTGCACTAACCTGTACATGTTGACAGCTCGGCGTTCCGGTCACATAGACCGGCGCACCGAGCGTGACATCACTTCCTCTGCCTGTGTTTTGATTGACACAGACAGAGGAAGCATCTGATTCGCCAGGAGCGATCGCGAGGGGGTGGCCAGAAACCACTGGCCGTCCCCTCATCCCGGATCGCTCCTGAAGCGATCCCGACCGTCCCCGCCGGCCGGGGGGGGTCCGATCGGACCCCCCACGCGCCTGAAGAATGGCACGTACAGGTACGTGATTCTGCCTGTACGTGCCATTCTGCCGACGTATATGTACATGGGGCGGTCGGGAAGTGGTTAAAGTCCTACTGTACCGGGGGGTACTAGTGTCTCTCTTCGGAGAGTCCATAAAAAAAAACATTCATCCCAGTGTAGTCAGTTTTCTGACTGTGCTGGGAGAACAGCCTGCCTGTCTTCCAATAGTCAAGTCTTGTGCTTACATGCACCCCCCCCCCCCCCCCACTGCACAGTCAATTACTGGAAAGATCAGTGTAAAGGCCCATACACACGATCTGACTTTTTGACAACAAACATGCAAATTACCTGTTTTAAGGAAAAATCCAACCGTGTGTATGCTCCTTTGGACAAACTTTTTCGGTTTTCATCGGACAAATGTTCGTTGTGCAAACAAACTTTCCGGCAACAAAAGTCCTATGGTGCAAAATCCTATTGTGTGTACACAAGTCCATCGGAATTTAGTCCAAAGTACAAACACGCATGCTCAGAACCAATGCAAAAGACCAGACAACAATACAGAAGTTGACCAAGAGGTGGCAGAAAAGAGCTGAAAAACCACGTGATTTGGTGAAAGTGTGTGTATGCAGAACAAGTTCACGGCCAACGCCCTTTGGACAGAAATCCATGGAAAAGTTTGTTTGAAGTCCGATCGTGTGTATGAGGCTTTAGGCTGTTTCTCCACCTCACCTCTCCAGGCCATTATGCAGCTGAGAACAGAGATTATGTGATAATTTTTTTTATAATTTTTTTTTATTTACTGTATATACACAAACATTTTGATTTTCATTTATATTTTAAACTGAATTGGTTGTTTTACAAGGTAGGTGTTCACATATACTTTAATGGAATAAAACTTATATTTGGATTCTCATTTTGGTGTGGCTCTCTATTCCTATTTGTTATACTCCTATCTGAAGTTTTCTTGAAGAAACTTCAGTACAGGTGGCTACTGCCCGCCCAATGCTTATGACATTCTAATGCCGCGTACACACGGTCGGATATTCCGACGGAAAAAGTCAGATCGGATTATGTTGTCGGAAAATCCGATCGTGTGTGGGCTCTATAGGACTTTTTTCGTCGGAATTTCCAACGGAAAAAATTTGAGAGCAGGATCTAAAATTTTCCGACAACAAAATCCGATCAGACTTTTTCCGATCGTGTGTAGAGATTTCCAACGCACAAAGTGCAACGCATGCTCAGAAGAAATTTGGAGACGAAAGCTATTGGCTACTGGTCTCTAAGTAGTACCGTCGTACGTGTGGTACGTTACCTCGTTTGGAACGATCTTTGGAACAACTTTGTGCGACCGTGTGTATGCAAGACAAGTTTCGACCAGAATCCGTCGGGAAAAATCAGACGGATTTTGTGGTCGGAATGTCCGACCGCGTGTACACGGCATTAGATATCCAACATCATGCAAACTCTTTTAAATTGAGAGTCAGGCCATCAACTCTCCTCTTACATCTGTATTCCAGACACCTATACCTGACAGCATAGCCAGATCCTCAGTCTCCAGTGCAACAGCAGCATGGCTTGGTTTCAAATACACCCCAGCCTGCTAATTGGACAGTTAGAGGAGTCATGTTAAATTTTATTTAGAATGTTTTCTGTCTGTCAGCATGTTCATACTATAAGTACTGTATTTATTTTCTGCAGTAGAGCCCAATTGTATGTAGTATTGACCCTCACTTTCCTATTCTGAGTCCTAGAGTGCGGGGGGTTACAGGAGGGTAGTATCCAATCAGATTTTGGTTATTTACACTTTTTAAATTTAATTCATAATGATTACATAACTATATGAGTTGATGTATCATTGGATTACTTGAATGGAGTACAGCTTTAGGTCCCAGGAGGCGGGTTTCACAAGTTCCGCTGCCCTTTGAAACTTACAAAGCAATGAAGGTGACATGAGACCACATTAGTGTATTATAAATATTTATTGAATCTGGAGGTTAGACAGTTGTTCTTTCAAAAACTTTATATATAAGGTCCACTGGGACAAATTAGGAGTTTCTGATGTTTTCTGTTTTAAAAATGTATGGTAGTATTTTTATTGTTTTATTTAAGATACATAAATGTTACATAGCAGTTGTCTGTTTTGCAGTGGCTATGAGTGTGTGAACTATCCTTTGTCATGTGTGACCAATGAGAAGTTCATGCAGGAGGACTGTAATGCCATATCTTCTCAACCCGGACTAGAATTATCTAGTGCCCAGCTGTCAGCGGATGAAAGTGAACCTCACTCCGAGATTGCAGGAGATCCCCCTGGAGGACAGAATGGTGAGTTAATGACCTCTTCATGCTGAGATTTGTCAGTTTCAGCTCTTTTGTTAATGCCAGATAGCTTGTGACCTGCAAGAATGGCATGCTGACCATGAGCTCAGGCAACGTTGTGCCAATTTCAATCCATGGCATACGTGACCTGCACACTATGGCAGACCTACCTCTCAGTTTGCCCTCTTTTAGTGATGACATCCCTATGCTCTCTGCCACTGCTCTGTCCCGGCCACTGCTCCCAACTTCTTTTCTTTTTCTGGCCCAGTGTCTTCTTTCTTGAGCCACTGGGTGGCCTTTGTTGATGCAAATCCAGTGCTTATATTATTCTGGTAACAGGACGGCATTAAAAAAAAGCTAAATAGCTAGAAAATAGAAAATTTAGTTTTTCAAAAAAAAACTATACCCCATAGCAATTTATTTATTACAGTTTTTTATATAGTGCTGACAATGTATGCATAATATATATTAGCCCCTGCCCTTAAAGGGGACCTTCCCCCTTTCTCTAAATTTCACATCAGCATGCATCTCTGCATGCTTATTTAAAAACGCCTAAAGCTACTTTCACACTGAAAGCGCGGCCGCGTTGACAGTAAAATGCTGCTAGTTTTAGTGGCACTTTACGGTCGTTTAGCGTCGCTATTTGGCTGGTAGTGGGGCAATTTTAACCCCCGCTAGTGACCGAATAAAGGGTTAAATGTGTTTGTGTAGCGCCGCTGCCGAATCGCTTTGCAGGCACTTCGGCAGCGGTGCCCATTCATTTCAATGGGCAGGAGCAATGGAGGAGTGGTGTATACATTGCTCCTCCACTGCCCCAAAGATACTGCCTGCAGGACTTTTTTTTAACGTCCTGGCAGCGTAGTGCCCCAGTGTGAAAGAACTCTGGCTTTCACACTGGGACTGCAGTATCTAGCCTGTATTTAGGTTTATAGGGTAGGGGGAATTGTCTTCTTTTA
The DNA here is from genome assembly GCA_028564925.1 of Lithobates sylvaticus. Classification (NCBI taxonomy): domain Eukaryota; kingdom Metazoa; phylum Chordata; class Amphibia; order Anura; family Ranidae; genus Lithobates; species Lithobates sylvaticus. The sequence continues at coordinate 146,879,996 of CM053035.1, read as the reverse complement.
GGAACTTACAATCTAAGGTCCATCATTCCACATGCATACATACATGGGCCAATTAACCTTTGGCGTGCTGTAGGAAGCTGGAGTACCCACATGCAATCACAGGTATAAATGCAGGTAGTGTCTTGGTTGATATTTAAACTGAGAACCCTTGTGCTATAACGTGGAAGTTCTAACCACTTCCACTGTACTGCCTCTACCTTCTTTTTCTGCTTAAAGTTGAATTCCAGGTATAGATATTTCTACATAGTTACATTGGTCCAGCTTGGACTATGAATATGCAATACCTGGCCGATCCCCCTGGAGCCTGAAAATCACAGTAGTAGACAGCACGTCTATAGTAATCGTAGTATAGTAATCGTTGCCAGCTTACTTGTTCGGTGCCTAGTGCTCCTTACTGGACACAGGAGGTCATCCACTTGGCATGGGCACTGAGTGATGTCATCACTCTGCCTTTTCCAAACAGAGAACGCTTTTCATTCTTTGAGAAAATCCAAAGCATGACCCCCTGTGTTCACACTTTATCAGGGCAACCGCTCAGCACAGGACACGGAAGCTAGTAAAGATCACTGGAGTAGCGGTGCTTATTAAAGTGATTTCCAGCTTCCGGGGGATCGGCCAGGTAGGATAAATGCAAATTTTAAGCTGGACCAATGTTACTACTGTATATAAAAATATCCATACCCAGAATTCATCTTTAAAGGAGAAGTAGGGCTAAAGCTCTTTTGGCCCTTCATCTCTTGTAGGTCACAGTTGTGCACTTCATTCTGTACACCTGTGACCCAGATTTAGCTGAAAAACAGAAAGATTCCCCTAAGGGTTTGGACTTTTAAGGCATGTAGGATATATAACCCCAGATATAGTATGAGATATTGTATTTTTAGAAAGAGACGTTTTATTACAAAAAATTATACAAAAAACATTTGACAAAAGTAACAGTATAAAAGCTTCTTGAAAAATTCGAACAACGATTCATACATACAGTATATAGATATATGTTTTTGTATAGGCGTTGACTCACACCTGACGCGTTTCGGAGGTTTTTTTTGCAAATTTCCTCCTTCTTCAGAGGTAGGAGCACAACATTTCTAATATCTGAAGGATATTACAATAAAACAGTTTGTCAAATGAGATGAACCTTAATGTATAATAATGTTTTCAAAAAACATAACAATTTTTTGTATAAAGATATACACATAGGAAAAGTATTCACATACCGTTTACAAGAACATTTTTCAATGTAGTTAAAAACAGTGGCTGGGAGGAGGAGCTTCCTAGACTGAGCTTCTTGAAATGGCAAACTTTGATCAAAGGTTGGTGTCCATGCATTAGATATGACCACTCCTAGGGATTGTGTCATATGTCTAAGATTTATTGGAATCCCAAAGCAGATTCTATGTGGGTAGAAAAAAAACCCCAAGCTACCAGACGGCCAGATATTCAAACCAAGACACTTTGCTAATTGCAAAACCCTGGGCGTTATCTATCTATTACAGTGCGATTGCTCCTGTTTTTACATAGGGAAGACCAAGCTGGAGTTCTGGAAAAGAGCCTACAGACACATTCATAGTATGAAAACTTGCGACCCAGACCTCCCACTTGGGAGACATACTATTACTGTCCATGCGGGTAAATTTCCTAATATCAAATTCCTCATTCTGGATCGCATCCATCCTAATCCGAGAGGAGGAGATTGGAATAAATCCCTCCTCCAACTGGAAGCACGATGGATTTTTAAGCTTAAAGCGACTCAAACCCCAGGCCTTAACGAGGCAATCTGGTTTAAACCGTTCCTAGAAGGGTTTTCCTCCGGCGGGATGGAAAAATAGATATATTACATCAGTCTGCGAGTAACATACAATATAACCACCCTTCCCTCCAGCTGTTTTGAATGTTCCTATTGGACTAAACACCTGGGCTTTCCCTGCTCTCTATTTACACCAATTTCCTTATGCATGTGTCTGTACGCTCGGTTTCGGAGAATTACATATGTCCTATCCAGGTACTCCAGCAGTGTTCTGCATTTGATTTCTACACAGTGTGGATGTAGTATAAAGCATCTAATGAAACGATCCGTGCACCTGCATGCGCAGAGTTCACAGGATTTCTAGTAAACTACCCGGTTGCAGATATATATACTGTTTTCTGTTTAGGGTCATGTAGGAATATAAGTATTAATGAGAAATGATTTCTATACTATGTGCATACAATGCACGGGGAGTTCAAGCTAGATATTAGAACACAAATGTATGTACTAGCACTACTTCAGTACCAGCAAAAGCACTCTACACACATACCATCCAGTTATCTCTCCCCATGCAATATAACACTCTATGTTATCTTTTCTGCTATATACACTCTTTGTTTACTATATACATGCCAACCAATTCTTTGTAATTTCATACATTTCATTTTTTAAAATATAAATGTGTGTTACTCTTTAACTTTATGTTTAAATTGCTACGATCAATCTGTATAATTGATTTCCGTTTTCCCTTTTCCATCAAACTATGTTTTCCCCTCAATCCATTGTAGGTGTCTGGTTGAAGGAGCTTCAAGACACTATTACACCCATCACTTTGCATACACCTGGCGGCGGTATAGGCTGTGGGAGGCTCTGGGGGACCGCCCGGCACGCCCAGCCGCCCGCCCACTCTCCAATGGACGGGCGGCATAGGGGGAGTTCCCGGCGTCATCCTCTGACGCCGGGACTCCATATTGCTTCACCTGGCGAGCGTACGTCGCTCGTCGGTGAAGCTTGACGTGCCGGCGGGAGCAGTGGGCGCACCCGGGTCACAATGCGTAACCATTGATTGGTGCGCGGGACCCGGGTGCGCGCGCAGCCCTCGGGGGGCCGGGCAATACGAAGGACCTGTTATCTCCCCTTCACCTAGCAATCAGCTGTATTCACAACAGCTGAGTGCAGGGCGGGGAATTGATTTAAATAGACCACTCGTCCCGTCCAGCAGACTGCAATTGCCAGTCTGAGGACGGGACGAGTGAAGCACAAACGGTCAAACAGGTAAATGGAAACCTTACAAACCTTAATTGTTACACTTCATGCCTATCTTGTTCTCTGGGCGGGATCCCTACACCCTATTTAGTTCTGTAGTCTTTGCTACACTAATGGCGTGCTCGAGATATCATTCACCGGCTTCTAAACTGGGGTTTCTATATGGGATACTAACACTATATACAACCATGGATGAGCCATTATGACAGTCCTATATACAAGCACAATGGAAGCCGTTCCTGTAATGGCGAATGCGGACTGATAAAGATATATTCATGTATACATCAGGCTCAATAATATTTATACATAAAAAAATATAGTCACACTATACCCATATGTACCAGTATATTTCAACACTACAGGGTCCCAACTGTGGGGATCACCTGGGAGGGACATTCATTGATGGCTGTGGTTTTTCATCTGGACATCTCTGACCCTCTCTCCATAGCTTTTGAATGCTCAATGGTGTCTAAACTACCAATGCAAGGTGGATGAAGATACGTCACAGATCTATAACACAGGTCTGTGAAAACAAATATTTAGTACCCATACATCTATGTATTTACAATTACTCATACATGTTTCAATCTACCAGGGCTTTCATACCCGACCCCAGTGTGTCTCACAGGCACCCCCTGCTGTTATCGTGCCAGGTTACTTGCAATCTGCTTTGGGATTCCAATAAATCTTAGACATATGACACAATCCCTAGGAGTGGTCATATCTAATGCATGGACACCAACCTTTGATCAAAGTTTGCCATTTCAAGAAGCTCAGTCTAGGAAGCTCCTCCTCCCAGCCACTGTTTTTAACTACATTGAAAAATGTTCTTGTAAACGGTATGTGAATACTTTTCCTATGTGTATATCTTTATACAAAAAATTGTTATGTTTTTTGAAAACATTATTATACATTAAGGTTCATCTCATTTGACAAACTGTTTTATTGTAATATCCTTCAGATATTAGAAATGTTGTGCTCCTACCTCTGAAGAAGGAGGAAATTTGCAAAAAAACCTCCGAAACGCGTCAGGTGTGAGTCAACGCCTATACAAAAACATATATCTATATACTGTATGTATGAATCGTTGTTCGAATTTTTCAAGAAGCTTTTATACTGTTACTTTTGTCAAATGTTTTTTGTATAATTTTTTGTAATAAAACGTCTCTTTCTAAAAATACAATATCTCATACTATATCTGGGGTTATATATCCTACATGCCTTAAAAGTCCAAACCCTTAGGGGAATCTTTCTGTTTTTCTATACTATAGGATGTGGCATGAAACCTAAAAATCCCCTTCCCTTTTTATATGTGTGATCCCTGCTTAGCCTACAACTTTCAGATTTAGCTGACAGCGGGTTAAAGATTGCTGTTGGCTGACGTCAATCAGCCAGTCCAGACTCCAGAGAGATCCTGACTTTATTGTTGGGTTTCACCTACTGTAGATGCCTGATCGGCAGCTGGCTCAACCTCTTGCACACCGCTGAGAGTCTGAGTCAGCCACTCCCGCCCCTCCACAGCTCAGCGCTCCAGTGAGTGCTGGAGGGGCTTAGCAGAGAGTCGGTGACTGATAGTCACCAGCTCTCTGCTCACAGGAGACCGAGATCCAATCGATCAGCAGTCTTTGATTGCTCAGTTCTCTGTGTAGAGGCAGCGGAGGACAGGTGCATCATTAGATCGATGCTGTATCCACCTAGGTACATCATTTTTTTTTTTTAAACCCCATACTTATTTTTTAAGGTTTAGTTTTAATTTAGGAATAGTGCGTACCTTTAAATAATAAAGGAACAAAGGCTGCTCACATGGTAAGAGGATTGTAGTTGCTCTAAAACGTAAATGCTTTTCTTTTGTGGGTTGTGTTTTCAATACAAATATCCTTTTTCTTTCTTTATTTGTTGCCTTGTCATTTCTTCTGCAACTGGGAAACACCCATTCGAAAAGACTATTCAGAGATCTTTAAAAGGTAATGACATTCTGGCTGTGTTCTAGGAATCGGCTCCAGTGCTCTAATGTGTTTAATGTATTATTTATTTAGCAGGTTTGCACGAAAAAGTAAATCTCAATATTATGATTCAAAATACCCCATCCCCTAGGTATATTAGCACTTGAACTTCTGGTAGAATGAATAATAGTTGCAGTCCCTGGAGTTCTCTGCCCGAGAACACAGAGCAGAGGTGTATATATGAATAATATATTACCAGCTGAAATTGAAAACAAACAAATTTGTTTCTGGGGAGGAAAAGCAAACATTTTAATTGCCCTGACCAAATAATATTAGGAACTGATGGTGCTGCGGGTTGATTTTATTTTGTTTCCGCTGAAGAACACAGGGAATTAATAAAGAATGCTGCAGTATTCCAATGTACAAAGTCATGATCCTGGGCCAATTCCTGACAACATGCAGATAATTGGACATAGAACATTGACATGATCAATATGTATCTGTTGCCTCCTTAGATTTCCTAGTCTTTATTTATTTTTAAGGGGAATACCAAAGTAATTTTAACTCATTATTTATGATGCTTTTCTGTTATAACAGTTACCATATTTATTGGCGTATAAATCGCGCCGGCGTATAACACACACCCCAAGTTTAGGAGGCAAGTTTAACCACCTTAGACCCGCGCCATAGCCAAATGACGGCTACAGCGCGGATCTATTGTGCCGGAACTACGTCTATTGACGTAGTCCTGGCCACGAGCTGCCTGCGCGCCCCCTGAAGGGCGCGCGCGGCGCGCTCTGTGATCAGCGAGTCTGTAAGACTCGCTGGATCACAGATCCGAGTAAGGGGTCGATCCCAACCCCTTACCATGTGATCAGCTGTCAGCCAATGACCGCTGATCATGTGATCTTAACAGAGCCGGTAATCGGCTTCTTTTCCTCCTCGCGCTGACAGCGCGAGGAGAAAAAAAAAGAAGCCGATCACCGGCGGCAGTGAGAGGGACATCAGTCCCTCTCACTGCAATGTGCCCAATCCATTGTGCCCACCTTTGCCCCATTAAAGTGCCGCCTACCAGTGCCCACAGTGCCATCTCTCAGTGCCCACAGTGCCATCTCTCAGTGCCCACAGTGCCAGTCTGCACATCAGTGTCACCTGCCAGTGCTCATCTGTGTCACCTACCAGTGCTCATCTGTGTCACCTACCAGTGCCCATCAGTGCCACCCATCAGTGCCCATCAGTGTCATCCATCAGTGCCCATCGGTGCCACCCATCCGTGCCACCCATCCGTGCCACCCATGCCCATCAGTGCCATCTTTGCTGTCCCCATCAGTACCGACTTATCTGTCCCCATCAGTGCAGCCTAACAGTGCCCACCTGTGCCGCCTCATCAGCGCACATCAATGAAGCAGAAAAATTACCTGTTTGCAAAATTTTATAACAAACTATTAAACATGATTTTTTATTTTTTTTTAATTTTCCATCTTTTTTTGTTTGTTTAGCAAAAAATAAAAACCCCAGCTGTGATTAAATACCACCAAAAGAAAGCTCTATTTGTGGGAAAAAAAATGATAAAAATTTTATTTGGGTACAGCGTTGTATGACCGCGCAATTGTCATTCAAAATGTGTCAGCGCCAAAAGCTGAAAATTGGTCTGGTCACGAGGGGGGTTTAAGTGCAATGTAATCAGGTGGTTAAGGAAAAAAACTTACATTTAAATGCCCATTAATGCAGCCTTCCACAGTCCCCCTGCAGCCTTCCCCAAAATTGCAGCATGGTTTAGTTTTAAATTTACCGCCGCCGCTGCCGCCGCGATCTTCGGCTCCTCCCGCCACGATCTTCGGCTCCTCCCACCGCCGCAATCTTCGGCTCCTCCTGCCGCCGCCGCTGAGATCTTCGGCTCCTCCCGCCGCCGCCGCCGACTTAGACCGAGCCGAGTGTACTCGGCTCCGCTCGCAGTAACGCCCCCGTCACGCCCCTTGGCCCGGCTCCTATGATGGACACAACACCGGGCCAATGGCAGGACGTAAAGGCTAGGGAGGCGGGACTGGTCGTTACTGCGAGCGGAGCCGAGTACACAGTACACTCTGGTCGGCTCGGTAAATGTCGGCGGGGCTCCAGACAGCGGGGGATCGGCGTATAACACGCACCCACGATTTTCCCCTGATTTTAAGGGGAAAAAAGTGCGTGTTATACGCCGATAAATACGGTAAGTATTTTTGTAATTCCTGGGTTTTACCAGAATGGTGAACTATAAATGCGGATTTTACTACAGTGCCGCCAGCTGGAAAACATAGGTATTGCAACACAACTATTAACTTAGAGCTCTTTCACATAGAGCAGGGTCTGCTCAGATAAGCAGGGGATCTGTGAGAAAATCTCCTGTTGAATCGGAGCTGAACTGTTTTTTTTTACATCTGTGCTTGTTCAGTTTTCTGTCCGGTAGACATTGGCGTGTAGGAAGGTGCAGTCTATTTTCTCCACTGCAGGTGGTGCTCTTTCGCAGCGGCACTGTTGTTGGAGAGGAAGTCAAAAGAGACAGGGTTCCACTATGGTTTCCTGGGTCACTGGGGAAGCTATCCTATTGGATGCTGCCACCTCATATGACTCAAGTCAGCACAAGAATCACTGCTTGCAGGCAGTAAGGTACTATGGGATATGTAGTCCTTAGATACTGAAAGTAAACAGCATGTGACTGGACAGCAGACACAGCTGACATAAATGTATCTCCATCACTCTGCTCTCACCTCCAGTTAACATGTTTCTTGTTAGCACAGCAACACTGCAGTATCACAGATTGGTCTTATGCTGCTTGTCCCTCTCTCAATCTGACCTCTGCTGTACAATGGCTGCAAGAGGCTTACTCAAAGTCATGATTGGCTACTTACACCACTTGCATTTATAAAATATACTGATTAGCCATAACGTTATGACCATTGACAGGTAAAGTGAATAGCACTGATCATCTTGTTACAATGGCACCTGAAAGTGGATGGGATATATTGGGCAGCATGTGAACATGCTGTTCCTGAAGTTGATGTGTTGAAAGCAGAAAAAATGGGCAAGCGTAATTATTTGAGTGATTTTGACAAGGGCCAAATTGTAATGACTAGAGAAACTTCAAAACAGATGCTCTTGTGGGATGTTTCCAGTCTGCAGTGCTCAGGACATAGCAAAAGTGGGCCAAGGAAGGAAAACCGGCAACAGGATCATGGACAGCCGAGGCTCATTGCATATCTCCCAACTTTCTGGGATGAATGAGGGACACTTATTAGCAAAAGTATGGAGGCATAGGACACGTCCCCCTGCCACGCCCACTCCTTAACCACTTCCCGCCCGGCCTATAGCAGATTGACGGCCGGGAAGTGGTTCTGTTATCCTGACTGGGCGTCATATGACATCCAGCAGGATTAGATGCCGACCGCACCAGCGGGGGGGCATGCAGCGCGGTGATCGCGAGTGCGGCACATCTCTGATTGTGGTAAGGTGCCTCTGACAGAGGCTTCTTACCACGTGATCAGCTGTGACCAATCACAGCTGATCATCGCGGGAACCAGGGAGTGACCGTAAACGTTGAACCAGGGAGAGCCAATCAGCGGCTCTCCCTGTCAGAGGGGGGCTCTGTGCTGATAATCGGCACATTGATTATCAGCACAGCCCCCACCAGATGTGCCAATCAGCTGCCAATCTGTGCCCAACAGCTGCCAGTCAGCGCCCATGGTTATGTTATGATGTCATGGTCATGTTATGATGGGTGGTCATAATGTTATGGCTGATCGTTGTATATTTAACTGCTTGCCGACCAGCCACCATCATTATACGGTGGCAGGTTGGCACGTCTGCGCGAATCGCCGTAGGTGTACGGTGGCCATTTTAAGAGCTATAGGGGGCGCTAGTGAAGCCGGAGCTGATCTACGTGGCCAGTGAACAGCGATCTTTTCTCAGAGAGCCAGAACGGGAATCTGTCAATGTAAACAGACAGATCCCTGTTCTGTCAGGGAAGTAGAGAGAGAGATCTGCTGTTCCTAGTAATCAGGAACAGCAATCTCTCTGTACTACCGGTCAGCCCCATTCCCCCACAATTAGAAACACCTCCCTAGGGAACACTTAACCCCATGACCACCTCCTAGTGTTAACCCCTTCCCTACCAGTGACATTTATATAGTAATCAGTGGCTATTTTGAGTTCTAAACGCTGTATAAATGTCAATGGTCCCAAAAAAGTGTCAAAAGTATCTGATCTATCCGCCGCAATGTCGCAGTCCTGCTAAAAATCGCTCATCACCGCCATTACTAGTAAAAAAAAAAAAAAATATATAATAAAAATGCCATAAATATATCCCCTATGTTGTAGATGCGATAACTTTTGCGCAAACCAATCAATATACGCTTATTGCGATTTTTATTTACTTTTTTTTTTTTACCAAAAATATGTAGAAGAATACGTACTGGCCTAAACTGATGAAGATTTTTTTTTTGAGGGGGGCAATATTTATTATAGCAAAAAGTAAAACATTTTTTTTTTTTTTATAGCGCAAAAAATAAAAGAACTCAAAGGTGATTAAAGCGGTGTTCCGCCCCCCCCCCCAAAAAAATGATTAAAAAGCCAAAAGCTACACATACTGCAGTTGCTGGCTTTTAACAATAGGACACTTACCTGTCCTGGAGTCCCGCGATGTTGGCACCGCATGTTTCCATCAGCTGTTGTGTGCGGGGATATGTGTGTGCATGCTGTTAGAACAGCATTGCAGTATCACATCTGGGGGGTGTCTATAGGTGGCCTGAGAAGGAGGGCAGGTTTCCTGTGCTTAGAACTTTCCCTGCAAAAAAGTGTCATTTTTTGCAGGAAGAAAGCTATTTAAATCACTCGCGGCTAATGAATTGATGGCTCCTGTAACACAGAGAGCTGTCATTCATTAATAAAAAACAAAAAAAAAAGCGTAGGGGTCCCCCCAACTTCAATAACCAGGCCCTTCAGGTATGGGATGGATATTAAGGGGTAACCCCAGCCAAAAAAAAAAAAAAATGGCGTAGGGTCCCCCCTCAAAATCCATACCAGACCCTTGAGGTCTGGTATGGATTTTAAGGGGAACCCTAGCCAAAAAAAATGCGTGGGGTCCCCCTCAAAATCCATACCAGACCCTTATCCGAGCACGCAACCTGGAGGCCGCAGGAAAAGAGGGGGGGACGACAGCGGCCCCCCCTCTCGCCTGAACCGTACCAGGCCACATGCCCTCAACATTGGGAGGATGCTTGGGGGGTCTAAGACCCCCAAAGCACCTTGTCCCCATGTTGATGAGGACAAGTGCCTCTTCCCCACAACCCTGGCCGGTGGTTGTGGGGGTCTGCGGGCGGGGGCTTATCGGAATCTGGAAGCCCCCTTTAACAAGGGGACCCCCAGATCCCGGCCCCCCCCCTGTGTGAAATGGTAAGGGGGTACAAAAGTACCCCTACCATTTCACCAAAAAGTGGCAAAAATGGTAAAAATGACAGGAGACAGTCTTTGACAATTCCTTTATTAAAATCTTCTTTCTTCTTTCTTCATCCTTCGGTTTCTTCATCTTCTCCTTCCTTCATCTTCTTCCATCTTCTTCTTCCATTTTCTTCTTCCTCCGATCCGCTTCTTCTTGCGCTGGTCTTCTCGTCCTTCTCGTCCATCTTCTTCCGTCGGCGTCGGCGTCGGTGTCGGTGTCTCTGTCTCTTCTTGGGCCGCTCCGCGCAATGGGAGGCTCCCGCTGTGTGAGGCTCCGCTCCGTCTGACAGGTCTTTTATAATGGAGGGCACCTGGTGACCCCGCCCCCTCTGACGCACAGGGACGTCATGGGAATTCCATGATGGCTTTCCCCATGACGTCAGAGGGGGGCGGGGGGGGGTCACCAGGTGCCCTCCGTTTTAAAAGACCTGTCAGATGGAGCGGAGCCTCACACAGCGGGAGCCTCCCATTGCGCGGAGCGGCCCAAGAAGACACCGACGCCGACGCCGACACCGACGGAAGAAGATGCCGGACGAGAAGGACGAGAAGACCAGCGCAAGAAGAAGCGGATCGGAGGTAGAAGAAAATGGAAGAACTAGATGGAAGAAGATGAAGGAAGGAGAAGATGAAGAATCCGAAGGATGAGAAAGAAGAAAGAAGATTTTAATAAAGGAATTGTCAAAGACTGTCTCCTGTCATTTTTACCATATTTTGCCACTTTTTTGGTGAAATGGTAGGGGTACTTTGTACCCCCTTACCATTTTCACACAGGGGGGGGGCGGGATCTGGGGGTCCCCTTGTTAAAGGGGGCTTCCAGATTCCGATAAGCCCCCCGCCCGCAGACCCCCACAACCACCGGCCAGGTTGTGGGGAAGAGGCCCTTGTCCTCATCAACATGGGGACAAGGTGCTTTAGGGGTCTTAGACCCCCAAAGCATCCTCCCAATGTTGAGGGCATGTGGCCTGGTACGGTTCAGGCGAGGAGGGGGGGGCCGCTCTCGTCCCCCCCTCTTTTCCTGCGGCCTGCCAGGTTGCGTGCTCGGATAAGGGTCTGGTATGGATTTTGAGGGGGACCCCACGCCATTTTTTTTGGCTAGGGTTCCCCTTAAAATCCATACCAGACCTCAAGGGTCTGTATGGATTTTGAGGGGGGACCCTACGCCATTTTTTTTTTTTTTTTGCTGGGGTTCCCCTTAATTATCCATCCCAGACCTGAAGGGCCTAAGAACAATACGTGCACTTACTGAGTTGCAAACTAAGCCCGTAACTGCTACCTCTTATCCTGAATAGTTATAATCATAAAAAAGGGACAGGGTGCTTTCTTTATAGCGATTACCCATTAAGTGTCCCTGTACACTGGGCTTAAACAATGCTGCTTCTACAGGAGTTTTGCCTGTGGGATTATCTCAATGTTATCCTGTGTCCATGCACATTAAGACATTTAGAGGCATATTTTAAGCTCAGTGTTTATAGGCAGAAAAGAAAACCCTTCTTGTTTGCATTTTTGAGAGGAGTTTTCTGGCAAAAAAAAAAACGCTAAATGCTCATAAACGCCTGTACAAGAACTCTTTATATGAGCATTTTTTTCTGTCAAAAGAACTGCCATTTTTTAGGCTCAGTGTGCAAAAATCCTAATTCTGTTTTCTTAACCAGCCGGATGACAGATGATTTCAAAATGGTTACTATAGGGAACACTACCAGAGAACAGATCATCCAAGTATTTCAACTCATGTTAACCTGGGTTTACACTAATTTTGTTTTGGCAATTCTTTCTTTGGAGATATATTTAGCCACAGTTCCACTGGTTTCACAGTCCTCCCTATAGACATACGTAGTTACATAGTTAGTAAGGATGAATAAACACACCAGTTCATGCAGCTTAACTTGTGTAGGTGCGTTTGTGTATTATTTCTCTATGTATTTTGTATTGGATAAGATGCCCATCTAAGAGTTTTTTTTAAATTAGTGACATTGCCTACTGAAACCACTGTTTATGGAGGGAAGTTCCACATCCTTACCGTTCTAACAGTAAAAAAAAAAAAAAAACCCTACAGGGTTTAAGGTTAAACTGCTTCTCATTCAACTTCATTGAGTGGCTTCATGTCTTCTTGAGTGACCTGAGACTGAATAGTTTCTTCCCTATGCTGGAGTCACCTTTAAGATATTTGTATATTGCTATAATATTATCTCGTAAGTTTCTCTTCTCCCGGGTAAAAATGTATAATGTTTGTAAACGTTCCTCATAACTAAGATCCTCTAGCCCTCTTTTTAGTTTGGTTGCTCTTCTCTGGACTCTCTCCAGATCCAGCATATCCCTTCTGAGGACTGGAGATCAGAACTGAATGACATACCCAAGGTGTGGCCGAACTAGAGTTTTGTTAAGTGGTAGAATTATAGTTTTTATCTCTTGAGTAAATACCTTTTCTAATGCATGCTAATTTTCTGCTAGCCCTGCTTGCTGCAGCTTGACATTGCATGCTATTACTGAGCCTGCGATCTACTTGGACCCCCAGATCTTTTTCCATCCTCGATTTCACCAGAGGTTCTCCCCCTAGTGTGTAACTTGCATTCAAATTTTAGCCCCCAAGTGCATTACTTTACATTTCCCTACAGTGAACCTCATTTACCATGTGTTTTCCCACCCCTCTATTTTATTAAGGTCTTCCTGTAGAGTTGCTATTTCCTGGTGTGAAGTTATTGTCTTGCTTAGCATTGTATCGATCAGCAAACACTGAGATTGAACTATGTATATCAACTTCTATATCGTTTATAAACAAGTTAAACAGATTGGTCCCAGGACAGAGCTCTGGGGTACCCCATGTAAAACTGAAGACCATTCAGAAGATACGCTATTTATCACCACCCTCTGGACATGCCCCTGTAACCAGTTTTCTATCTGGGTGCATACTATCATCAACGCTAACAGACCTCAATTAGTGGATTAAGCATTTATGGAGGACCGTGGTGAATGCTTTGGCTAAGTCTAGATAGACTACATCCACTGGCCTTCCAGTTTACAGCTCACTTCCTCATAGAATGGGTTTGTCTGGCAATAACCATCTTTTTATAAATCCATGCTGGTTACTACTAATTATGCTATTCTTATCTGCAAATACCTGGATATGGTCCCTTATCATTCCCTCCAATAGTTTACAAACTATTAATGTTAGGCTGACTGGCCTGAAGTTTCCAGGTATATATTTCAGCCCATTCTTGAATATTGGTACCACGTTAGCTTTGCACCAATCCGCTGGTACCAATCCAGCCAGTGAGCTTTCCGTAAAGATTAGGAATAATGGTCTAACAATGACCTGGTTAACTTATTTGAGGACTCTTGGGTGCAAGCCATCTGGTCCTGCTGATTTGTTCACATTATGTTTTTCCAGTCTTTTTAGAACACTGGGTTCTGTTAACCACAAGGGCACACTCCTTGCTGTGTTGTTAACAATACTGTATTTGATTGTATATAATGTATTTAATACAGTTGCCTTCTCCTTGTCACATGTAGCCAACTTCCCTTGCTCACCCTTTATGGGGCAAATATGCTCTGACTTAGCTTTTTTTATTGTCAGTATATATATATATTTTTAAATTGGATTCTTTTTACTCTCTTCTGCTATGCGTCTTTCGTTGTCTATGTTGCTGCTCTGATCCTCACTCTTAAGCCCCATACACACGGTCGGACAATCCGCGGACCAGGTCGGTCGGATCCTGTCCGTCATACTTTGTCTGATGTTGGTTTTGCGTACACACGGTCGGACAAAGTTGTCGGAAAATCCGATCATTCTGAACGTGGTGACGTTTGTTGCCTACGACGGGACTACGTAGAGGCTAGTAGCCAATAGCTTTGGTCTTGTAATGTGATCTGAGCATGCGTAGCACTTTGTCCGGTCGGACAACCGTACACACGATCGGATTTGGTGTGATCGGACCGGGTTGTCGGCAAATCTATCCAGCAGGAGATAAGACTTTGTCCGTCGGACAATCCGACGTACACTGTCCGATGGTGCATACACACGGTCTGATTTTTCAACAACATTGTCCGATCGGACAGAATCCATGAAAAAGTCCGACCGTGTGTATGGGGCTTTACATTTCTTATTGCATTCTTTGGAGTGCTGCAATGTTGACGGTGTCCCTTTGGTCTTATATTTTTTTAAAGGACAGTTATTTCTCTTTAATGTGCCTTTTACACTTTGATTAGCCACCCGGGTTTATTCTTAGTTCTTTTATATTTGTTGCCCATTGGAATACACTGGCTAATACCAAAATGACTTAAAATGTTCTAAACCGCTTCCCGACCGCCTAACGACGATATACGTCGGCAAAATGGCACGGGCAGGCAGAATCACGTACCTGTACGTGATCGTGCATGTGCCTGCCTGTGGGTCGCGCGACCCGGTCGGGAGCTCCGTGACCCCGGCCGCGGGACCAGCGGACCCGATCGCCGCTGGTGTCCCGCGATCGGGTTACGGAGCTGAAGAACGGGGAGAGGTTTGTGTAAACAAACCTCTCCCCGCGCTTCCTACACTGACTGTCAGTGATCGGCGGTTCCTTGTCATCGGGAACGCCGATCAATGACGTCACACGTACAGCCACGCCCCCCTACAGTAAAATAAACACAACACGTCACACTGACTCATCCCCGCCCCCTAGTGGTTAACCCCTTCACTACAACTGTCATTTACATAGGAATCAGTGCTATTTAAATAGCACTGAATTCTATATAAATGACAAATGTCCCAAAAATGTGTCAAAAAAATGTCCGATGTGTCCGCCATAATGTCGCAGTCACAATAAAAATCGCTGATCGCCGCCATTACTAGTAAAAAAAAAATATTAATAAAAATGCTATAAAACTATCCCCTATTTTTAAAACGCTATAACTTTTGCGCAAACCAATCAATAATCGCTAATTGCGATTTTTTTTACCAAAAATATGTAGAAGAATACGTATCGGCCGAAACTGAGGAAAAAAAATGTTTTTTTATATATTTTTTTGGGGATATTTATTATAGCAAAAAGTAAAAAATATTGCATTTTTTTCAAAATTGTCGCTCTATTTTTGTTTATAGCGCAAAAAATAAAAACCGCAGGGGCGATCAAATACCACCAAAAGAAAGCTCTATTTGTGGGGAAAAAAGGACGCCAATTTTGTTTGGGAGCCACGTTGCACGACCGCGCAATTGTCAGTTAAAACGACGCAGTGCCGAATCGCAAAAAGGGGCCTGGTCCTTTGGCTGCCAATTGGTCCGGGGCTGAAGTGGTTAAAGCACTCTCACTTCCCTCTGTGTTATTGTTCCTAGAATATCTTCCTGTTTAATGTCATGAAGTATGGAGCGCAGTTTGGTAAAGTTTGTGCTCTTGAAACTTAATGTACTTGTTCTACACTCCTGTCTGCTTTTAATGTGATTTACAGTGAATGTAATTGCCCTGTGATTGCTGTTTCCCAAGTTATTCCTTACTTCCACCTCTGATATCAGTTCTAGGTTGTTTGTAATTAAAACCAGTACCAGATAGATTCTGATAGGTTGCTAGTCTCTAAAAACAAGAACTCTATTATTGAATATGGTTGACTGATTTTTTTTTTCTTTTTTGGTCAAGATATTTCAAATACTGAAATCTACATTCTGTCCCTGCCAATCATCCACATAGCAAGAAATATGATTAGAATTCCTGATTGACATCAGTTGCGATACGCTTATTTTTGATCAGGCTTGTAGACGTGGACATGCACTGTGTGAGAGAAACCATTAAAATAGACTTTGCACTGAAAGACAAGGTCTGCTCATTACCTAAGGCCTTCCTGTTTCATATAAAAAACCTAGAATA
Source organism: Lithobates sylvaticus (assembly GCA_028564925.1). Taxonomy (NCBI): domain Eukaryota; kingdom Metazoa; phylum Chordata; class Amphibia; order Anura; family Ranidae; genus Lithobates; species Lithobates sylvaticus. Next base: position 146,863,743 of record CM053035.1, on the reverse strand, counting down.
TATACACACCTACCCCCAACTTCCACCTACAGCACCTAGGCAAGGATGATCACACAATCTTCCCAGTGAGACCCTGGAATTCATTAGGATTCTAAATTTCATGGGAAGACACTCTTGCACCGCAGTTTTTTTAGACAGGTTTTTCTTTACTGCCATCATACAGCAATTTCAGTGCAAGGTCAGCTTTAACCTCTGTAGGATTTTGTTGGAAATATGTGTATGGTAAGGGGCAGCCTGCATAAAACATTGTCATGCTTTGTACCAGAAACATCATTTCAGTGTTATTTTAAATTGGAAAATTATAGAATAAAATGTAAAGTTTTATTATTTACAGTAAAAATAATTTTAGGATTAACAAATAATTTTCTTATTAGTTTTGTATGGGCTTATGTCTATACAACACATATAAAATAAAATTATTTTTAAAAGAAAATATTGGCAAAAGAAAGCCTAGTTTGACCCCCAAAAACTGCATGTATTACTTTGTTTAATTCAGTAATGACAATGTTATTGCAGAATAGACAGGCTCATAGTAACAATTGTTCTGGTCCTTTAAGAATGGTGCATCACTACTAAGCATACCTACGTTTTTGTGTGTATTTTTGCAAACTTTACATTAAAAGTTTCTAATATATTAACACTTGCTGATAAGATAACTTTGGACGATCACAGGCAAATTTATAGCAATAAAACTCAAAGGACTCTACTTTTCCTTTAATTACTGTGTGAGTATAAAGAGTTAATAATGTGTTGCAGTAGCTCAAATTATCCATCAGATCCTTTAATACGGTAAGGCTTTTGCTTGACAGGTGCATAAAGTTTGAAACAGGTGCACATTTTCCTGGAAATCCTGCGTGATATTGCATATGATCACAGTACTCTGAACACTGCTGATAATTCCACGTATTATTCTGCAAACCCAGGCTGTGATCAAACTGCAAAAGTTTCAGGACAGAGACTTGCATATACAATGGGCAAATTGGAACATTCATCATTTTCATCACACAAAAGGGCTGCACAGGAATACAAATGTCTGCACTAGCTCTTAATTTACTCCATATATGATTGTAGGACAAAAATGTTCTTCCTAAAGTAAACCTATGTTCAAAGACTGCAGCGTGAATCTGCTGGCCTCTCCTGAAAATACCATTTGCTTGGATGTCATGCTGATCCATCAGCATCAATACTCTAAGGCCCAGTCACACTAGTGAGAATTCAGATGTGACTTGAGTCACACAGAATCACATGACAATTTAAATCATATTGTTTTCAATGGTGCCTGTTCACATCAATGCAATGCAGCACGGTGCGAATTTGAAAAATGTTCCCTTACTGCTGTGATGCAATTCCAGCATGATTTTGGTCCCATAGAATATGCAAACCACTTCAAAGTAGCATCAAAGCTGAATCCCACTGAAAGTCAAATAATAATCAGATTGCAGCAGTGTGAACCTAGCCTAAGTCACTGACTCATAGTAATAATGCAGAGTCTTCTTTGAATTTCTTGACCTGCATGTTTGTTATGGGTTAGTGACTTAAACGTATTGAAACCATTGACTAGACATGACAACCAGTCAAATAACATTTTCTTAAGGAGAGATCAGCAATGAAAGCCTACATATTACTCCTAAGCCTCACATGGTACGAAAATTATAAGGGGAATGTCGCTTGACAGGCTGTTGTCCGAAGTTCTTACCATTAGTACACTCCTTTCAATAGTTGTTTTCCAATTTTTGGCCAACAAATGTTGGATGACATGCTAGTACATTTTTGACAAACGACGGCTCCACGTCTGATTTTCTGATGGTCAGTACACAAATCCGTCACACAAAAGTCGAAAGTACAAACATGCCTGATCGAGACCAAGGAACGAGCCGGAAGCGGTCGGTCTTGTAAACTAACGTTCGTAATGGAGAATTAACATTCGTGACGCGGCAAATTATGAAATGTCGAAATGCAGTGCACATTCTCTTCTTCTTTAATGGGATAATAATGAAGCTGCTTTGCTGGTGATACTGATGGAGTTATGCCAAACGTATTTTAAAAGGCATTGTTTTCTAGTGATATCAAGAATATTACTATTAAGCTTGTTAGATTTTTTGAGCAAGTTACCACAACACTATTATCCCTGAGTTTTTAAGAGCAAAGATACAACTATGTTGGTGTCCCATGTTAATTTTACATTGTATTTTTTTTTATGTAATTTCCTACTCCCAAACTGTCATTTGATGTAAAACACATAGCCAAGTATTATTCTACACACTTTTATTATTGTGCAGAAGAAAAATAACATCAATTAAATTAGACCTGCTATCTGCCATCCAAATACAAAGAACTTAACAAAAAAATGCATTCCATGCATACAAAAATATAGAAACTATAACAAATAAAAACATTATTCCGAAAAAAAAAGTAGGGAAGGAATGAAAATCCCCAGACCAGCCAAGTATTATTCTACAAAAATTTTTTATAATGCAGAAAAAAAATAACAAAAATTTAATTAGACATGCTATCTGCCATCCAAATACAAAGAACTTAACAAAAAAGTGCATTCCATGCATTCAAAAATATAGAAAATATAACAAATAAAAAAAACAAAAGACTAGAAATTAGTAAGTGGGGAAGGGATAAAAATCCCCAGACCAGCGGGGTTGTTGGGGTTCTTGTGGCTGGTATTGCCACTGACCGGATTGCTGCTGTGGTGGGTGGGGTGGCTGTGGTGGGTGGGTTGGCTGTGGAGGTGGGGCCACAAAATCTGAAATGTCAGTGTTTTCAGAAATGTCTCCCCTCATCCCCTTGTTGTGGAGCTGCAGGATGAGTTCCTCACACCTGCTCCTTTGCTCACTGGCCATCTGCCTTAATTTATTGGCCGTCACACACCCAAATGCTTCAGACTCATCTGGGTCAGTACGGAGAGCAGTAATGGCCTGGCTGAGAAAGGAAGCTGTGGCCTCCTCCAGATTCCTGCTCTTCCTGGCTCTTTTTGCAGCAGGAGGGCGTAGGGGAGGGATCTGCGACTCCCTCTGGCTACTGGCCACTGGCTCCTCCAGACTGACACTTTCCTGTGAGTGAAAATGGGACATAATTAGAATCTTTTTTGGGTTTGGTCATCAATCACACACAATTTTGATCTCCTCACTGTTGCAAATTGAATGTGGAGAAATATAAAATACTATCATTCTGACCCCATCATTTTTCATTCTTGTTCAAATCATTTTTGGTCCCTACTGTCTATTGATATGGAAACCACTTTGTTAAGGCATAAATATTTTCATTGTATTTTTGGAAACAAATATGTTCAACAATGCTATACCTGGGTCAAGCTGGGCTCCTCCACATCTTCATCCTGTGCATCAGGACCTCAGGAGCTGTTGTCTCAGCAGACGTCGAAGGGAGCTTAGCCAGCGATGGTCTGGGTTCTGTCTGGTCTGTAAAAAAACACAGGCTGTGGTAATACCACAGCCTCGGGACATCTTCTGCTTCTTGTTCAGCTCCCTTTTAAATGTACTCCAAAGGTTGGCTATATTTTTCTTGATGTAGTTGGTGTCTGCCCTGGTGTACACAGGTTTGCACAACTCTACCAGTTTCTCCAAAGCTGCCTTCCTCTGTATTTTATTTGAGTAGTCTCTACTCTTCACCCTCCAGAAACAGGGCAGCTCCTGGGACATGTCAATGAAATGGGGGAGAAATTCTAGCAAAGTGAACTTATCAGTCATGATGACATGATGCCTGCAAGACAAAACACAAGACAAACCATAATGTCTGGCTTAACCCATAAGCTGGTCCCAATATAGGCCTCAATCTAAGCAGTATAGGCCCCTAACCACCTATGTCCCAATTTCCAATTGTACTTCTCTGCCTCCTTTTGGCGATCGTTCGTCCTCCATGCCAAGATCGTTCCTACGGCCATTCCATCGACCATGCATTCTGGCTTTATACACACTGCGCATGCGTCAAACTCTGCTCTCAGTGCGTCATGATGCTGGGGCGTGACCATCTCCCTTCTGCATGCAACACACACAGCGGAACCTTTGGGAGGGACAATATGGCGGATTCTGCTGATTGCAGCCAGCTCCACGGTGGTGGAGCTCATAGGAAGCACAAAGCAACCCCCATGAGCAAGGGTGAGATTGTGCAGATGGTGCGCATCCTAAAGAAGCACGATTATGCACAATTACAAAAGGCCAAACAGCTGAAAGGACAGAATTTTGGAGAAGGTCATCGCCGCTTTGCAGAGAGTATTTTCGGTGGACCGATCAAAGGACCAAATCCGAAAAAGATGGTCTAATCTAAAACTCCGGGAACAAGACCAGATGGAGTACATACATCAGATCATAAAAAAAGTAAGCAGTATTTGGATCTAAACAATATGTATATGTGTATATTAGCTGTCTGTATATGTTCTTACTCCAAGTAGCTCAAGAGAATTCTATATAAGCTTTTATAAAATCTTTGTATGACTTGGGATTCCAAAGATGAAGGTAAATATTAGACATGTGCATTCGTTTTCGTCCGAATGCATTTTCATCCAAATTTCGGGTATTTTCGTTATCGTTTTAACAAACGATAACAAAAGTGCAGAATCTGAAAACCGAAAGATCCCACATAAACAAATGCTTTAGTTTCATTTTCGTTGCGACAACAGTTCGATTTAGATAGGAGATTCGACATGAAGCTGACAATGGCAATCTGTGTCCATCAAACCTGTGGTCGAATGTGCCTAACCTTAGCTCTATTAGTCCAAGATTATTCTACATAGAGAGAAATGATTTGACATAGAGAGAAAAGATTTGACATTATAGAGACGATAGCAAAAAAGGTCGAATGTGCCTAGCCTAACCATGTCCTGTTTTCTAGATTTTCCTCAGTCTATAAACGACTGTGCAAATTACAGGGAAAATGACAACATCACCTGTGTCAAATTCAAGAAATCAAGAAAACATGACCTGGGTTTGCATCTGGAGGAGGATAGTTGGGAAACACTGCCCTAACTAATGTGAATCGTAATGTTTATGTGTTTTTTAGCATCTAAAATCCAAGATTTGAAGGTGCCCACAAATTGGGCCTCAACATTCTTATTTCCCCCATGATCCCATGTCTAAAATGTGTGTAGTTCCGTACATCTATTTTTATAAAGCCACAAAACACACACTGTGTCAACATGTGCTATCTCCCATCACAGGGTATCAATGGACGCGTTTTGGGGGTGCAACCCCTTCCTCAGAAGTAAAGTACTTCTGAGGAAGGGTTTGCATCCCGAAATGCATCCATTGATTACTCATGATGTTGACACACTGTGTGTTTTTGGGGTTTAGAAAAATAGATGTTTGTAACTACACACATTTTAGGCATGGGATCATAGGGGACATTTAATTGTTGGGCCTCTACATGTATGTGGCTTCAAATTTTGAGATCACACCATCTGAGGAAGACAACATCCACACAGTCTTGGGATACTAATGTCTCGGTTGCCCTTCACTTTACCAAACTCGAACTTTGTAAGTTACTGAGTTTTGGATGGGCATTTATTGGTTTAGAACATGCCTGTTTAGAAAAAAAAAAGGAGAAATAATGCAAAACATACATGTTATACACCAAGATGTTGGTTTGTTTTAAAACCTTAAAATGCACATGTGAATGTCCTTTGAGTAAAATGTTTTTTACTAAACAATGTGTGGCTTATTATTTCATTGCTCAATACCAGTGTATTTCGTAAGTTGTAGTTACAGTGACAATGTGCTCTTAAATGTGGACAACTCCTGCAATTTTTAGGCCTCAAAAAAATTAAAGGAGTTGTAAAGGCACAATGTTTTTGAACTTCATGTACTAGATCCATTAAGAACAAAAACATTGTGTGTGTGTAGCAGACCCACAGCACACCATAATAGTTAGCTGAAGAAGATATTGACACATCATGTAATTAAGGTACATTTGCACTATTGGAGCAAGTGTCCAAAATAAAGCCCATTTGTGAACATATTAGACATATAAGAAACACAGACAACAATAGTTCAAATGAAATATGAGTTTATGATTAGAGTTGAGCGGACACCTGGATATTCGGGTTCGGCGGGTTCGCCCGAACTTCGGAAAAAAGTCCGGGTTCGGGACCGAACTTGACCCGAACTTGACCCCGAACTCCGAACCCCATTGAAATCAATTGGGAACCGGACTTTTGAACACTAAAATGGCTGTAAAAAGGTCATGGAAAGGGCTAGAGGGCTGCAAATGGCAACAAAATGTTGTTAAGAGCATGGCAAGTGATCTGCAAACAAATGTGGATAGGGAAATAACTTAAAATAACATAACAAAAAAAAAAAAAAAATGCTGGAGGCCCCCTTCTCAGCAGAAGAGGTACAGGAAGTCATTAAGAACCTCAGAAACTCTACGGCACGATGCCGCACATATGGTGGGAATACCCCAGAATACGCACTTTCTGGAAAAAATTATTCAATTTAATGGATAAGATAGTGGGAAAATAAAATACTTGGAAATTAAAAAAAAATGAAAAGATTATAATCTTGACCTAGGAGGACGAAATTCAAATGGAGTAGGAGGTTGAGGTGGCGGTGGATGTGGCGGTGTAGGTGGAAGCGGCGGTGGAGGAGGACGAGGTAGCCAACACTGGTTCAAAAATACAACAATGGCTGGGTAAGGCTAGTGGTGAATGATGTGTCGAATTCTGTCCCCCGTCGCATAGTGTCCGCCCTGTACTGCGCTTGCTAAGTACGTAGGACAAGGGGATTTTGAAACTCTCCGAAGACGATGCGCGGTGACTCCAGGTTCAAGCCACATCATCCGAGGTTGAAGCCTAGCCAAGCGAGCCCGTGAGGGGCCCTGTTACTATGTGCTACCGTATGTCCACTTGGATGGTCGGGCTTGAACCTGCACTCACTGCGCAGGCGACGTTCATCTTTGGAGATTTTGTGAATCTCCCTGTCCTCCGTACTGCGAAAGCACTGCACCTGCGCAGTAAGTGGCCGGACACTATCCGATAGCAAGACAGTTTTCGTCAGAACACCGGTATATGTGTCTATTCTGCACAAGGTACGGACAAGTCCTGTGGGATCCATGCCTGGTTCATTTTAATGAACGTGAGCTTGTCCACATTGGCTCTGGACAGGCGGCTGCGCTTGTCTGTGATAATGCCCCCTGCCGTGCTAAATACACGTTCAGATAATACACTGGCGGCAGGGCAGGCCAGCACCTTCAAGGCGTAAAGGGCAAGCTCAGGCCATGTGCCCAATTTGGAGACCCAGAAGTTGAAGGGGGCAGACCCATCATGCAGTACGTGTAGGCGTGTGCACACATACTGCTCCACCATGTTGGTGAAATGCTGCCTCCTGCTAAGACGTTCCATCTCAGCTGGTGGTGCTGGTTGTTGTGGCGTGCTGACAAAGCTTTTCCACATTCCGGCCATGCTAACCCTGCCTTGCGAGGTGCTGGCGGTGCCCCGGCTGCGTGGGCGACCTCTTCCTCCTCCTCTGCCTTCGCCTTGTGCTTCCACCGTACCCCCGCTTCCAAGTGGGAATGCCACCAGCAGCGCGTCTACCAGTGTGCGCTTGTACTCGCGCATCTTACGATCATGCTCCAGTGAGGTAATTAAGGACGGCACGTTGTCCTTGTAACGGGGATCCAGCAGGGTGGCCACCCAATAATCAGCACCAGTTAAAATGTGGGTGTCAGGGCTCTAGCCGCCCTGGGCACGTTAACCTGAGGGTGCGCAGGCACCTGGGCAACCCTGGTCCCCCTGAGCGTCAGCCCGCCGGACATGTGCGCCGGACATGTGCGCGCGCTCCCGTGCGCGAATAGCGGGCGCGCGCGCCCCCGTGCGCGTGCACGTGCGCGATCGGCGCCGCTTTGGTGCCAGTGGCCCTATTTAAAGGGGACAGCTGCCTGCATGCGGCGCTGTCCGTCTCAGTTCCCACCTATAAACCCCAGCCTGAACCTGTCTGCTGATCCTGTCTGTGACCCGGCCTGTCTGACTCTGCTGCCTTCTCCGTTCCTTGACCCCGGCTTGTTTGACCCTGCTTTGGACTGTGTTATTGTTGCTGAACCTCTGGCTTGTCTCCTGACCACCCCTCTGCCTGTCGTCTCTGCCTGATTACCTTGCCTGTTGTGACCCGGCTTGCCTGACCATTCCTGCTCCCAGTGTTCCTGCACAGGTCCTCTGCTGCTGCTGTCTGCTGTGGTCTGCTGCTGCTGCTGTCTGCTACTGCTGCCGGTCTTCCTCCTGCACCCTGATTGTCTGCCGAACCATCATCTGCAGTCCTACCATCCGGCCAAAGACCTGCATCCACCCAGAATCGGTCACCTGCATCCATACGGACACTCCTACCCGCTGTGTTCACGGCTGCGCTGTTCCCAATCCAGCAGGCCCTGAACCAGAGCTGTAAGAGAGGTCTCCAACCGTAAAGCCAGGCTCATCACTACCAGGTACCTAACAGTACGGACAGCCCATATGACTGAGCCTGCGGAAGGAGCCTCTGCCATGCAGGAGTTCTGCTCCCACCTGGCATCCCTTACACAGGCGGTGAAATCCCTGCAGGAGGGATATACCAAGCTGGAAGGTCAAGTGCAACAAATCGCCAGCCCCATGGCTGCTGCACCTCCTCCACCGCCAGTGCAACCTGCCCCTCAACCAACAGTGGTGATGCTCCCTCCCGAGCCTAGAGTTCCTATCCCAGAAAGGTTCTCAGGCGACCGATCCAAGTTCCAGGCCTTCCGGGATGCCTGCCAGCTATACTATGCCCTGCAACCCCGGACCTTCTCCCTGGAGGCCACCAAGGTGGGATTTGTGGTGTCCCTACTACAAGGAGAACCCCAGTCCTGGGCCCACCGTCTTCTGGGAGCCAACAGCATCATGACCCAGACTTTAGCCTCCTTCTTCCAGGCGATGGCACAGCTGTACGACGACCCTCAACGCACGGCTACAGCTGAATCCGCCCTATCCGCGCTCCAGCAAGGTCGCAGGACGGCCGAGGACTATATCACGGACTTCAGGCGCTGGAGCGCGGATACCCAATGGAATGATGCGGCTCTCAGACACCAGTTCCGCATGGGCCTCTCGGAGGGTTTGAAAGATGAACTGGCCCGTGTAGGAGTCCCAGAGGATCTTGAGGACCTTGTCACTCTGACGATTCAGCTAGACCGCCGTCTTCGAGAACGCCGAGCTGAACGCTCTGCATTACCTAATCGCCCAGCCTGGATGGTCGCAAGGGCTCCCGTTCCTGCCACTCGTTACCTACCTGCTCCCTCTGCATCCCCGATGGGACCTGCTCCGGATGGCTCCGAACCGATGCAGATCGGTCTCCTGCGCTCTCCTTTAACGCCCGAGGAACGGGCCCGACGTGGCCAATTGAACCTGTGCCTGTACTGTGGGGGCTCCGGACATTTCGTGAACAATTGCCCTGTCAAGACACGTAAGTGCTTGTCATCCGTTTCTTCTCCCTCTGCACCCTGTCCAGCCAGTACTATTCACCTTACCCTTCCTCTGTCGTTGCAGTGCCAGGGAAGGACAATACTTACCAACGCCATCGTTGACTCCGGGGCGTGCAGTTGTTTCGTGGATGCCACCTTTGCCAACACCCACGCCCTGCCCCTCCAGAAGAAGACTCAAGGACTTTCTGTGTTCCTGGCTGATGGGTCCCGCATTAAGTCTGGCCAGGTGACTCAAGAGACCCTGCCCTTACCCGCTACTATTTTTCCTCAACACCAGGAGCTCCTAACCTTGGACGTGATCTCCTCTCCGCTGTTCCCAGTCATCCTGGGCATGCCATGGCTTCAGGCCCATAACCCGCTGATTCACTGGCCCACTGGGGAGGTTGAGTTCCAGTCCCACTACTGCCAGGAACACTGCCTACCCACAAGCCCCAGGATACCTCCTACCTTGCTTTGTCTAGACTCTGACCAGGATCTGTGCCAGTCTGTACCCCAACCTTACCATGATTTCCTGGATGTGTTCAGCAAGCGGGGAGCAGACTCCCTTCTGCCCCACCGCTCCTATGACTGCCCCATCGAGCTCCTTCCTGGGGCCGAGATTCCTTTTGGTCGCATATTCCCTCTCTCTGAAAAAGAACAAGAAGCTTTGAAAATTTACATTTCGGAGAACTTGAAAAAAGGGTTCATCCGCCATTCTAGTTCTCCCGCTGGCGCAGGAATATTTTTTGTCACCAAGAAAGATCAGACCTTGAGGCCCTGCGTGGACTACCGGGAGCTCAACAAAATTACGGTCAAGAACCGGTACCCTCTGCCCTTGATACCCGAGCTCTTTCAAAAACTAAGATCAGCAACAGTCTTCACCAAGTTGGACCTAAGGGGAGCATACAACCTGGTCCGCATTCGGGCCGCAGATGAGTGGAAGACAGCGTTCCGGACCCGCTTCGGCCACTACGAGTACCTGGTCATGCCCTTCGGGCTCTGTAATGCCCCGGCCACATTCCAGCATCTCATCAACGATGTGTTCAGGGACTTCTTGGACATTTTTGTAATTGTCTATCTGGACGATATCTTGATCTTCTCTCAATCCCTGGAACAGCATCGAGGGCATGTGGGCAAGGTACTTCTTCGACTCCGACGGCACGGCCTGTATGCAAAGGCCGAGAAATGTAAATTCGAGCAGCAGGAAATCCAGTTCTTGGGACTTGAAATCTCCCCGGCAGGCATCAGAATGGACCCTCAAAAAGTGTCTGCTGTCCTTGACTGGCCAACACCTGTAGACAAGAAAGGCATCCAACGGTTTGTCGGATTCGCAAACTTCTACAGGAAGTTTATTAAGGGGTTCTCTGCCATCATCACTCCCATCACCCAGCTGACCAAACAGGGCACACGTTTCCACTGGGGCCCAGAGGCTCAAGGGGCCTTCGACCAACTTAAAAGACTGTTTATCTCCGCCCCCATCCTCAGTCACCCCGACCCTGCCCTCCCATACATCTTAGAGGTCGATGCATCAGAAGTAGCGGTTGGGGCAGTTGTGTCACAACGACAGGGCAATAAAGACGCTATGCACCCCGTGGGGTTTTTCTCCCGGAAACTTTCTCCAGCCGAGAGGAATTATGATGTCGGGGACCGTGAACTCTTGGCTATCAAGTCAGCACTAGAGGAGTGGAGGTACCTCTTGGAGGGAGCAAGTCACCCAGTGCTTATTTATACGGATCATAAGAACCTTGAGTACCTACGAACTGCCAAGCGACTCCCCGACAGGCCCGCTGGGCTTTGTTCTTCTCAAGGTTCTGCTTCCACATCACGTATCGTCCCGGTTCCAAGAATATAAAACCTGACGCACTCTCTCGGATGTTCGACAACCCCAAGGACCCTACCACTCCAGACACCATTCTATCAACAGGCAACTTCCTACTATTACAACCAGATCTGCTGTCACAAATCCAGGAGGCATCCGCCAATTCCCAGGGACCCCCCGGGGTCACCCTAACTTCCAGAGATGGGCTTCTCTGGAGGGGGAGTCAAGTCTTTGTCCCCGAAACAGTAAGAGTGAAGGTTCTGGCCCTACTACATGATCATCCGCTGGCAGGACACTTCGGAAGCCGCAAAACAGTGGAGCTGGTGCAACGCACCTTTTGGTGGCCAAAGCTGAAGGAATTCTGCAAGACCTACGTTAACTCCTGCCCTGTCTGCAACCGCAGCAAGACGTCAAGGAACCGAACATGGGGACTTTTGAAGCCTCTCCCTGCACCTGACCGACCTTGGAGAATGATAACAATGGACTTTATAGTCAAGCTTCCATGCTCAGAGGGGTGCTCTGCCATCTTTGTGGTGGTGGACCGGTTGTCCAAAATGGTCCACTTTCTGCCTTTAAGGGGAATGCCATCTGCTACAGAGACAGCTCACCTTTTTATTAAGGAAATAGTCAGGCTGCACGGGGTCCCGGCCAATATAGTCTCGGATAGGGGGGTTCAGTTCACGTCCCGTTTTTGGAGAGCCCTTTGCGAGATCCTTAAGATTGAGCTGGCCCTTTCCTCCGCATACCACCCCCAAACTAATGGGCAGACTGAACGCACCAACCAGACTTTGGAGCAATACATAAGGTGCTTCACGTCCTTCGTGCAGGACGATTGGGTGTCCCTATTACCTTTAGCGGAATTCTCTTACAATAATGCCAGCCATTCTGCCACAGGGCAATCTCCGTTTTTTGCCAATTACGGTTTTCACCTGTCTTTTCTCCCCGACTTTCTCCCAGAATCTCCAGTCCCGGCAGTCCAGGATACAGCATCGTTCCTCAGCCGCAACAACCGGATACTTCAAGAAGCGATAGCCAAGGCTCAGGAGGACAGCAAGAAGATCTTCGATCGGAAGAGAAGGGGAGAGTTGAACTTGCAAGTGGGCGACCAGGTATGGCTCGCTACAACTAACCTTAAACTTGCCTGTCCCTCTAAGAAGCTTGCTCCCAAGTTCCTAGGACCCTTCCCAGTGAAGAGGAAGATCAATGAGGTCTCCTACGAGCTGTCCCTGCCCGACTCTATGAGAGTCCACCCAGTCTTCCATGTCTCCCTGCTAAAACCCGCTGTGCCCGATCCCTTCCCAGATAGGGGAACAAACCCGCCCGGACCTGTCCTGGTCCAGGGCAATGAGGAATATGAAGTGGAGGCCATCCTTGATTGCAGGAGACGTAGGGGGGAGAGACAGTTCCTGATTAAGTGGAAGGGGTATGGGCCCGAGAGTAATTCATGGGAACCAGAATGTAACCTACACGCCAAGAGACTAATCCGCACCTTCCTTTCTTCCCACCCAGAAAGACGACGCCTAGTGGGCACCCGGAGGTTGCCCCTTTTGAGGGGGCAATGTCAGGGCTCTAGCCGCCCTGGGCACGTTAACCTGAGGGTGCGCAGGCACCTGGGCAACTCTGGTCCCCCTGAGCGTCAGCGCGCGCCAGTGCGCGAATATCGGGCGCGTGCACGTGCGCGATCGGCGCCGCTTTGGCGCCAGTGGCCCTATTTAAAGGGGACAGCGGCCTGCATGCGGCGCTGTCCGTCTCAGCTCCCACCTGTAAACCCCAGCCTGAACCTGTCTGCTGATCCTGTCTGTGACCCGGCCTGTCTGACTCTGCTGCCTTCTCCGTTCCTTGACCCCGGCTTGTTTGACCCTGCTTTGGACTGTGTTATTGTTGCTGAACCTCTGGCTTGTCTCCTGACCACCCCTCTGCCTGCCGTCTCTGCCTGATTACCTTGCCTGTTGTGACCCGGCTTGCCTGACCATTCCTGCTCCCAGTGTTCCTGCACAGGTCCTCTGCTGCTGCTGTCTGCTGTGGTCTGCTGCTGCTGCTGTCTCCTACTGCTGCCGTCTGCTGCTGCTCCTGCTGCCGGTCTTCCTCCTGCACCCTGATTGTCTGCCGAACCATCATCTGCAGTCCTACCATCCGGCCAAAGACCTGCATCCACCCAGCATCGGTCACCTGCATCCATACGGACACTCCTACCCGCTGTGTTCACGGCTGCGCTGTTCCCAATCCAGCAGGCCCTGAACCAGAGCTGTAAGAGAGGTCTCCAACCGTCAAGCCAGGCTCATCACTACCAGGTACCTAACAGTGGGCAACTCGGCAGTCATTGCGGAGACACTGCAGCATGTAATCGCTCATGTGTGCCAGGCTGCCCAGAGGCAAGGAAAAACTGTCCTCTGTGGGAGGTGTATCGTCTGTGTCCTCTGTATCCCCCCAGCCACGCACCAGTGATGGACATGAGCTGGTCTGGGTGCCACCCTGCTGTGAACATGGTTCCTCCTCCTCCTCCATCTCCTCCTCATCCTCCACCTCGTCATCCTCCAGAACTGTGCCCTTGCTGCCAGACAATTGTGTACCTGGCGCTTGTTGGTGCAGGAACCCACCCTCGTAGCCACTTGTAAATGACTGCCCTGAAAGCCTTGGAAATGAACCCTCTTCCTCCTCCTCATCCTGTGCCACATCCTCTTCCATCATCGCCTTAAGAGCTTTTTCAAGGAGGCATAGAACTGGGATAGTAACGCTGAGAACGGCGTCATCGGCACTGGCCATGTTGGTGGAGTACTCGAAACAGCGCAACAAGGCACACAGGTCTCGCATGGAGGCCCAGTTATTGGCGGTCAAGTGGTGCTGTTCCGCAGAGCGACTCACGCGTGCGTGCTGCAGCTGAAACTCCACTATCGCCTGCTGATGCTCGCACAGTCTGGCAAGCATGTGCATGGTGGAGTTCCACCTTGTGAGCACGTCACATATGAGACGGTGAGCGGGAAGGCCGAAGTTACGCTGCAGCGCTGACAGGCGAGCAGCAGCAGGGTGAGAACACCGAAAGTGCGCACAGACGGCCCGCACTTTCTGCAGCAGCTCTGGCATATCGGGGTAATTCTTCAGGAACCTCTGGACCACCAAGTTCAGCACATGCGTCAGGCAAGGGATGTGCGTCAAACCGGCAAGGCCCAGAGCTGCTACGAGATTTCGCCCATTATCGCACACCACCAGGCCGGGCTTGAGGCTCACTGCCACCAACCACTCATCGGTCTGTTGTTCCATGTCCCTCCACAACTCCTGCGCGGTGTGAGGTTTTTCCCCCAAACAGGAAAGTTTTAAAACTGCCTGCTGTCGTTTAGCCCTGGCTGTGCTGAAGTTGGTGGTGAAGGTGTTACGCTGACCGGATGAGGAGGCGGTAGAGGATGAGGAGGCGGAGTAGGAAAAGTTAGCAACAGGAGGCAAACTGAAGTGCCCTGCAATCCTCGGTGGTGGAAGGACATGCGCCAAACTGCTATCCGCCTCAGGCCCAGCCGCCACTACATTTACCCAGTGTGCTGTTAGGGAGATATAACGTCCCTGACCGTGCTTACTGGTCCACGCATCCGTAGTTAGGTGGACCTTGCCACAGATGGCGTTGCGCAGTGCACACCTGATTTTGTCCCCCACTTGGTTGTGCAGGGAAGGGATAGCTCGTCTGGAAAAGTAGTGGCGGCTGGGCACGACATACTGTGGGACAGCCTTTGAAAACTCTGCGTCTCCACCAGACGGAATGACAGCATTTCAAAGGCGAGCAATTTTGAAATGCTGGCATTCAGGGCCATGGATCGCGGGTGGCTAGGGGGGTACTTCCTCTTCCGCTCCAGTGTTTGGGAAATAGAGAGCTGAAAGCTTCCATGGGACATTGTGGAGATGGTTGGTCACCCAGGTGGTAGTGTTGCTGGCAGATCCTCTGTTTGCGGGTTGGCAGGTGTCACTGTCACTACAGAGGTGGATGAAGAGGCCGAGACTGCAGCAGAAGAGGAAGCAGGAGGAGCCAGAGACCTTTCTTGATTTTTGCGGTGTCTACTCCACTGCATCTCGTGCTTTGCACTTAGATGCCTGGTCATGCAGGTTGTGCTCAGGTTGAGAACGTTTATGCCTCGCTTCAAGCTCTGATTGCACAGCGTGCAAACCACTCATGTCTTGTCATCAGGACATTGTCTGAAGAACTGCCACGCTAGGGAACTCCTTGGACCTGGCTTTGGTGTGCTCGGTCCCTTGCTGCATTGGGCAGTAGCAGACGTACTGTCTAGGGGACGGACGCTCCGCTTTTGCACCCTGCTCCCTCTTCTGCTGTGCTGGTGGCTCTGTGCGACCACCGCCTCTTTCTCTGAACTACACTGGTCACCTGCATGACGTTGATTCCATGTGGGGTCAAGGACCTCATCGTCCTCCACATCATCTTCCACCCAAAATTCACCCCTGCCCTCCTTGTCGGTCTGTACAATGGCGAAAGCAGCAGCAGTTGGCACCTGTGTTTCGTCATCATCCGAGACGTGCTGCGTTGGTCCTCCCATGTACTCATCATGAAACATAAGTGGTTGGGCATCGTTGCACACAATCTCTTCCACTTCTGAGGCAGGGCTAGGTGGATGGCCCTGGGAAACCCTGCTAACAGAGTCATCAAAAAGCAGAAGAGACTGCTGCATGATTTGGGGCTCAGACTGATTGGCTGATTTCCAAGGGGGTGAGGTGAAAGACTGATGGACATCGGCTGCAGGTGCCAACTCTGAACTTTCATCAGGAGACTGGGTGGGAGACAATGTGAAGGAACTGGAGGCACTGTCAGCAGCAACCCAATCTACTATCGCCTGTACTTGTCCTGGCCTCGACATTCGTACAGCCTCATTAGGCGCGCCAAAATACTGCTGCAGGCTCTGTCGCCTACTCGCACCAGTGGAAGGTGTTTCACTAGTGCGTGTAGCTGGCACAGATCGACCACGCCCTCTCCCTGCAACAGGAGCGCCACCAGCAGCACCACGACCCGGGCCACGTCCCCTTTTTGATGATCTCCTCATATTTTCAAAATTTATGATCTCGCCCTAAATGGGTGTTTTTGTATATAGCACAATACACGTACAGTGTCTAAAGCGTTTATGAAAACGCAGAAAATGCTATTGAGAAGAAAAAAAAAAACACCGCAAATTTTATTTTTTTGCAATGTTTTTGCAATATCAGACTACACGGACAGTATGTAAAGCGTTTATGAAAACGCAGAAAATGCTATTGGGAAGAAAAAAAAACACTGCAAAATTTTATTTTTTTGCAATGTTTTTGCAATATCAGACTACACGGACAGTATGTAAAGCGTTTATGAAAACGCAGAAAATGCTATTGGGAAGAAAAAAAAACACTGCAAAATTTAAATTTTTTGCAATGTTTTTGCAATATCAGACTACACGGACAGTATGTAAAGCGTTTATGAAAACGCAGAAAATGCTATTGGGAAGAAAAAAAAACACTGCAAAATTTTATTTTTTTGCAATGTTTTTGCAATATCAGACTACACGGATAGTATGTAAAGTGTTTATGAAAACGCAGAAAATGCTATTGGGAAGAAAAAAAAAAACACTGCAAAATTTTATTTTTTTGCAATGTTTTTGCAATATCAGACTACACGGATAGTATGTAAAGCGTTTATGAAAACGCAGAAAATGCTATTGGGAAGAAAAAAAAACACTGCAAAATTTTATTTTTTTGCAATGTTTTTGCAATATCAGACTACACGGATAGTATGTAAAGCGTTTATGAAAACGCAGAAAATACTATTGGGAAGAAAAAAAAACACTGCAAAATTTTATTTTTTTGCAATGTTTTTGCAATATCAGACTACACGGATAGTATGTAAAGCGGTTATGAAAACGCAGAAAATGCTATTGGGAAGAAAAAAAAACAACACTGCAAAATTTTATTTTTTTGCAATGTTTTTGCAATATCAGAATACACGATTAGTGTCTACAGCGTGTATGTAGGAACACGCAGAAAATGCTATTGGGAAGAAAAAAAAACACTGCAAAATTATATTTTTTTGCAATGTTTTTGCAATATCAGAATACACGGTTATTGTCTACAGCGTGTATGTAGGAACAGGCAGAAAATGCTATTGGGAAGAAAAAAAAACACTGCAAAATTATATTTTTTTTTTTTGCAATGTTTTTGCAATATCAGAATACACGGTTAGTGTCTACAGCGTGTATGTAGGAACACGCAGAAAATGCTATTGGGAAAAAAAAAAAAAGCAAAATTCAATTTTTATGAAATGTTTTTCCAATAGCAGAATACACACAGACTGTGGTGTATCTCTTAGTATATGCAGTGCAGTAATGTTGCACTGAGCTTGAAGGTAAAACGTTTAGATTTTGTCTGGCACTGGCCTCATGGCACTGTTACTGTGACTGTGCACTGCACCCCAGCCAGGGTACAATTGATTTAGGAATCTCTTCAATAATTATGTCTGCCTCTTTCTTTTGCAAAATAAAGAAACTCCCTCCCTACTCTAGCTATCTAGATCGCTCACCTATCTAACTAATTAGAATAAAATTCCAGGAATGTGGACTGACTTTAGCACACTAACTCCTAAAATTCTCTATCTATCTATCTGCAGCACAGGAACCTGCCTAACAGTGTCTTTCTAACAGAATGACGCTGTGTGCTGTGTGTGGGCTATATATAGAGGCGGGGTCACATGCTGCACTGGCCAATCACAGCCATGCCATTAGTAGGCATGGCTGTGATGGCTTCTAGGGCACACTAGTGAAACGATCATCCATTGGATGGCCTAAAGCTGTTAAAAAGGCGCCAATACAGTGCCGAACACCGGACCCGAACCCGAACTTACAGCCAATAGTTCGGGTTCGGGTCCGGGTCCTGGACACCCAAAAGTTCGGTACGGACCGGAACTTTACAGTTCGGGTTCGCTCAACCCTATTTATGATCTCAAAAAAATATTAGAAATGATCAGCTACAATTTGCTGCCAAGCCACTGCCCCTCTACCCACAAAATATTCAAGGTATTTCTGCCGTGAATCTGGGCCAATTTTTGAGGGCAATCCAGCACTGGCATTTTCAATAGCCTTCAGTACGCCCACAGACGCCTTCAGCCTCTTCAGCTGGGCCTGCCACTGCAGGGTCCATGTCACTTGGCAGTGAGGCTAGGTAGGTGGTAGCATTCCTCCTTAAAAAAGTATGTAGGATACAGCAGCACAAGACCACCTGATTTATCTTGTAGAGTGCCAGGTTGATTGGAGTCAAAAACAGCCTGAAATGACTCGATAGGATGCCAAAGGCATTTTCAACCACCCTTCTGGCACGAGAGAGCCTGTAATTGAAGATTCTCTGCTCTGGGGTGAGGTTCCTCATAGGAAACGGCTTCATCAGGCAAAGGCCTCATCTGGCACGAAAACACAATTGAGGCCCTCAACATTCTCCTCAGCAGGTGGAAAGTTTAAGGTGCCATTCTGGAGCAACTTGTAGAACTCTGTCTGCATAATCACTCCTCTGTCAAAGTTGTTCCCACCATAAAATACCTCTGATTCTCTAAAATCCAGGACCTATATAAGGACTTAATGATCCTGGGAAAGTGGCAAATCAGCTTTCCCTCTCAATCGGATCACCCTGGAACCCCTCACCCTGCATGGGTGAGAACCCCTGAGTGGGTCAGATCCCAACTCATGTAAATCAATTTGCTGATCTTTACCAGTAACTTTACATAACAGCTTATTTATATAGCATAGTTCTTTATATAGCACTTTCACCAAGTAGTCTCTGGTGGTGAATTAAATGCTGTCATTTGAAACACACACAACCATAAGGTTCACCTGCAATACTCCAGGTCTTCCCAACTTCAGCCCTGCAGCCAGGCACACAACAGTCTCATTCACTCTTTCTCCAAAGACCAGTCTAGGGGATGTTGTTTTTGTTCTTTTTATTGTTGGAGAACTTTGATACTGATGAGGGAAGTGGTGGGATTCTCCAAAAATAAGAACTATCTACAACTGAGGACTTAATCTTCCTGTAGCTTAAGTAGTAGAAGTAGAGCTGGTAGAGCAAAGTCCCTTTAAGTAATAAAGTAGCATGAAAGAGCTCTTCAGGACACCAGCCGATGTCCCCTAACAGATCCAAGACACCCAGACAGCATGGCTTACTTGTGAAAAATTTGTGGCAGTGTTGAATTGTAAGTCTTGTTGACTTGCTGCACATTTTCATTGGCAAGTTGTACACTTGCAGAGCACTTGAAGCACAAGTTCTAGTTGACATTTTTCCAATTTGTAGCAAATGTTCGTGGTAAGTCTCTAGCAAGAGCAAAGTTGCAGTGGTGAGCCTACAGCAAGAGCTCTGCAAGTCAGTGACCCCTGTGGTGGGATGAAAAAACAGGGAGGGGGAGGCGCCAACCTGAGTGTAGTATTATAATGATGACTTTAATAGGATAATATTAAAAACACTTAAAACATAATATAAGATGCATGCTCATCAAAGTAAAGTGCAGGAGGGTATCCCTTGTCCAGAAATGTTTGGGTTAAGAGTTGGCCTTGGGTCTGGTAATCTTCATCTCTGGTACAATTGCGTCGGATCCTGTAGAACTGACTCTTGGGGATATTGTTCTTCCATCTGGGGTGGTGGCAACTCTGTTCTGCCTTGGTCCAATCAGATGCCGGTGACATCACTTCCTGTTCCGCGGTCCATGCTGATCAGTATGGAGCTTCCTGGTTCCTTGCTCCTGGAGAAACACTGTGATCCATTCCAGCCAGCTGCCCAATCTTTTCCAGCTATCCGGAACAGCAGTGGGACTCGCAGAGCCATGTGGAATCCAACACCTTGTTGAATCTTTATCACAAAGAATTAAGGCAGTTCTGAAGGCAAAAGGCGGGGTCCAACCCGGTACTAGCAAGGTGTACCTATTAAAGTGGCCACTGAGTGTATACCATTAGACATGTGCAATTCGTTTCGTTTTTTTCGTTTTTCTTTTTTTTCGTTATTTTCGTTCGTTCGTTTTCGTACGAATGAATGAATCATTCGAATCGTACGAATACGAATAACGAATCGCAACGAATCGTTCGAATCGTACGAATCCGAATAACGAATCATTCTAATCCGAAAAACAACGAAAATCCGAAAAAACAAATTAGAAACAACGAATGTACTAATGAAGAAAATCCGAAAAACGAAAACGAACGAAAACGAACGAAAAAATTCGTAACTTTTTTTTTTGTTGAATCGGTCATTTTCCGTGTCCCTTACAATGGTGCTGCTAAACGTGCTTCGAATGGATTGAACAAAAAAATTAGTACATTCGTAACTTTTTTTTCGATTCGCAACTTTTTTTTTCGATTCGTAACTTTTTTTTCGATTCGTAACTTTTTTTTTTTTTTTTTTCGATTTGTAATTTTTCGTGTCTCTATTGAACCAAAAAATTCGTACATTCGTAACTTTTTTTTCGATTCGTAACTTTTTTTTTTCAATTCGTAACTTTTTTTTCGATTCGTAACTTTTTTTTTTACTTTTTTTTTTTTTTTTCGATTTGTAATTTTCCGTGTCTCTATTGAACCAAAAAATTCGTACATTCGTAACTTTTTTTTCGATTCGTAACTTTTTTTTTTCGATTCGTAACTTTTTTTTCAATTCGTAACTTTTTTTTTTTTTTTTTAGATTTGTAATTTTCCATGTCTCTATTGAACAAAAAAATTCGTACATTTGTAACTTTTTTTTCGATTCGTAACTTTTTTTTTTCGATTCGTAACTTTTTTTTTCGATTCGTAAATTATTAAAATGTAATAATAGCATACACATTACATCAAATTATGAATTATGCTCTGATTACGAATCTACGAATGTTACGAATGTACGAATAAATACGAATGTGTCCCGAAATTAAACTAACGAAAAAACGAATCAACGAAAAAATAACTCTTACGAATGTACGAATCGTTACGAATACGAACAACGACGACTTACGAATGTACGAATCGTTACGAATCCGAACAACGACGACTTACGAATGTACGAATCGTTACAAATCAACGGAAACGAAAAAAACGAAACGAAAAAAAACGATTTTTTTTCGGAAACGAAAAAAACAAAACGAAAATAAACGAATTTTTTGGTTGTGCACATGTCTATATACCATGTGCACTTGGTGGTTTCCAGCTGTAAGATGCAGCAGTTGAGGTTACAGATCACTTCCCTAAAGCTGACTTCAAGTTTCTGATCCAGGACACTTTTATGTGGTGGGCTTCCATGCAGTTGAAACTTTTATCCATCTGATAGCTTTGTTGATGTCTGGAACACAAAGAATCAAGTTGATATCACAGACAATTTTCACACATCAACAAAAATACACATAGAACTAGCTTACCACTTTACATTTTCGAAAAAAAAATAGTTTTTTGCCTGGACAACCAACACCTTTAAACAAGCATCTCAACAAGTTATATTGCAGTAGTAGGTGTGGTTTGTTTGTAAATGTTTCTTGTACCATAAGATGTCATATAAATATGCCATCTTGTATTTTTAAAAAAAATGAATAATGCAAACAACTTTTTTTGTGTGTGTGCGTAGAATAACTGGCAAACAGCCATCAGCTTGGCCAGTGACGGCACTAGCTTAATTCACGGTCTCTTAGCAGCCCAGTCTCTCATTGCAGAAAGCGTTCCAAATTAAGTGTGCCAAACATTCCATAATGTTATCAATCCCCCACCATCTCCCCCTTCCTCATCACTCATCTTTCCTCCCCCCCTCCTCTCCGCTCCATCCTTATGCCCCAGATGGCAGTCTTTGGAGCGATGCCCTTGGTAATCTGCCACATATTATTCAGTTATATATTTTCCTCTTTTTTTCTGGTTACAGATGCCTTGTATTAATTTCTTTTGTTGAACAGAGTGTTAATGTAATCTTAGTTCTTTCACCTTACTGACACTTTTTAGTATATAGATTTTTCAAAAATGGCACGAAAAATACATGCAAAATAGATATTTTCTCTTGGAAATGTTCTAAAACGATATCAGAATTATTCTATGTATTAAGGTTATGACTACAGGATCCATCCTCAGGCTGAGAGAGGTGGACCTAAGTGCCAAGGCAAAGAAGCTGATAAGAGTGAAGAAAGAATAAAAATACTTTTAGTGTATTTTCCCTTGTCCTCATCTTATTCGTTCTGAAACTCTTAAGTTGCAGCTTTTTTTTTATTATATTGAGGTAATGCTTTGCCAAGGCAGCTTTGGGTTACAAAACCTTCAAAAGTTACATTATTGATGAATTAGAATGATAGGCAACAAACATGGTGAAAGTCTGGGAAATAAAACAAATCAGGAGGGATTTCAAGAATGTAATACTTTATGTACAGTCTGGAGGAAAGAAGGAAAAGGGAGGACATGAATGAAACCTCTAAATACATAAAGGGTGTAAATAAGATTCTGGAGGAAAGTACAGTATTTTCAATATGAAGCTAATATCAAGAACACAGGGACATGGCCTCAAATTATGAGGAGGAAAGTTCAAAACTAATCTTAGAAAGTATTATCTTACTAAAAGAGTAGTTGATGCTAGAAATAGATGTCTTACAGAGGTAGTGAGTCAATCAAACAGTAAGTGGATTCAGATATGCTTAGGGAAAACATAGATCTATACAGTACTCAAAAAAAAAAAGGTAAAAAATAAATTATGTTTATATATATCTATATATATATATATATATATATATATATATTGTGAACTTTGGGGACAATAGCTCCACGGGATTAAGTGCATAAACCGTCAGTTGTAAAATAAAAGACATTTATTTGAAAGAAAAATCAAAATAAGGCTTTCTTCAGCGCACAGGTAAAGTACAAAAACAAAGTCCGCTTATCTTCAGCATAAAAACCAAGTTAAGGAAAACACATACAGTTTTTGCAGCAGGTTCTTTTAGCAGCCTCCAGACATCCACACAGCTCAGCTAACAGGTGTAATCACCTACTCCTCCTCACACCAACAACTCTTCCCTACTTCCTGTTTTATGAGCTGTCTTCCTGGAGGCCCTTAACCCCCTGTGCGCTGAATCATTGTGGTCAGGGAGGGAGGCTCTTTTCCCACCCGAATATCTCTTCAGAGCCTCCCAAATTCCGGGTCCCAAATAACTATTATTAACTTAGAGAGGACTGCGAGTCAGTCCTCTCCTGCTCGGCTACTCCCGGAACCCCTCACCCATTTTGGGTGACCCCCTGAGCAACGCTGCGAATCCTTTTAAAGGGACCACAGCCCAAATACTGGTGCTATATAGCACCCGTCCAGGACCCAACCTTGGCGTCCTGTACATATCCCCCCCCTCTGCCTCAACGCGGAGGTGTTGGAGGCACCACTCGACATCATACAATGGACCCGGGAGAGGGCATCGGCGTTCTGATGCTGTCTCCCTGGTCTGTGCTCTACCACAAAATTGAACTCCTGGAGAGAAAGGAACCACCTTGTCACCCTGGCATTGGTGTTTTTGTTTTGTCTCATCCAGGTCAGTGGGGCATGGTCGGACACTAGGCGGAACCTTCTACCTAGGAGGAAATAGCGTAAAGAGTCTAAAGCCCACTTGATGGCAAGACACTCCCGCTCCACCACCGCATAGTTTTTCTCCGCTGCCGTCAGTTTCCTACTTAGAAAAACTATGGGGTGCTCTTCCCCATTGATCACTTGAGACAGGACTGCTCCTAGCCCTTCACTTGAAGCATCTGTCTGTACTACAAAATCCTTAGAAAAATCTGGAGCCACAAGCACCGGATCCCGGCACAATGCCGTCTTAAGCTTCTGGAAAGCTTTTTCGGCATCGTCATTCCACTGTACCATCACTGACTTTCTGCCTTTGGTCAAGTCCGTCAATGGTGCAGCAATGGTGGCAAAGTTGGGGACAAACCTCCGGTAGTAGCCAACTATGCCCAAAAACGCTCTGACCTGCTTCTTGGATAGGGGGCGGGGCCAGTTCTGTATGGCTTCTACCTTACTCATTTGGGGCTTCACCAGTCCTCTACCCACAATGTACCCTAGGTACTTGGCTTCCTCTACTCCAATCGCGCACTTCTCCGGATTGATGGTGAATCCTGCTCTTCTCAAGGAGTCTACGACTGCCTGAACTCGGGGAAGATGGGACTCCCAATCAGTGCTAAAAATGACTATGTCATCTAGGTAAACCGAAGTATACCGTTGATGTGGACGCAAAGTTTTGTCCATGGCCCCTTGGAATGTAGCGGGGGCAGAGTGTAGACCAAATGGCATTCTTTTGTACTGGAAGTGGCCTTCCGGGGTAGAGAAAGCTGTTTTCTCCCTGGCTTTCTTGGTCAGGGGAATCTGCCAATACCCTTTTGTGAGGTCTAGCGTGGTTATATACCTGGCTGGACCTAACCTCTCAATTAGCTCATCTACCCGTGGCATTGGATAAGCATCAAACTTGGAGATTTCATTAAGTTTTCTGAAGTCGTTGCAGAAGCGGAGGGTGCCGTTGGGTTTGGGTACCAACACGATTGGACTCGACCACTCGCTCTGCGACTCTTCAATGACTCCAAGCTCGAGCATTCTCTTGACCTCTTCAGACACTGCCACTCTATGAGCTTCTGGGATACGGTAAGGCCTTAACCGGATTTTTATACAGGGTTCCGTCACAATGTCATGCTCGATGACGTTGGTGAGACCCGGCAACCCTGAAAACATGTCCCTATTTCTTTGCAGAAACTCTTTTGCTTGCTGGGTTTGGGGCCTAGTTAGGGTAGCAGCCACCTGCACCAGGTCGATTCCTGCATGGTCCCCTGACTGTACCTCTACCACAGCGGATACCTGTTCTCTGTCTCTCCAGGGTTTCAACAGATTTACGTGATAGATCTGGTATGGTTTTCTTTTCCCTGGCTGGTGTACCTTGTAGTTCACCTCACCCACTTTTTCTATTACCTCAAACGGGCCTTGCCACCTGGCCAAGAACTTGCTCTCCACTGTGGGTATTAGGACAGCCACCCGGTCTCCTACTTGAAACTGTCTAATTTTAGCCGATCTGTTATACACCCTTCTTTGGGCATCCTGAGCCTTCTGCATGTGCTCCCTCACCAGCGGCATCACCTTAGCCACCCTCTCTCGCATTTGAGAGATATGCTCTACCACGGTCTTGTGTGGTGAGGATTCACTTTCCCATGTTTCTTTGACTAGGTCAAGCAACCCCCGGGGCCTTCGTCC
The DNA here is from genome assembly GCA_028564925.1 of Lithobates sylvaticus. NCBI lineage: Eukaryota > Metazoa > Chordata > Amphibia > Anura > Ranidae > Lithobates > Lithobates sylvaticus. The sequence goes on along the minus strand of CM053035.1, from coordinate 146,838,311 downwards.
ATACACTAACTCAAACGGTGAGAAGCCTGTGGACGCTTGTGGAACCTCCCGGATGGCAAACAAGAGGGCAGGGAGTAACATATCCCAATCCTTCCCGTCTTTCTGGACCACTCTTTTTAACATGGACTTTAGAGTTTTATTAAACCTCTCAACTAGGCCATCGGTCTGCGGGTGATAGACGGACGTCCGCAACTGCTTGATCTGAAATAGTCTGCACAAGTCCGCCATCACCTTTGACATAAAAGGGGTGCCCTGGTCCGTAAGTATCTCCCTGGGGAATCCAGTTCGTGAAAACATTTGGAATAACTCCTTGGCAATGGCCTTAGAGGAGGCTTTCCTCAAAGGAACTGCTTCTGGATACCTGGTTGCGTAGTCTAGGATGACTAATATATATTGGTGCCCCCTTGCCGACTTTACCAGGGGTCCCACGAGATCCATGGCGATCCGCTCAAACGGAACCTCAATAATCGGCAAGGGTACCAGAGGGCTTCTATAGTGTGGCCCTGGGGCAGTTAACTGGCAAATGGGACAAGATGCACAATATCTTTTAACCTCGGCCTTCACCCCTGGCCAGTAAAACCGGTCGGTTATCCTGGCCTCCGTTTTCTCTGCCCCCAAGTGTCCTCCCAGTGCGTCATTGTGGGCTAGGTCAAGCAGCATCCGCCTATATGGTTGGGGAACCAGTAACTGCTCTACAGTTTCCTCTCGGCTTTCAGCCACTCGATAAATCAAATCCCCCTTTAATGCAAAATGAGGAAACCTTTGATCTGCCCCTGGTATTTGTGGTACCCCATCAACAACAGAAACCTGCTCTCGAGCATTGACCAAGGTAGGATCCTGCAACTGGGCGGTGCCAAACGCACCCCTGGGTACGTCCAGGTCTGGATGCACTGACCTTGAGGATGTTTCCCCTTCACCCTCCTCAACTGGGAACTGCAACGGGGAGAGCTCCTCATCATCCTCCCCCAGCATAACCTGTAATGGGAAGGCTTCCCCCCCCTCAGAAGTCAACTCGGTATTGAGGCCTGAAACAGAAACATTGTCATTCAAATTAACATTCTCTGCAATATCCTTATTAGTGACAGGTATCTCTGTTTTAGAGGGGTGTGTTGTGGGGGTTTCAGACCTAGACCCCTCAGACTCCATCTCTTCCAGGCCCAGTGTCCCCAGTTCTCCTGGCAGCCCCATCTGTGCCTGGTTCCACAGTTCGAGGAATAGCGGACAGTCCCGCCCCACTATAATATCATGGATTAAACTATGTACTACCCCAACCTCCTGTGTCACTGAGGTACGTCCATAAGAAACCGTCACAGGAACCAGGGGGTACTCCCTGGTATCCCCATGGATACACACTACGCGCAGAGTTTTATTTACGGGGCCAAGTCTCCCAATCACCCTGGCATGTACCAGTGTTACCATGCTCCCGGAGTCTAGTAGGGCCCTGGCAGGAAGGTGGTTCACCCACACTTCACACTCGAACCGTCCTTCAGCCAGATCAAGATGAGTGGTACACGCTCTTTGCACATAGAAGGAGCTTCTCCGACCAGTCCCGCAATCCATCGGCTCCTCCTGAAGTGGGCATTGTGCCCGGGTATGCCCCCAGGACCGACATCGCCAACACTGTAGGCCTCCCATCCTAGGGACAGGAACCAACCTTCGAGGTTCTGCAGAAGATGGTGCAGGGTTGCGGGTTCCAATGTCTAGCAGGGCTTCTCTCCTAGGTGCTGTGGCTGGTCTTGTTGCCCTTGGTGTGGGTTCCCGACGTTTGGCAGGCCCAAGCAGGTCCTCTACCACGGTGTATCTTTCAACCAACTCAACCAGCTGGTCAGCGGTTGCAGGGTCTCCATGGCTTACCCAGCGCTGTAGGTCATCTGGCAGGGACCGCAGGTACCAGTCCATCACCACCCGTTCCACCATTTGTGGGCCTGACAGTTTTTCTGGCTGTAGCCATTTTTTAACCAGCTGTATCAGTTCATGCATTTGGGACCTGGGTGGTCGGTCAGGTTTGTACCGCCAGCGATGCACCCTCTGAGCCCGGACAGCCATGGTCACTCCTAGGCGGGCCAGGATCTCTGTCTTCAGAAGCTCATAGTTGCTGATATGTTCAGTTGGGAGGTCAAAGTAGGCCTTTTGCGGGTCACCGGTGAGAAAAGGAGAGATAATGCCGGCCCATTGGTCACGGGGCCACCCCTCTCTCTCCGCTATCCTCTCAAAGGTGGTGAGAAAGGCCTCTACGTCATCGCTGGGTGTCAGTTTTTGTAAGAAATGGCTGGCTCTCACAGACACTTGGTTGCCAACGGCAACGACCGATTGTTCTCGTCCCTGAGCCAGCCGCTGCACTGCCTCCTGTAAGGCAGTCACCTGTGTTTGAGTGGACTCCTGCTGAGCAGTAAACTGGGCGGCTAGCAACCGTGTGTTTTCCTGCTGTGCAGCTATAGCCTGTGCCAGGGCCTGCTGCTGCTGAGCCATCGCTTCCTCATGGCGACGGTTTGCATCTGCTGAAGCTTGCTGCTGGGTCACGGTGGCTTGCGCCAAAGCCCTGATGACCTCCTCCATGCCTTTACCTGCTGTTTGCAGCGTCTGAGCTGACTTCACCCACGACATGCCATTTGTACACTGTCTCTTTAAATGTCAGTTTAGTTTTAAACGGTTTTTGCGGCTGCAAATGCACTTTTGCCAGCATCCAAGACACCAGTTGTGAACTTTGGGGACAATAGCTCCACGGGATTAAGTGCATAAACCGTCAGTTGTAAAATAAAAGACATTTATTTGAAAGAAAAATCAAAATAAGGCTTTCTTCAGCGCACAGGTAAAGTACAAAAACAAAGTCCGCTTATCTTCAGCATAAAAACCAAGTTAAGGAAAACACATACAGTTTTTGCAGCAGGTTCTTTTAGCAGCCTCCAGACATCCACACAGCTCAGCTAACAGGTGTAATCACCTACTCCTCCTCACACCAACAACTCTTCCCTACTTCCTGTTTTATGAGCTGTCTTCCTGGAGGCCCTTAACCCCCTGTGCGCTGAATCATTGTGGTCAGGGAGGGAGGCTCTTTTCCCACCCGAATATCTCTTCAGAGCCTCCCAAATTCCGGGTCCCAAATAACTATTATTAACTTAGAGAGGACTGCGAGTCAGTCCTCTCCTGCTCGGCTACTCCCGGAACCCCTCACCCATTTTGGGTGACCCCCTGAGCAACGCTGCGAATCCTTTTAAAGGGACCACAGCCCAAATACTGGTGCTATATAGCACCCGTCCAGGACCCAACCTTGGCGTCCTGTACAATATATATATATATATATATATATATTTCAAAAATGTAACATTTGCAGTTTTTTTTTTACAGGCTATAAACTTACAAAGAGTCAAAACAGGAAGTATGACAAGCACAGTATTATAAACAGCAAATTGATAGCTCTGCCCTCATTTCATCAATTCATACAGTATCTATAGCATGTATACAGTCTCCAGATGCTTCAATATGATGGATTCCAAGGCAAGCAGTGTGATTAGTATAAGACCTGGTTCACATATTTGCAACTGCAGTTTCCAGCCCAGGGTCTGGTGTGTAGGTCCTGTTCACCGGTTCAGACACCTGAACCAGACCCAAAAATGCACATGACCCTTTTGGAATTTGCACCGCGGCTGCCCCAGACATGTGTGACCCGTCTCCATTGAGAGCTGATCACACTCGCATGTCATGTGAATTGGATGCGGTGAAAACTGTATCCAATTTGCACATATGTGAACCCAGCCTAATGTATTTGCAGGATGTTGGTTGAAGACAGGGTTGATCCCCTACTATCTACTGGCTATGGCCATAAACAGAGACCGCACGCTTGAGTTCATTCCTGTGATAAAACTTTATTATACTAAGAGTTCATACAAAGCCTGTTCCTCTGTCTGACATATATTTTCACTCACTCAGATCCTAATCATAGACTTTATGCATAATGTGTATCTTAACCAAAAAACTCAAATGTAATATATTGTGTAATGTAATGTAATATATTGAAGCTCACCAATACCTAGACAAAGTGACTAAATTTTACATTTTTTTTAAGGGTTTCTCTCTTTATTTTCACCTGTTAATACTGCGAATAACACACTTTCTGTTCCTTCAAGTCCACTCTTACTTTTCCATGATATCTATAGAACTATCCTTTGTTGTCATAGTGGAGTTGATTTACTACAACTGGAGAGAGGAAAATATAGTGAAGCTCTGCATAGAAACCAATCAGCTTCTAGGTTTTAATGTCAAAGCTTAATCGAACAAGCTGTAGTTAGAAGCTGCTTGGCTGAAGTGACTCCTGCAGGGGAATGGACGTACTGACGTAGCGTCCGTACAGAGGGAGGAGTCCGATCCCAGCCGTCGCCCTCAGAGGGCCGAGGAGCGCGGATGTGCAGGCAGGAACGACCCCGTTTCGCCACGAGGGAGAGACGCCGCAGATGCCTATGTCCCCACCCGGGATAGGAGACTTGGGCGCCGCGAGTCTCCCTCCAAAGCATTGCAGAGGAATCAGGACGGCAGGAGACCTGCGCCGGGCCCCATAACGCCAGCCTCATCCAGCACGCCTCTCCCCCCTCACCCCGCCACCAAGTTTGTTTCATAGCAAAGACCGCCCGGAGCCCTTGAAGGACGTAGGGAGAGGGGGCCACAGGAGATATCCCCTGTAAAGTATGTAAGTAGGAACAAACAGGAACACAGCCAATCAGAATTACATCTACCTGGAAGGTAAGCGCATAGCATAGCAAGGTTTTCCGGACGCCCGCGGGCGACACGGACAAGTGATGCAATTTTAACTACCTCTTAAAAACGGAACAACGGTTATGCAATTGTCTAAAGGAGCTATCTCCGGGGGGCTGTTTAAAGAGGTTCCCCCCGTGTAGTGTATCTTAGGTGGGGGCACAGCCCGTTCAACCCTCTTGGAAGTACTCACTTAAAGCTCCTTGCTGAAACCAATTGGGGACTGTGTTCGCGGAACTTGAGAGAGTACACACCAACTTGTGGAGGCGAATGGTTCCGACCACACAGAAAACGCATGTGTCTGTACCGCAATGCACGACCCGACATGAAGTGATATATTAAAATGACATGACCGCACCATAGCCTCTACAACTTGGTCGCTCTTCACCTCCTGCTCTGTTTTTCTGTTTGTTTGTTTTTTTCTCCTTTGGTGTACTCTCCCGGGTATCTGTTGTACTGTAGGTCCTCCTTATGCATGTTTGTTTCCAGATACCAACACCAAACATCTAGAAAGGCAGCGATGCCCCGGTTTGGATCACTGCACTCGCTTTTTTTCAGTCAGTGTATGCCTCTTAAAGAGTAGTGCTTCCTAATTGACATAACTGTCTATGCTAACATGTTAAAGGACGCCGATAATGAAAGTAGGTGAAATTGTCTCCTCTGTGACAGCCGGCAACCCTATTGTTTAGTTGGCTCCAACATAAGAGATACCGTCAGCGACGATGGGACCTGCCGCAAAAAAATCACAATAGTGTCTTTGAACATTTTTTTTTTTTTTTTCTTTTTTCGCAGCTATTATACCATACTGGAAACGTTACTTACGATATTTGTGTTGCATCTTGCAAAGATACAGAACATCTTTAAAATGTAAAGGTGTTTTATTAAGCTGCCAGCTAACTCTTATTAGGCTTACCTCCTCATAAGCAAGTTGTTGGCAAGTTGCTGACTAAGCATAGTACTTGGGGACCTGTCTCCTGAAAGTGGGTCCCTTTCATACTCACTAAAGCGCATAGAACGGAGCCACTACGTAGATTTCAGAGAAAAAGACACCTCACTCACAGATCTCGAATATGGACATGTAAAATTGGATATAAGGCTTCCCAAGCTGAATTCTGTCCTGACTTCGTTTTTTTCTTTCTTTTTGTGTTTTTGCTCCCTTTTTTTCTGGCTTTCCCCCCCTCTGATGTCGAAACCAGTTATCCCTAATACCTCGCAGCTCATACCCCCACAATAACCCATTTGAAGCTGTAATAGCTATCCTGAGTCCACCCGTACTTCCGGGCTGAACGACAGCTCTCTCTCCTTCAGGACGGGTAGGGCCTAGCCCGAGAGGGAGGCAAAGCCGACCCGGGCCCTCTTAGACCACATAACCCATTTAAGGGGAAAGAGGAAGAGGATAGGGCACCTGGGCAGTGGGGACCCCCCCACTCAGCGCTACCCCTCGAGAACAGAGCACCCCCTAAGAGGACCCTAATTTAGGAACAACCCCACTTAAACATCAAATAGAACTGAACAAAGGGACTAACACCAAACCCCTAGAGAGGTGGTGGTGGTGGTAGTGGTACCCCTGCCCAGACCCCTGCACTTGCTTTTCCTTAGACTCCCCCTCACAGGACGGGCAGGGCCCTGCCGGCGAGGGAAGTGTACTGGATCCCATAATCCACCTAAGGGGAAACTTAAAGAAGATAAGGCACCAGGGCTGTGGGGACCCTCCATCTAGTTCCACCCCCCGGCAACAGAATACCCCGGAAGAGGACCCTAACCCAAGAACAATCCCATTTTAACACTAAAGATTAAACACAAGAAAAGGGTCCTGGCCGGGCAAACAGGGGTGAAGAAAGGAAATAGGGGATTCCTAATAAAAAGCAAAACTGGGGAGGAGAATAAGAGGCATAAAAAAGGGCATTATGAGCAAAGACGTACCCAAATCGTCAAAAAAGGGAGCCACTAAAGGCACCAAAGGAGAAGCAAGCACGATTAAACATTATCTCAGACAAGGAGCCAGTCCAAAAACCACAGGGCCCGCATCTCAGGCGGGGGTCAGTTTGGAGAGAAGTGTAGGGGCAGAAGGTGCTAACAACCATTCAAGAGCAGACTACACTACAGAAAGCGAGATCGACATGAGTCGGACCGAGGATCATCAGGCAGGAACACATGTCCCCACTAAAACGGAAATGGAGGCTATGCTATTGCGCCTAGAAAACACCATTAAACTAGAAATCAATACCCTCAGAGAGGATATGGGCCATTTACTAACCAGGGTAGAGACGGTCGAAACCAGAGCAGATAATACTGATCAGGAAATTTTACATCTAAAAACCCAATTGAAAAAATCCCAACTAAACCAGAGAGACACCGCTTACAAAATTGAAGAACAGGAAAACAGGGACAGAAGGCAAAATCTGAGACTACGCGGGGTCCCAGAACAAAGAGGGGAAGACCTCGAGAAAAAAATTGTTTCTATTTTGGGCCCTATTAGTGGCAAAAATCAGGATCAGTTCCCTGAAATTGAAAGGACCCATCGAGTGGGAAGACCTGAGAGGTCGGGCCCAGATAGACCGCGAGACATTATTATTAGATTTCTCCACTTCAAAGAGAAAGAGGACATCTGGGTAAAAATTAGGGGTAACACACCATTGAGGTACGAAGACACAGACATTCAGGTATATGCCGACTTATCGGCCCGCACCCTGGAGAGAAGAAGATTCCAAAAACCCCTATTAGAAATTCTCAGGAAAGAAAACATCAAGTACAATTGGGGCTTCCCACCGTGCCTAATAGGCCTAAAAGAGGGGCTAGCGGCTAAGCTGAGATTCCCGGAGGAGCTCCAGGGTTTCTGCGCTAAGCTGGGAATCCCAGTCCCAGAGTTACCCGGCTGGAAAGAAAAAGAGGGCTTAGACGATCTCACTTAAAATGGTGGCGGAAAAGGGGGGGGGCGCGTGTAAAAAAGTCTATTAGTAAGTCCCAAAAGACTCGGCCTAATCTCCACTATTTTTCGGAGTATTCCGAGAAGTGGTGGAGAAGAAAGAGGGGACAGACAAGGGGAGAAAAGGGGGGGCTGGGACCGTACTCCACCTCACCACGAATCTAGAGCCCAGGGGTGCCGCACGAAGACGACACCCATGGACCTAGAGACCCACGTTGGGGTCAGAGAGGGGATGGATGGGGGGAGGGGGGAAGGGGGGAGGGACGGGGGGTAGGAGGGTATGGTAAGGGGAGGGAGAAGGGGGAAGTAGAAAGGGGAGGGAGGGATGGGTTAGAGAGGGGGGCCCCCTCCGCTGCTGACAGGGCATCGGTTTTTAAACAACTTAATTACCAAACCAGAACAAAGGGAAAATTCTTTATTAAAAACAGTAAAAACACCCTAACAGAGAAATGAAGACTGAAATCAAGCTTCTCACCTATAATGTAAAGGGAATGAACTCCCCTATCAAGCGATATAGGGTCCTGGAGGAGATTAGAAGATATGGGGCGGGAATAGTCTTTCTACAGGAGACCCACCTGACGCATGTCTCCAATATCAGACTATTCTCACCCTCATATCCTACGTGGTACTACGGAGACACGGCAACAAACAGGGCAAGAGGGGTGGCCATTGGGTTTGGCAGAGACATCAACTTTACACTGGAAGACAGGAAAACGGACCCGGAGGGGAGGTTCCTCTTTTTAAGGGGATCCCTCAGCGGGACAGAAATCACTTTAGCCAATATATACGCCCCCAACATAAGACCCATTAGATACTTAGAATCAATCCTTTCAAAGCTAAGGGCCTTTAAAAAGGGTTATTTGATACTCATGGGGGATCTAAATTTCGTAATGGACCCAGCCTGGGATAGTACGTCTGGTGTGCAGGGGACAGGGACCGCCCAACTCAAGAGACTAAAAAAAAGGCTCTCTGGAGAACAACTGGTGGACATATGGAGGATCCAGCATCCCCAGAAAAGGGACTTCACGTTCTTCTCCCCAGCACACCAGACGTATTCCCGCCTGGACCACATCCTGGTTGAACACGGATTATTGGAGAGAATCACCAAATCCAGCATAGAAATAATGTCCCTCTCAGACCATGCCCCAGTCACTATGAATTTAAGCATTCCAGAGTATAAACAACCCTCGAGCGGGTGGAAATTGAATACAGAACTATTATATGATAAAGACATAAGGGAGTCCATTCGAAAAGAACTCGAATGGTTTTTCCAAACTAATGACAATGGCGAAGTCTCAGAAGCAGTTATCTGGGACGCCCATAAGGCGTTCGTCAGGGGTATCTTCATAGCGAAGGCATCCTGGCAGAAAAAAGAGAGGATGAGACAGACACAGGAAGTGACGGCCGAGATCACCAGACTTGAACAAAAACACAAGATAGGGGGGGCCCAGGCGCATGACACATACCTCGAGCTGGTGGAAAAGAGGGAGGAATTAAAAGACTTGGCCGAACAAGAAGCTAGACAGGTATTTAACAAGATGGCAAAGGACCAGTACTTATGGGGAAATAAGCCGGGGAAATTTCTAGCCAGAAAACTCCAAAAGAAAAAATCGAGAAATTTTATCGAGAAAATTCAAACCGGCAATGGGGAGACTAAACATGTATCTAGAGAAATAGCAGCAACATTTAGGCAGTATTATGAAGAACTTTACTCGGTAGTCCCGGAGGGCGGCAACAAAGGGGGCGAAAACTGCACGAAAAGAGACGACTTCCTGGGAAGGGCAGGGTTGGCATCCCTAAATATAGAAGACAGTGAAGCTCTGGAAAGACCGATCTCAGAGGACGAAATCCTCAGAGTCCTAAACAACTCCCCTTCAGGAAAGAGCCCGGGCCCTGACGGGCTTACCGTTCTATATTATAAAACCTTCAAGGAAATCCTAGTCCCAAGACTACAGCGCTATATGAATGGTCTGGGGACAGAATACGATATGAGCGAGGGGTCACTTCTGGCGACGATAACCGTCCTGCTCAAGGAGGGGAAGGATGGATCAGTGTGCTCAAGTTATAGACCCATTTCACTACTAAATTTCGATACAAAACTGTACGCCAAGATTTTGGCTGAGCGAATTAAGGGACACTTGTGCACGCTGATCCATCCGGACCAAGTGGGCTTTATCCCGGGCAGGGAGGGGAGAGATAATGGGATTCGGACACTACTGGCCATGCAGAGGATGAGGGATACGCGAACCCCCAGTCTACTGCTCTCAATTGATGCAGAAAAAGCATTCGACAGGGTAGACTGGGGGTTCATGTTTAAAACTTTACAAAGAATGGGATTTGGTCCTGGGATCATACAGAAAATTAAAGTCCTTTACGCGCATCCCAAAGCAAATATAAGAATCAACGGGATAGTCTCGTCTATGTTCGAGATGCATAACGGGACCAGGCAGGGATGTCCGCTATCCCCTCTCCTCTTCGTCTTGTCTCTGGAACCCCTGCTGTCCACAATCCGAGGTAGTTTGGGAGTGGAGGGATGCAGAGTCGGCAGGGAGGAACATAAACTCGCTGCGTTTGCAGATGACGTCCTTTTCTATGTCGGGTCACCGCAGAAGTCAATCCCCAACCTCCTAAAAATCCTAGCCAAGTACGGCGAATTAACAAACTTTAGAATTAATAGCACGAAAACCTTTATTTTAAATATTAACCTCAACAATATTGAAAAACAGAATATACAGAAAGAGGTGAGTTTCGCCTGGAAAAAACAGATAAAATATCTGGGCATTGAGTTGGCCAATAATCCACGGAAAATGTATAAAATAAACTTTATTCCACTGCTTGAGGAAATTAAAAAAAAATGCCAAGAATACAACGGAAGAGCCCTATCATGGATAGGTAGGGTCAATACGGTAAAGATGATGATACTGCCGATCATCACGTATAAACTCCAGATGCTCCCACTCCCTCTCCCAAAACAGTATCTTGGAAAATTAAGAGCATTGGTCATGAACTTTGTATGGAAGCATAAAAAACACAGAATTTCCCTTCAAATCTTAAAGCAAGATAAGAACTTAGGGGGCCTAGCAGTCCCAGACATCGAGGGATACTACCACGCTATAGCACTACTTAGAATACCAGAATGGGTTAAAACACATAATGTTAAAAGATGGGTTGGTTTGGAGGAGGCACTTAGCGAAGTAAAATTGGGGAAGATTGTATGGAACCCCCCAAAATGTAGACCACTGGGTGAAAAAACGCACACAATTACACGGAACACACTCAAAATTTGGGATAAGACATATAAAATATTTAATAAAGTATATAATTCACCACTAATTACACTTAAGGAAAACCCCTTTTTCCCTCCTGGGAAAAAAGGGGTAAGCGGAGATTGGATCATGAAGGATAGCACATGTATAGGAGAAATTATTAGTAATGGGAAAGTATTGGCACTGCAGGAGTTACAGACTAAAGGTGAGTTGTTTTCCATAGACGTATGGCGGTATCTCCAGATAAGTCATTTCATCAGCTCGCTTCCAGTGCCGTTAAGGGACATCAACGACCTGACGAAGCTAGAAAAATTTTTTACGGCAGAGAACTCCAAAAAAAGAATCTCGAAAATTTACAAACTACTCTTGGAGCAGGATAGACCGGAGATACCCCCATACCTCAGGAAATGGGAGAGGGAACTGGGTTCACATCTAGATTTAGACACAGCTAGGAAAATATTAAAATTAGCCCATGGTTCAGCCGCCGACTCTAAGACCGCGGAAATGAATTTTAAGCTCATGGCTAGGTGGTATAGGACCCCGGATAAGCTAAGCAAATACCAGAGGGATACATCAGCCAAGTGCTGGAGGGGATGCGAGGAAAGAGGGACCATGGGTCACCTTTGGTGGGACTGCCACAAAATAAAAAAATACTGGGAGACCATCTTAAAATATATAAAAGAAATTACCACGGTGGAGGTGAAAAGGGACCCATGGGTTGTTCTCATGCACGCAACCACGCAGGGAATCAGCCAATACACAAGCTCTCTGGTCCCCCACCTTCTCAACGCAGCAAAGGGGGCGATCCCGAGATGCTGGATGGACCGGGAGTGCCCTCCCTTGTGGCTTTGGGTGGATGAGGTAGAATCCGCATATACAATGGAGTGCGTGATAAATTGCACGGGGGAGGGTAGGGAAGCAACGAAAGAGAAGTGGGAAGGTTGGAGAAAATTTAAAAAATCATGGAGCTACAAGTTAGAGGGAGTATGTAAGAGAAAGCCTCTCCCGGGAGGCTGGAAAATAAGAAGGGGAAAATGGGCCTAACCTTTACACTGACCAGGGGGCAGACTGGTAATAACTCGGCCCACTACCCTTACTGCTTTGACTTTTGTATTCCAACGATGGAAAACTTAAACGGAATAAACCCCCCAGGAAAAAAAAAAAAAGGGGAAGACAAGAAATTCAAATGTATCCACAAATGATGTTAAGACAAAAAGGGGACGGAGAAGTGGGCCGTGCTGACATTACCCCTTACTGATCTATCTGAATGTGGAAAAAAAAAAAAAAAAAAAAAAAGCTGCTTGGCTACCTTGCACAGCTGCACCAGATTTAGTAAATCGACCCCACAGAAAGGACTTCAAACATGTACACACGTGCGGACTTTTGCCGGCGGACCTAGTCCAGCGGACAATCCCGCGGGATTTTCCAGCTAGGTCCGCTGGACTTTCCGAGCGTGTGGACTAGCCCACACACGCACGGACTTCTCCAGCGGATAATCCGCCGGCCAAAAGTCCGCGGGACTTTTGAAAATGAACGGACTTGCCCACACACGGAGCAGTCCGTTCATTTCGAACGTAACTTCAGGTTACGTAGCTAGCGTAAGCAGTAAATGCCGCCGCGCTAGCTCCGTAAGCTGGCATGGATTTAAAGGGAATCCCCACGCCGAAAAAACGGTGTGGGGGTTCCCCCCAAATCCAAGTCAGACCCTCATCCGAGCACGCAGCCTGGCAGGCCAGGAAAGGGGTGGGGACGAACGAGCGCCCCCCCCTCCTGAACCGTACCAGGCCGCGTGCCCTCAACATGGGGGGTGCCCTGGGGAAAGGGGGGCCCTGCGGCCCCCCCCCCCCAAAGCACCTTGTCCCCATGTTGATGAGGACAAGGGCCTCTTCCCGACAACCCTGGCCGTTGGTTGTCGGGGTCTGCGGGCGGGGGCTTATCGGAATCTGGGAGCCCCCTTTAATAAGGGGGCCCCCAGATACCGGCCCCCCACCCTATGTGAATGAGTATGGGGTACGATGTACCCCTACCCATTCACCTAAGGTGTAAAATGTAAAGTACAAAAACACACACACTTTTGAAAAAATATTTTATTGCACTGCTCCGGGGGTCTTCTTCCGTCTTGGGGGTCTTCTCGCCGGACTCCTCCGCTCTCTTCTGCTCTTTTACCTAGCTCTTTCACGAACGGAGGAGTCCGGCTACCTTCTTCGTCGTCGCCGCCGTCGTCTGGGGGTCTCGATCCGCCTTCGGGGGTCTTCCAGGGGTCTCTTCTGTTCTTGCGGCGGTCGTCGTCTTCCGCGCCGCCGGCGCCGCCTTCTTCTTCTTGTCCTTCTTGTTCTTCTTCTTCCGATGTTGACCCGTCGCTGTCTCTGCCCGGAATGCCTGTGCCGCTCTGCGCTCGGACTTATATAGGGACATGGGGGACAGGGTCACATGTTCATGTCACATGGTGACCCCGACCCCTTGCGATGTCACAGTCCCAGCATCCTCCGGGACTGTGACAACACAAGGGGGCGGGGTCACCATGTGACATGTGCATGTGACCCTGTCTCCATGCCCCTATATGAGGACAAGAAGAAGGACAAGAAGAAGAAGAAGGCGCCGGCGGCGCGGAAGACGACGACCGCCGCAAGAACAGAAGAGACCCCCGGAAGACCCCCGAAGGCGGATCGAGACCCCCAGACGACGGCGGCGACGACGAAGAAGGTAGCCGGACTCCTCCGTTCGTGAAAGAGCTAGGTAAAAGAGCAGAAGAGAGCGGAGGAGTCCGGCGAGAAGACCCCCAAGACGGAAGAAGACCCCCGGAGCAGTGCAATAAAATATTTTTTCAAAAGTGTGTGTGTTTTTGTACTTTACATTTTACACCTTAGGTGAATGGGTAGGGGTACATCGTACCCCATACTCATTCACATAGGGTGGGGGGCCGGGATCTGGGGGCCCCCTTATTAAAGGGGGTTCCCAGATTCCGATAAGCCCCCGCCCGCAGACCCCGACAACCAACGGCCAGGGTTGTCGGGAAGAGGCCCTTGTCCTCATCAACATGGGGACAAGGTGCTTTGGGGTGGGGGGGCCGCACGGCCCCCCTTTCCCCAGGGCACCCCCCATGTTGAGGGCACGCGGCCTGGTACGGCTCAGGAGGGGGGGGCGCTCGTTCGTCCCCACCCCTTTCCTGGCCTGCCAGGCTGCGTGCTCGGATGAGGGTCTGACATGGATTTGGGTAGAACCCCCACGCCGTTTTTTCGGCGTGGGGAGTCCCTTTAAATCCATGCCAGGTCACGGAGCTAGCGCGGCGGCAGTAACTGCCTACGCTAGCTACGTAACCTGAAGTCACGTGCTAAATGAACGGACTTGCCGATGAGCGGCAAGTCCGTTCATTTCAAAAGTCCCGCGGACTTGCCCACTAACGGCGGGATTGTCCGCCGGACTGCCAAGTCCAGCGGATAATTTTAAAACCAAACTTAAAACTTTGGTCCGCCGGACTTTGGCGCCAAAAAGTCCGCCGGCGCCCACACACGAGGGGATTATCCGCTGGACTTCAGTCCAGAGGATAATCCCGCGGGATTGTCCCTTCGTGTGTACGCGGCATAATAGTTCACAAAAGAAACATAACATGGTTTATGTTGCCTTTTCTTCCTTGTCACATGAACCTGCCTTGTCACAAGTAGTGACATTGGCAGGGACATCACTTTTCTAGCAAGATCCAAATTTTTTCTATATTGCTAAAAATGTTCTTACCGCTTCCCTACCGCCTCATGGAGATATACTGCGGCAGTAGGGCACGTACAGGCAGATTAACGTACCTGTACGTGGCCCTTTAAGAGGCGGCTTGCGGGCCCGCCGTGAGCTTCGTGAGCACGATTTCTTAAATTTTTTTTTCAAAATTGCCGCTATTTTTTTGTTTATAGCAAAAAAAATTAAAACCGCAGAGGTGATCAAATACCACCAATGCCACCACATGCAAGCTGCAATGTTTTACATTTTTGGGTTTAGATATACTTTAAGCTCTGAGTGAGTGAAACGCACCAGAGGTAGGCGCCGAAGCGGACTTTGTATGGACTTTTAGTTTAATAACATTTTCTTACAGGAGTAAACATAAGTGTGTGGCCTCTGTTTTCATTCCTGTGGAGTTTTTTTTGCGGTTGAGAGAACCTGGTGGGGAAACTATTACCATATCAGTAGAATCATATATCCTAACTTGGAGCAGAACTCTATATTACTTTTATATTTTTATATTAAAACACATAACTATTGATTTTGTTAGATGTCCATCAGCAGTGGATTAAGGTTCTTTGTTGTGCCAGGTCCAAACAGCTTACAGGGGTTGATTTACTAAAACCAGAGAGTGGAAAATATGGTGCAGCTCTGCATAGAAACCAATCAACTTCCATGTTTTTTTTTTTGTCAAAGCTAAGTTGAACAAGCTGACGTTAAAAGCTGATTGGCTTATATGTACAGAAGCACCAGATTTTACACTCCCTAGTTTAGTGAATCAACCCCATGATTTCTAATGATAATAGCCTTGGTTGTTTTGCTCTGTTGGCACCAGAAAGCCACACGTTCTGTTCCCACTGCACCCTCAGCCACAAACTAGAAAGATATCTTTGTATTTAGTGTGCTTTCAAGTCAGACCGGAAGCACATTGGTATTATTTAAACTGACATTATATGCATTCCAGTGCTCTCATACTAAAGAACAATATATAGTATCTATGGGCTGGATGAAATGTGAACGCTTTGCAAAAGTAAGCGGACTTGAGTCACATTAACGTAACATGCACACATTTCACAAAACATTATTTATCATTTCAATTATCATCCTACATAACATTTTTCTTGAAACCAATGTGTGTGTCATATTTAAAAAGGATATTTCACCAGAAGCTGCCTCTGAGAAACAGATACATCAATACTTTTCTCTTCAGCTTTTAATTTAGCATGCTTTAATTTTTATTTACCTAGCCTTCATCCCTATTCCATTTCAACCTTCAAATATCCCTTTTTTTTCCATGTATGCCTGTATCTCCATCCCCCTTCCAATCTCCCGTTTGTGTTTTTCTTTGATTTAGCTGCCTAAAGTTCAGGTCAGGCCTAGACTGGCCATAGGACTCATGGGCCAGGGCCATCAGGCTGCATGTCCTAACAAGAGCTGGCTAATGCAGGGGCCTCCAACCCCCAGGTCGCAGACCAGTACCGGTCTAAGGCCTGTTGATGACCGGGCCGCACCATGGGAGGTAAGAGGTGACCGCGGTCCAGACAGGCTAACACAGACCACTGTCGCCGCTCACCTCCCACTATGCGGCCATGCCTGTATCTCCTCTCCTGTCTCTCCCACCCCACCAACAATGTCATCCTATCAGCAGAGCAGGGGTAGAGAGAAGCCAGAATACTGTGCAGATAGCGGAGTCTTTTCATATTAACAAGCAGGTAATCACCCCTTTGTTAATATGATCCAGATCGGCAGCTGCTCTGCCCTGCTGAAAAGATTACATTTTTTGAGGGATGGGAGACCCTGGAGAGGACACAAAGGCTGAATCCTGCCTCTACCCTGCAGAAGGTAGGACTAGGCAGGGGAGGCAGAGAGTAAAAGCAGGAACTATGATTAGAGAGAAAAGGGGGGGCATGAATGCAATGGGCACTGTGATGGGGTGCTGTAATTGTTAGGGGTACTGTAATGTAAAGGGGCACTGTGATATAATGGGGACAGCACTTCAATGATTACAGTGCCCCTTTACAGTGCAGTTCCCTTTCTATAACAGTGCCCCTTTACATTATAGTGCAGACGATCGGCTCCGTGAATATCCCGTCACCAAACACCCCCACAAATTACCGGTCCCTGGAAAAAAACAGCAGTTATTATTTGTAATTTGGTTTAAATAAAATGGGCTGCTCAGTCTAAAATACATGGGATTGTTTTCTGTCCCTGGTTCAGGTGCTTACAGACGTCACATGACAGACATTCTTCTTATCTGGCCTTTTACAATAATACAATATATATAACTTAGCCCCCAACCATAATGAACATTGTCCTGACTGAGCTTCAGCGGGGGAGACCCAAATGGCCAGGAGATATTTTTCCGGGTTAGTGGCTATTGTTTATCCCAAAATAGACCAGTGCCAGGGCCGTTAGAACTATTGTGGGGCTGCTGGATCTTACATGATCCAGGATAACACAGTCTACATTTACAATGCAGCCGAAGTTAACAAAATGCAATACAAGAAGGATAGTTCTTCACTCACAAAAGAACACATGATGTAATATACTATACAAATTCTATTAATGTTTGCCAGACTAACCAAATTATTGCTTTACCATACGCTAAAAGACTAGAGGAATATATCTAATTTGGCCTCATTCACACCATATTGTGTGACGCTTGAAAAAGTACGTGAACTTCTTTTGAGCTACAATTTTAAAGCATTTTTTCCCCAGTAGACTTCAAAAATTGCTAAATCACATCATTGTTATCCCTAGTACCTAGCTTTCCATTGGCTAAAAATAATTTAAACAATGTTCAAGCCTCAGAATAATGATAATAAGTGTGAAATCACCTGCTTTAAAAAGAGAATCCTGCAAAGCGACCAAAGACAAGTGTGAATGCAGCCCTGCTGTTCTTATACCATAGTGGTAAAGACTAGAGTTGAGCGGACACCTGGATGTTCGGGTTCGGCGGGTTCGGCCGAACTTCGGAAAAAAGTTCGGGTTCGGGACCGAACTTGACCCGAACTTGACCCCGAACTCCGAACCCCATTGAAGTCAATGGGACCCGGACTTTTCAACACTAAAATGGCTGTAAAAAAGACATGGAAAGGGCTAGAGGGCTGCAAATGGCAACAAAATGTTGTTAAGAGCATGGCAAGTGATCTGCAAACAAATGTGGATAGGGAAATAACTTAAAATAACATAAAAAAATAAAAAATAAAAATAAAATGCTGGAGGCCCCCTTCTCAGCAGAAGAGGTACAGGAAGTCATTAAGAACCTCAGAAACTCAACGGCACGATGCCGCACATATGGTGGGAATACCCCAGAATACGCACTTTCTGGAAAAAAATATTAACTTTCATCAGGAGACTGGGTGGGAGACAATGTGAAGGAACCGGAGGCACTGTCAGCAACCCAATCTACTATCGCCTGTACTTGTCCTGGCCTCAACATTCGTACAGCCTCATTAGGCGCGCCAAAATACCGATGCAGGCTCTGTCGCCTACTCGCACCTGAGGAAGGTGTTTCACTAGTGCGTGTAGCTGGCACAGATTGACCACGTCCTCTCCCTGCAACAGGAGCGCCACCAGCAGCACCACGACCCGGGCCACGTCCCCTTTTTGATGATCTCCTCATATTTTCAAAATGTATGATCTCGCCCTAAATGGGTGTTTTTGTCTATAGCAGAATACACGTACAGTGTCTAAAGCGTTTATGAACACGCAGAAAATGCTATTGGGGAAAAAAAAAAAACACTGCAAAATTAAATTTTTTTGCAATGTTTTTCCAATATCAGAATACACGGATAGTGTCTAAAGCGTTTATGAAAACGCAAAAAATGCTATTGGGAAGAAAAAAAACACTGCAAAATTAAATTTTTTTGCAATGTTTTTCCAATATCAGAATACACGGATAGTGTCTAAAGCGTTTATGAAAACGCAGAAAATGCTATTGGGAAGAAAAAAAACACAGCAAAATTAAATTTTTTTGCAATGTTTTTCCAATATCAGAATACACGAATAGTGTCTACAGCGTGTATGTATGAACACGCAGAAAATGCTATTGGGGAAAAAAAACACCGCAAAATTACATTTTTTTGCAATGTTTTTCCAATATCAGAATAAACGGATAGTGTCTAAAGCGTTTATGAAAACGTAGAAAATGCTATTGGGAAGAAAAAAAACACAGCAAAATTAAATTTTTTTGCAATGTTTTTCCAATATCAGAATACACGGACAGTATCTAAAGCGTTTATGAAAACGCAGAAAATGCTATTGGGAAAAAGAAAACACAGCAAAATTAAATTTTTTTGCAATGTTTTTCCAATATCAGAATAAACGGATAGTGTCTAAAGCGTTTATGAAAACGCAGAAAATGCTACTGGGAAAAAAAAAAACAGCAAAATTAAATTTTTTTGCAATGTTTTTCCAATATCAGAATACACGAATAGTGTCTACAGCGTGTATGTATGAACACGCAGAAAATGCTATTGGGAAAAAAAAACACAGCAAAATTACATTTTTTTGCAATGTTTTTCCAATATCAGAATAAACGGATAGTGTCTAAAGCGTTTATGAAAACGTAGAAAATGCTATTGGGAAGAAAAAAAACACAGCAAAATTGAATTTTTTTGCAATGTTTTTCCAATATCAGAATACACGGACAGTATCTAAAGCGTTTATGAAAACGCAGAAAATGCTATTGGGAAAAAAAAAACACAGCAAAATTAATTTTTTTTGCAATGTTTTTCCAATATCAGAATACACAGATAGTGTCTACAGCGTGTATGTATGAACACGCAGAAAATGCTATTGGGAAAAAAAAACACAGCAAAATTAAATTTTTTTGCAATGTTTTTCCAATAGCAGAATACACACAGACTATGGTGTATCTCTTACTATATGCAGTGTTGGTCCTAATGGTGCACTGAGCTTGCAGGTAAAACTTTTATATTTTGTCTGGCACTGGCCTCATGGCACTGTTAAAAGACTGTGCACTGCACCCCAGCCAGGGTACAATTGATTTAGGAATCTCTTCAATAATTCTCTCTGCCTCTTTCTTTTGCTTAATAAAGAAACTGTTAAAAAGGCGCCAATACATCGCCGAACACCAGACCCGAACCCGAACTTACAGCCAATAGTTCGGGTTCGGGTCTGGGTCCCGGACACCCAAAAGTCCGGTACGGACCCGAACTTTACAGTTCGGGTTCGCTCAACCCTAGTAAAGACCTATCTGAGATGGATCTGCAGAGAACTGGGCAGGAGGGCATTTGACCCCCTGGCCAGTACTAATATGATATAATGGGCTGGTGCACCTAACTGGACACAAGTCACCATTTAGACATCAGTTGGAATGAGGACTGCAGTCAGTGATATGTGGTCGGCAATGCATAGCTATCTGTTTCCTGTTTAGATTTGCAATCACAGCCTCCCACAGAGGGAAGTCTCCCAACCTTCTTTGCAGCTCTGGGATATAATGTGGCCAGGTTTCAAGAACCACAAAGGGAGAGATGCTGGACGATGTGAAAAGGCGTGCCATGATAAAGCATGTCCCTTTGGAAGACCCAGCTTTCACAATGCCATCGTACAATTAATGTGGTACCATGGCGCATTTGGAGAGATACAAATTTTGTAGTCCACATAAATCTGTCCTGACTATGAAAGGGCTAGTTGGGTATTTTTTACCCCTTAGCCAAAGTCTCCCAGTCCTCCACTGGATGGACCTGTCTCATGGAAATGTCTCAATGCCATCTATTCGTTGCTCCCACATCAAGTGGCCTGAGCAAAAATATTTGCATTGGAAGTTTTTTTATTTTTTAACCATTTCTGTCCTAAAGCGGAGTTCCACCCAAAAATGGAACTTCCGCTGATCGGATTCCTCCCCCCTCCGGTGTCACATTTGAAACCTTTCAGAGGGGAGCAGATGCCTGTGTAATCCAGGTATTTGCTCCCACTTCCGGGCATAGATCACCACAGGCTCCACAGTGATCTACACCATGTCCGGCCCCTCCTCCGCCCCCTGCTGTCTTCTGGGAGACACACAGGTCCCAGAAGACAGCAGGGACCAGTGAGGATGCACATGCGCAGTAGGGAACCAGGCTGTGAAGCCACAATGCTTCACTTCATGATTCCCTTACCGAAGATGGCGGCGCCTCCACCCGAGAGCTGATGGACAGATCGGCTTCGGGTGCGGACATTGCGGGCGCCCTGGACAGGTAAGTCTGCTTATTTTAAAAGTCAGCATCTGCAGTATTTGTAGCTGCTGACTTTTTTTTATTATTATTATTAAAAAGTATTACTCAAAATTGAACACTTCCCAAATGTGCACAGACAGAAAATTTATTATAGGGACTTTATTTTTCATCTCTGGATTTCATTGAGTATTAATTGGGACTTTTTATTGCACTTTATTTTGTGGGACTATGTTTCATATACGTTTATTATTCATTTTTTGATTTACTTTATCTTTGTGATTGAGTTACATTCTTTCTGCACTTTTTTTTGGACATTTTGTTACATATATTTTATTATATATATTTAGAACTCTTTTGCACTTTATATATTTGCACTTTATATATATATATTTGCACTTATTTTGATTCATGTTTACACTCACTGGCCACTTTATTAGGTACACCTGTGTAATTGCTTGGTAACACAAATTGCTAATCAGCCAATCACATGGCAGCAACTCAATGCATTTAGCCATCTAGACATGGTGAAGATGACTTGCTGAAGTTCAATCCGAGCATCAGAATGGGGAAGAAAGGGGATTTAACCTCCCTGGCGGTGTTCCCGAGTCTGACTCGGGTTCAGTTTTTTCTGCCAGGAGCGGTAACCCCGAGCCAGACTCAGGCTGCATTGCAGGATACAGGGGGGGAAGTTACTTACCTTTTCCCCTGGATCCTGCAATGTCTCCCCGCTGTGTGAGCGAGCCGTCCGCTCGCTCGATTCACACAGTGCCCGAGTGCAGCTGATCTCCGTTCCCTGCGACGTTCCGACGCACGGGAGCGGAGATCGGCGCCAAATTCAAAAAAGTTAAAAAACACAACACACATACAGTACTATAATCTTACAGATTACAGTACTGTATACACAAAATACACATCCCCTTTGTCCCTAGTGGTCTGCCCAGTGCCTTGCATGTCATTTTATATAATAAAAATTCTTTTTTTTCTACCTGGAAACTGGAGATTGTCCATAGCAACCAAAAAGTGTCCCTTTATGTCAAAAGTGGTTTTAGACCAGCTAGAAAACACCGATAAAAAATTAGAATTACAATTTATCATCAAACAATAAATTTAATGACAGCGACTATTCTGCAACTGAGCAAATTTCAGTGTTTTTGATTTGATTACATTATTGAATCATTTTTATATATATTTTTATTATATTATTAATTTATTATTTTGTGTTTCAAACTTTATCATACCTGGGATGTCTACTAGACTCTGGTTCGGACAGATTTAAGTGAGTTATTCATAAGAATTGCATGCCTACAATATAAAAACGCCAAATTTCCATGCTAAATAATTGTACCGCTTTCAGCACAAAATTCCCGCCAGAATCATACCGCCAGGGAGGTTAAGTGACTTTGAACGTGGCATGGTTGTTGGTGCCAGATGGGCTGGTCTGAGTATTTTAAAAACTGCTGATCTATTGGGATTTTCATGCACAACCATCTCTAGAAAAAATATCCAGTGAGCGGCAGTTGTGTGGAGGAAAATGCCTTGATATCAGAAGTCAGAGGAGAATATGCAGACTAGTTTTTAGATGATAGCAAGGCAACAGTACCTCAAATAAACACTTGATACAACCAGAATACCATCTCTGAACGCACAACACATCAAATTTTGAAGCAGATGGGCTACAGCTGCCGAAGACCACACTGGGTGCCACTCCTGTCAGCTAAGAACAGGAAACTGAGGCTACAATTTGCACAGCCTTGCCAAACTTGGACAATAGAAGATTGGAAAAACATTGCCTTGTCTTATGAAGCCTGATTTCAGCTGCAACATTCAGATGGTATGGTCAGAATTTGGTGTACACAACAAGAAAGCATGGATCCATCTTGCCTTGTATCAATGGTTCAGGCTGGTGGTGGTGTAATGGTGTAGGGGATATTTTCTCAGCACATTTTGGGCCCTTTAGTACCAATTGAGCATCGTTTAAATGTCACGGACTACCTGAGTAATGTTGCTGACCTTGTCCATCCCTTTATAACTACAGTGTACCTATCTTCTGATGGTTACTTTCAGCAGGATAATGTCACAAAGCTCAAATTATCTCAAACTGGTTTCTTGAACATGACAATGAGTTTACTGTACTCCAATGGCCTCCACTCCAAAATCCCTGAGGAATGTTTCCAACACCTTGTTGAATATATGCCACGAAGAATTAAAGCAGTTCAGAAAGCAAAAGGGGGTCCAACCCGGTACTAGCAAGGCGTATCTAGTGGCTGGTGAGTGTATATCATGCTGATACTATTTTTTGATTTTCATTGATTCTTATGGTTGATTTAGTGGGTGAGCACACCTGCCTTTCTTAATTACATTGGGTATTTAAGCTTTTACAGGTGTTGCTGCCAATTTGGATCTTAGCGTGTGTTTCATATTTTAGTTTTTATTTATTATAGTTCTAATGAAAATTATTTATACCCATTTTTTTTTACCTGATTTTGAGCAAATATTGTATATTCTTCAGCTATACTTGAGGGTAGGGATGAGCCGAACACCCCCGGGTTCGGTTCGCACCAGAACCTTCGAACCGACCGAAAGTTCGCGCGAATTTTCGAACCCTATACGTTATAATGGACGCGAACGTTCGAAATCAAAAGTGCTAATTACAACGGCCAATATGCATGTTAATGTCATAAAACAGGTTTGGGGACCCGGGTCCTGCCCCAGGGGACATATATCAATGCAAAAAGAACTTTTAAAAACTAACGTTTTTTCGGGAGCAGTCATTTTAATGATGCATAAAGTGAAAAAAAAAAAGTGAAATTTTCCTTTAAATATGGTACCTGGGGGGTGTCTAAAGTATGCCTGTGAAGTGGCATGTGTTTCCCGTGTTTAGAACTGTCCTTGCACAAAATGTCATTTGTAAAGGAAAAAAAGAAGCCATTTAAAACCACTTGCGGCTTTAGGTTTGTTCTTAAGTAGAATCTGAACAGGTACATTATGAAGTGTAGCTCCATCCCAAAAAAATCTATTTTTAAGCTTTTTGGAGAACATAGGGAGGGGTTATCACCCCTGTAACATTTGCTGTCTTTGCACATCTGTTCAGAACATGTCACCTAACTTTCCGTCCCAATGACAAATGTTTTTGGAAAAAGTGGGGTTTTAATTGAAACAAGGATTGGTGATAAAGTATCAGTAGAGAGGAGATACCTTTTTCCCAAATTAAATCTAACAGGATAGAATTTCCCTTCCTAGGGGTAGATTTCCTCTCACTTCCTGTTTTCTCTTTCCATTTGCAAGTAGGAGTCGTTTGTAAGTTGGATGTTTGAAAGTAGGGGCCTGGCGTATATACTCTGCAGAAATTTGCCCTATTAGATGTTGGTGTAGCCACAAGACTGGTGGGCACAGGAATGGGCCCTGCTGTGAGTTAATAGATCAAGATTTGTAATTGCATGCACCTGTTGAACAGGGCAGAAAAATTGGGGGTAGTGGTGGTGGTGGTGGACGGTGTTGCCACAAGACTGTAAGCTCTCACAGTTACTCTTGGTGGGCGCAGGAATGGGCCCTGCTGTGAGTTATTAGATCAAGATTTGTAATTGCAAGCACCTGATGAACAGGGCAGAAAAATTGGGCCTTTGGCGGTGGTGGTGGACGGTGTTGCCACAAGACTGTAAGCTCTCACAGTTACTCTTGGTGGGCGCAAGAATGGGCCCTGCTGTGAGTTATTAGATCAAGATTTGTAATTGCATGCACCTGTTGAACAGGGCAGAAAAATTGGGGGTGGGTGGTGGTGGTGGACGGTGTTGCCACAAGACTGTAAGCTCTCACAGTTACTCTTGGTGGGCGCAGGAATGGGCCCTGCTGTGAGTTATTAGTTCAAGATTTGTAATTGCAAGCACCTGATAAACAGGGCAGAAAAATTGGGCCTTTGGCGGTGGTGGTGGACGGTGTTGCCACAAGACTGTAGGCCCTCATAGTTACTCTTGGTGGGCGCAGGAATGGGCCCTGCTGTGAACTATTAGATCAAGATTTGTAATTACCCGCCCCTGTTAAACAGGGGCTGAAAAATTGTGCCTTAGGCACTGGTGCTGGTGCCACAACACTGCAACCCCTCACAGATACTGTACTTGGAGCACAGCAGTCACACGTGTTGCGAAGCATTTTTTTAAAAAATTGTAAGTACACGCCCCTGTTAAACAGGGGCTGAAAAATTTGCCTTAGGCACTGGTGCTGGTGCCACAACACTGCAACCCCTCACAGATACTGTACTTGGAGCACAGCAGTCACACGTGTTGTGAAGCATTTTTTTAAAAAAATTGTAAGTACACGCCCCTGTTAAACAGGGGCTGAAAAATTTGCCTTAGGCACTGGTGCTGGTGCAACAACACTGCAACCCCTCACAGATACTGTACTTGGAGCACAGCAGTCACACGTGTTGCCAAGCATTTTTTTATAAAAATTGTATGTACACGCCCCTGTTAAACAGGGGCTGAAAAATTGTGCCTTAGGCACTGGTGTGGTGGCATGGATCATTGAGGAGGAGGAAGAGGATAGTCAGTGAACATAAGAGGACAGTCACTCAGCATCAGCATAGGCAGTCTTGAAGGGATGTGATATTAAAAATTATTCGGTTATATCCGCCTCAGGTGCCTGGTAGCTGGTGGTGATCCAAGACTGATTCATTTTGATGAAGGTCAGTCGATCAACCGAGGCGGTGGACAGGCGCACCCTATGATCGGTGACAAATCCTCCAGCAGCACTGAATGTGCATTCGGAAAGAACGCTGGAGGCAGGACAGGCCAGTAGCTCAATTGCATACTGTGCAAGCTCTGGCCAGTGATCCATCCTCAGGACCCAGTAAGCCAGAGGATTTTCGGTGGGAAAGGTGTCCAAGTCTGACCTTGCCCCAAGGTATTCCTGCACCATGTATATCAGACGCTGGCGATGGTTGCTGGAACCGATCATACCTTGGGGCTGCGGACTAAAAAAATTGTTTGAACGCATCGGTCAGACGTCCACCTTCCCCACCGCTCCTTCTGCTACTGACCGAAGCCTCAGCAACTCGTCGTCCAGGACCAGGAGTTTGTAACCTCCCAGTTTCTGGGAACACGTTGCACAGACCTTTCTGCAAGGCCTCCCTGAGATGTCTCATCCTCTGCTCCCTCTGCGACGGCAAGATAAGGTCCGCAACCTTACCCTTGTACCGTGGATCAAGGAGAGTGGCCAGCCAGTAATGGTCCCTCTCCTTGATCCGAAGAACACGAGGATCCTTCTGCAGGATCAGGGAGGCCATGCAGCGTAGGTTAGCTGAGGCATTCGGTCCGGAGTCTTCTGGGTCACTGAGGATGACATGATTGCCAGCCACCTCCTCCCAGCCACGTACAAGTCCACTGGTTTGTTGGGACTGTACATCATCCCTAAAAGACTGCTGCTGCTGATGCTGAGTGCCAGGCTCCACCTCCATGCTCACACAATCCTCCTCCTCCTCCTCCTCATCCTCTTCCTGTGTGATGGGTGGGACAGAAGGAACACTGTCCGGATAAAGGGGGCCTTGAGAGGCAAGGAAGTCCTCCTCTTCCTGCCTCTGTTCTGCCTCAAGTGCCCTGTCCATTATCCCACGCAGCGTATGCTCCAACAGGTGGACAAGAGGGACAGTGTCACTGATGCATGCACTGTCACTGCTCACCATCCTCGTGGCCTCCTCAAATGGTGAGAGGACAGTGCATGCATCCCTGATCATGCTCCACTGACGTGGGGAAAAAAAACCAAGCTCCCCTGACCCTGTCCTGGTGCCATAGTCGCAAAGGTACTCATTGATGGCCCTCTGCTGCGTGTGCAGTCGCTGCAGCATGGCCAACGTTGAGTTCCACCTGGTGGGCATGTCACATATTAGGCGGTTCTTGGGCAGGTTCAGCTCCTTTTGCAGCTCAGTCAGCCGAGCACTGGCATTATAAGATCGGCGGAAATGCACACAGACTTTCCTGGCCTGCCTCAGGACATCCTGTAAGCCTGGGAACCTGCCCAAGAACCGCTGCACCACCAGGTTGAGGACGTGAGCCATGCAGGGCACATGGGTGAGCTGCCCCTGTCGCAGGGCGGAGAGGAGGTTGGTGCCATTGTCAGAAACGACCATTCCTGGCTTAAGCTGACGTGGCGTCAACCACCTCTCGGCCTGCCCCTGCAGAGCTGCCAGAACCTCTGGCCCAGTGTGGCTCCTGTCCCCCAAACACACCAGCGCAAGCACGGCATGGCATCTTTTTGCCTGCGTACTTGCGTAGCCCCTTGTACGCCTACGGAGCACCGCTGGTTCCAAGGACAGAGCACTGGAGGAAGAAGAAGAGGAGGGGGTGGAGGAGAGAGGTGTGTCACAACCAGTAGCAGTAGTAGCGTTTTGGAGGCGTGGTGGCGGAACAACCTCCAACACTACTGCACCTTGTCCTGCATCCCTCCCAGCTGCCAATAGAGTGACCCAATGGGCCGTGAAAGAAGGTACCGTCCCTGTCCATGCCTGCTGGACCATGAGTCAGCGGTAATATGCACCTTACCGCTGACCGCCCTGTCCAGCGAGGCATGGACATTGCCCTCCACATGCCGGTAGAGAGACGGAATCGCCTTCCGTGAGAAAAAGTGGCGTTTGGGAACCTGCCACTGAGGAACCGCACATTGAACAAACTCACGGAAGGGGGCCGAGTCTACCAACTGAAAAGGCAGCAGTTGAAGTGCTAGCAATTTAGCCAGGCTAGCATTCAACCGCTGGGCATGTGGATGGCTGGGAGTGTACTTCTTTCTACGGTCCAGCAGCTGGGGCAGGGAAATTTGCCTGCTGCAATCGGACGTCGGTGTACTGCAAGTACTTGGTTGTGACACACCTAATTCTACACCTTCAGTCCTCTCAGAGCAGCTTTCAGAGAGGACTGAAGGTGTAGTGGGGATGGAGATCCCAGCTGAGGAGGAGCAAGGAGAGGTCCGCTTAGTTCTTTGGTGTGGGTCTTTTATGTGTGCCTGCCAACGAACTGCATGGCAGGTCGCCATATGTCTGGTCATGCTTGTGGTGCCCAAGCGGCTGATGTTTTGGCCACGCGAGATACGCTTGAGACAAATATTGCAAATAGCAGTGGTGCGATCTGATGCACTCGTCTCAAAAAAGGCCCACACCAAAGAACTTTTCTGATAACGTGCAGAGGCAGCGCCCTGCACAGGCGGAGCTCTGCGGTGTTGTACAGTTGCTGTGCTGGCCTCTACCTGGCCTCCAGGGGGCATCCTGCCTCGTTGGACATGTGACGCCGCATCCTCCTCCTCCTCGTCCTCCTCATCCTCTCTCCCTTCAGGCACCCACGTGGAGTCAGTGACCTCATCATCCCCTCCCTCTTCACCACTAGAGCAAACCTGGCAGTAAGCTGCAGCTGGTGGAACAGTACTGCCAGATTCCTCAAGCTGGGTATCATCATCCGAGCCTTCGAATCGTTGGGCATCCTCCTGGAGCATGTACCCAACACTGTGCTCAAAGAGTTCGGGGGACTCCTCAGGAGGACATGGTGGGTCTAGGGAAGGGGTGGCTGATGATGCTCTGCCAGTACCCTGAGCCTGGGTGAGAGAGGATGAGGAGGATGAGGAGGGCTTGGTCATCCATTCTACCAAGCCTTCAGCATGATGCGGCTCCACATGTCCAGCTGCCGAAAACAAAGACGCGCGTGTCCCATGGCCACGTGCTGATGACGATGCACAACCACGTCCACGGCCACGGCCACGTCCACTAGAAACAGAGCCTGCCTGCCCTGTGTTCTTGGCTCTGCACGCTCTGCCTCCCCTTGGCGGTCTTCCAGCCATTGTAGTCGGTAGTCCTGTGGGTGCTGCTGAGAAGAATATATAGGAGCTCTGTGTGATGCCACTAACACACTAGAAGTCCTATGGGTGCTTCTGCAAAGAAAATAGAGGAGCTCTGTGTGATGCCACTAACACACTAGAAGTCCTATGGGTGCTTCTGCAAAGAAAATAGAGGAGCTCTGTGTGATGCCACTAACACACTAGAAGTCCTGTGGGTGCTGCTGAGAAGAATATATAGGAGCTCTGTGTGATGCCACTAACACACTAGAAGTCCTATGGGTGCTTCTGCAAAGAAAATAGAGGAGCTCTGTGTGATGCCACTAACACACTAGAAGTCATATGGGTGCTTCTGCAAAGAAAATAGAGGAGCTCTGTGTGATGCCACTAACACACTAGAAGTCCTGTGGGTGCTGCTGAGAAGAATATATAGGAGCTCTGTGTGATGCCACTAACACACTAGAAGTCCTATGGGTGCTTCTGCAAAGAAAATAGAGGAGCTCTGTGTGATGCCACTAACACACTAGAAGTCCTATGGGTGCTTCTGCAAAGAAAATAGAGGAGCTCTGTGTGATGCCACTAACACACTAGAAGTCCTGTGGGTGCTGCTGAGAAGAAAATATAGGAGCTCTGTGTGATGCCACAAACACACTAGAAGTCCTATGGGTGCTTCTGCAAAGAAAATAGAGGAGCTCTGTGTGATGCCACTAACACACTAGAAGTCCTATGGGTGCTTCTGCAAAGAAAATAGAGGAGCTCTGTGTGATGCCACTAACACACTAGAAGTCCTGTGGGTGCTGCTGAGAAGAAAATATAGGAGCTCTGTGTGATGCCACTAACACACTAGAAGTCCTATGGGTACTTCTGCAAAGAAAATAGAGGAGCTCTGTGTGATGCCACTAACACACTAGAAGTCCTGTGGGTGCTTCTGCAAAGAAAATAGAGGAGCTCTGTGTGATGCCACTAACACACTAGAAGTCCTGTGGGTGCTGCTGAGAAGAAAATATAGGAGCTCTGTGTGATGCCACTAACACACTAGAAGTCCTATGGGTGCTTCTGCAAAGAAAATAGAGGAGCTCTGTGTGATGCCACTAACACACTAGAAGTCCTGTGGGTGCTGCTGAGAAGAAAATATAGGAGCTCTGTGTGATGCCACTAACACACTAGAAGTCCTATGGGTACTTCTGCAAAGAAAATAGAGGAGCTCTGTGTGATGCCACTAACACACTAGAAGTCCTGTGGGTGCTTCTGCAAAGAAAATAGAGGAGCTCTGTGTGATGCCACTAACACACTAGAAGTCCTGTGGGTGCTTCTGCAAAGAAAATAGAGGAGCTCTGTGTGATGCCACTAACACACTAGAAGTCCTGTGGGTGCTGCTGAGAAGAAAATATAGGAGCTCTGTGTGATGCCACTAACACACTAGAAGTCCTATGGGTGCTTCTGCAAAGAAAATAGAGGAGCTCTGTGTGATGCCACTAACACACTAGAAGTCCTGTGGGTGCTGCTGAGAAGAAAATAGAGGAGCTCTGTGTGATGCCACTAACACACTAGAAGTCCTATGGGTGCTTCTGCAAAGAAAATAGAGGAGCTCTGTGTGATGCCACTAACACACTAGAAGTCCTGTGGGTGCTGCTGAGAAGAAAATATAGGAGCTCTGTGTGATGCCACTAACACACTAGAAGTCCTATGGGTACTTCTGCAAAGAAAATAGAGGAGCTCTGTGTGATGCCACTAACACACTAGAAGTCCTGTGGGTGCTTCTGCAAAGAAAATAGAGGAGCTCTGTGTGATGCCACTAACACACTAGAAGTCCTGTGGGTGCTTCTGCAAAGAAAATAGAGGAGCTCTGTGTGATGCCACTAACACACTAGAAGTCCTGTGGGTGCTGCTGAGAAGAAAATAGAGGAGCTCTGTGTGATGCCACTAACACACTAGAAGTCCTATGGGTGCTTCTGGGAAGAAAATATAGGTCTGTGTGATGGGACTAACACACTTCAAGTCCTATAGGTGCTTCTGGGAACAAAATATAGGATCTCTGTGTGATGGGACTAACACACTTCAAGTCCTATAGGTGCTTCTGGGAACAAAATATATGATCTCTGTGTGATGGGACTAACACACTTCAAGTCCTATAGGTGCTTCTGGGAACAAAATATATGATCTCTGTGTGATGGGACTAACACACTTCAAGTCCTATAGGTGCTCCTGGGAACAAAATATATGATCTCTGTGTGATGGGACTAACACACTTCAAGTCCTATGGGTGCTTCTGGGAACAAAATATATGATCTCTGTGTGATGGGACTAACACACTTCAAGTCCTATAGGTGCTTCTGGGAACAAAATATAGGTCTGTGTGATGGGACTAACACACTTCAAGTCCTATAGGTGCTTCTGGGAACAAAATATATGATCTCTGTGTGATGGGACTAACACACTTCAAGTCCTATAGGTGCTTCTGGGAACAAAATATATGATCTCTGTGTGATGGGACTAACACACTTCAAGTCCTATAGGTGCTTCTGGGAACAAAATATATGATCTCTGTGTGATGGGACTAACACACTTCAAGTCCTATGGGTGCTTCTGGGAACAAAATATATGATCTCTGTGTGATGGGACTAACACACTTCAAGTCCTATAGGTGCTTCTGGGAACAAAATATATGATCTCTGTGTGATGGGACTAACACACTTCAAGTCCTATAGGTGCTTCTGGGAACAAAATATATGATCTCTGTGTGATGGGACTAACACACTTCAAGTCCTATAGGTGCTTCTGGGAACAAAATATATGATCTCTGTGTGATGGGACTAACACACTTCAAGTCCTATAGGTGCTTCTGGGAACAAAATATATGATCTCTGTGTGATGGGACTAACACACTTCAAGTCCTATAGGTGCTTCTGGGAACAAAATATAGGATCTCTGTGTGATGGGACTAACACACTTCAAGTCCTATAGGTGCTTCTGGGAACAAAATATATGATCTCTGTGTGATGGGACTAACACACTTCAAGTCCTATAGGTGCTTCTGGGAACAAAATATATGATCTCTGTGTGATGGGACTAACACACTTCAAGTCCTATAGGTGCTTCTGGGAACAAAATATAGATCTCTGTGTGATGGGACTAACACACTTCAAGTCCTATAGGTGCTTCTGGGAACAAAATATATGATCTCTGTGTGATGGGACTAACACACTTCAAGTCCTATAGGTGCTTCTGGGAACAAAATATATGATCTCTGTGTGATGGGACTAACACACTTCAAGTCCTATAGGTGCTTCTGGGAACAAAATATATGATCTCTGTGTGATGGGACTAACACACTTCAAGTCCTATAGGTGCTTCTGGGAACAAAATATATGATCTCTGTGTGATGGGACTAACACACTTCAAGTCCCATAGGTGCTTCTGGGAACAAAATATATGATCTCTGTGTGATGGGACTAACACACTTCAAGTCCTATAGGTGCTTCTGGGAACAAAATATATGATCTCTGTGTGATGGGACTAACACACTTCAAGTCCTATAGGTGCTTCTGGGAACAAAATATATGATCTCTGTGTGATGGGACTAACACACTTCAAGTCCTATAGGTGCCTCTGGGAACAAAATATATGATCTCTGTGTGATGGGACTAACACACTTCAAGTCCTATAGGTGCTTCTGGGAACAAAATATATGATCTCTGTGTGATGGGACTAACACACTTCAAGTCCTATAGGTGCTTCTGGGAAGAAAATATAGGAGCTCTGCCTGCCTGCCACAAACACACTACAAGTCCTATAGGTGCTTCTGGGAACAAAATATAGGAGCTCTGCCTGCCTGCCAGGAACACACTACAAGTCCTATAGGTGCTTCTGGGAACAAAATATATGATCTCTGTGTGATGAGACTAACACACTTCAAGTCCTATAGGTGCTTCTGGGAACAAAATATAGGTCTGTGTGATGGGACTAACACACTTCAAGTCCTATAGGTGCTTCTGGGAACAAAATATATGATCTCTGTGTGATGGGACTAACACACTTCAAGTCCTATAGGTGCTTCTGGGAACAAAATATATGATCTCTGTGTGATGGGACTAACACACTTCAAGTCCTATAGGTGCTTCTGGGAACAAAATATATGATCTCTGTGTGATGGGACTAACACACTTCAAGTCCTATGGGTGCTTCTGGGAACAAAATATATGATCTCTGTGTGATGGGACTAACACACTTCAAGTCCTATAGGTGCTTCTGGGAACAAAATATATGATCTCTGTGTGATGGGACTAACACACTTCAAGTCCTATAGGTGCTTCTGGGAACAAAATATATGATCTCTGTGTGATGGGACTAACACACTTCAAGTCCTATAGGTGCTTCTGGGAACAAAATATATGATCTCTGTGTGATGGGACTAACACACTTCAAGTCCTATAGGTGCTTCTGGGAACAAAATATATGATCTCTGTGTGATGGGACTAACACACTTCAAGTCCTATAGGTGCTTCTGGGAACAAAATATAGGATCTCTGTGTGATGGGACTAACACACTTCAAGTCCTATAGGTGCTTCTGGGAACAAAATATATGATCTCTGTGTGATGGGACTAACACACTTCAAGTCCTATAGGTGCTTCTGGGAACAAAATATATGATCTCTGTGTGATGGGACTAACACACTTCAAGTCCTATGGGTGCTTCTGGGAACAAAATATATGATCTCTGTGTGATGGGACTAACACACTTCAAGTCCTATAGGTGCTTCTGGGAACAAAATATATGATCTCTGTGTGATGGGACTAACACACTTCAAGTCCTATAGGTGCTTCTGGGAACAAAATATATGATCTCTGTGTGATGGGACTAACACACTTCAAGTCCTATAGGTGCTTCTGGGAACAAAATATATGATCTCTGTGTGATGGGACTAACACACTTCAAGTCCTATAGGTGCTTCTGGGAACAAAATATATGATCTCTGTGTGATGGGACTAACACACTTCAAGTCCTATAGGTGCTTCTGGGAACAAAATATATGATCTCTGTGTGATGGGACTAACACACTTCAAGTCCTATAGGTGCCTCTGGGAACAAAATATATGATCTCTGTGTGATGGGACTAACACACTTCAAGTCCTATAGGTGCTTCTGGGAACAAAATATATGATCTCTGTGTGATGGGACTAACACACTTCAAGTCCTATAGGTGCTTCTGGGAAGAAAATATAGGAGCTCTGCCTGCCTGCCTGCCACGAACACACTACAAGTCCTATAGGTGCTTCTGGGAACAAAATATAGGAGCTCTGCCTGCCTGCCAGGAACACACTACAAGTCCTATAGGTGCTTCTGGGAACAAAATATATGATCTCTGTGTGATGAGACTAACACACTTCAAGTCCTATAGGTGCTTCTGGGAACAAAATATATGATCTCTGTGTGATGGGACTAACACACTTCAAGTCCTATAGGTGCTTCTGGGAACAAAATATATGATCTCTGTGTGATGGGACTAACACACTTCAAGTCCTATAGGTGCTTCTGGGAACAAAATATATGATCTCTGTGTGATGGGACTAACACACTTTAAGTCCTATAGGTGCTTCTGGGAAGAAAATATAGGAGCTCTGCCTGCCTGCCAGGAACACACTACAAGTCCTATAGGTGCTTCTGGGAACAAAATATAGGAGCTCTGCCTGCCTGCCAGGAACACACTACAAGTCCTATAGGTGCTTCTGGGAACAAAATATAGGAGCTCTGCCTGCCTGCCACGAACACACTACAAGTCCTATAGGTGCTTCTGGGAACAAAATATAGGAGCTCTGCCTGCCTGCCACGAACACACTACAAGTCCTATAGGTGCTTCTGGGAACAAAATATAGGAGCTCTGCCTGCCTGCCACGAACACACTACAAGTCCTATAGGTGCTTCTGGGAACAAAATATAGGAGCTCTGCCTGCCTGCCACGAACACACTACAAGCCCCTCTTTCTAAATCAATCTTTGTAAATGAATCTATCTAACTCAATCTCTCTAAGTAAATCTCTCTAACTAACTAAATCCAGCAGAGTGTCACAGATCTATCCTGCTCTATCTGCGCCGGAACAGCATGTGACCGGCGCAGACGGCGTGGCGGCCTTTTATAGGGGGGGGGGCGTGTACTAAAGCCCCTGAGCTGTAATTGGCTACAGGCGTCCTGCCTGTAGCCAATTATGGCTCTTCGAGTTTCCGGGGCTGTGATTGGCCAAGCATGCGGGGTCACAGTGCATGCTTGGCCAATCATCAGCCAGCAATGCACTGCGCCGGCCGCGCCGGCCGCAATGCATTGCGGGGCCGCCCGCATCACACGAACGTGATGCGAGCGGCCAAAATAGTTCTGGGCTCGCCGAGCGAGCGAACGCCCGGTGCTCGATGCGAACGTGGGTTCGCATCGAGCACCGGGCCCATCCCTACTTGAGGGTGCTGTCATTCTTCCATCCATGTGTTCCTACTAGTTAACCTACCTTTGTAGTACTTAACCTACCCTTTCAAAAACTCAAAGAGCGTCATTGGTTCAAGTCAGCAGCCTAGGTGAGGTCACACATTTGTTTTCCTGATCTCATTTTACAATAGTACAGTCTATATTGTAATTAACAGTTTATATTTTAGTTTTTTTTCCCTTACACTATTATGGTAACCTTCATGCATTTTTTTATTTTTTTTACAGTTCCTAATGATTCTCCGGTGTTCTGTTGCCACACTTGCTTGAATACTTGGTGACAGTAAAACATTTTTATTGCACAAGGTCTAGAAACAATTTGCATTTGCCAGTAGCTAATGCTGATAAATGTATATTATATTTAGCATGGGATAGTAAAAGCAGAGTAAAGAGAAAAATATTATGGATAAGAATATAAACACCAATAACATTATGATAGGACATAAAATATCAAAATGTCACTGATCTATGAATACTGTATTTGTTTTTGTTTTTTTTTTCATTCAGGAAAAATGGCTTTATTATGTTATTATTTGCCAAATGGTTATTACAAAATTTGCTTTTTACTTTTAGGTATGTGTCTACTTACAAAATGTCTACTATCATACTTATTTGTTTTTATTGCAAGTCTTGTAAAATTACTTAAAAACAAGAGATAAATGGCACTAACAGGGCAAGCAGCCCAAGTCCATAAAAGTCAAATTTGAACAAATAGTCCTGTAATACTATTCGCATACTAATGGCCCCAATTATAAAGCAAATCATTTCTTTTAAAGTTCAGGTCCACTGAGATAGAACTATTTGTTTATTACTAAAAATACACTGATTTATAGTGATTACATTTTTTTATGTGTGGATGGTTTCACCAATCTCTGAAAACTGACGTTTAACTGCTTGCCGACAGGCTCACGCCAATATACGTCGGCAGAAGGGCTCGTACAGGCAGATTAACGTACCTATACGTTGCCCTTTAAGAAGCAGTTTTCAGGCGCACCCACCTGCCGCGACCTCCATGAGTGTTATCACGGGTCCCGCGGACTCGTTGTCCGCGGGGATACCCACGATCGTCTCACGGAGAGGAAGAACAGGGAAATGCTGATGTAAACAAACATTTCCCCGTTCTGCCTAGTGACACTGATCACCGCTCCCTGTAATCGGGAGCGGTGATCAGTGTCGTGTCACACATAGCCCCCCCCCCCCACAGTTATAATCACTCTCTAGGACACATTTAACCCCTACAGCACCACCTAGTGGTTAACCACTTCACTGCCAGTCACATTTACACAGTAATCAATGCATTTTTAGCTGCACTGATCGCTGTATAAATGTGAATGGTCCCAAAATCACGCCAAAAGTGTCTGATCTGTCCGCCATAATGTCGCAGTCACGATAGAAATCGATGATCGCCGCCATTAGTAGTTAAAAAAAATTATTGATAAAAATGCCATAAAACTATCCCCTATTTTGTAGACGCAATAACTTTTACGCAAACCAATCAATAAATGCTTATTGCGTTTTTTTTTAACAAAAATATGTAGAAGACTACGTATCGGCCCAAACTTTTTTTATATATATTTTTTGGGGATATTTATTATAGCAAAAAGTAAAAAAGAATGCGTTTTTTTTTTTTTCAAAATTGTTGCTATTTTTTTGTTTATAACGCAAAAAATAAAAACTGCCGAGGTGATCAAATACCACCAAAAGAAAGCTCTATTTGTGGGGAAAAAAGGACGTCAATTTTGTTTGGGAGCCACTTTGCACGACCGCGCAATTGTTGGGTCCTTTCATCTGCTGGGTATGGAGACGAATGAGGCTAAGATGGCCCCCACCCATCTGTATACCATAGCATGGTGGAAGCGTCACTTCCGCCCATACCTCTAAAAGGAACATTTTTTCAATGTCATTTTTTTTAATGACATTTTTTTTATTTTTTTTTTGCATTTAAGTCCAAATATGAGATCTGAGGACTTTTTGACCCCAGATCTCATATTTAAGAGGACCTGTCGTGCTTTTTTTCTATTACAAGGGATGCTTAAATTTTTGTTTATTTTATTTTATTTTATTTTTAAATATTTTGTGTAAAAATAAATAAAATTAAGTAAAATAAATAAGAAAAACATTATTTTTTTTAAAAATTGCCCCGTCCCGACGAACTCGCGTGCAGAAGCGAACACATACGTGAGTAGCGCCCGCATATGAAAACGGTGGTCGAACCACATATGTGATGTATCGCCGCGATCGGTAGAGCGAGAGCAATAATTATAGCCCTAGACCTCCTCTGTAACGCAAAATATGCAACCTGTAGAATTTTTTAAATGTCGCCTATGGAGATTTTTGAGGGTAAAAGTTTGACGCCATTCCACAAGCGGGCGCAATTTTGAAGGGTGACATGTTGGGTATCAATTTACTCTGCGTAACATTATCTTTCAAGGTTTAAAAAAAAATTGGACAAACTTTACTGATGTATTATTTTTTTATTCAAAAAAGTGAATTTTTTCCAAACAAAGTGCGCTTGTAAGACCGCTACTCAAATACGGTGTGAAAAATGTATTGCAACGACCGCCATTTTATTTTCTAGGGTGTTAGAAAACAATATATATAACGCTTGGGAGTTCTAAGTAAGTTTCTAGCAAAAAAAAAAACAGTTTTAAACATGTAAACACCTAAAATCCAAAACTAGGCTGGTCTTAAAGTGGTTAAGTGGTTAAAACAGCAGCTGTGACTTACATCTAGAGATA
The DNA here is from genome assembly GCA_028564925.1 of Lithobates sylvaticus. Taxonomy (NCBI): domain Eukaryota; kingdom Metazoa; phylum Chordata; class Amphibia; order Anura; family Ranidae; genus Lithobates; species Lithobates sylvaticus. Next base: position 146,800,469 of record CM053035.1, on the reverse strand, counting down.
CAGAGTAGGGAACTTCTGACATTTAGGGTTCTAAAGTGTCCCCTAATCTGTTTGGGACAGCAAAACCAAGCAGAGCACTGGAAACTCCATTTCATTTTCTTTTTTAGGAAAGAAAGAAAAAAAAAGTGTTGAAGTCTTTAGTGCATTTTAACATTAAAAATAATAACTCACAATCTAAAAACTGGTAGATGGCATTGCTGTTGCAATAACAAATCTGTCATCAAATAAAAAAAAACATGTGTAGACTATTAAACCAAACAAAAAGTTTTAATTTTTTTATTGTCAAGCCAAGTATATTTTCAGTGTTAGGTATACAAAAGAACCAGCAAAGTGTAAATATATAAATACACAAAACCATGTGAATCTTACTCAGCCATGCTTAGCATTTGATGGGCTTGAGTTTTGTTCAGAATTTAATTACTAAAATCGGCACATTACCAAAAAATTCAACTCCTTAAGGCAAGTCTCCTGAGAACTGAATGTTATATGGTTCAAAAACTATCTAATTAAAAAGCACTGTGTAAACAAGAAAACAGGTGGCTTATTAAACCCACATATATTTACAATGCTGAAAATGTCCCAAGCGGTTTTACAAATTAGGAAACACTGATACTGGGAGGGCCTTCTAAAAACATACCTCACGTTGAAAAGAGACACTTTGCCTTACAGTGACAGCAGGTTGCAACTAATGTAACAGAGCTTCCTTTATCAAAGTGCCTGAAATGTCTGTATTGCCCATGGTAGCCAGATTCTACTTTTCATCCTTTAGGGGGTAGTTGAAAAAAATAAATAAAAATCTGACTGTCTGCTGGGTATATGGCTTCAAGATAATAAAAGTTAAACACAACCAGCCAAAAAGAAGAAATGCTTTCTACAGATGACTAAATGTTTAAAGCAACAAAACAAGTTGATAGCTTCTGCTAAAGAATCTCTAGCCAATCACGTGTGGATGAATAACCAAAAAAAAAAAAAAATAGAAGCTGTGTGTAACCACTAAAGATTAGGGATGAGCCCGATGTTCGAACATCGGGTGTTCACCTGTTCAGCGAACAGCCAACATTATGCGCCAAAGTGTCTCCTGTCTTTTTTACTATTTTTGACACTTTTTTTTGTTGCGACTTTTTCTTTTGCTTCATTCGGCTCGTCGGCGGCGGAGTGAGATGGATTTACATCGCGGGACATTTTTTTTTTTTTAGCTTTTAATAAAGGACTTATCCCAAAGTGTCTCCTGTCTTTTTTACTATTTTTTGACACTTTTTTTTGTAAAATGGTAGGGGTACAATGTACCGGTTACCATTCACATAGGGGGGAGGGCCGAGATCTGGGGGTCCCCTTGTTAAAGGGGGCTTTAACAAGGTACAGTACAGTTCAGGAGGGCGGCGCTCTCTCGTCCCCCTTCTTTTCCCACGGCCTGCCAGGTTGCGTGCTCAAATAAGGGTCTGGATTTTGGGAGACCCCAATGCCATTTTATTCTTAAATTTGGTGCAGGGTTCTCCTTAATTTCGTTACCAGACCCGAAGGGCCTGGTATGGATTTTGGGGGGACCCCCATGCAAATTTTCACAGCTCTTACTGTGTAGAAACCTTTCCATATTTGTAGATTAAATCTTTTTTCCTCTAGATGTAAAGAGTGCCCCCTTGTCCTCTGTGATGACCTTAAAGTGAATAACTCAACACCAAGTTGTTGATCATATCCTCCGTATTCTCCTCTTCTCAAGAGAGAATAAATTCAGTTCTTCTAATCTATCCTCATAGCTGAGTTCCTCCATGCCACTTATCAGTTTGGTTGCTCGTCTCTGCACTTTCTCCAGTTCCCTGATATCCTTTTTATGAACTGGTGCCCAAAACTGAACTGCATATTCCAGATAAAGTCTTACTAATGATTTGTACAGGGGCAAAATTATATATCTCTCTCTCTGGATCCATACCTCTCTTAATACAAAAAGGACTTTGCTTGCTTTGTAAACCGCAGCTTGGAATTGCATGCTATTATTGAGCTTATGATCTACGAAAACCCCCAGATCCTTCTCCACTATGGATTCCCCAGTTGTACTCCCCCTAGTATGTATGATGCCTGCATATGCATAGCCCCAAAGTGCATAACTTTACATTCATCAACATTAAACCCCATCTACCAAATGGTCGCCCAATTAGACAGTGCATTGAAGTCGGCTTGTAAATTGGAGACATCCTGTAAGGACATTATTCCACTGCATAGCTTGGTGTCATCTGCAAAGACTAAAATGGTACTTTTAATCCCAGACCCAATATCATTTATAAAGATATTAAAAAGTAAGGGTCCCAACACTGAACCTTGAGGTACACCACTAATAACTTTAGACCATTCAGAGTATGAATCATTAACCACTACTCTCTGAATTCGGTCTTTTAGCCAGTTTTCTATCCATTTACAAATTGATCTTTCCAAGTCTGTAGACTTTACCTTACACATTAGCCATGTGTGGGGAACTGTATCGAATGCTTTTGCAAAATCCAAGTATACCACGTGCAGAAGATGTCTTGATGTCTAAATATGGCCCTGTAGACCGGGTGTAAAAACATCCATCTCAACTGAATAATAACAAAGTATTGTGTTTTCAAGAAATTATTCTGGATGTTTCTGGATGATGAATTCACACACTACCTGCTTTAACCCAGGATAATGATACATTAAACCTACAGCATAAAGTAAGTCGTTGGAGAGTTCATTCTAGTTTAAAGTAGTGTCCTCTGATTACAGGTTACTAAGAATGGGATGTACTAATGACTGCATCAAATGACTGTCAGAGCAGTCAAGGACGTAAATTAGGAGTCGATTATACATTTATAGCGAAGGTTAATACTTGGAGAGAAAATGAATGTTGCATCAGATTTTTTGTCACAAAAAACTGACCTTGTCTTTCAAAATCAGTTGAAATCACCATTTATAGCGTACCTGTCATTTGCCCACAATAACTGTTGCCAGTCGGTTTACAAAATTGAGGAAGTCTTTTAAACAATGAAAATGAGAATGAGAAGTTTGGCTCTATCATAATGATAAATTTATGATATGTTTTATAAATAAAATCCCACTTCTTCTACTAGACACACATCATTAAATTGTCATCCGCTAGTTAAGTGGTTTGGTTTCTTTTCTTACATTTTTAATCTGATTTGTTATAACTGATCTTGTTAAACGGAATATCCAATGTGACATTAGTAATTTTCCAGGGGGCTGTAAAGATCACAAATGTGAAAACAGTCATTTGTACAGGGGCTTTATTAACATTGATCTCTAACAATCTCATGTGATGTGTCCTCCTCAGACTCTGACTGTCTCCTGCAGTAAATCCTCAGTCCCAAACCACACCTTTACCATATCTGTGGTCTTTGACTGCCTACTGTTTATTGTCCAAAATTTCTGAACATCCAAAGTCTTTGACAATGTATAGTATTAAATACGCAGTCTGGACCATCTACAGTAGTATGTCCACAGTCTCTCACTGCCAACTGCATTATGTTAAAAGTCTCTGACATCTACAGTAATATGTCCACAGTCTAAAATCCAGAGGTGGGGGACTTGAGTCACATGACTTGACTTAAGTCAGACTTGAGTCACCTGTTTGAGGACTTGCGACTTGCTTGACTGAATTCAATAAATTACTCGACTTGACTTTGACTTGTCACTACTGACTTGCGACTTAACTTTGACTTGGGCTATATGACTTGCAATGACTTGGCAAGTTGGCACCATAACACTACCACCACCAACTAACACTACCCTTAACCGTAACCACCACTAACACACTAACCGCAAGCCGCCGTCTGCCTACCTGATCAGCGTGTCATGCAGACAGACGGTGGACATTGCAGTGTTCAAAAGCCGCGCCTCCTCGTCTGTGATAGGCGGAACACTCAATTTCACAGCAGGCAGTGTTCAGCCTATCACGGACATCCTCTTATCCTCGTCTGTGTTATGAGGATGAGCGGATGTCAGTGATAGGCGGAACACTGAATGCTGGGAAATTGAGTGTTCCGCCTATCACAGAAGAGGAGGAGGCACGGCTTTTGAATACTGGAATGGCTGCCGCCCGCCGGGACACCGCCGATCAGGTACACGGCTGCCTGACCATAAAGTATATATATTACTATTACTATATATATAGTAATTTAATATATAATATATAGTGAAAAGTAATTTAATATATAAATAAGTAATATATATACTAGTGAGAAGTAATTTCCTTGTTCCTCATCCCTGCCATTTTTATATGGACAACCACCTCTACATATCCTCTTCTTTAATAGAGAAGATATCTTGTCAATACTAGGTTTAGTATATTGCATATGCATAGTATATTGTATATGCATAGTATATTTTTATATAGTATGTTTTTTAATTCTGCTGTAGTACAATGCACAATCAAAAAATAAAGCCCACATCTTTGGTTCAAAAATAATCTCACCCAGAATTGTCCATTAGGTCACTTGTTTTACATATGTTAAAAATTGTGTTTATATATGAAACTTGTACATAAGTGCTAGCTGATGCAATCATAGTGATTATCACACTGACCTGCACTGTAATTAAATGTTATTTTATCAGGGCATAATGCAGAGGATACAACTACCACTGACTATAAATGTATAGTGTGCTCTTTACAAAGTATATTAAAACCCTAAAACTGATCCATTGCCTCGAGCCATCCACACTTTGCAGTCTCTGACAGTTTTTTACACACTGAATATTATGTGCATCCTTTTTTATAATGTCAGAATATTGTCACACAGCCTTGAAAAAGTGATGACTACAATAAATTACAAAATGGCTCATGTGGCATTTACAAACTGTATATTATGTGCAATTTGTACAAAATTTAGCCCTATTATTTCTCCCAGGGGTTACAACTACAGTCTTTTGATGCAAGTTTTGAAATTTATCCCAACTGTATGTGCCAAGTACCTTCTCTCTCATCCACTTTATCAGAAACCTTATACTAACAGATCAGTTCATAAAGAGTAGTTCTAGCCAAAAATAAATGTCTAGTTAAGGATACAGCGAGGAAAGGTCTTTTTTCCCTACTCTAATGCCGCATACAGATGATCTAAATTTCCGAATCCACCAAATCGTGGATTTTTTTCCGACGGATGTTGGCTGAAACTTGTCTTGCATACACATGGTCGCACAAATGTTTTCGGAAATTTCAATCGGCAAGAACGCACTGACGTACAACATGTACGATGGCACTAGAAAAAGGAAGTTCAATAGCCAGTGCGCCACCCTTTGGGCTCCTTCTGCTAATCTTGTGTTAAGAGAAGTTTGGTGAGAGACGATTCACGCTTTTCAGCCTTGTGCTTTTCAGTTTGTTACTGCTCTTCAGTTTGTGCTTGTGGGTTCGTATCTGTTTTTTCAGTGCGTTCTTGTCCGCTCGTTTCTGATTTTCAGATCGCTCTTTTCAGGCCTTTCTGATTTTCAGTGTGTTCTGTTAGTTCATTCTGACCAGCCGACCGTTTTGAAGCCATGTTGCATTTACGTACTCGTCATAGAATTCGTGCTATGCAGAGGCTTGGTGTTGGTGTTCTTACTTTGACCCAAGCCCAGTCCATGGACAGGTGGAGGAGGAGTTCATGGACCAAGAATTGGTTGCTCCAGCGTGACCAATTCTCACACATGCCTTTGTTGCAGAAGATCCAGGAGAATAATCCTGATGATTTCAGGAATTATCTCCGGATGACGGACACCGTTTTTCACCGTCTGTTGGCTTTGCTGTCCCCCTATATTACCAAGCAGGACAGCTGCATGCGGCAAGCCATCACTCTGGAACAAAGGCTATTTGCCACCTTGCGGTACTTGGCGACGGGGAGAAGTCTGCAGGACATCAAGTTCTCGACAGGCATCTCCTCCAGGCTCTGGGAATCATTATTCCAGAGACCTGTTCTGTCATCATACAGGTCCTGCAGAAGGACTATATTAAGGTAAGTTTTATCCTTTAACGTCACATTATATGTACTTAATGTTTGCTAATGTATTGGATTTATTTCATTTATCATTCCCTAATTACCATGATTGTAATATGCTGTGAATGTCCAATTTGTCCTCATGCATGCTGGAACGTTTTAATGCTCCTTTTTTGTTCTTCATGCATATTTGCCTTCACTAACCTCCCCAGCATGCTATCCTGGGCCCATGCACACCTAGCCTAGTCACTTAACAATGTATTATGTTAGCTCCATTGTAGTGCTTTACCCTAAACACCCCCTAAAACACCCCCTAAAATGTGTAATTTTTGTCCTTAAATTCATGCATAGTGCAATAGGCTTTTTTTGGGGGGCCCAAACTCATTTGGAACCCTCACTCCCCCCCAACCGCTAAGTCAACCGATACCAATCCTCTATCTGCTGACTTTGCCAACCATACACACTATACCTACCTCTTTTGTGGTCAGATTTATGGATTAATTCACCAAAGCATGAGGTGCAAGGGCCTGCCTGAATACTTTCAAATAGTACTGTTTAAAGTTTTGTTCTCCTATTATCTTGATATGTAATTGCAGAATGTAAAATTGTGCTTCAATTTGGACAGTGTGTATTCATATTTTTGTATTATGACACTTCTTACCTGTCCAGTGGGCGTCAATAGTGTAAGTAAGCAGGGGCTGACCAAAGTAACACACATTATTTATGCATTCAGCTTTCAATGAAGTGGAGAGGGTTACCTGTCCAAAACATCTCCCCCCCCACCATAACATTTTTACACTGGGCCATTAGAGGGGAGGAGGAATCTGATAAGTGGACCTTACACTTTTGTCTTTAAATACTCCTTAAAATAAATGTTATACTTATGTTGGCGGAGAATGTTTGTGTCTAATCTGCTTGCAATGTTTATGTGCAAAAGTAAAACATTTTTTTCTTGTTTGACTCCACAGTTTCCTTCAACCCCACAGAAATGGCAGACCATGGCAGACCATGGCATCCCACTTTGCCCAGCGGTGGGACTTTCCCAACTGCGGAGGGGCAATTGATGGGAAAAATGCCAACATCGCCCCCCCCAACTCGGGGTCATACTATTATAATCACAAGGGGTTTAATAGTATAGTGATGTTGGCGGTGGTGTCTGCGACATACGAGTTCCTGTATGTGGATGTGGGGAAGAATGTCCGGATGTCAGATGGTGGAGTCATCGCCCAGATGGAGTTTTACAGACGGCTCCAGAATGGTGGCTTGGGCTTGCCACCTGCGGAAGACATGGCTGGACTTCCGTTTGTGTTTGTCGCTAATGAAGCGTTTGGGCTAGGTGACCATCTCATGAGGCCATTTCAGATGAGGACCCTCACCCCGGACCAGAAGGTTTTTAACTACCGGCTGGCCAGAGCCAGAAGAGTGGAGAATTATTTCGGCATAATGGCCAGCTGGTTCCGCCTATTTATAACACCCATACACATGGCGGAATATAAACTCAACCATATAGTGCTTGCCTGCTGCATTTTGCACAATTTCCTAAGGAAAAATGCTACAAAATGCTATGTGGCCTCAGTTGGGCCTAAGGCCTGATTTTCAGATCAAGCAACCCTGACGGCAAAGCACCCGCGAAGTCAGACAAAAATATCTGGAGTACTTTGCAGGTAGGGGGGCATTGATATGCCAGCAAACAAAAATGTATTTTAAAATGAACAAATATTTCATTTGATTTCCTGCTTGTCTTTTAGCTGTCTACTAGGTTCTTTTTGGACATTTTCTTCAATAGTGCAGATGTAATTTATTTGATACATGAGGTGACAATCTCTTCTTCAGCTAACTATTATGTTGTGGGTCTGCTACACACACACATTGTTTTTGTTGTTAATGTATGTAATGCATTAATGATAAAAATAATCACCATTAATTAATTGTTTGGAGTCCCTAAAATGGCCTGATTGGGGCCAATTTTAGAGCATTGTGTGGGTTATATACTAAAGGCAAATCCACTTTGCACTGCAAGTGCACTTGTAGTGCAAAGTGGATTTGCCTTTAGTAAATAACCCCCATTGTCTTTGTAAGCACCAACTTACTCCAAAAACTGGTATTGAGCATTGAAAGAATAAGCCACACATTGTTAAGTATAAAACATTTTACTCTGTGCACATTCACATGTGCGTTAGAAAAGGGTTTTTGAACAAACCAACATCTTTGGTGTATAACATTTTTATGGTTGACATTATAAATATCCTTTTTTTGGTTAAACAGGCATGTTTAAAACCAAACCATACACAACTCAGGAACTTACAAAGTTCAATTTTGAAAAAGTGAAGGCAATATCAGACATTAGTTAAAACTGTGTTGATCTTGCCTTCATCGGATGGGGTGATGTCACCCCTGTAAAAGCCAAATTTTCAAGATGCACACAAATTTGGAGTGAAAAATGTGGATTTCCCTCCTGATCCCATGCCTAATGTCAACATGTGCTAGCTCCCATCATGGGGGATCAATGGACGTGTTTCAGGGGTGCAACCCCTTCCTCTCACCTACTTGAGTTGCGAGGAAGGGGTTGCACCCCCAAAACACGTACCTTGATATTCCGTGATGGCAGATAGCACATGTTGACACACTGTGTGCATCTTCAAAATTTGGCTTTTAAAATACTTTAAAACTTGAATTGAAATAAAAAAGTCCTCGACAAAACGTTACAATTTTTGTGTGTTTTGGATTCTGCCTAAAACATCAATGATGTTCTTCATTTTTTGTTGAACATCATTGATGTTTTCCTTTATCTTTACTAAATCACGATTGCACACCATGATCTCCCCACATGGAGACACCCCTAGTATCCACTGGAGCACCTGTGTGGGACACCCTAAAAAGGGCGTTCTGGTGTCCTACACTAGTGCTCCTGCGTCCAGATGTGTAAACAGCTGCTGAGTGTCCTCTCCTTACACTGAATCAAGTTTGCATTTCATTCTAGTAACAATCCCATCTAGACAACAAACTTCTTTTAATACAAATAGGCCTGAACAAATGTAGTTAACCTGCACCTGCCAAAAACCTCGTATTAGTGGGCGAACAAACAATGTTTACTATGAATGATTACTGTGCCCACAAACCTAAAACTTGCCATTTTAAATGCCATTTTAAACTGTACAACAGTAAAGAAAAGCACATAGGGCAGCACTAAAGTAATAATAATAATAATAGGAACACACGACAAAATACTTACTTTTTTGCAGCACTCTCTAAATCTTTCTGTACTGATCCTGCTCCCTCAATTTGAGGTCTGACCATCGTTTCCTCAGTTGATCCTTGGATCGCCATACTCCAAAATTCATCTACAGACTTTTCACAACTTTGCTCATGATTTTGGCCTTTCTCACATTTGGGTTTCTGTACGGTCCATATTTCCTGTCATGGTCGGCCCTCTTCAAGATGTCCACCATTTCCAACATCTCACCAAAGGACATATTTGAGGCCTTAAATCTCCTGGATCGTGACGTTTGTGGCTCCGGGCTTTCCTCGTCCTTGCTGCTCTCCTCTGCATGTACCTGCTCTGTCTCCGCCATGTGCTCTCCCACTGCGCCAAAAGAGAAGGGACGGGGAATATACTAGAAAGAAGGTCAAGGGTGGGTGGAGTTTCACGCATACGCAGTGTATATAAAGCGTAACACGTGTGCGTCCGGGCTTTCCTCGTCCTTGCTGCTCTCCTCTGCATGTACCTGCTCTGTCTCCGCCATGTGCTCTCCCACTGCGCCAAAAGAGAAGGGACGGGGAATATACTAGAAAGAAGGTCAAGGGTGGGTGGAGTTTCACGCATACGCAGTGTATATAAAGCGTAACACGTGTGCGTCATACGTACAATCTGTGAGCAGAGGACGGAGTAGCGTAAGCGCTGATCGTGCTAACGAAGATACAATTTTAACTTGGGGCATCAGTGGCCTATACTGCTTATAGATTGAGGCCTATATTGGGACAAGATTAGGAGAGTTTAGCCTGACATTAGGGTTTGTCTTGTGTTGTGTCTTGCAGATAAAATGGATAGATTCAACGATCATGACTTCCTCCCCATCTTCATTGATAAATACAGGGAGCTGCCCTGTCTGTGGCAGGTGAAACACCCTTTTTATAATAATAAAATAAAGAGAAGGGCAGCGCTGGATCAATTGCTGGAATTGGTGAAGCCGGTGATTCCCAAGGCAACCATCCCCTATTTGAAGTGCAAAATTGGTGGCCTAAGGAGTGCATATAATAGGGAGCGCAAAAAAGTCCAGGATTCCATGAGATCAGGAGCAGCAGCAGATGACGTTTATGTCCCCAGGCTGTGGTACTACGACAGACTGCGATTTTTGTCAGACCAGACTGAAATCAGGACATCACTCTCAACCCTTCCTTCCACTCTTCCTTCCACTCTTCCTTCCACCTCAGATGAGGCTTCAGAAGTCCAACCTGGGCCTTCCAGCCAGAAAGATGTGGAGGAGCCAGGCTTGAGCCAGGCTTGAGCCAGGTATAGCATTGTTCAACATATTTCTTGTCAAAAATTAATGATATTAACTAGATTTCTGATTTAACAAAGTGGTTTACATATCAATAGACAGTAGTAGGCAAAAATTATTGGGACAAGAATGACAAATGCTGGGGTCAGAATTATAGTCTTTTCTATTTGTTAACATTCAATTTTCAACAATCATGAGCTCTAAATTGTGTGTGATTGATGACCAAAAAACTAAAACTATGTCCCATTTTCATACACAGGAAAGTCTCAGCCAGGATGAGGCCGTGAAAAGTGTCAGCCAAGAGGTGGCGAGGGTAAATGGCAGCCAGGAGGTGGCCGTGCTCAGTAGCCTGACCGCATCGCAGGTTCCTCCCCTCCGCCTTACAACAAAAAGGCCCAGGAAGGGGAGTAACGTGGAGGAGTTTGCGCTTTCTTTGATTCGGCAGGCTACTGCGGCCCTCAGAACCACCCCCAATCTTCAAGAGGCCTATGCCTGCATGTCAGCCAGCAAAATGCAGGAAATGGAGGTGGGCCAACGCCTCATTTGTGAGGAAGTCATGTATCAGGCCCTAAATAAGGGGGTGATGGGCGAACTCACAAAAAAAGTCACATATGTGAGTTGGACCATACTCCTCCTCCACCTCCTGCCACAACTCCAACACCACAGCCACAGCCTGGAAGGAAGACAAGAGTGTGGTGGCCTGGGTTCGGTCTGGTCTGGCAAAAGACGCAGGCTGTTGTAAGACCACAGCCTCAGGACATACATGTCATCTGCTGCTGCTCCCGATCTCTCAGAGTCCTGGACCGGATGGTGCTCCCTATTAAATGGACTCCTCATGCTACCAATTTGGCCTATCAAATAATTGATGTCTGCCCTGGGATACAAAGGCTTTGCCAATGTCAACAGTTTATCCAGCGTTGCCTTCCTCTTTATTTTGTTATGACCCCTAATATATGTCTAGTTTTTTACACAAATACTTGGCTATGTGTTTTAGTTCAAAAAGGACAGTTTGTTTGTGAGTAGGCAGGTACATTTCAAAAATACAATGTCAAATTAACAAGGGACACCAACACCAACCAATCTCCTTGAGGTTAAAAATATAAGACAATAATGGCGTTGTGGTAACTTAACACACAAAACGAAAAAAAATATTATGGAGATCACTAGAAAAGAAACATAAAAAAAAAAAAATCAGGAGATCTTGATAAAAAAAAAAAAAAAGGAAATTACTATAAACAAATAGAAACATTATTCTGGAGATCTGGCGAAAAAAAAAATAGATTATTCAGAAGATCACGAGAAATAGTAAAGAAATTAGTTTGTCAGAACTCTGTGTGATTAGCAGCAGCAAAACAACTTCATTATTCTAGCATTATAAAGAAGAAGAGAATGCGCTGCATTAAAAGATTAAAAAATTGCAGCGTGACAAATGTACTATCTCCATTACGAACGCTAGTTTTACCAGACCCAGCGCTTCCATCTCGTACTTGATTCAGAGCATGCATGGAATTTTGTGCATCGGAATTGTCTACATACACTCGGAAGTTACGACAATGGATTTTGTTGTTGGAAAATTTGAGATCCAGCTCTCAAACATCTGTTATCGGAAATTCCGTCACAAAATGTCCGATGGAGCCAACACACGGTCGGAACTTCCTGCAACAAGCTCACATCGAACATTTGTGGTCAGAAATTCCAATCGTGTGTACGCAGCATAATAGTTATTATCGTTAAAGTCCTACTTTAATGATAGTCTTCACATTTTTGATAATCATTACTACACCACTACATACTAATACCTTTCTGGCAGTTCTTTTGTGGGCTTGCTGGAGAGGAAGCTGTAACTGAAGATATGCAGTGAAAGCCTTTTTTTTTGTTTTATCAGTGCTTTCTCCACCTTTCCTCTTGCTTCTTTATGAGTAATTTACTAGTCATCACATCGCCAATTATCAGGAGGACAGGTCTGGCATAAAGAAAAAGTACTGCTCCTCTGTAAAATGGCTGGTACAGCACAGAACAAGACATGATTTGTAAGTCCATCCTGGAAAAAAGGCTAATTGGAGCCTACAAGAAGTACTGTTGATTAGTCCTTTGCCCTCCACTTGCCTTTTTGGTCACAGATTTCGCAATCCAGGTCATTTTTATATAGGAGGAGCTAATACACCACTGGGTGGAGTTTGAAACAGATGAAATCGGGATTTTATTTTGTCTTGGGAGCTGAGACATTTTATAACATGATTTAAATATGTATATAATGGGGCTCACAGTGTTACTAGAGTGATATGTCTTTCTCTAAGAATGTCAAGTGAGTGCATTGATATTATTGCTGGAAATTCATAACTGAATTGTGTGCCACGAATTACTGTAACTAAGCTTTGCCAGATATACAGCTGCAAATGAACATTATCTGTGCAAATACACGACTAGACATGTAGAGCTAAATTGGAAGCAGGTTATTGTTAGCCATGAGTCATAACTGAACAAAGCAGATACCATTATCCAATCTGCTTTGTATCTTAAAAAATATACAGTATATTGTTTTTATAGTAAAATGAGTGTCCCTTAAAGGTGTCATACTTGTTTAACCTCTTCTAGATTGGAGGTGTTTATGCTTTTGAGTCCAGAATCAATAAAGTTATTTCCTTTTCTTTTTACTTGTAACTAAGTTGATGCCTGCCCCAGCACAATGTAACATTGGGGTTGATTTACTAACAGCAAATATAATATTCATTTTGCAAGAGAAGTTGCACTTTGCAAGTGAATTTCCCCCACAGCTTAGTGAATGAGGTGCTTTTTTTTATTTTCCTTGTATGCGAATTGGCATTCACTAAGCTCTGGGGAAAACTTTCTTCAAAGTGCAACTTCCCTTGCAAAGGGAATAGACTTTAGTAAATCAACCCCATTGTCTCTAGAAAGTAAGCTTCTACCAATGATCAATGAACCTCCAATACCTCCTTTCTTGGCTTTGAAGTACTTTTCTATCATTCTTTAAGGTGAACTTGCATGAAAATGCACAATGCAAGAACTGCGTAGAATGACTCACAAAATGGAATTTCTAATAACACATGCCCTTACAATGAAGAAAGTAAAATGTTATCTCTTCTGTTTGCCCATGCCACAAACACAATTGTGGTAAAGAGGATTCTCTAACTGAAGTCTGAAGTCTGAAACTCCTGGAGTTTCAATCTACTCATGCCAGTGGCTGCTGGTTTTTTTTGGGGGGGGGGGGGCTAACAATGAAGGGTCACCCACCCCCCTTTGGCTGCTTCCAATGCTTCACGGCGGCTTTGCATCTCCTCCCTCCTCCTCGGTCAATAGGGGACCACTCTCAAGACCCGCTTCCTGATTGACCAGGGGGAGAATCAGTGTGATATTAGCGAATATTCATTTGCTATCGTCACACAACTGGGTGGGCTTGGGGTGCAGTGCCCCAAGCGCACCTTTTTTGAAGCCTATTAGAACCTCTGGCTCTAATCACTTGCTTAAAGAAAAAACATTGGAATCCATGCGTCCGTACGCCCCGCATGTAGATTAGGGGGCTGGCCGCATGGATAAGGGGGCGGTGCCCCTATGCCCGTAATGGATGGGTTGCCACTGCCAGGTGCCCTTCGGCCCACAGTGATTCCTCCTACAACTACTACAACACTAAAGGATGCAGTAGTGATGTAGATGTCAGCTGGAGGAACCAGGGGGTAGATGGGAAATCAACAGTTCAAGAAGTGTCAGTTTCTTAAGAGAAATCATATTTTTTTAATGAAAGGCATTATGACTTAATAGGTATTGTACAATCTATATCTAAACCCAAAGGTGTATCTAAACTCAAAAGCAAAACATTAATATATTACAGCTTTCCAAACCTTAGATGTGGTGGCTGCATGGATTCTTCTTTTTAGACGTATTTTTCCAATATTTTCAAATTGTGATCTGACCAGTAAGTCAGTGTTTTTCGACTTTCTTTAACAGAAAATACTGTGAATCAAATGTGGCAAATAGAGAGTAGAGGCAAACCATTAAACACTGGCAGGGATGCTTACAATAGTAAAGGAAAAGTAGGGCGCTTTTGCCTAATGGGTCTTTTCAGTATGGGTAAGAACAATGAGTGTTCACACAGCTGGAGGTGGCACTAAGGCAGCTCTTCTAATGCTGCGTACACACGAGCAGATTGTCGTCGGAAAAATCTTGGATGGTTTTTCCAATGGAATACACACAGTCACACAAAAGTTTGCTGAACTTTCGACCATTAAGAACGCGGTAAAGTACAACACTACAATGAGCCGAGAAAATTAAGTTCAATGCTTTTGAGCATGCGTCAAATTATGCGTGTCGGAATTGGTACAGACGATCAGAATTTCTGATCAAAACTTTTTCCGACCGAAAAATTGAGAACCTGCTCTCAATCTTTTGCTGGCGGGAATTCGGCCAGCAAAACTCAGATGGAGCATACACACGGTCGCATTTTCCGACCAAAAGCTCTCAACAGTTTTTTGCAGGCTGAATTTCTGACTGTTTGTACGCAGCATAAGAGTAGAAGCGACTCTGGCAGAATGCCAGCAGTTTATTATTTAACACAGTATAAAAACACTTACAAGAAACAAGAATAAGCTAGGCTCACCATAATGATATGTTCCTGGCGGGGCTCCTGTCACTGTCTTTCCATCTCTCCCTGCTGACCAGCAGCTGTAAGGGTGGATAGGATCCCCCAGTCAAGATGGCCACCACTCTTCTGGGATCACGGTGGAACGCATGCCAGAAGTGACATTAGGAAAGGGGCAGTGATGCATTTCAGAGCTAGCGCACAAAACTCCTTCTTTAACCACTTCCCTACCGCCCACTGTCATATGACGCCCACAAGGTGGATCTCCCATCCTGGGTGGGCGTCATATGACGTCCTCCCATTCCCGGCCGCCTGGGGGGCGCGCCGCCGGCGGCAGACGCGCGACCGTGGCGTCGCTCGGGACCCGGTGCGGGTGCCGGCGGCCACGATATCCGCCGGGCACCTGCGATTGCCTGTTAAAACAATAGGACCTGGCGGGACGGTGGAGCTGTGTGTGTAAACACACAGCTCCACGTCCTGTCAGCGGAGAGGAGACCGATCATGTGATCCCAGTACGGAGGAACACTGATCGGTCTCCTCCCCTTGTGAGTCCCCTCCCCCCACAGTTAGAATCACTCCTATAGGGAACACATTAACCCCTTCAGCGCCCCCTAGTGTTAACCCCTTCCCTGCCAGTCACATTTACACAGTAATCACTGCAATTTTATAGCAACGATCGCTGTGTAAATGTGAATGGTCCCAAAAATGTGTCAAAAGTGTCCGAAGTGTCCGCCGCAATGTCGCAGTCATGAAAAAAAAATCGCAGATCGCCGCCATTACTAGTGAAAAAAAAAATGCAATAAATCTATCCCCTATTTTGTAGACGCTATAACTTTTGCGCAAACCGATCTATATATGCTTATTGCGATTTTTTTTACCAAAAATATGTAGAAGAATACATATCGGCCTAAACTGAGGAAAAAGAACGTTTTTTTTTTTTTTCAAAATGGGATATTTATTATAGCAAAAAGTAAAAAATATTGTGTTTTTTTCAAAATTGTTGCTCTTCTTTTGTTTATAGCGCAAAAAATAAAAACCGTAGAGGTGATCAAATACCACCAAAAGAAAGCTCTATTTGTGGGAAAAAAAGGACGTCAATTTTGTTTAGGTGTAACGTCGCACGACCGCGCAATTGTTAGTTAAAGCGACGCAGTGCTGAATCGCAAAAAGTGCTCTGGTAAGAAAGGGTGTAAAATGGCCCGGTGCTGAAGTGGTTAAAACCTCCTTTAAAGGGAGTGTGAAAGGTGGTCTTGTGGATGTAGAGTTCAAAGGTGGTGAGGCATTATGGATGCATTTACAAATGGATGTGATAGCTGCTAAGTTAATTACTGAAGTATGTTACAGGGTCCCCCAAAAAAATTAAGAGGTAGGGACTCCTTAGGGATGCACAGGCTGGGGCAGTGATAATAAAAGGAGATTTTAACCACCTGATTACTATGCACTTAAACCCCCCTCGTGACCAGACCAATTTTCAGCTTTTGGCGCTGACGTACTTTGAATGACAATTGCGCGGTCATACAACACTGCACCCAAATGCCATTTTTATCATTTTTTTCCCACAAATAGAGCTTTCTTTTGGTGGTATTTAATCACAGCTGGGGTTTTTATTTTTTGCTAAACAAACAAAAAAAGATGGAAAATTAAAAAAATAAAAAAATCATGTTTAATAGTTTGTTATATAATTTTGCAAACAGGTAATTTTTCTGCTTCATTGATATGCGCTGATGAGGCGGCACAGGTGGGCACTGATAGGCTGCACTGGCTGGCACTGATAGGCTGCACTGGTGGGCACTGATAGGCTGCACTGGTGGGGACAGATAGGCGGCACTGGTGGGGACAGATAAGTCGGTACTGATGGGGACAGCAAAGATGGTACTGATGGGCACGGATGGGTGGCACGGATGGGTGGCACCGATGGGCACTGATGAATGACACTGATGGGCACTGGCAGATGGCACTGTGGGCACTGGTAGGCGGCACTTTAATTATGCAAAGGTGGGCACCATTGGCTGACAGCTGATCACATGGTAAGGGGTCGGAATCGACCCCTTACTCGGATCTGTGATCCAGCGAGTCTCACAGACTCGCTGATCACAGAGCGCACCGCGCGCGCGCACCTTAGGGGGCGCGCAGGCAGCTCGTGGCCGGGACGACATCAATAGACGTCGTCCC
This sequence comes from Lithobates sylvaticus, assembly GCA_028564925.1. Lineage (NCBI taxonomy): Eukaryota > Metazoa > Chordata > Amphibia > Anura > Ranidae > Lithobates > Lithobates sylvaticus. The sequence continues at coordinate 146,783,268 of CM053035.1, read as the reverse complement.
GGCATCTTAGATCCGCGCTGTAGCCGTCATTCGGCTATAGCGCGGATCTCAGGTGGTTAAAGTGGTGTTGCCACCAAAAAAAAAAAAAATTTGCTTAAAAATCATAAAAAAAATAAAAAAAAAATAATTGGAAATTTTTTTTTTTTTTACTCACTTCTAAATGCCTGTTGCTAGGGGGTCCCTCGTAGTCTGCCACCTTCAGTGCCCGGGCACTGACATCACTTCCTCTCGGCGCCGCACAGTCATCTGGGACACGTGTCACGTGTCCCAGATGACTGAGCGTCGTATCACGGCGCACGGCACCGCTCGTGCATGTGCAGTGGGTGCCCGGCTGTGAAGCCATAGCCGGGTGCCCACAGTAAGGATGCTGGCGCTGCGAGCGGAGCAGGGAACGAGGAGGGACTTTGTTCCCCCGCATCGCTGGACCCTGGGACAGGTAAGTGTCCGATTATTAAAAGTCAGCATCTGCAGTATTTGTAGCTGCTGACTTTTAAAAAAAAACATTTTTAGGGGGCACTCCTCTTTAACTACCCTGAGATTAGTGTATAAATGTTTTGCAGAATTATTTTATACATTTGTAGAATCCCCAACTAGAAGGGAAGCTTTTTTAGATCTGGTAATCACAAACAATGCGGAACTGATTACTAATGTTGATATAAAGGAAAATCTGGGTAGCAGTGAACATAACATGATTTAATTTAATCTAAATTGTAAACAACAAGAACATGCTGGAAAGACAAAAACACTTCATTTCAAAAGAGACCAATTTCCAAATGTGGATGGCTTCTCTTTAAAACATAAATTGGGAGGAAACATTAGGAAAAAACAGAACATAGATTAAAATGATTTAGACTGCTTTTATGTAAACACATTCCACTATTTATTCCATTAGGCAATACCTTTAAAAGGATAAAACAAAATCCATGTGCCTTGCTTCTATTGTTAAGAGCTATAAACATTAAGAAAAGGGCATTTAAACATATAAAACTGAAATAACACTTTCGTTGTTTTAGAGTTACAAAGAATACAATAAAACTGCAACTTTAAAATAACGGGACAGGACTACTGGAGGCATTGCTGGTTTTAGGTAGTCCCTAGCACCTTTGCGTTATTATTCAGGTCACTATTGACTATTGGGCTGCCTTTGGGGATAGGATCATCAGTCAATAGAAGTAAACCAGACCAGAAGATGGAGCAGCCATCTAAAATGTCCCCCATCTGCCCTCCTTTTTGTCTTTTGCTATTTTGCTATTGTCATGCCTTTCCACCTTACCAGCATTGCCATGGTCCCTTTTTTGCACCCTCTGTGGAATTTGGTTAGTCAGACATTTGTCTGGGACTTGTGGTTAAGTTAGGCATTTTGGCTTTTTATGATAATTGGGTGCTCACAGTTTAGCTGTGATTGGCACAAAAAGTTATATTACACTGGTTATTGGTTGCGACATTTGTTGTAATTTATTTTACTTGAATTAAGCTGTGACTTTCCAACAGCAACGATGTCTGTGTAGTTAGTAGGGCAAGGGCCTACATTTAGAGATAAGTAGGTATGTGTTCATTTGAGTCCATATGTGTCTCAGCAATCAGGAAATCAGGCTGGCAAACATTCAAAATTCAAAACGCTGAAGAGAAATTCCCCTAATATTTCCTTTAATCAATAATAAAATAACTAGATCTGAGCATGAAGGAACACTGAGGCCCCATCACACTATTTCACTGTAGTAGCATGCGGTAAGAAAGCACATTATGACAATGGGGTTAATTTACTAAAATTGTAGAGTGCAAAGAGTTCTGCACAGAAACCAATCAGCTTCCATTTTTTTTGTCAAAGGTTCATTGAAGAAGCCGAAGTTAGAAGCTGATTGGCTACCATGCAGAGCTGCACCAGATTTTGCACTCTCCAGTTTTAGCAAATCAACCCCAATGTGTTGCACGCAGTGTGTTCCAATGTAACCAATTTTGAATGACAAATCGCAATGCACCTAGACAGCACCAAAAATAGTGTTGGTCTGTTTTTTGGTCTGTTTTTTTAGTCCCTTTAAAAGTCTTTACAAACAGTAATGCATTACATTCAACCATATCTTTAACCCCTCCCTTCACACTAAGCCACACCCACATTTAATTTAAAGGTGAGCCCTCATTTTTGCTTCTTCAGGTAGACCCCAACTACCCCACTCCGACACTTAGGCAATAGCTATTCTATAGTTAATAATAGGGGCTCTGCTCATAAAGCCGCATCATTCATTCACCACCAGCCATCGCCGTTGACAGCTTGTAGTTCTCAATTCCTGTTCCCAGGTAACTGCCTGCCCATATGAGGTATGAGCGGACCGATATGCTGAGATAATGCAGGAGCCTGAGATTTCACCCACAATCTGCTATTCAAGGGTGCAATGCTCTGCAGGCTCCTTAGAAAAAAAATACATAATTGCAATTTTTTTTACCTACAAAAAATGTGTATTTATAATTTTTTTCAAAAGGTGAACTTAGCCTTTAAAATGCTTGAAACATCTGCTTTGTTGCTAACCTCGATGAACTAGCTCCCAAGCTAAGCACTCCCTGATTATTGTAATAAAATACACCATTTATATGATTCTACCCAGCAGTGAAATATTTTGGAAGAACATCACTATTGTCAAGCCTCTTGAGAAGCCCTGTTTTCATTTACCAACCACTGACCTTAAAAGAAAAAACACACATGGCCAAAATGATCTGATGTTCTAATGCAATTATCTGCTTTCATTAATAATTTAGAAATTAAAGTATTTGTGTGCTGTGGGTGAGCATGCATGCTAGTCATTTATCAGCTATAGCAATTATAAGACCTTTACAGAGAAACTGTGTACAGAAAGAGACCGGCTTAGATTAGCGCGTTGCTTGGCAATGTATTGACAAACAATGGCAAAGCTGCCAAGAGTTTTGAAATTGCTGGGCAGTCGCACTAGGGCTTGGCCCGGACTGCAATCAGATATAAAAAGATTAGATCTCGATGATCTCTGATGTATGACATGCTGCTGGTTGACAATTTCCCAAAGACTCCATCTCATGTCTGAGATATGTCCAGGATTCCTGAGACTGGGAGGAGAACCTAACCATAAATTAAAGCAAATATGGATGGATTTTCAAAGTTTAACTCAAAGGATGCTTGAGTTAATTCTAAATACATAATGGAATCAGGAAAACACCAAATACATGCTTGCCTTGCTAGCTGTAATTTCAAATCGAGAAAGCGCTTTGCTACTTATCCTTAAGCTGGCCTACCTGATTGGACACACAGCTACATTATATGGATAAATCTAAAGGACAGTGTACAGTCAGACTGTAATATGTGTGCCCATATTATGTTTTAACACCTTAAAAGGCTAGTCCACTCAACAGTGATATTTTACTTATACAGTAGTTAGACATGGTGGCTTAAGTCATTCCCAGAATTGTATGTTCCTCTGTATCTATTCACCTGGGAGTTTTGTATAATTGTACCCATGTTTTATTGTATTTTGGCACCTCCTGTTGCATTCTTTGCAATATAAAATAAACCTCTCAAACTAGCCATAGCAGGTACGCAGACAGAGAAAATCAAGTGTAGAGCGCTTACCAAGAGAATCCAATGAGAGATCTGGGGAATTGTAGGTGGTTTTCTTTCTAGCACTGTCCAAAATATTTGATTGGGAACTCATCCTTTACATATTTTCTGAATATATAATATTAATTAGATTCCATGTAGATTTGGGACATTTATTTTCTATATTGTTTGTGATGTGCCTTAAACCTGTTTAATGGTGAGATTCTTGTACCTGTTAAGACAGTGGGGCTGGTTTACTAAAAAGCTGAAGCATTTTCAATTTTGCATGGGGATTTTCACTTAGCTTAGTGAAAGGTGAAGCTCTACTGACTTCTGTATTCTGTTTTTTTTGTTTTTTATATTTATAATTACCTTGTACATGATTGGGTATTTTTCTATGCAAAGTAAAATTTGACCACATCCATCAAGGAAAGGGGAAATTCCCTTTGACTTTGAACATTCTCTACTCCTTGAACAAATCAGTCACAATGGAGGTTATTTATGAAAGGCAAATCCACTTTGCACTGCAAGTGCACTTGAAAGTGTAGTCGCTGTAGATCCGAGGGGGAGATGCAGGGAAAATAAACAGCATTTTAGCTTGCACATGATTGGATGATAAAATCAGCAGAGCTTCATCGCAATTCAGATCTACCCCTCAGATTTAAATTGTGCAAAGTAGTGCAAAGTGGAGTTGCCTTTCGTAAATAACCCCCATTGTGTATGAAATGTGCATTTTTTTCATGGTTTTGTTTAGAACATTATAATAGTGTAATATATACCCTGAATGAATGGATGGAATTCAGCAGAGCTTCTGCAGAAGCTTCTGCTCATTTACTAAGATCTGGAGCAACTGCTCTTGCAGAGTGCAACTGCAGTTTACTTGCCCTAGGTAAATCAACCCCTTTATGTAATTTAAATAAAAATTACTAGGTAACCTTGTTTTACTACTGAGCTTTAATATTCTTAAAATTTAACTTTTATTTTCATTGGACTTTATGTTATATCCAATGATGTCATCCAGTGTTTTTTTGGGGGGGCAAATGATCCACCAGCCGCCGCCCCAACTCCGGTCGGTCGGGTCACGGACGCCACCCACCACCTACCCCAGACGGTTGGTCTGGGCCCCACACTTACCCCATCTCGTGGGCAACGCTCCGGGTGGCAGGTGGCTTCTCTTCAGGCTGTTCTCTCCAGCTGCTTTCTCGCTTCCTCTGCGTCTCCTCCCTCCTCCTCCTGGTGGCCAATGCGATCGGCTCTCCTTTCGGCCAAATGGGTGAGGAGATTTATGACCCACTTCCTGATTGGCCGGGAGGAGAATCAGTGTTACAATAACGAATATTTATTCACTATTGTCACACAACTGGGTGGGCTCGAAGTGCAGTGCTCTGAGCCCTGAGCCCACTATTTTTTGAAGTTTATTAGAGCCTCTGGCTCAAATCACCCCCCCATTGGAAATCATGCGTCTGGCGCCCTGCATGTAGATCAGGGGGCCAGACGCATGGATGGGGAAGTGGCGCCCGTGCGCCCCTAATGGATGGGTTGTCACTGATGTCATCACTGGGACTCTGTGCTTCGCAATGTAATGCAAGTACATTGTGGCTGGTGGGAGGCACATTACAGTTAGATTATATATAAGATGTTAGCAGTGAGATGGCTGTTAGGTGGATTTCTGAAAATATCAAAATGCTTTCATGGACAGGTGATAGTCTGGAGGAGTGGATGTTCTTAGGCAGACTGCATTTGCATGCAGTAATGCCCACTTGTGATGTTGAGCCTCCATGAGTAAAAACACTGAAGACCAATGAATGAAAGAGGCTGGCCAGAGACAATTAGGCTGGGGAGAAAATGGGGCAAGCACTCTCTGACTTGCTGCAGGTTTCAATGCACTCTGTAAGAAGCTCAGTGTGCAGTGAAATTAGAGTAATCAATTTCAGTGCGGGAGAGGAGCCTGTACAACAGTGCAAGACTGATAGTAATGATGGAGTTTATCTTAAATTGCTTTACAATAGCACTTAAGTGAGACGGTGTGGTAAAAAAGAGCAAAGAAAGACCTAAGCAGCTATTGCCAGCTATCACCAGGGCTGTATTTAGACATCATACTGCCCAGAAAAACAGATTAGAGCAGAATAAGGCCCTGAACAAGGTAGCAGCTTGCTCTCCCCATTCCCTTCATATTACTTTGATAAGGATTGCAAAAGCCACAAAGAGTTTGCCACATTTCTGCTGTCTGTACTGGCATGGCCCTATCAGACATCAAATGCCTACAAGTGCATTCTCCCATATGAAGTGACAGCCTGATTTCTGAAGGAGCATGGATGATGTAGCTGGGCCCTCTAGATATCTATCATGCCCTAGGCTACTCTTTATGTTGCTTTGTTGATGGATTATGCCCTGATGTTGCCCAAGGTACTTCTTTATAATGACACCTTTATTCATGCTCAGATATTTGTATCATATAATTATTTTAATGTAAAAAGGAATTTTGGATTTTGTTGATAGTTACTGCTAGATTTTCAATGTACAGGGTTTCATATTTCTTTAATTATAGTAAGTCTGTTGACTCTTCTCAACATCATCCACATCCTTTTACATCTCCAACAGTTTATTTGCTGATATTTAAAAAAATTTCATGAAGTGGACTAGGGAGGGACCTTGAGTCTGTCACTGATCTCCTGACCTCCCCTAGGGGATGCCTTACCCACTCTTCCCTCCCTTACCCCTCCATCCACACCTACACTGTCCATCCCCTTGTGTCTACCTCCTAAAATATACTGTACATGGTAATTATACATTGTCTTATGTAATTACTCACCTAGTGTATACACACACTGATTTATTTTGGTACTTATTATCAATCCTTTGTGAATTACCGTATTTATCAGCGTATAACACACACCGGCGTATAACACGCACCCCAAGTTTAGCAGGGAATATTAAGGAAAAAAACTTTTAGGAGGGAAGTTTAAGGAAAAAAAATTACATTTAAATGCCCATCATTGCAGCCTTGTCCAGTGTCCATCTGCAGCCTTGTCCATCTTTGCAGCCTTGCCCAGTGCAGCCTTGCCCAGTGCCTTTGCAGCCTTGCCCAGTGCAGCCTTGCCCAGTGCCTTTGCAGCCTTTCCCAATGCAGCCTTGCCCAGTGCCTTTGCAACATTTCTTGTCTAGTTGCAGCACTGCTGATTTAAAATTGGCACCAAGAGGAGAGGACGAGCGCCGACAACATACCGAAAGCCGCATGTATTTTTGGCTAGTCTCAGCTCCTCTCGCAGTCCCGCCCACCTCCACTGATTGTGAGAGGAGCCGAGCACCGACAACATACAGAAATCCAAGTACGGCTAGTCTCGGCTATGCTCACTCAGGGGCGGGACTGCGAGAGGAGCCGGGACTAGCCGAACTCGGATTTCTTTATGTTGTCGGTGCACGGCTCCTCTCGCAATCAGTGGAGGTGGACTGCGAGAGGAGCCGAGACTATCCGAAAATACACGCGGCTTTCGGTATCTCGGCTCCGCTCGCTCCCTTTTAAAAAAATCAGCGGGAGATCGGCGGGGATCGGCGTATAACACGCTCCCACGATTTTCCCCTGATTTTAAGGGGGAAAAAGTGCGTGTTATACGCCGATAAATACGATATTTGCTGCAGATGGCCCATCTCCTCCAGGCACTTTTTTTGCAAGATTTTTAAGCCAGCGACGTGAGACCCTGTCATGTGGATGGTCAGAACGACCTAAGAGAGGTCTTGGATAACGTTTCTAAAATCTCTGGTTCCAAACATTGTCTCCCATCAATTGGAAGTAATTATACTTTGCGGATCCATATGGACAGTTTGAAGCATTATGACACTATGTATTTATAAGGTTCTACATGTCTTTGTCTCCCTTCAATCACATATCCCCCATCCTTCCATACCCTTTCAGTCTCTGTCCTCTCCTCATTTTCCCCCGCAGCCTTTCTACACCCGGCTCAGGCTTCTAGCTAGGTCTACCCTTTAGTACACCCTCACTGCCCACCCCAACCTGCAGTCTGCCAGTCAGGGGTCAAGTCCTGGGGAAAAAAGTGTGGGAACTCCCACCCAAGATCCACTCCCCCACCAAAAAAAATAAATAATACGCTCATATGCACGAATGCTTTAAAAGTGGTATTTTTTATCCAATTTTCGTATTGTGTGTATGAAGCTTAACTGTTAGAACATAAAAAAAAAACAATCCTCAATAAACATAAAACATAATAAACATAAATATGGCACTGAAGATAGAGGAGGGGGGGATTCAGCGGGACACACAGAGCAAGTATGCAGGAGACTGGGGGGGGGGGGGGGGGGGGGGGATGATGAGGAGACAGAAAATCAGGAGGGGCCAGCGGGAAGGAGCGCATCACGAGAGGTCTGACTAAACACAATCCCTTAGCAGCAGGGACCTGATCTACCCGTCGGCTAGCTGTGATTGACAGGTAGATCGAAGCGGAAGCTGTCATGGGGCCCCCTACTGGCAATGCCTGAATGGTCAGTCCACCCCTGGTGTGCGTCACTTACTATTGCGAGCTGTGTCGGCGGCTGCTGGTGTAGCACCTGCCACACAGCTTGCATACTTCAAAGTCTTGGTATGTGCAGCGCTACATTTATACACATACCAATCTCGATTCACCGATAATCTTACTTCAAAGTCTTGCAGGACACAGCTGCTAAAGGGAACTGAGTTCCTGTTGTGGAAAAAGTACAGGAACTCCGTTCCCATGCGTTCCCGCAGGACTTGAGCCCTGCTGCCAGTACTGCAGTCTGCTTTTTGGTACACTCCCTGTGTTTTATTTGGGCATTGATTGGGGTGCCTTTGCAGGTATATCCCACTTTACCCCCCCCCCCGACCTCTAACTTTTCTGTTTATATGTTATATACTCCTAGAATTTCAGCCTACTATTGTATGCCTTTTCGGAGGATTGTCCTCCCCTACCAAATGTTATGTACTCTTATTTTGGTCCTGCATGGTCGTTTCCATGCTCCATCTTTGTAGTGACAAACTTGTTATAAATATGTACCTATTGTAATATTGCCTGTGCCTTTGTACTGGAACCTTTTTCTAATAAAATATTTAAAAAAAGACACACTGAGCTGAATTCTCTGCACACTCTGGCTGTGTTGGATTTATGGACCCCTGTGTACATGTGTGGAATGAATTCATTCTGACAGCAGCCAATCAAGAGGCCAAAAACCCAGCACCTGGAAAGAGACAAAAAATAAAATGTCAGTGGCCAGTGAAGGATTTAAGCATTGTATTGCTGAAATGAGGTTGAATGAGGAAGTGGTTTAGTACTTTTGGTTTAGTTCTGCTCTAATTTAGTCCCAAATCCAAAAAGCAAGAGGTTTATTTCTCATTTTAGGATAGGGTGTGGAACCATGAATACCTTTCCTTTATGACCCTTGGTCAACGGCACATCCAGAACCGCAGGTACAGATACATCCTAATACTTTAAAGCCATCCAAGCAATATACATTTGTTCCAGGCTTGTTGGCCATCACTTAGAAGAAAAAAAATACGTTATTTTTGGGATTTCGAAAGAATGTAAGACTTGTAGATACCTTGTTGATTTACTAAAACTGGAGAGTGCAAAATCCTGTGCAGCTGTGCATGGTAGCCAATCAGCTTCTAACTTCAGCTTGTTCAATTAAGGTTTGAAAAAAAAAAAACTGGAAGCTGATTTGCACCAGATTTTGCACAGATTTTTAGTAAATCAACCCCCTTATGTTCTACTGTGTTTCAACCTGTTTGCCCACTTCACTATTACCTATCTGGATATACATGCTAATAAATAAGATACTTTTTTTATTTAATTTTATATTATATTATATTATACAGTAATTTGTTAGCTATACAAATATGTAAAACAATTACAGCACTACCGAAAAATGATGTATACTACATTTATTTGAGTGATATTGTCCCTCTAGGTCTCTTCCATGAAGTCTACACAGGACAGTAAGTACATAAACATCCTTTAGAGAATAAAAGGGGTGTTATAAAATTTACGACAGGCTTATTTTCTACATTTGCATTATATTTTCTTTCTTCTGCCAAAGGCACAATGTATTGCTGGCTCAGATAGTGTTGGATAAATATATTATTTCGCTACAAAATCATTGAACAGCTGCAGTGAAAGATTCCAAGGATACAATGTCATTATTGACAGAAAAGTAGGCAAAACTTTTTTTTTTTTTTTTACAAGGTTTGTATCCCATCTACCAAAGATCCCACTTGGCAGGAACTAACGGCAAGCAAGTTTTAGAAAGATGTGGATTCTCCTCTTGGATTCAGGCCATGAAGAAACATCTGGGCAGGACAAGAACTTAATGTAAAATATATAGGACCATTTGGGGATACATATCAAAAATCATGGTAATAAATACAGTAACTTGATAACTGCCTCTACATTTCCATGGTGCTGAACACAATACCAGTTTCATTAACTGTTTTTAGCTTGTGTGACACAATTTTAGTAGGCTTCCTGGGAACACAATTCACTTACGTGACCTAGTGGCCTTTAGTCTTATAAACTGTGCTTACTTGACCTACTAGCTTTTATTATTAATGTGACCTACTGGCTTTTAGAGTTCATATGGGCAACTGTATAGAAACTGTCCCATATCACACCTATATAAGTATTGTTGTTTGCAGTGAGAGCTCTCTGTGATGGCACTGTGAGGCACAACACTGTAGGCTTGATTTACTAAAGCAAATTAACGAGAACATAGAAACATAGTTAGTCTAGTTTAGTCTAGTTTAAAAAAAATCAAAAGACCATCAAGAACAACCAACAGAAATAAATAACTAAAAAAAGAAAACCACCATATACAGAATCCTATTGATCCAGTGAAAGGTAAAATATAAAATATATAAATATAATAAAATAATATAAAAACATATAAAATTTAAAGCATTTCCCATTTTGCCCCAGCAGAGAAAAAAAATCCTATTTGATCCCTTAGAAGGCAATCAAATATTTCCTGGATCAAAAACCTCTGGTTTTATTACCTACAAATGTTAATATTTTGGGCATGTAGGAATGCATCCAGCTCTTTTTTAAAGCAATCTAATGTGCTGGTCAGAAAAAGTTTTTGAGGGAATCTATCCCACATTTTCACAGCTCTTACTGTGAAAAATCCTGTCCTTATGTGGAGGTTAAATCTCTTTTCCTCCAGACATAAAGAGGACAAGAATAAATGGTTAGGGCATGCTTGGATTGCAGATACACATTGACATGTAGATTTCTACAAGCATAGTGATCCTTCAACCTATACAGGTAAAGCGAATAATAAACTTATGTTCAAAATATACAGTTCTAGTTTGCCATGCACAATGAACATCAAAATAATGCTGCTTTTGTGCCCTCTGCTTCTATAAGGTGCACGTCAACACATCACTTAGAAATTAATTAAATCATTTGCAACTCAAAGCCAAAATGTAACACAGTATATTGCAGGTTAGCAGTCCTTAAATGTAATGGCTGCACTAGATTTCTTTAGGCCATTTTTGTTTTTCTTTTACCAAGCGAACCTACGAGTAGCACACTTTCTGTCCTAGAGTGACACTGCGCACTTACTATACAGTATCTATAAAGGAGCAACATCATCACCTTAACCCTCTTCCTTGTCCTCATCTCCATAAAATAAAGAGAATTTGTCCTACGATCCATAAAGAGAACTGAAGTACTGACAACAATGCTTGAGACTAGACTGCAGAGTGCACAGTACACAAGACACATGTGTAAAAATGTATACTCAACCAGTTGTTGGTCTCATTAGTATTGTAAATATTGTAGAAATATTAAATATTACTCTAAGATATCCAAAAATTACAACCCTTCACCTGCTTAAGCTCTCCCTGTAGGTCATACTAATCAGACAATCTGGTCTTTCTCTAAGGTATGTTTCCAGTACCTCATCACAAGCTTTACAGATCCCAAAGAATTTTGGTTAACTGTGGTCAGGGGTGATACTGGAGCCTGTAATGAAATTGGATGTAGTCTTTGCATGAACAGATAGCAGCATGCATATGACATGAAGATTGTTCATGCTCTCACAATAGTGCCTTGTGATTTCCCACTTAACTTCACTTAGGACTTGGAGATGAGATAAATTGTGTTCAGGCCAAATACCCTTGCAACTTTGGAACTCACAGTTTAGCAAATGTACTACTCTCCCAGTGGAGCAATATTTAATGCTCTCTTTTCATTTTTAAAATTTACTAAAGCAATTCATGCTGATTTTACATTAGGGGTTGCCACTTGTCCCATTGTTTGACCTCTGAACAGTACAAAGAGGGTGCTGAACCTCCCCTTTGAGTCAGTCCAGTGGGAGCACGCACAGGGTTGAGGTCTTTTCCATGTAATACATGAGTGTAAAGCTGGCCATACACTGATCAAAATTAAAAAAATTCAGCCAATTGTACCCCTGTTCACAGCAGTTGATAATTTAATTGACTTCTGTTGAAGAAACATGTTGGAAAATCTTTATTGATCAGTGGCTGAAAGCAATCAGCCGTAGCAGCTGATCAGTGTATTATAACAATGGTGAGTGCTGCTTTCAGAACAGTAATCTGTAAAGCCTTGTACACACGATCGGATTGTTGGCCAACTAAACTGTGGACTTTTGTCCGAAGGGCGTTGGCCCAAACTTGTCTTGCATACACACGGCACACAATTGTTGGCCAACAATCACGAACGCAGTGACGTACTACATGTTTTTTCAGCGCTTTAGCGCCACTCTTTGGGCTCCTTCTGCTAATTTTGTGTTAGTAGAAGTTTGGTGAGTGTTGATTCGCGCTTTTCATTTCGCGCTTTTCAGTTTGCGCTTTTCAGTTTGCGCTTTTCATTTCGTGCTTTTCAGTTCGTTTCTGAATGGCCATTCATCAACCAGACATGTTGTGGAATCGAAGGAGATAACGTGTTATTTATTATTGGCCTTGGAGTTATTGCTTTCACATTTTTTTGGTTGAATAATGATTTGATTTGATATATTTTCTATATTTTTGGATGCATAGAATGCACTTTTTGGTTAAGTTCTATTGGCAGATAGCATATCTAATATTATTTGTTTCCTTTTTTAATGCACAATAAAAAAAATTGTGGACAATAATACTTGGCTATGTGTTTTACTTCAAATGACAGTTTGGGAGTAGACAGTTACATTAAAAAAATTAAAAGGGACACCAACATAGTTGAATCTTTGATCTTAAAAACTACGGGATAATGGTGTTGTGGTAACTTGCCCAAATAAAAAAAAAAAACATAATAATATTATTCTTGATATCACTAGAAAAAAAAAGCTTTTGAAAATTAGTTTGCAATAACTCCATCACTATCACCAGCAAAGCAGCTTCATTATTATCCCATTAACCTCCATGGCGGTATGATTCTTTCTGGTTTTAGGTGCTGAAAGCGGTACAATTATTTTGCAGGGAAATTTGGCGTTTTATATTGTAGACCTGCAATTCTTAAGAATAACTAACTTAAATCTGTCCAAACCAGAGTCTAGTAGACATCCCAGGTATGATAAACACAAAATCATAAATTAAAATATAATAAATAACTATAAAAATTATTAAATAATTTAATCAAATCAAAAACACAGAAATTTGCTCAGTTGCAGAATGTCGCTGTCATTAGATTTAGTGTTTGGTGACGAATTTCCCCACAAATCGCTATCGCTCAATTCTGCAAGTGATTCTAATTTATTATCGCTGTTTTCTAGCTGGTCTAAAATCATTTTTGACATAAAGGGACACTTTTTGGTGTCCAAATTCCAGGCAGAAAAAAAACAGTATTTATAATATAAAACTACACGCAGGGCAATGGACAGACCACTAGGGACGAATGGGATGTGTATTTTTTTATACAGTACTGTAATCTGTAAGATTACAGTACTGTATGTGTTTTGTGTATTTTTACTTTTTTGAATTTGGCTCCGATCTCCGCTCCTGTGCGTCGTAACGTCGCAGGGGACGGAGATCAGCGGTACTCGGCACGTGTGAATCGAGCGAGGAGACAGCTCGCACACACAGCGGGAGGACATCGCAGGATCCAGGGGACAAGGTAAGTAAGTCTCCCTGTATCCTGCAATGCGAGCCCGAGTCTGGCTCTGGGTTACCGCTTATGGTACTAAAGTTCCACCCCGAGCCAGACTCGGGAATACCGCCAGGGGGGTTAAAGAAGAAGAGAATGTGCCCTGCATTTCGAGATTTCATAATTTGCCACATCACGAATGTTAATTCTCCATTATGAATGCTAGTTTACAAGACCGAATGCTTCTGTCTCGTCCTTGCTTCCGAGCATGCGTGTTTGCACTTTGGACTTTTGTCCGATGGACTAGTGTACACACATTTGGAAAATCTGACAACACAAATTTGTCCATGGAAAATTTTAAAACTTGCGATTCAACATTTGTCTGTGGAAAAAACAATTGTCCGATGGAGCGAACAAACGGACAGATTTTCTGCCAACAGCCTGTCATCACACATTTCCCATTGGAAAATCCGATCGTGTGTACTTGGCTAACGTGACAAAGTCTGATGTGACGAAATGCGTCGGTCGTGACTACACGGCAACTGTACTATGGTGCCAGGACAGTGACGTGCGAGTTAAGGAGCGATGAGTTTGCAGCACAGTGTCACCCAGCACAATTTGAATTGACAATATGAAGGTTTGTTTAAGTTGTATTTAGTGTACGTGCAATACTTTTTAATAAAGTAGCTACCTTAAGTCATTTTATGCCTTTTTACGGCTCTTTTATGCCTACACATAGAGTGTGAAGTCAAGTATCTGTATGGAGTCTGGCATCCACTAACAGCTCTTCAATTTTACACTTAAGTGATTCTTGCCAGACACGAGAGTGAATGGCAACAGCATTTGGTGAGCTTTTTTCTTAAGGGAGTGGAAGTGGCACATATCACTGTGGTGGAGGATCATTGGTGTTGTAACATCAGTTTATTTCACTTATCTTTCACATTCAAATGAAGTGGAATTTATGTCTTGTGGGGGACTGCAGGATAGTATTTCATACTTCTATGGACACAGAATTATGTTTTTTTATGGACTCTTTTTTAATCTTTTTTGAGTTGTTTTGAGCGATACTGTGAAATGTATGTCCATTTGTAATATATTTTTCACCTTTTTGCTTTTTGTATTTTTGGGATAAGTAGCAGCACTATTAATTTATATATTTACACATTCTTAAGCGCAGTGCACATGTATATAATCAAATAAATACATAAATAAAATATAAAAGACAGGGATAAATACCTCCTTTATACTATCCAAAATTTAAAAAAAAATTTAAAAGCATTGGGTTATTTTTTTAAAGCATTCAGAGGTATACCAACAAAAATTAAACAGAGAAAAAAGTATTATAAAATGTTTATTTATTTTATTTTATAAAAAAAAAATTCTCTTTGCACTGAGTCTGATTCTGATGGCTATAACAAAGCCTGAACATTAGGTGAGACTGAACACTTGCTGGTTTGCACACAAATTATACGGGAACAATTTCTAGCAGTGTAGGAATAGGCCTCAGGCGCCCATTTTGTTCACATCAAGCAGAGCCAGGTAACCTATTACCCTGACATGAGTGTTGCCTTTAGCGTCTTCTAATAGCGATAAGGTTCTCATGTAGTATCACAAGCAACAGACATTCCTTTGCAGTGGACATCACAGTCAAATCAGATCATCTGTGAAGTCCTTGTAATAAAGAGGAATTGATTTTTGCTCTCCCCTTCAGCACTGAGAGGCAAGTTTACAACTATCCACTGGCCATCTAGAATTAGGTCACATGTTCTGCGCCTGTAAAGCAAGCCTTTTCATTTTAAGAGCCAGATTTACTAAGCAGCGGTAATTGGATGCAGTGATTTGTGACTGCATTGCACTCCTTGACCAGGGATCACTGTTTTTATGGTCAAAGTAATCAGAAATTATTGTGCTAATCCATGTAAGAATAGGAGCTGCAACGCTGCTGGTAAATCACTTTATACACCTTTGTGCTTCGGAGATGGAGCTGAATGTATGGCTAAGTACAAAACCAGGAACCAAAGACAAAAGGAAATAAAAAAATAAAAAAAACACAAAGAACAGCAAAGTAAAATGAATGCCATTTGTGATATTATTGTACTGATTCATATAGAATAACAGAGAAAATATTGTCTTCATTATATTAATTGATTTATTCTCTATCACATATTCATTCCTCTTTCTGTCATCTTTTGCCACAGTCATTTATCATTTATCCTTCATGATTCATTATTCATCAATCCATTTGTTTATTCATGGCTCTACATAGAAATGTGGGTCTCATGTATGATTGCATGCATGCTACATACAGACAGACTTTTTTCATTTAAAGGGGCCGTATAGTGATGTTGTACATTCTTTCATTGTCATAGTTAAAAAAAAAAAATTCAAATAAATAAGACATTTTAAATGCTGATATTATGCATTGTCCTATTCAGCCAGCAGGTGTAGCTTTATGCCGCATACACACGATGAGAGCCTTTGGTCGGAAAATGCGACCGTGTGTATGCTCCATCGGACTTTTGCTGGCCGAATTCCCCCCAGCAAAAGATTGAGAGCGGGTTCTCAATTTTTCGGTCAGAAAAAGTTCTGATCGGAAATTCTAGTCGTCTGTACCAATTCCAATGCGCAAAATTCCTATGCATGCTCGGAAACAATTTGACACATGCTTGGAAGCATTGACCTTCATTTTCTCGGCTGGTCGTAGTGTTGTACGTCACTGCGTTCTTGACGATCGAAAGTTCCGCAAACCTTTGTGTGACCGTGTGTATGCAAGCCAAGCTTGAGCGGGATTCCGTCGGAAAAAACATCCAAGATTTTCCCGACGGAAAATCCGCTCGTGTGTACGTGGTATTAGTCTTCCTTTCACAAGTTTTCTGGTATCTCTGTTCATCCTCTTTTATATGGTTCCTTTTGACGTTTCAGTGAGAAACAGCTGTGCACTCCATAGTGCTCTGGGAAACCTTTTTCATAAAACATTTGTACTGTTTAATCCATCATCTGAAAATTTAAAGAGTATGGCACAACTGCAAACCTACCAAGACATGGCAGTCCGCCTCCTAAACAGACAGGTCTGGCAAGGAGAGCATTAATCAGAGTAGCAGCCAAGAGGCCCATGGTAACTCTGGAGGAGCTGCAGAGATCCACAGCTCAGGTGGGAGAATCTGTCCACAGGACAACTATTAGTTGTGCTCTCCTCAAACCCTGTCTTTATGGAAGAGTGGCAAGAAGAAAGCCATTGTTAAAAGAAAGCCATAAGAAGTTCCTTTTACAGTTTAGGAGAAGCCATGTGGGGAACACAACAAACATGTGGAAGAAGGTGCTCTGGTCAGATGAGACCAAAGATTAACTTTTTGTCCTAAAAGCAAAATGCTATGTGTGGCGGAAAACTAACACTGCACTTCACCCTGAACACACCATCCCCACCATGAAACACGGTGGCAGCAGCAACATGTTGTGGGAATGCTCCTCTTTAGCAGGGACATGGAAGCTGGTCCGAGTTGATGGGAAGATGGATGGAGCCAAATACAAAGCAATCTTAGAAGAAAACCTGTTAGAGTCTGCCAAAGACAGGGGTGGATGTTCACCTTCCAGCAGAACAATGACCCTAAACATACAGCCAGAGCTACAATGGAATTGTTTAGATCAAAGCATTTTCATGTGTTAGAATGACCCAGTCAAATCCGACTTAAATCCAATTGAGAATCTGTGGCAAGACTTGAAAATTGCTGTTCACAGACACTCTCCATCCATTCTGACAAAGCTTGAGCTATTTTGCAGAAGAATGGGCAAAAATGTCACTCTCTAGATGTGCAAAGCTAGTAGAGATATATCCAAAAAGACTTGTAGCTGTAATTGCAGTGAAAGTATTGACTCAGGGGGGGGCTGAATACAAATGCACGCCACACTCTTCAGATATTTATTTGTAAAACATTTTGAAAACTATTTATCATTTTCCTTCTACTTCAAAATTATTTGCCACTTTGTGTTGGTCTATTACATAAAATCTCAATAAAATGCATTTACGTTTTTGGTTGTAACATGACAAAATGTAGAAAATTTCAAGGGGTATGAATACTTTTTCAAGGCACTGTATGGTTCCATCTGTTGACCCCTACACTTGACTGTGTGCTTTAGTGACATAGTAAAAAAATGTCCACTACTTTCCAGTGTGGTGGAAGCATTTGACCCATTTCTTTCTTCTCACATGGAACCGCTGGTGCTTGGTGATTGTCTGTAAAGCTCCCAGCTCTGTCACATTTTGACATGAAGGGAAGGTAAGTATGTGCAGCTGCTGGAGTTGGCATTACAGGGAACCTGTGACTTTGCACTGCATGAGCAAATTACAGGACCATCAAAAACAATCCAATTTAGTAACTTCATGAGTCACACAGACTCACATATGCTAGGGACAAATTCATAAGAATCTAATTATTGTGTACGTCAAACCAAAACTTTTTTTATTTTTTTGCTTTTAGATATGCAAGGGTTAAAACCTGTAATATGTTAGTTTTTGCTTCCCGCGGACAGCTGAGGAGATTTTTCATAAAGCAGTAATAAACCAAAAAACAAAAATATAATATATTTCAGACTACCCATCCCTCAATGTGGTGGCTGCATTTGTTTTCTTTTTTGGCATGTTTTCTTTATTTTCACCTGGTGACACAATTCCTGTTCTAGGGTGGCTCCACTCTGTATGGAGATGCAATGGAGCCACCATTGGACAACAGCATCATAAATCTGGGGAGAGGGTAGTATTAGATGCAGTAGCAAGTTTAACCAACAAATTAAAGCCAAACTCCATCTTATAATTTTTACGCAGTTACAGTAACAGTTTTTCAGGCTGGGAGGGCAAATAGCCATTAACCCAGTCTAGGCAGTAAGCAGGTTAGGAAGTAAAAGTAACTGTGAAAAAAATGGCAAAAACAATTCACTAGTAGAACCTGAGTAATTTATGAGGCTGAGGCCAAAATGTGAACAGTAAAACATATAACTGAATAATGCAATTAGACCTGAGGTTTCAGGGTATAGTTACAATAGGGTGGAAGTCCCATGAGGACTGAAGTGGAAAGTGTTGTCTGCTTCTGAATAGGTGGTCAGTCCACTGAGTCTTCATGAGCAGGGACAGGCGAGACATAACGTCCAACTTTATGGATGCTTGAGGATGCTTGAGGGGGAGGCTTGAATCTTCCTTGGAGAGCGAGAAGCAGATCTGCAACAGGATCCCCTAAGCAATGGGGTCCTGAGGTGCAAGGTGAAGTTCTTGGAGTGTTGCTTGAAGAACTTCAGCTGGATTGCAGCGGTAGGATGATCCTTTGTAAGAGAAGCGAATGGAGAAGGGAAACCCCCATCGGTAGGCAATGCAGTGCTTTTGGAGAATCTGTAGGAGAGGTTTTGTGGCTTTCCGTTTTGCCAGGGTTACCTGGGAAAGGTCATGAAAGATCTGGTAACTGGAACTCCAGTGATTCTTTGTGACGTGATGCTGTCAGCAACTGCTCTTTTGTATGGAAGAAATGGAGCTTCACAACAATGTCGCGAGGGGGGCCATCTTCAGGATGCGGTGCCATTGTGCGATGGATCCTATCCATTTCAAGGCGCTCTATTGGTATTGAGGGCACAAGTTCCTGTAATAATGCAGTGATGGTAGATTGTAGATCTGTGACTGTCTCAGGGATGCCACGTATACGCAAATTGGAGCGCCTGGCCCTATTCCCAAAGTCCTCCAGACGAGACTGAAGGAAGAGATTTTCTTCATGTAGGGCTTCCGGTTCCTAAGAGTGGTTGTATGTGAGGATTTCAATCTCGTCTGCTCTCTGTTCCAGTTCTGAGGTGCAGCGATCTAGGTCTCTAATCTCACAGCTGTTCTGTTATAGTGTCAGAAGTGTGCTTCAGGGCCTTAGTGAGAAGCTGTTCAAATTGTTTTAGAAGATCGGGCTGTGAGTTGTCAAATTGCAAGGCTAAGGGGGTTACCCCAAATTCAGTGTCCGACTCACCCTGTTGAGAAGTCCCAGGCAAGGTTTGTTTGGAGATATGCAGCATCTGTGATGTCCCTGGATGGGAGGAGGGGACCGGCCCCATCTTGGAGGAGACCATGCACAGAACGTCTCGGATTGTTTTTGCCTTAGCTTTCTGCTTGGAACCGCCATACACCATTGCGGCCAGTTCAGGGTGTTCACGAGAGCTTGCAAAGGTAGCTGTGACCAGGCAGCGGGATGGGTAGGACAGCTATTGGGCTGTTTGATCTCTGGAGTCACGGAGCTCTAAGCAAGCATGTCTTGCTGGGACGACTCCGCGCATGCCCCGTCTGCTTTACTACTTCATCCCAAATGCAGGCACACTGAAACAAGATGCGTGTTGCTGCCAGGATCAGGATGGGAAAAAAAAGCCTAAAAGCAGCCACCACATCTAAGGCCTCATGCCAGTAGCGTTAGCTGTAGAATGAGTTTTTCAGCGTTTTTTTTTTAGCATTTTAATAGCTGCATTTTTCAGTGGTTTTTTGTTTTTTTGTTTTTTTCGTTTTTCAGAGTTAGAGCATTTTTACAGTTGAAAAACTTCTCTTCAAACTCACTAGTTCTTGTTTTTCTCAAGCCAGAAAATGCCTCTGCCACAAAACGCTGATAACAGCCTATGTGTGCATGGACGCATAGGATAACATGCTGGGGAGTTTACTGGCTGCAGAAAAAAATGTCTGAAGCCAAAAACAGCAGCTGTAAACCATCCAGCGTGCATGAGGCTTAAGGATTGGTAAGCTGTAATATATTACATTTTTGTTTTGGGGTTTAATACCACTTTAAGTCTTTGTCAGCCATTAAAGCACTGGCTGCAGAGACCTCAAACAATGAAGTGCATAAACATTGAATGCAATCATATTCTGGACTCTGCCTATGCCTCTATCTCTTAATATGTTCCAGGGGTGTAACCAGACTCCAGAGATTCCAAACTAGGAATGTAGGTTGGCTGAAGCTGCTGTCTAGCCATGAGTGGGTTCCAATAGATTGTACTAGAGAATTGTATTCCAGTCAGGGCTCTCTTAAAGGGAACTTAAACAAAAAGATATAGGGGAGGTTCCATTACTGCCTTATGTCTAAAACTCCAAATTCCTTATCCTTGTCCTTGCTTCACTATTTAGTGAGTCATGACTAGGAATAAGTATATGACTAATGAAAATGTGGCTCTGGGCCTGCATAATTGTCCCTTCTATTGTGCAGAGTTTTGCAATAAGCGCTGGAATTCTTTTTTAAATAACAAACATGTCAAACTTACCTGCTCTGTGCAGTGGTTTTGCACAGAGCAGGCCAGATCCTCCTCTTCTCAGGTCTCCCGTTAGCGCTCCTGGCCCCTCCTTCCTGCCAAGTGCCCTCTTAGTAAGCAGCTTTGTGGTTTCCAAGCTGCTGCTCTGTCTGTCCATACAGACACAGAGCACAGCTTTGCCCTGTTCCCACTCTATCCTCATTGGCACACTGGCTGTGATTGGCAGGAGCTGGCTCCAATGGCTCCTGCTACTGTCTCAGCCAATGAAGAGGCAGAGACCCCCAAGAACCACTGCTCTCACGCATATTGCAGGATCGAGATGGCGCTCAGCTAAGTATTAGGGAGGCTGGGGGGGCGGGGAGGGGCTGCTGAGCACAGAAGGTTTTTTACTTTCATGTATAGAATGCATAAGGGTTCGTAGGCTGCCACTGCTGACCACTTTCAGAAAATGCTAGGTGTCTTGCTGTTATAGCAAACCACCAGCTTAAAATGCCTCAAATCGTTTACGAAGGAAGAATACCTTTACAACTAGGCAAATAGCATTTTCAGAAAGAATGTCAGTAATGGCAGCCTCCATGTTTTCTCATAATAGATTTTCTTGATGTTCTGTTAGGCCCCTCACTTTTTTTTAGGGATGGCCTTGTCTCCAATATCTGCAGTGCTAGTTCACTGAGTCTTCCAGTCAGTGTGCAATTGCTTGGCCAACCAGACAGCTCACACTAAAGCCCCATACACACGGTCGGATTTTCCGATGGATTCTGTCCTATCAGACAATGTTGTCGGAAATTCCGACCGTGTGTAGGCACCATCGGACAGTTTCCATCGGATTGTCCGACGGACAAAGTCCTATCTCCTGCTGGATAGATTTTTTGACAACAAAGTCCGATCACACCAAATCCGATCGTGTGTAGCGAATTCCGACGGACAAAGTGCTACGCATGCTCAGATCACATTACAAGACCAAAGCTATTGGCTACTAGCCTCTACGTAGTCCCGTCGTAGGCAACAAACGTCACCACGTTCAGAATGATCGGATTTTCCGACAACTTTGTCCGACCGTGTGTACGCAAAACCAACATCGGACAAAGTACGACGGACCTGGTCCTCGGATAATCCGAGCGTGTGTATGGGGCTTAATAGTTGCAGAAGACCTGCATGGCGATCTGCTGATTGCTGGTACAATGCTTCCCAGGCTCCTAAATGCACATTTGTTTACCTGCAAAAAAATGTGCATTTGTTTTTTTTTTATGTTTTATTTTTTTCTTAAAGTGAACTTATCCTTTAAGACTATGAATACAGGTTAGTAGTACAAAATCGCTCTGCCTGCATATCTACTTTTGTGGCTTCAGTTAGGCTTTAAGTGATAACATTTTCATTCATAGCTGAAGAGCTCTTAGTTACACCACCTTATACAAATGAAATATGCACGGATGAACCTAAATGGTCATATAAGTAAAAATTCCAGAAATTTCATTAGGTGTAAAAATGCTTATATAGAACATAATGTCTATTTCATATGAAGCTAGATGTTAAATGCAAGATCTCAGTGCCATAAATAACAGGTCTAAAAGACTCTACTGCTACAGTGTATGATGGTTCTTTAATCTCACAATTAATTGTTCATTTGAATGTATTTAAATATATTTGAATAGATTGAATCCAGTGTTGTAAGAACAGCACAGTGACAGCTCGCATTTAATGTAATTACCATCCATTTGTCTGTGGTGGTTGGGGTTAATTAATATAGATGTTCAGTTATTGCTGGAAAGAGATATTGATAGTGATATCTGTAATAGGTGATCCCAGGGGAATACACTGTGTTTTTCGGGATGCTGGGATACAAACCATTTAACGTATTATAGTTTTATATATCATATATATTAATAAAAAATTAGAAAATTCATGTGCCAGGTTAGACTTGGCCTTCATGAGTCTAATGCCGCGTACACACGGTCGGAATTTCCGATAGAAACAATCCGATGGGAGCTTTTCAACGGATTTTCTGACCGTGTGTATGCCCATCGGTCTTTTTCTGTCTGAATTTCTGACGGACTTTGGATTGAGAACCTGTTCTCAATTTTTCCGACGGAAAACTTTTCTATCGGATTTTCCGATCGTGTGTATGCAATTCCGACACGCAAAATTCGGACACATGCTCAGAAACAATTCGACGAATGCTCGGAAGCATTAAACTTCCCTTTTATAGTGATGTCGAACGTGTTTTATGCCGCTGTGTTACTGACCGTCGGAATTTGGTGTGACCGTGTGTAGGCAAGACAGTTTGAGCGAAAATTCCGTCGGAATTCCGACGGGAAAACCATCAGAGCTTTTTCCGACGAGAATTCCAACCGTGTGTACCTGGCATTAGAAATTCACTGCTGGATTGTTTTTTTTTTACTTTGTGTAGCCAGGTGCTGGGCTACAGCAATATGGAGATGGAGACGTTGCCCTTTATTCTTCACTCCCTTTACTGAGATACTGATGTTATGCTGCACCATTCTCCTTCAGCCAGCAGGGGGAGGGCTAAAGCCAACCAAACCCATAGACTTCTATGCAGAGCACTGAGAATCCTGTGAGTTGTAGTTTGGGACAGCAGCCATAAAATGGATGCACTATAAAGGTCAAAGTACAGATCACAATAGGCACTGTGCAGTATGAGTGGAGAGATCTTTTTTTTTTTTAACTGCCTAGGAAAGTTCTTTCTCTTGGGAGTTAGAGGGAGAGCACCTCTGTCTGGATATTCACCTTCCAGCGGGAGACCATACCAGCGGAGTAGGGACACCCTATACTGTACCTATACTGCATGCATGCTAACTGGGACCAGCGCTGTATTTTGGCCTAGGCCAATAAGGCCATGGCCTAGGGTGGCACTTTGCAGGGGGGGGGGGTGGCAAAAAAGCTGGCACTGCATGAAAAAAAGCCCCCGAGCCCCTACTGCGCTGCCAACCAGCGCAGTGCGAGCGTCATCAGGGCAGGCAGAAGGAGCCGCTCCGCCAGTGAGCTGGGTCCTGCTTCAATCCAGAGGCGGCATAAGGTCACTTGCAGCAGCAGAGGAGGGGTCTGCATGAGTGGGAAGTCCGGGCACGGCAGGCAGATGAGGATGCTGTACGTGCCAGTGGGCGGCGGGAGGCAGAGTTTCTGGCTGTCTGTGCGGGGGGGGGGGGGGCAGGGAGATCTACTTGAGGAGAGGAAGATGCTGAGAGGAGTGGTCGGGAAGATATCAGCACCAACAAAGATGGCACCAGGTGAGGCTGACAAGACTGCACAGAACAGAGGTGACAGGCAGGGACAGCTTGCTCTGTATCCTTTTACATACAGGCTACCTTTGCTTGATAATGAATAGATGTCTCTGGGTGAGGTGAAATACTGGTGCTCAGGTGTTGCTGGCCACATGGTGGGGCCTGAGTGTTGCTGGCGACATGGCGGTGTCCGGGTGTTGCTGGCAACATGGCAGTGCCTGGGTGTTGCTGGGACATGGCAGTGCCTGAGTGTTGCTGACAGGATGGCAGTGCCTGGGTGTTGCTGGCAGCATGGCGGTGCCTGGGTGTTGCTGGTGGCATGGCTGTGCCCGGGTGTTGCTGGCAGCATGGCAGTGCCCGGGTGTTCCTGGTGCCATGGCGATCCCCGAGTGTTGCTGGTGACATGGTGGTGCCCGGGTGTTGCTGGAAGAATGGCGGTGCCCGGGTGTTGCTGGCAGTATGGCGGTGCCCGGGTGTTGCTTGCAGCATGGTGGTGCCCAGGTGTTGCTGGGGACATGTGTGTGTATGTATGTTACTCTTGCCCCTAATCCTGTACAATCACAACTGCTCGTTCATAATTTCGGTTAGGACTGACTCTTCTCTGAAAGCAATCCATGCTCGGATCTCTTTTCAGAGGAATTTTACATGCAGTGAAGAGGCAATATGTTGCCTCCGCAATGCAGGTTTTAACCCCTTAAATGCAGTATCACAGTGCTGTACTGCGTATAATGCACATGGTTGCAGGTTGGTTGGCCCCATTCACCTGGGGGTATACTTCCTGCCATGCCATGTATGCAGTCTCTGACCATCCCTTGTGCTATGCCCGCAGTCTCTGACCATCCCTTGTGCCATGCCCCCAGTCTCTGACCATCCCTTGTGCCATGTCCGCAGTCTCTGACTGTCCCTTGTGCCATGCCCACAGTCTCTGTGGACCGCGATGTAAGGGGTAGCTCTGTGGACTCTTTTGTAAAGAAAGGGCTATGGTTATAAGAGACACCCTTAAATCAGAATTTCCTATTACACCAGAGTCTGCCGCCGTCCCTTTTACATCAGAGTTCTCCTTGACATTGGGGTGTGGCCTTGACAGGAAGGGGTGGGTCATATTTAAATTAGGAGTGCACAAGATTAGTCAAACCTAGTGCAGCACAAAACCTAAATACACCACTGCCTGGGACTGTCGTGCACCAAGGCTCTTAAAGGGCCCCAACTGTTGCCAGCAGAAGAACATCTCAAAGTGCTTCCCCTCCTGTAATATTTATTCTGCAACCTACCTTTGTTCCCCTGCCCCCTCCACTATCATCCTCTACCACTAATCTCCTCCTTCTTTTTGGGCAGTGCATACCCAGTCTGTCTAATGCCGCGTACACACGAAGGGACAATCCCCGGGATTATCCTCTGGACTGAAGTCCAGCGGATAATCCCCTCGTGTGTGGGCGCCGGCGGACTTTTTGGCGCCAAAGTACGGCGGACTAAAGTTTCAAGTTTTGTTTTCAAATTATCCGCTGGACTTGGAAGTCCAGCGGACAATCCCGCCGTTAGTGGGCAAGTCCGCGGGACTTTTGAAATGAAGGGACTTGCCGCTCATCGGCAAGTCCGTTCATTTAGCACGTGACTTCAGGTTACGTAGCTAGCGTAGGCAGTTACTGCCGCCGCGCTAGCTCCGTGACCTGGCATGGATTTAAAGGGAATCCCCACGCCGAAAAAACGGCGTGAGGGTTCCCCCCAAATCCATGTCAGACCCTCATCCGAGCACGCAGCCTGGCAGGCCAGGAAAGGGGTGGGGACGAACGAGCGCCCCCCCCCTCCTGAGCCGTACCAGGCCGCGTGCCCTCAACATGGGGGGTGCCCTGGGGAAAGGGGGGCCGTGCGGCCCCCCCACCCCAAAGCACCTTGTCCCCATGTTGATGAGGACAAGGGCCTCTTCCCGACAACCCTGGCCGTTGGTTGTCGGGGTCTGCGGGCGGGGGCTTATCGGAATCTGGGAACCCCCTTTAATAAGGGGGCCCCCAGATCCCGGCCCCCCACCCTATGTGAATGAGTATGGGGTACGATGTACCCCTACCCATTCACCTAAGGTGTAAAATGTAAAGTAAAAAAAAACACCCACACTTTTGAAAAAATAGTTTATTGCACTGCTCCGGGGGTCTTCTTCCGTCTTGGGGGTCTTCTCGCCGGACTCCCCCACCATTTACCAAGCTCTTTTACCGAGCGGGGGAAGTCCGGCTACCTTCTTCGTCGTCGCCGCCGTCTGGGGGTCTCGATCCGCCTTCGGGGGTCTTCTTCCGTCTTGGGGGTCTTCTCGCCGGACTCCTCCCCTCTCTTCTGCTCTTTTACCTAGCTCTTTCACGAGGGGAGGAGTCCGGCTACCTTCTTCGTCGTCGCCGCCGTCGTCTGGGGGTCTCGATCCGCCTTCGGGGGTCTTCCGGGGGTCTCTTCTGTTCTTGCGGCGGTCGTCGTCTTCCGCGCCGCCGGCGCCTTCTTCTTCTTGTCCTCCTTCTTGTCCTTCTTGTTCTTCTTCTTCTTCCGATGTTGACCCGACGCTCTCTCTGCCCGGAATGCCTGTGCCGCTCTGCGCTCGGACTTATATAGGGACATGGGCGACAGGGTCACATGTTCATGTCACATGGTGACCCCGCCCCCTTGCGATGTCACAGTCCCAGCATCCTCCGGGACTGTGACAACACAAGGGGGCGGGGTCACCATGTGACATGTGCATGTGACCCTGTCGCCCATGTCCCTATATAAGTCCGAGCGCAGAGCGGCACAGGCATTCCGGGCAGAGAGAGCGTCGGGTCAACATCGGAAGAAGAAGAAGAACAAGAAGGACAAGAAGGAGGACAAGAAGAAGAAGGCGCCGGCGGCGCGGAAGACGACGACCGCCGCAAGAACAGAAGAGACCCCCGGAAGACCCCCGAAGGCGGATCGAGACCCCCAGACGACGGCGGCGACGACGAAGAAGGTAGCCGGACTCCTCCCCTCGTGAAAGAGCTAGGTAAAAGAGCAGAAGAGAGGGGAGGAGTCCGGCGAGAAGACCCCCAAGACGGAAGAAGACCCCCGGAGCAGTGCAATAAACTATTTTTTCAAAAGTGTGGGTGTTTTTTTTTACTTTACATTTTACACCTTAGGTGAATGGGTAGGGGTACATCGTACCCCATACTCATTCACATAGGGTGGGGGGCCGGGATCTGGGGGCCCCCTTATTAAAGGGGGTTCCCAGATTCCGATAAGCCCCCGCCCGCAGACCCCGACAACCAACGGCCAGGGTTGTCGGGAAGAGGCCCTTGTCCTCATCAACATGGGGACAAGGTGCTTTGGGGTGGGGGGGCCGCACGGCCCCCCTTTCCCCAGGGCACCCCCCATGTTGAGGGCACGCGGCCTGGTACGGCTCAGGAGGGGGGGGGCGCTCGTTCGTCCCCACCCCTTTCCTGGCCTGCCAGGCTGCGTGCTCGGATGAGGGTCTGACATGGATTAGGGGGGAACCCCCACGCCGTTTTTTCGGCGTGGGGATTCCCTTTAAATCCATGCCAGCTTGCGGAGCTAGCGCGGCGGCATTTACTGCCTACGCTAGCTACGTAACCTGAAGTTACGTTCGAAATGAACGGACTGCTCCGTGTGTGGGCAAGTCCGTTCATTTTCAAAAGTCCCGCGGACTTTTGGCCGGCGGATTATCCGCTGGAGAAGTCCGTGCGTGTGTGGGCAAGTCCACACCCTCGGAAAGTCCAGCGGACCTAGCCGGAAAGTCCCGCGGGATTGTCCGCAGGACTAGGTCCGCCGGCAAAAGTCCGTACGTGTGTACGCGGCATAAGACTAGCATTTCCACTATAAATGTGCTCTGGCAGTATAGTTGCAGCACTAGGTAGATTAACTTTTACTACTGAGTGCTGCTGCACTTGAGGTGGCCTTGCTACTATTTATGCTGATCTGGATGCCAAATTCCATCTTATGCCTAGTCTTTACTGTTAATGACTTTGCATGCTACATTTTGTTATTGCCATTGTTTATCTATTGTATTCTTGCCTAGTTACAACCATTTTGGGTGACAATATATTCCGTTTACATTTACCTGGATTTGTGACTATTTTCTACTGGGTAATAAGTATTACTTTCAGTGATTTCCTGTGATATTGTGCATTGGTACACTCAACCTGGTGTGTTAGAGGGGCTGAGGTCTTTGAAAAAGGTTGAGGCAAAGAACAGATGACCCATCCTATCCAGCGACTCCTATGGGGGTAGCGCTACAAGGTATTAACCTTTTCTCTTTTGC
Organism: Lithobates sylvaticus; assembly: GCA_028564925.1. Classification (NCBI taxonomy): domain Eukaryota; kingdom Metazoa; phylum Chordata; class Amphibia; order Anura; family Ranidae; genus Lithobates; species Lithobates sylvaticus. The sequence continues at coordinate 146,754,912 of CM053035.1, read as the reverse complement.
TTTTCCTATTTATGTCTGCTGATCAGCGCTGTTCACCACTTTGCTACTAGAGGCTTTTCTTCCCTGACTTTTAAGCCCTGACCACCTGTTTTCAGCCAGTCCAATAAGAATAACCCTAATATCAGGATAGTAAATCAGTCTTCTATGTCCATCAGCCACTCTGAGCGGCGTTCATATCCTCATTGCACCTACCCTGCAACAATTGACCAGTGGCAGTGGGCCCATGATGAGCATCCTTGTTGCTATTCAGTGGGTTTCTCTGTCTGCAAGCCCTTCTTTTCCGCCTTGGATTTCTTTTGCTGACCTCTGTTCTGGTTAGTGATTACTGTTTTGGATTACTACCTATCTTGACCTCAGACTGTTAATTCATCTACACCTAGCTACTGCCCCGTGTCCTCAGATCTTCTGCATGATGCTTTCCCGCTTCCAGCCCCGACTTCAGAAGAGTTTACTGGGTCACTCTTGCTCACAGCCGGTCCTGACCTTGGACTGTCCCATGGATACTCTCTAGTGGTGCCAAGGCCCTGTCCAACCTTCCTCAGGGATACAGGTACCCTTTCCTGTAATATTCACCCAGTTCCAGTGTTGTGTGTAATAAAACCTGGGGCAACCGAAAACTGGTAGACCTGCTTGCCTTAAGTTAACAGAGGTTGCTATAAAGAGAAGAAACACTTACTAGCTATAGTTCCTGACCTGGACATAGGGTTGAGTATTAAACTTAACTGTTACTGTCACTGGACAGGGTGATGGCATTAGTCAGGGTTTTGTTTCTCCTGTAATGCAAACCTGTTACTTACCCACTCTGGACTAAAGGTTCACTTCAAAGTCACCAGTAAAGGCTGGTTGGAGCTGTTAAGTTCTGTGTACCTGAAGATTTATGTGGAAACCGTTAGCTTCTGACCTCTCCTTTCTTTATCTCTTACTACTGTCTGTTCTGCCCTGTGTGGAAGGTTATTTCTGTGTTGTTTACAAAAGAGAAAAAACACCATTCTCAAAATAAAATCTGATTTAAAACAACTTTGAATATGTTTTTTTTTATTGTGAAGCAAACAACAAATAGGACAAATTAACCTAAAAAGTCAATGTGCATAACTATTCACCCCCCTAAAGTCAATACTTTGTAGAGCCACCTTTTGCGGCTATCACAGCTCCAAGTCGCTTTGGATAAGTCTCTATGAGCTTGCCACATCTTACCACTGGGATTTTTGCCCATTCCGCCTTGCAAAACTGCTCCAGCTCCTTCAAGTTGGATGGTTTGCGCTTGTGAACAGCAATCTTTAAGTCCGACCACAGATTTTCTATTGGATTGAGGTCTGGGCTTTGACTAGGCCATTCCAACACAATTACATGTTTCCCCTTAAACCACTCAAGTGTTGCTTTAGCAGTGTGTTTGGGGTCATTGTCCTGCTGGAAGGTGAACCTCCGTCTTAGCCTCAAATCACACACAGAGTGGTACAGGCTTTGCTCAAGACTATCCCTGTATTTAGCACCGTCCATCTTTCCCTCAACTCTGACCAGTTTCCCAGTCCCGACTGATGAAATGGATGGTGTTCTTTGGGTGATGTGATGTGTTGGGTTTGTGCCAGACATAGCATTTTCTTTGATGGCCAAAAGTTTAATTTTAGTCTCATCAGACCAGAGCACCTTCCTGTATACATTTTGGGAGTCTCCCACATGCCTTTTCGCAAACCCAAAACGTGCCATTTTGTTTTTTGCTGAAAGTAATGGCTTTCTTCTGGCCACTCTGCCATAAAGCCCAACTCTACGGAACTTTGCAGCACCTCCAGGGTTACCTTAGGTCTCTGTGCTGCCTCCCTGATTAATGCCCTCCTTGCCCAGTCCGTGAGTTTTGGTGTGCGGCCGTCTCTTTTTATGGGCTTCATAACAAAGGGGGTGAATACATACGCACGTGCCAATTATCATTTTTTTATTTCTGAAAAATAGTTTTATGTATATATTTTTCTAATTTTACTTCACCAACTTACACTATTGTGTTCTGATCCATCACATATAATTCTGATTAAAAAAACATTGAACTAAAGGCTGTAATGTAACAAAATAGGTAAAAAGCAAAAGGGGTGAATACTTTTGCAAGGCACTGTATGTGTGTATGTAGCTGTTTGTCTAAAGTTCAGCTTTAAGTGGACTTTTCCCTGTAGTTATTTTACCCTTATTTGCCTGATTATTTGCCATTTAAAGACTAAACCCCCAGCTCTTTCCAGATGCCCTCAAAGATGTCATTGAATCTGTGAATTGTTAGGATATCAAACTATTTGCCGTAAAAACATGCAGTTTTTGTGTATCAAACAAAAGGAAGATTAGCACGGTAAGCTAAAAAAATAAATGCCAAATGATAGGTTTCTGGGTAGGTTTCTCATTAAAAACATAATTGCAGGGTTTCCAAGGACCGACATCCTTCTGACTTAAACAACAAAAAATATATGCATAAATAGATTGACCGTAACGAGGTCACAATGTATGGTTCTTCTAATGGTAGTGAAAGGGGCGAGGTTTACTGTGATGTTATCTTTTATCTGTCACAGGAGATAGGGAAAATAGCTCATTAGAATACCCTGAGATAGAAAGCAAGACATCTCATTAGCTTCCTGAAGGCACCATAATGAAGATGGCCATGGTAAGATCGGAATTAGAGGCGTATCACTAGGTCTAATCCAGGAGACAAGGATGCAAAGTTTCTCACTAACATCTCCCAGGGGAGCAATGGCTCCTGTTAGGAAGTGTTTGCAGCTCGACCTTAAAGGGAAACTTTTGTTATTCACAAACGGATGTACAAAACTGGGCTGATATCAAATAATTCACAAACTCTGCATGGCAAATACAGTGACCTATAAAAAAGGTTAAATCTAATATTTCACAATTTTTGAGGGGAATTATCAGGTGCAACAGTCTTGTCTATTGCAAAGCTGCTCTGATCATTTTCCCCACTCTATATATGTTGGTTGCCTTTTGAAGCTAAAAAAATAAATTGAAGCTATTGTTTTATTGTGTTTTCACATGTATGAGATTTGATTGACCCTAAAAGAAGAAAGAGATTTTATATGTACCTGGTCTGTTCAAATTTCCTTGATCTTTTTCTCTCTACCTAAACAGTGATTAGAGTTGAAGTGTATCAAAACGCAAAAACAAATATTTAATATATTGCAACCTATCAGTCCTTAGATGTGGAGGCTGCATTTGCTTTAGGCCATTTTCTCTTTATTTTACCCTTATATTTTGCAAATAATACACTTTCTGTCCTGAGTGGCTAAGCTCACTCTTTCACTGTATTGGAATGTGTATAGATCTAAAAAACATTATACACATAAACATTTTCCCCCTTTTTTAAGAAGTAATCACGTTCCCTCTGTTCTCAGCTGCATAAGAGCTGGGGGAGGAGAAACAGTAGCACACTGATCTTTCTAGTAAAAGTCTGTTTGTGGAGGGGGGGGGGGGGGTCCGGACAAGTCTTATCATTGGAGGAAAGCACACTGAGTAACCAGCATAGCTAGAGAACTGACCAAGGGTTCTGTGAGTAGGAGTGGAGAGAGACACCTGTTTAGAGTGCTGCACGTTGGATGGAAGCTTCTAGATAGCCGGGCTGGGTGCTAACCCTTGGGTTGAAGACCCCTGGGAGGACCCCCAGACCACAAGATTTCCTTAGAAGAGCCACAACATCTACCCTGGGGAGTCAATTGGTTTAAGAGAGGAGGATCCCTAGAAGAAGCCGAAATTTGCGGTCTGAGAGAAGCATCAGCTGGGCTAACCATAGGATAGCTTATTCAAGCCATTGGATTTTCACCAAAAGTATCCACATATGCTGTTACCTTAAAGCAGTAAGGTGAGAGGTCAATTAGCACAGAGGTGTCACTACACTGAAAGAAGAGACACTAGACACACCTGTTTTTATGTTCTGCACGCTTAATCCCCAAGCACTTCTCTGATATTAGTTATATTGTTTTTATATTTATATTGTTTTTTAGGATTTATTACGCTGATTATTTACTGAGTCACGTTGTTTATGTTCATCACCAGCACTTATTGTTGTTTTTCTCCATCTTAAGATTTGTATATGCTAGGAGGGGTATGGTTTAGTCGTTTAGTCACGCATCTATATTTTAGGCATTTATGGTTTTATATACTTGCTTCACCTTTCCACATTTATGCACTTTTAATAGCGCAGCACCATTTTTGTTGTTTTACTGTTTAATCTTAAGTCTCTGTATGTGGGTCCGCTTCCATTTTTTGAGGTATTGCTACACAAGAGTGTGACAAATATAAAATAAATTAAAAAAACAAGAAAGAACAAAGGACCACCTGGTAGTGTTCTGCATTTGAACCATTTAAATCTCCAGCAGCTATCAAATACTGCATAGTCAGTTTTGGGAGTAATGACCCATTAATAGTATTAGAATCACTTCTCTTCTTATTATTCCAGGAGTTAAAGTGTTAGTTTGTCTTATTAGGCTAAGCAAGTAGCCCTTCTTTATCGATTTGTATGTGGCTATTCCATACTTTAACACCCCCTTCCAAACTGTTTTCTCTTCCTCCTCCACACCCACCTGCCACATTGTTCACTACATTGTCAAGCAGCATTCAGAACATTATATAAAAGAAGGACGTAGGGAAAAATCTGTCCTCGTATTTCATCCAGGAACATTGATATCTGTATAAACAAGGGAATTATTTCCAAGCATCTTGTTATCAGGGGAACTCATGGCTAGCGCATTAGTAGAGAAAGCAAGACTGGAATGGAACATGGTAAACAGCACAGATTAGTGCCGAGAAGAGCATTTCCTCACTACCAGAGTCACATCCCTCATCATAATTGCAAGTAAGGACACGTCTTTTTCCTTCTGTCTGTGCTTTCTATTACAATGACTGGACGGCTACTAACAGGATGCCATTCTAAAGACGAGAATGCAAACAACAGATTCTCATAATGTTAACAGCTCTGTGAATTGTATCCGTGGGAATATAAATCTACTTAAGTCTGGGAGTCTAGTGAAATAATCAGAGTCTAGAGTAAATTAACCTTCATCTCTTCCAGCTCCAAAATAACTACAAACTGGTATAATCCCTGTTGCATTTTTGTGTTGAGCCCCCATGCCCATACATCCATGGTGCGCAGACAGTCAATGACAAAAAAATCCCTGGTGTAGAAAAGTAGAAAAACTTTCAAGTGAAAGTTTTACCAATAATGCAAGTGTGCCATCCAAACATATGAAAAGATGATTTCTGGGACATTGGCCCAGGACCATACTGGCAGAAGTTGCAGCCAGCACTTGGCCCATATCTTTGGGGTCAGTATGCTCACCATTTTGCTCCATCATCAATAACATTCCATGCTAAGGCAGGTTTACTACATAAATGCACATTAACGTAACCACGCAAACTTAATTGTAGTGGATACTTCTAAGGAGTGGGCCAACACATCTGCTGTTAGGATCAAGAACATATATTGCGCTGTATATTCATGCACCTATAAGTCTCTGATTTCACTCAAGCCAATACACCAATGTACCCTTATGGATCACAACATTTCTTAAAGTCATATTAAATTATTACCAGTGAAAGGTCATGTTTAGGGTACCAGCCAAAGCCCTTGGAATCATCTGTACTACTTTTGGTTATGGGACAGCATGTGACCTTCTCCTCCTTCTACCAGTATGATCTGCATGAGGTTGGAATGGCTATCCCCGAGGACCAAACACTGTCACATGGGGCCACGAAGGAGATCCTTGTAATAAGGCCATGTGTAAGCTCCAACACAGAGTCTATACAAGACTTTCAACTATTGACAGTTTACGAACAGGGCAGCAGGTTAAAACACAGAAGGTAATTACTAGTAGTAGAGGTAGTGGGTTATAAATAGAACCGTTTTCTTTGCTCTGAATGTGAAAAAAAAAAAGGATGTAATTTTAAAGTAGACAATTGGGAGTTTTCTTTATGGCCCTCTTACAAGGAAGCCTTTACTGAGATAAACATAGAAGCTGCCATTGCTGATTAGGGATGGGGTTTGGGTTTACAGCTACTATGGGTTCACAGTCAATTCTGCACATTTCAGGTGTGCAGACCCTGCAAAATAATGTGGGAATTTGTCACAGTAACCATAATGCACTGCCTGGCCTATGAGCTTAGGTCAAGTAACACCCATGATGAATTATTGAAAATGAAATGAAATGATTTGGATATAATTGGGGATACAGGAATGGCAGGGAGTTCCAGGAATGTGTGGTTATAATCTGAAGTGTTTTGTGCAGGTATTATATTTCTAAAGCCTGGTATACACTACAGCTCTGGTCGGGAACCGCTGTACTTACCAAAGTTAGTCCAGTTATCTCCCCCGCTAAGCTTTTGTGTTACATAGTAGGTGAGGTTGAAAAAAGACACAAGTCCATCAAGTCAAACCTATGTGTGTGATTATATGTCAGTATTATATTGTATATCCATCTATGTTGTGGTCGTTCAGGTGCTAAATCTAATATTTCTTTTAAACCATCGATGCTCCCCGCTGAGACCACCGCCTGTGGAAGGGAATTCCACATCCTTACTGCTCTTACAGTAAAGAACCATCTACATAGTTTAAGGTTAAACCTCTTTTCTTCTAATTGAACGTGTCTTGTTAAACTCCCTTCCGTGGAAAAGTTTTATCCCTATTGTGGGGTCACCAGTACGGTATTGGTAAATTGAAATCATATCCCCTCTCAAGCGTCTCTTCTCCAGCGAGAAATAAGTTCAGTGCTCGCAACCTTTCCTTATAACTAATATCCCCCAGACCCTTTTTTAGCTTTGTTGCCCTTCTTTGTACTCACTCCATTTCCAGTACATCTTTCCTGAGGACTGGTGCCCAGAACTGGACAGCATACTATAGGTGCGGCCGGACCCGAACCTTGTAGAGCAGGAGAATTATCGTTTTATCTCTGGAGTTGATCCTCTTTTAAATGCATGCCAATATTCTATTTGCTTTGTTAGCAGCAGCTTGGCATTGCATGCCATTGCTGAGCCTATCATCTACTAGGACCCCCAGGTCCTTTTCCATCCTAGATTCCCTCAGAGGTTCTCTCCCCAGTGTATAGATTGCATTCATATTTTTGCCACCCAAATGCATTATATTACATTTTTCTACATTAACCACATGCCGACCGGGCCATAGCCGAAAGACGGCTACAGCACAGTCGGCTTATTCTGGATGGACGTCCGTGGGACGTCCTCACAAAATCTTGCTCCCGCGCGCCCCCTGGGGCATGCACTCGGGAACATCCGTCCAGAGGACCCGGCCCATCATGGATAATGGTAAACCATGTGATTGCTCCGTCAAATGACCAAGCGATCACATGTAAACAAACCGGCGCCATGACGCCGGTTCCTCTCTCCACTCTCTGTACCGATCGGTACAGTGAGAGGGGAGAAGGGGAGAGATGGCAGCAGCCCTGTGGGCTGGATGTGTAGTGTCCACAGTGCTGCTCAGTGGCAGTACTGTTCAACAATGTGCAATACTCTGCCAACACTGTGCAATACTCGCCAATACTCTGCAAATACTCTGCCAATACTCGCCAATACTCACCAATACTCTGCCAATACCCTGCAATAAATTTTAATAGAAACAAAGAATTATTTTTTTTTTTAATTTTCCCCAAAAAATTACAAAAATTACAAATTAAAAAAAAACTCACCATACCTCTTACTAAATACCTTGGGCACTCTACTTTCCAAAAAAAGGGTAATTTGGGGGATATTTGTAGTCTATAACTTTCCTACAGACTAAATAATAGAAATAGATTGAACTCAATTCGCAAAACACATATTGGTTGCCATCATCCCCATAAACCATATAGGCTACATGAAATAATTTTATGAATTTATTTTACAAAGTTGAAAAGCATACAGACATTTTAAGAAAAAGTTCTTTAAAAACAATATGACAAATGGTACAAAATGATATGCATATCTGAAGAGGGTGAAGGTGAAGAATTCCGACGCGTTTCCAAATGGCTGAAAGTATGCCTATCTTCCGCAGGGAATTATAGTCACCATCTACAGAATATCAAGACATGTCAATTATATAAAGAAAGAAAAACTTCCATACCCCATTTTCACATAGAGTAGAGTAGAGTAGTAGTAGTAGTAGAGAAGCATATATTGCATAAGAGTATACAAAAATACTCAATATGTATAAATATTATACTATGAATAATACACTTACACTTACAAGAAAGGGTGTCCAAATGCTGGCAAGGGACAAAGGTCACATTCCCAAACTCTCTACAAGACGGTACGAATGAAAAGAAATTTCTTTTCCATATATCTAATGGCATAGAGACCTAAAACCACCAATGGAGAAAAAAGGGGAGTGTATGAAACACCTGGATGGGATTAAGTAAAATTAAATTTAAAGAGAGCGTGGCAATCTTGGGAAGAGAACCCCCAAGATATCACACATTTGTCCCATAAAAATAACTCACCATGAAGTCTATGAAGAAAGGGTCCAAGGTGGAGAAGTTCCAGGAGAAAACTCCAAGATGTCCCAGAGGTGGAGAGCAGTTCACACAGCACAATGCTGTGGAGCGGAATGACGCCATATACCATCTCAAGCGTCCTTTTATAGATGGAAAAACCCCTGTCCCGCCCCAGTGGGTGTACCCAGATGACGTCAGACGCAAAGGCGTCTGGCGTCATCATGTATGGACCCGCCTCTTGGGCTGCGTCCTATCCCTAATAGGAAGGGAAAATCCAGGTGAGATGGACAATGTGGATGGGTGCGCGCGCGCGCCGCCAACCGCATCCCAGGGAGCGCCGCGCATAAGACGTCAGAAGACGTCCCTGCCTCTACCAGCAACATCGCGCATAGTGATGTGCGCATGCGCGATGTAAGAAACCCAGCCAGAAATGGTCTGTCTGTAGCGCAGGCGCCTGATGTAAAGGTGCACCAGCGCAGGGTGATCTGCATGGGAAAGGGTCGTAAGCTGCCCGGAGCGCAGGCAACCGCACAAGTCACCCAAACCACAACTATCCCCCCTTGCCCAAATCTGGACAGTGAGGGGGGGACATGGAGAAGGAGACAACTGGGAAATAGGTCCCCCAAATCCCCAAATGAAACGGAAATTATTCCGCGCCAGATTGAATTAGTGTGGGGATGGAGGATCTAAGCTGGGAGGGAGTTGATATTTGCGTGGGGGTAAGAAAAGGGGGTAACCCACCATCCAAGGCGCCATCGCCTAATAGGGGCCCAGGCGCATTGGTAGGTGAAGACCCCACATCCCCCAAAGCAAAGCAACATGGAGGACTAAGACTACTGGCAAGACAAAAGCGGGGAATAAATATCTGGGGACCAGAAAATAAATTCCTGAACCCCAGAATAACCCCTACCCCAAAAGATCCAAGATGACCTCCAAACCATCTAAGATGGAAAATGAAGGGGCTGCCCCCCTAAAAATAAAAAATCCCGCGATACCCGTAATCACGGGATAGGGAGACTATGGGTCTGTTTGGGGTTAAGCTGCCAGGTAGGGAGTAAGGGGAGGACACTCGGAAACCCCTGCCAAGCAAAAAATTGAAACATCAATATTTCTATTACTCGGTGAGTGAAACTCCCCAGAGGCAAAACCATTTACATTTGTGGAATCAAAACATACATTTACAGATATTGTCCAACATGGACAGATATAGAAAAACCCCATAACTGAACCCTTCACCCAGCCCAGTAAATTCTCAAAGATAGAGACAGAAAGTATAAAAGGGAAACCCCCCTAAATTGATGGACCTACAGATAAAGGAAAATAGAGAAAGAGTCATATAAATAATGATTGTTGTTCTAGATTGGCTGAATAAAAGGAGCCCAAAGCCCTCTCCAACAGACATTTCACTGTTCTTGACAGATTGCACATTCCAATTAGAGGAGGAGATTGGAACAAGGTTCTTCTTCAACGGGAAATGCGTTGGATTAGAACCTTGAAGGCAACCACGCCACCAGGCTTAAACGAGGTGGAAAGCTTTAGACCATTTTTGGATGGCTACAGCTCGGGAAAAACTGATTGAAATGTCTGTTGGAGAGGGCTTTGGGCTCCTTTTATTCAGCCAATCTAGAACAACAATCATTATTTATATGACTCTTTCTCTATTTTCCTTTATCTGTAGGTCCATCAATTTAGGGGGGTTTCCCTTTTATACTTTCTGTCTCTATCTTTGAGAATTTACTGGGCTGGGTGAAGGGTTCAGTTATGGGGTTTTTCTATATCTGTCCATGTTGGACAATATCTGTAAATGTATGTTTTGATTCCACAAATGTAAATGGTTTTGCCTCTGGGGAGTTTCACTCACCGAGTAATAGAAATATTGATGTTTCAATTTTTTGCTTGGCAGGGGTTTCCGAGTGTCCTCCCCTTACTCCCTACCTGGCAGCTTAACCCCAAACAGACCCATAGTCTCCCTATCCCGTGATTATGGGTATCGCGGGATTTTTTATTTTTAGGGGGGCAGCCCCTTCATTTTCCATCTTAGATGGTTTGGAGGTCATCTTGGATCTTTTGGGGTAGGGGTTATTCTGGGGTTCAGGAATTTATTTTCTGGTCCCCAGATATTTATTCCCCGCTTTTGTCTTGCCAGTAGTCTTAGTCCTCCATGTTGCTTTGCTTTGGGGGATGTGGGGTCTTCACCTACCAATGCGCCTGGGCCCCTATTAGGCGATGGCGCCTTGGATGGTGGGTTACCCCCTTTTCTTACCCCCACGCAAATATCAACTCCCTCCCAGCTTAGATCCTCCATCCCCACACTAATTCAATCTGGCGCGGAATAATTTCCGTTTCATTTGGGGATTTGGGGGACCTATTTCCCAGTTGTCTCCTTCTCCATGTCCCCCCCTCATTGATCATCATTGTCAGGGGTTTCTTACATCGCGCATGCGCACATCACTATGCGCGATGTTGCTGGTAGAGGCATGAACTCAGTACTAACTTTCCTACAGACTACAGACTAAATAATAAACAATGATTTGGGTTATTTTCACCAAAGAAATGTAGCAGAATTTTGGCCTAAATTTATGAAGAAAGATTATTTATTTAGCAAAAAATAAAAAATAAACAGTGGTGATTAAATGCCACCAAAAGAAAGCTCTATTTGTGTGAAAACAATGATGCAAATTTCATTTGGGTAGAGTGTTGCATGACTGCGCAATTGTTATTCAAGGTGTGACAGCGCTGAAAGCTGAAAATCGTCCTGGGCAGGAAGGGGGTGAAAGTGCCCACTATTGAAGTGGTTGAAGACACCTCTAAAGCATTTAAATTAAAGGATCTGTGTTGTTCCATGTCGCTTTCAAAGTTGCAATATAAAAAATCTGTATGGTATATGAGAAAAAGCCCAGCTTCCCCCATGCCTATTAGCCTTGAAATAGCAGAATTTAATATCAAGATTCACCATTTCTGCCCCTCCAAATTACAAGGAATTTAAAAGCACTCGCGGCTAATGAATTGATGGCTCCTGTAACCCCTCCAATTATCCATACCAGACCCTTATCCGAATTCGCTGCTCAGTTCAGGTTTTGTAGACTTCGAACAGGATTCAGTGACCCCCCCCCCCCCCCTTCACTTTCCCACGTGAATTCACAAGTTAAACCCAAAAAATGCAACCTTCGCTATTGCTGACCTACTTCTAAAAATGCTAGTTACTGGACAAAGGCCTCTATACCCTCTGAGTCACTGACCCATTCCGGGCTCCCAACACCCTAGATGATCTACAGGCGGGATCCAACTTTAATGTTGACAGGGAGTTATTGGGTAAGAAGCTATAACCTCTGTGACATCAGTAACCCAATAACAAAGAGGAATACTTACATATGGGGTGCTAGCCTAATAAGGAAGTATAGTAATTCTTTATTAGGTCAGTGATCTCACACAATGGAGTGCAGGCTTTCTGTTTTGGGTGGCAGGGGAGCTTGCTGATATTTTATTTCTTGAAAGTTAATCAGTATGTTTCCTTTTGGACCACTTCACTATGTAAAATACAAATTCTGTAGCAGCTAAACAGAAAAAGTGTTTCTCCTGCACTCGTGCAGGCGGTATTATTGTAAAATAGTAGAAATTTAGAATGGTAAGTAGTATAGGATGATCATGCGTGTCCTGCTGCCTAAACTGACCAGGGGTGGTCCGAAAGAGGCTGGGTGTAAATGAGGGGATGGAAGGCATGTGATCCAACGCATGAATCAAAGTGATATAATTTATTCATAGTTTATTCATAAACAAAATAGATGAGTACAAAGAAATGACTACGTAAAAGGGAGGTACAGCACCGGGTCCTGATGGATTTTCCTCACCCTATTATAAAACTTTTTCTGAAATACTACTTCCATACCTTACTAGATTTTTCAATGACATGACTAAGGGCACCCCGTTAGGTAACCAACTCAATATGGCATATATAACAGTAATCCCTAAATCAGATAAAGATGTCAGTCAGATAGAGAACTACAGACCTATTTCCCTAATTAATAATGACCTAAAAATATTGACCAAAATATTAGCAAACCGATTAGCGTCCTTTATAGGCATTTATATCCATAAAGATCAGGTAGGGTTTATCCCTGGTAGGCAGGGTCCTGATCAAGTGAGAAGAGCGGTGGATCTGATAACAGTTATGCAATCGCAATGGGAGGGAGGTCATAAACAAGAAGGCATGCTATTATCATTGGATCTTCGGAAGGCCTTTGATTCCGTTTCATGGCCATATCTCTTTGCGGTTCTTAGACGCTGGGGATTTGGGCCGAATATTTTAGGTATACTGGAAGCCCTATATTCTACACCTAAGGCTAGAATCAGACTTCAGGGACTTTTCTCTGACCCCATAGAGATAGCCAGGGGCACTCGTCAGGGATGTCCCCTATCTCCCCTGATATTTGCAATAATGATTGAATCTTTGGCGATAGCCATTCGTAATGACCCAAACATCAAGGGGATCCGTTGTGGTCCAGCAACTCATAAATGCGCACTGTTTGCAGATGATTTACTGCTTTTTGTAACATCCCCAACTTCCTCCTTACCAGAAATATGTGCATTGCTCGATAAATTTGGGTTAATATCAGGTCTTAAGGTGAACATGTCTAAATCTCAGGCTCTTAATGTGTCTCTCCCAGACCCTTTAGTTTCTCAACTACAGGAGAAATATGAATTCAGTTGGAGCATGTCCTCCATTAAATATTTGGGAATTAATATTACTCCCAAGATTGAAAATCTCTACCAAGCAAACTATCCCCCAATGTACCAAAAACTAGAAGCTGACCTTAGGAACTGGGAGTCACATAATATAGCCTGGATGGGCAGAATTAATTCAATTAAGATGACTCTCCTACCTAGACTCCTATATCTGTTTAGATCCCTTCCAATCCCGATCAGAAGGGACCATCTAAAAACCTTTCAAGGCAAACTTACCAAATTTATATGGAATAAAAAAGGACCACGCCTTTCACACCGTACCCTGTTTAATCTTCCCAAACAAGGGGGGCTAGGCCTACCAAACCTTCTTTGGTACTACCAAGCGGCTCGGTTAGCACAGCTCTCAGCTATATACCTTAAAACTGAACAACCGGACTGGATAAAAATTGAAAGTCAAGCAGCTCCTACATTTACTTTGGAAGATTTATTATGGTGTCCTCCCAAGAGTAGACCCCCCATTCTATCTCCAACTCTCTCTCAATCTCTCTCTATGTGGGATTCACTTAGGAGGCTTCCTTCCCTGGTCTCTGAACTACAACCATTGGCTAATTTGTTCTGAAATCCCCTGTACAATCATGGCATGGATATTGATGACTTCAAATGGTGGCTAGACAAGGGGATATATCGCTTAGGACACTTTATATCTTGCACGGGCCCTCTACCTTTTAAACAATTTGTGGAAAAACTGGAGCTCCCTTCTTCGGAAAGGAGTAGATTTCATCAGATCTCCAGTTTCATACACTCCATATGGAAAAATAAATTGAATCCCTTGAGAATTACAGCTTATGAAAGCTGGTGTGAACAAGCCATGGGGCGGAAGGGGGGGATTTCTGTGATCTATGAGTCTCTAGCGTCTAACTCTGATAAACTACCATACATGCTGGCCTGGGAGAAGGATCTACATACTGACTGGGAACTGGTAGACTGGTATGAGAACTATTCTCGATCGATCAAAGGCATTTACAATACCTCTCTCATTGAGGCTAACATCAAAATATTTACAAGATGGTACTTAGTTCCTACAAAATTAGCGGCAATGTATCCTTCCACTTCGCCTCTATGCTTTAGAGGTTGCCAAGGACTGGGCTCTATGATACATATTTGGTGGGAATGTCCCAAACTCCGGGGATTTTGGAATAGGGTCTTCCATATTATTAGAAAAGTTACGGGTTATGCTGTCCCCCAAACACCAGCGATTGCCTTGCTCAATGGATTAGTGCCGCACGTGCCTAAAAACATTAGAAGACTGATTCTATTTATATTAACGGGAGCCAAATTAACCATTGCAAAAGATTGGAAGAAGCCCTCGGTATCTGTATTGTCCATGAAAAGGAAAATTTCATGGATAATGGAACAAGAGAAAATGGTCAGCTCCCTATTGGACAAGACCACACAATTTGAAATCATATGGGATCCCTGGGCTCAGTATCTGGGTATTTCACTGAGGTCAGGCACAGATAGCAATATTAATCGCTGATCTTTGGATCTTTTATAGGACATAAAGGCATCATCTCTTCTTCTTTCTATCTCTTTTCTCTCTCTTCTCAATTTTTAATCTTTCCTTTATATTTTTATTTTGGATATTATTATTATTATTTTTATTATATATATATATATATATATATATATATATATATATATGTATATATTTTTTGACTAGAGTATCTTTCCTTGAATTACCTAGGAATTGACAGGTTTTTTACATTAGTATGTCTTACTAAATATAGGATTTTTTCCTGGGCTTAATCCAGTGAGAACATGATGTTGTATCCATGTTAGAATCTACAATTTTATTTTGTCTGGGCAACTCGAAAAGTTAATAGTATTATATCTTGCTTCTCAGAAGTTATATAGGAAATTCTATTCGTTCGAGGGGGGGGGGGGGGATATCTGCACCTCCTTGGACACAGCTTGATCCCGTTTGGGGTGTCGGAGGGGATGCGGAGTTCCTACCCTTCTTGGAGTGTTCTGGGATATAGCATACAAATGAGTTGTCACAGCTTAAGTTACATACTTATTTCTTACTTTGTTAAATTCTCAATGTCTCATTGGTATGTTAACTAGTCACATTTGTTAGATTTACTGTGAATTCTTCTGTAATGATTTTACTTTGTGAAAATAAAAATCTTAATGAGAAAAAAAAGAAATGACTACGAATTCATTCAAACTAGATTACAAGATATTATCTAATTAATTAATTAATCATTTGCCCTTGTATGGGCATAACTCATTTTTAATGAATATCTTGTAATCTAGTTTGTATGAATTCGTAGTAATTTCTTTGTACTATTATCTATATACTATATCTATTTTGTTTATGAATAAACAATATCACTTTGATTCATGCGTTACATCACGCACCTTCCATCGCCTCATTTCCACTCAGTTAAAAGAGCTGTATATATCTATCTCATCTGTGCATTAATCTGCTTGCCTGTAATTCAACATAAAATGACTGAGAGGACATAGGCTGTATGGTTGAAGTCCTCTTTGCTTGTCTTCAGTAAAGAGACTGCAACCAGTCTGAAAAATAAATGTTTTGGGTGGACAGATCCTTTAAGAAAAATGTAACCTTATTTCTTATGTTTTGCAGTGCATGCTGATCAGTAGTGTGTTCCTTTCACATAAGTTTGGGAATCTAGACATATTTGTGCCTCGCAGTGAACGTCTGGAACAGGTGGCAGAATCATCTATTTTATACAACCATTATGGAGCTGACAAGTTATCTTTGTGACTGTGAAGTTCTTTGACCTTCTTTACATCTTAAATTTAGAATATACCCTTGATTTCTGTTATGATACCATGCAGTATTTTTAGCACAGTTAAATAACAAATCTCGTCAATTTTATTTATTTATTTTTTTCAAATCGGTTTTCAGCCAGCCGTGAATAATGAACTGAATTTGATGAGTCATTTTTGCCCTTTTCATAAGAAAACCGACGTCCTTGGTTCATTTTCTCTATATCATGCACAGAGTTTTGCCGCTTGGAGATGTTTGTACCATGTGTGCTCTCATTGGGAATTATCACCATAGTCTACATTAATTATTTGTTAATATTATATGATGCATTTACTGACGCACTTATATACTGTATAAGCCAAAATGTAGGATTTTTAGCATAGGAGTCCACAGCTCTAGTCTTAGGAGTTCTGTGAAAAAACCATATGTCCAAAATGAACATACAAGAATAAAGAAAAAATTA
This sequence comes from Lithobates sylvaticus, assembly GCA_028564925.1. Classification (NCBI taxonomy): domain Eukaryota; kingdom Metazoa; phylum Chordata; class Amphibia; order Anura; family Ranidae; genus Lithobates; species Lithobates sylvaticus. The sequence continues at coordinate 146,738,510 of CM053035.1, read as the reverse complement.
TAGGGTTTATACAATAATCATTGGGCATATTGTATGGCAAACAACTGCAAACGTTCTCATTGCCACCAGCCTGAATCAAAGATTACCAATAGAACATTGGCATGGTGTACATTTTCTTTATCCCTTTCACCGATCTCCCATTTGCACCACAACGTGTTTTTTTTTTTAATTCTTTACTAATAATCACACAAGAACATGTACATACAAATATCGAAGGTCACATATTCAAAAATGAGGCATTGAAAAAATCGTAAAAAAAGTAAATGTCACAAGAGATGTTAAAATCACGACACCCTAAAACAACTTATTCACTACTTGGTTATTTACCACTTTGACTACTGCAACTCTCTCCTCATTGGTATAAATTAACACAGGCTATCCTCCTTCACTCTATTATGAATGCTGCTGCTAGACTCATACACCTTACTAACCGATCCGTGACAGACAGCTGCTCCTCTCTGCCAATCCCTTCCTCTACTCCACCATATAAAATTCAAAATATTAACCACAACATACAAGACCATCCACAACATCTCCCCCAGCTACATCACTAACCCCATCTGCAGATATAGCCCAAATTGTCCTCTATGCTCCTCCCAAGACCTCCTGCTCTCTAGCTACCTTGTTACCTCCTCCCATGCTTGCCTCCAGAACTTCTCCAGAGCCTTTCCCATTCTCTGGAACTCCCTGCCCCAGTATGTCCAGTCAGCTCCTACCCTGTCCGTCTTTAGACGATCCCTGAAAACTCCCTTATTCAGGGAAGCCTACCCCACCTCCACCTAAGAACTGCACACAGGTCACCTCCATCATATAATCCCCAGCTATTACCTTTTGTACCACCTCGCCCTCCCTTTAGATTGGGATAGGGGCCCTCCTTTTCCTTCTGTATTGAACTGTATTGTAACTGTACTGTCCCCCCTCCACATTGTAAAGCGCTGCGTAAACTGTTGGCACTTTATAAATCCAGTATAGTATTAATAATAGGTGGGAGGAAAAACGTTCTTATTCATCTGTGAGATAAGCAAGGTCTATAATTGATTAAACACTTTACAAACCCTGGGTGTTAGTTTTCAATTGTTATGAAAAGGAGGTTAAAGTATTGGTAGTAGGGAGTAAAGGGGAAAGAAAGGGAAAAAAAAGTTTGGGGGGAGGGGTTTGGGGCGAAGGAGGGCAGGAGAGGGAACAACAAAAAACCTCATAACCTTAGGTGGGGACATCAGATTGGTTGAGTGTGGAGTTCCCTACTGGGGTAAAGAGGTCCGCAGCAGAACTTCCCTTCATCGCATCACAGCAATTTAAGCTAAAAGTGCTCAACTAACACACAAAGGGGTAGCAAAGTAAACCATGTACCAATATCATACCATGAGGCAATATATAATAAAGGTCTGCATTCACAGTTCCAATGCATTTCGGAGTGACCTTGAGGGTCAGAAGAAGGAGGAAGAAGGAATCAAGGTCACTCCGAAATGCGATTACGGGGGAGGAGCCACGTCTTGACGTCACCCGCTGTCATCCTGGATCTTCATGCTAATGGTGTCTGCTCCTATATGCGCTGTTGTAATGAAGCCCTTGTGAGTAGCCATTTGTTCATTAATAAAGCTTTTTAAAGAAAACATCAGTGTGCACTTAGATTTTGGTTCTCTCTTACCATTATACCCCTGGGATGCCGATCGGTGGATCCGTATATTTTTTTGGGGTTATACCCATATGGGACAAGCACTGTTGACCATCTGTTAGTTCACAGATCTACACCTAGAGATGAACGAAGCAAGTGTGCTGGAGGTGGAGGGAAAGTCACCCTTACATTGAAATTTCTCACAGGGATTCTTTGCTTACTGGGACTGTTAGTCCACCTTCTGTTTTTTAGCTTCATTTTGGATTTATATGAACTTTTTTTAGCCCTGATATTGCGCTGCACTCCTTTGTATAATATTGACTTTTGGATTATGTGAAAAATCTTTTAGGGTCCAGCTGCATTTTATTTTTGTCTATTTTCTCTTTGCGCTGATTGTATTTATTTTTATTTAATTAAGAATATGATGCAATTTATTTACAGTATAATCTGTTGCTGGGATCAGTCCTTTATTCGGTGTTAATATAATGAACGTCAAAGCCGCAAGACATTACTGCCATTATGTATGCCTTTTACCGGCTGCTGTAATTGGACACAAGTGACAAATTAGCTGATCAAGACATAACTTTTGCTGTTGTCAAACATTATAAAGAAAATAATATGCAGTAAGTATTTCAGCCCAAGACGCACAATTAGAACCGTGGAGCGCTCTATACATACAACACTTACACCTCTTGTCTAAACAAGACATCAGGACTTGATACACTGTACAAACCCATGTGGTTGCCCTTTTGTATTTACATTTCTGAAAACTGTGTTGAGAAACTACTGGAGCATATACATATTAAAGAAACATTCCAAGCAATTGTACAAACCATTATTACATATATCTATTGAAATTCACTTCAAAATGCGTTATCTGCTCTAGGAACCTGATGAGGTGAAGAGAAACTGGGTCTGCTAAACTAAGGTAATAAGGAGGGTGAATTGAAGTGCAGCTGTGGGCTCTTAAAACTTCCATCAGGTGCAGAAGAATTCAAAACCCCAAAAATGACTTTCTACTCATGTTTGAAGCACAGGTGTACTTAATTTCACCACCATTATCACTTCATTAAATCAGATCACCTGAAATCCCTTTGTCTGTTAGTGAAACTCCAGTTTTGTTGAATTTCCTCAAGGTGAGCTATACAAAGTGCAAGAATTTCTGCAGACTTGATTGCAGAGCCTTACTTTTTTGCTGAAAAAGTGAAATAAGCCTTACCATGTCCCTTTTCAAATAACGGTTAATTGAGAGGTTCCTAATTGACTAAAATAGGACTATAGCCACTGTACAGGGTCCCAGGGATGGGTCCTGGATGGCAGGTGTATTTCACCTCTGAGTTGTGGTCCCTTTAAGGGGACAACTTGTATGCAGTTTGAGTACTCTCACCCAAGTGGGGTGGGGGGTTCTGGGGTAGTCCACTTGGAGAGGACTGATTTATAGTACTCTCGGGATTAGTAAGTCGCTTTGGGACCCGGAATTCAGAGTTTCAGAGAGAGACTTTACGGTGGGAAAAAACCTCCAAACCCTGATTACAGTACTTTGGTTCTGAAGGGGTTAACCTATCTGAAGAGGAGTCCAGAACAGGAACAGGAAACAGCCAGCACCTGTCTATGAGGTGGGATAGAGCAGAACACAGCTGGGTGGTGGTGGAGTGAGCAGTGTGGGCAAGTTTGTTGTTGAGACGTGGTTGCTGAACTGTGGAGACCTCCTATATGGAAACCCTGAGGCAGACAGCAACTTTCAAAAGTTAAGAAACAAATTACTTTAATTTTTTTATCAAAATTTATGTAGTTTGTGTTTGCTATAGCAATTTTTCCTGTTTGGCCATTTAAAAAAAAAAATAAAATAACTGTTTGCTTTTGCCAACATGGCTGGCTGGTGATCCGGGACTTCCACATATAATACCACATTTTAAAATCTCCCATATGATCCTTACAATTATACATATATACAGTAAGTGCAAATTTACCCTTACTAAGTCTTGTTTAATAAAAAAAAAAAAATACCTGATGATCTTGCCAGCCATTGGGTTTTCTTCCAGGAGGGTAACAACAACACAGCTGGGCCTGCAAAAAACTCACTGCAGAATTGTCATCCTCATTGACACCCATATAAGGCTGCCTCGCTATACTCACTGAGGAGGAGTCTCTGGCAGCATAGCCCATTACGAAGCCCTGTATCTGAAGGATTCCTCCTCCTGGTGCTAGAGGACTGAAGATCTCTGCTGCCCATTGGAGGATGTTACATGGCCAAAAAAAAGCAAAAAAAAAGGACTTTGCGCTTACTAGGTGAAGAAAAAACAAGTGAATTTTTTGCAGGTCCAGCTTTGTTGTTACCCTCCTGGAGGAAAACCCAATGGCTGGCAAGATCATCAGGTATTTTTTGTCGCCCGCCCACTGTCAAATGATGGCAGGGCGGGGCGGTGCAGCTCTCATTCTGGGATGACGTCATATGAATGAAGGGCACGCCATGTTGCTAGGACACGGCGCGACCCTGATATCTGTAAAGAGCCATGTCCGTGGCTCTTTAACCATGTGATCGGCTGTGTCCAATCAAAATAAATAAGGAAGTGCTGGTAATTGGCTCTCCTCGCCTCACACTGACAGAGTGTGAGGCGAGCAGAGCCGATCAGCGGCATCTCCTCACAGGGGTACATGTAGGAATGTAATCAGGGCACTGATCATCAGTGCCATTATTACAATAGTGCAACACAGTGTCACCAATCAGTGCCCACCATTGCCCACCAATGCCAGCTAACAGTGGCAGCAATCAGTGCCCACCACTGCCCACAAGTGCCACCAATCAGTGCCGATTAGCGATGCCAGTCAGTGCTGGCATTAAGTGCCACATATCAGTGCTGCCCATCAATGTCTATCACTGCTGTCAATACCCATCAGTGTCGCCCATCAGTGCCACCCATCAATGCCCATCAGTGCCCATCAGTACCACCTATCCATGTCACCTATCAGTGCCACCAATCAGTGCCCACTAGTGCCATCTATTAGTGCTCATCAGTGTCACCTAACTGTGCCCATCAGTTCTCATCAGTGCCACATATCAGTGCCACCTATCAGTGCCCATAAGTGCGGCATATTAGTGCCTCCTCATCAGTGCTACCTAATCAGTGCCCATAAGTGCCACCTCAACAATGCCTACCAGTTCAGCCTATCAGTGCCCATCAGTGGCGCCTCATCAGTGCACATTAGTGAAGGTGAAAAATTACTTAGTTACAAAATTTACTGACAGAAAAAAAGTAAAAAAAAAATTTGTATAGCTCACCTAAAGCCCCATACACACGCGCGGATTATCCGAGGACCAGGTCCGTCAGACCATGTCCGTCATACTTTGTCTGATGTTGGTTTTGCGTACACACGGTCGGACAAAGTTGTCGGAAAATCCGATCATTCTGAACGTTTTTGGTCTTGTAATGTGATCTGAGCATGCGTAGCACTTTGTCCGGTCGGACTACCATACACACGATCGGATTTGGTGTGATCGGACCGTGTTGTCGGCAAATCTTTCCAGCAGGAGATAAGACTTTGTCCGTCGGACAATCCGACGTACACTGTCCGATGGTGCATACACACGGTCTGATTTTTCAACAACATTGTCCGATCGGACAGAATCCATGAAAAAGTCCGACCGTGTGTATGGGGCTTAAGGGAATTAGATTGTTTTTTTTTAACAAAACTGGAGTTTTACTAACAGACAAAAGGGGTTTCAGGTGTGTACACCTGATTTAATGAAGTGATAAGGGAGGTGAAATTAAGTACACCTGTGCTACAAACATGTAAGTAGAAAGTCATTTTTTTTTATTTTGAATTCTTCTGCACCTGATGGAAGTTTGAAGAGCCCACATCTGCACTTCAATTCACCCTCCTTATTACCTTAGTTTAGCAGACCCAGTTTCTCTTCACCTCATCGGGTTCCTAGAGCAGATGAAGCATTTTGAAGTGATTTTTCAATAGATATGTGTAATAATGGTTTGTACATTTGCTTGGAATGTTTCTTTAATACGTATATGCTCCAGTAGTTTCTCAACACAGTTTTCAGAAATGTAAATACAAAAGGGCAACCACATGGGTTTGTACAGTGTATCAAGTCCTGATGTCTTGTTTAGACAAGAGGTGTAAGTGTTGTATGTATAGAGTGCTCCACAGTTCTAATTGTGTGTCTTGGGCTGAAATACTTACTGTGTATTATTTTCTTTTATAATGTTTGACAACAGCAAAAGTTATGTCTTGATCAGCTAATTTGTCACTTGTGTCCAATTACAGCAGCCGGTAATAGGCACACATAATGGCAGTAATGTCTTGCGGCTTTGACGTTCATTATATTCACACCGAATAAAGGACTGATCCCAGAAACAGATTATACTGTAAATAAATTGCATCATATTTTTAATTAAGCTTTTTTTTTTGTTATTTTTATGCATGGTAAAGCTACAAGTAAACAAAGTAATACCAATCAAATTCCACCCTGCTGGAGTAAAACCAGTACAAAATGGATTAAGTGTTTTAGGTTAATTCACTTAGGAATTTCCAAATAAAGTGGACATGTGTTCTTATTACTTATTTACTATTTTAAAGAAAACTTTGGTGAAGATTACTTTGTTGAGATCTGGTCAGATAGGTATCTGACCAGATCTCAACAAGGTAATCTGCACCGAAGTTTACTTTGGTGCAGAGCTCCATGGGAGTGTCACGTACATGGACAGTGTGCCTGATGTGTAGAGGAAGGCCTCTCTTACAGCTCTGGCTCAGGGGCCACCGGTAGTGAGACAGTAGGAATAGCATCCATAAAAACAGGAATGGCATAGAAGAAACCTCACTGCAATTCTTAGCACAAATACCTTTCCTTGGTGCTCCATTGGGGCCCCAATGGCCAGTGGGTGTATGCACTACTGACAAAGGACACCACTCAAGGTGTTGGTCAGTCTGCCCAGAAATCTCTACTGGGCTAAATTTAACAGTAGAGTGGTGTTGAGGTTTCAATTCTTTTTCACAGGAATATTAAAACACTAAGGAGACTATATTTCCCCTCTAAGGGTAAAACATGTATATTGCAGAGAGAGAGGTGACAGAGCCAAAGACTGTCCGTAGGGCAAAATAAAGTATTTTACAGGTCAGTAATGGCCAATATACAAATTTTATGGTGGAAAGACAGACAAGTTTCAATGGCTGGCTGGCTGGCTAGTCAAAGCATTGCCATATCTTTACTGGGTCACATTAGATTGTAGCTTGAGGGTAAGTGATCTAGTATAGATGCTTGCTAGTAAAACAAACACTTGGGAAAACAAATTACAAGGCAGTCAAACTGTGATGGATGGATTACGAGCAACACCTAAGGAACATCTTGTTGAACACCAAACACAGGATATCATATTTTTGATATAAGAAAGAGGCAAAAGAAAGAGGTACTTTTTACTGAAGGTAAAGTGATTTGATGACAGTGAAATGTGTTCTATTGAGAACTGCAAACTGTAATTTAGCTAAATAGAGTATCAGCAGTAAATCACTATGCATAATATAGCACCATCTCATGCTTGATTCAGAATATCTGAACTAAGATCTAATGTTCAAATAGTAACTTCAGCACCCATGTTATCTCTCATGCCTTACTATTGGTCCATTCTTGTGAAAGACAGTCTGACTAATTAACAGTTAGGTCCTAGAGGCACAAGGAGGCATGAGGAGGTGAGCCCAAATGCTACTTCAGGTAGAAAATATTTTTTTATATATTTGAGCTCCCTCGTCTTTTGGGCTCCCTGTCAGGGAAGGCACATCCGTTGTGCAAATGGAGTCTCTCAGCGCTAGCAACTGGCCAGTGCCAGCAACTGACGTGCAAGGTCTTGGGCATAGGCACACCAAGTGCGTGCACGCATGCTCACTCACACATCAATGCGCGCATCTGTCACTAATGCTGGTGCCAAGCAGGCTATTTAAGCAGGCTTCAGTATTTTGTTGACTATGGTCCTAATGTATCTATTTAAGCAATTATACCATTGATAGTTGGTTGTCCCCGAGACTGCATGCTTCGTATAAAGTCCCATTTTCTTCCCTTGCCCGTTCCCCTTCACAACATTTCCAATAGACAGGGATGGAGCTATTTGACCTAAATGGTCTTCACCTCATATAAAGTCCCGAACAGATATTCTGTTTCCAAAGGCTTCAGTATGGGCCCATTGTTGTTTGGCCTGCAGATTCAGTGTTTTGTTCCTGATTCCGTGAGACCTCTGATCCTGATTCGGCTTACTTCTGACCTGTGTTTATCTGCTACCTGCCCCAACCTCAGCTTGTCTTTGGAACCTGCTTCTGCCACCTGTTTCTGCTTGATCGATCTCCTGTTGCTGACTTGGCTTGTTACCTGACCATCCTGCTGTTTGACGTCTATGCGTGGTCTGCCCGACCGTTACCAACCCGGCTTGTCTGACCCTGCATCTTGCTCATCCAGCCTGCTACAGCTCCCAGTCCAGCAAGCTCTCATATGGTTCCTGCTTCCAGCTGCTTAATACAGTCTGCTGCCAGCCATGCTCTCTGCCAGCTCATCTACTACCAGCCTGCTCCTCTGCCACATCCAGCTGCTGACTGCTGCCACACAGACTACTGAACTGATTACAGGCACTCATATCTCGCCATGCTCCTGTGGCTGCTGTCTCACTATCGGTGGCCTCTGAGCCAGAGCTGTATGAGAGGCCTTCCTCTACACGTCAGGCTCACTGTTCAGGTACGTCACACTCCCATGGAGCTCTAGAAGGTATCTGACCAAATCATAACAAAGTAATCTGCACCAAAGTTTACTTTAAAATAGTAAAAAATTAATAAGAACTTATGTCCACTTTATTTGGAAATTCCTAAGTGAAGTAACCTAAAACACTTAATCCATTTTGTACTGGTTTTACTCCAGCAGAGTGGAATTTGATGGGTATTAATGCATTTAAGAATTGGCACTTAAGGGCCGGTTCAGACTGCTGCGATGGGGGAACGCTGCGAATCTACTGCGGGTTCCTGCATCGCATGTCTCCCGGCGGCAGTTCACACTGCCCTATGCGAGCTGCTGGGAGTGTCAGCTAAATGTTAATGACACCCCCAAATCAGTTCGCATATCGCAGTGCGATCTGCAAACTTGGACAGAAATCGGATCGCATGGTGTGAACACCCATGCGATCCGATTCTGCTGCGGACCAAAAAAAGGGTCCTGTACGAGTTTGGTCCGAATGCAATGCAAATTCAGCCATACTGTCTGTATGGCTGAAATCGCACAGAGATCGCATGTGATTTGCACTGCAGTGCGGTGCGAATCATATCCGATCTCGGACATCGCAGCAGTCTGAACCGGCCCTTAAATACAAAATCTTTATTGAGAAAGGCCAAAGCATGGCTAAAACCAAATTCCAGCCAAAAATACCAAGATAATATAGCGATACACCCGCAGGAGCTGCTTAAAGCGGAGTTCCACCCAGGAATGGAACTTCATGGATCGGATTCCTCTCCCCCTTCGTGCCACATTTGGCACCTTTCAGGGGGGGGCGAATACCTGTTAAATCTGCTTCCCACTATCTGCTCCCACTTCCAGGGAAAGATCGCCATAATCTTGTGCAGCGAACTACGCAATGTCCGGCCCCTCCTCCTTCCCACCCCCCCGCTGCCTTCTGGGAGACACACTGGTCCAACAAGACAGCCATGACCATTCAGAAAGCGCAGCGTAACTCGCGCAACATAGCTCAATACTATATTCAGGCTGCTTTCAGGGGATTACAAACCTGAGAATAACCCCAAGAGCAGAGGCACACTTAAATGGCAAATAAATAACAATATGACACTTTATATAGGATTGGTTACCTCTACTCAAATGTAGCTCTATGAGTCCAGGCAGGAGGAGAGCAAAAGACTGACCCTCTTTATGTCAGGCCTCTCTCCTCTGTCTCCTGACATCACAGGCCCAACTACAAACACTGTATTCAAATTAACATTCAATGGATTAGCTTCAGTCCCTTTGAAGAAAGATGAGGCAAAAGTCCTCTCACCCAATCCTGCGGTCAAGGCCCAAACGAATGTCCTGGAACAGGAAGGCTCTTCTAGTAACCTGACTGGTCACCTCACACTGGAACACTTCACATGGTTGGTGCAGGTGCGTCTGGATATGCACCTGGGATCCACCTCTCGCAGGCTGGATGTCCTGACTGGCAGTGAAAGCCTAAAATCCCACGGTGGACTGACCTGGGAGGCAGACCCTCTCCACTAGGTCTTATCTCTTCCTCTAACTCATGTAGTCTGAGAAAATCCCCTCAGATCAGCAAGATGTAGTCTCTAGTTCCTTTGTCCCCAGAGCAGGCTGGAAGTTGTAGTCCTAAAACAGTGTAATCTCAATGTCCTGGAACTAAAATTCCCTGTATGCTTTACTTCCTGACAGGATGTGTCACAGAGTCAAAGGAACAATGTTGAAGAGTGTCTTCTGATACTGGAGGTAAGATACCCAGCTCCCTGCTACAATTATATAGCTCTTTAAATGATAAAATATTCACAAATATTCTCCATCAATCGGGAGATTTCAGAGATTTCTCTGCCATTAGGTGTCTTCTGTCTGTTGGCCTACATCACTCAACTCCTGGACCTGCCGTAGCCTGCTACTAGACAGGGAAAGGATAAGTAGCACAGTGATGAGCTCATATCTCTGTCCCTCTTCTTTCCTGCTATCAGCTTGTCAGCATGTGAACCGATTGGCTCCATGTGCAACTTCTTCCACTCACACTTCAGTCTTGCTATAAGTGGGCCGCAAAAGGCTAATAACAGCTTTGATTCAAATGCTTACACTGTTTGCATTACAAAATATATGTTGTACAGGTAATTAGTAGACATGGGAACTGTCAAAAAATTTGTTTCGTTTCGTTTCGTCCCGTTTCGTATATAAAAAAAATTCGTAATTCGTACTTCGTGTACGAAATTCCGTTCGAATTCGTACGAAATACGAAATTCGGACGAATCGTAATTTTTTTTTTCCGAATCGTTAGTAAAGTTACGAATCGTTACGAATCGTTACGAATCGTTAACGCGGCTAATGAATTGTTGGTTCTCATAACACAGAGAACAATTCGAATCCAACTACAAATATCGAATTTCAATTTCAAGTTACGAATCGTTACGAATCGTTAAAAAATAGTTACGAATCGTTAGTAAATCCAACTACCAATATCGAATTTCAACTAATTTGAACGAAATTATTATAGCAGATATAACGAATGAATTCGAATGACAAAGTGTCATTTTTGCAGAAAAAAAAAAAGCGTAGGGGTCCCCCCAAATTCAATAACCAGGCCCTTCAGGTCTGGTATGGATATTAAGGGGGACCCCAGCCAAAAAAAAATGGCGTGGGGTCCCCCCCAAATATCCATACCAGACCCTTCAGGTCAGGGATGGATTTTAAGGGGAACCCCGGCCAAAAAAATAAATAAAAAATGGCGTGGGGGTCCCCCTCAAAATCCATACCAGACCCTTTATCTGAGCACGCAACCTGGCAGGCCGCAGGAAAGGAGGGGGGGACGAGAGCGGCCCCCCCTCCCGCCTGAACCGTACCAGGCCACATGCCCTCAACATTGGGAGGGTGCTTTGGGGTCCCCCCCAAAGCACCTTGTCCCCATGTTGATGAGGACAAGGGCCTCTTCCCCACAACCCTGGCCGGTGGTTGTGGGGGTCTGCGGGCGGGGGGCTTATCGGAATCTGGAAGCCCCCTTTAACAAGGGGACCCCCAGATCCCACCCCCCCCCCCCCTGTGTGAAATGGTAAGGGGGTACAAAAGTACCCCTACCATTTCACCAAAAAAGGTGACAAAAATGGTAAAAATGACAGGAAACGGTCTTTGACAATTCCTTTATTAAAATCTTCTTTCGTCTTTCTTCTGATCTTCCTTCTTCATCTTCTCCTTCCGTCATCTTCTTCCATCTTCTTCTTCCTTCGATTCGCTTCTTCTTCCTCCGGTCTTCTCGTCCTTCTCGTCCGGCGTCGTCCTTCTCGTCCGGCATCAGCATCTCTTCTCGCAGGCCGCTCCTCGCAATGGGAGGCTCCCGCTCTGTGAGGCTCCGCTCCGCTGACAGGTCTTTTATAACGAAGGCACCTGGTGACCCCGCCCCCCTCTGACGCATGGGGACGTCATGTGGAATTCCCTATGGCTTTCCCCATGACGTCAGAGGGGGGGCGGGGTCACCAGGTGCCTTCGTTATAAAAGACCTGTCAGCGGAGCGGAGCCTCACAGAGCGGGAGCCTCCCATTGCGAGGAGCGGCCTGCGAGAAGAGACGCTGATGCCGGACGAGAAGGACGACGCCGGACGAGAAGGACGAGAAGACCGGAGGAAGAAGAAGCGAATCGAAGGAAGAAGAAGATGGAAGAAGATGACGGAAGGAGAAGATGAAGAAAGGAAGACCAGAAGAAAGAAGAAAGAAGATTTTAATAAAGGAATTGTCAAAGACCGTCTCCTGTCATTTTTACAATTTTTGCCACTTTTTTGGTGAAATGGTAGGGGTACTTTTGTACCCCCTTACCATTTCACACAGGGGGGGGCGGGATCTGGGGGTCCCCTTGTTAAAGGGGGCTTCCAGATTCTGATAAGCCCCCCGCCCGCAGACCCCCACAACCACCGGGCACGGTTGTGGGGAAGAGGCCCTTGTCCTCATCAACATGGGGACAAGGTGCTTTGGGGGGGACCCCAAAGCACCCTCCCAATGTTGAGGGCATGTGGCCTGGTACGGTTCAGGCGGGAGGGGGGGGCCGCTCTCGTCCCCCCTCTTTTCCTGCGGCCTGCCAGGTTGCGTGCTCGGATAAGGGTCTGGTATGGATTTTATGGGGGACCCCACGCCATTTTTTTTGGCTAGGGTTCCCCTTAAAATCCATCCCAGACCTCAAGGGTCTGGTATGGATTTTGAGGGGGACCCTACACCATTTTTTTTTATTTTTTTGGCTGGGGTCCCCCTTAATATCCATCCCAGACCTGAAGGGCCTGGTTATTGAATTTGGGGGGACCCCTACGCATTTTTTTATCAATGACTTCAATGAATGACAGTTCTCTGTATTACGGATCCAACAATTCATTTGCCGGCAATAGCTGCGAGTGATTCTAAATAGTTTTTTTTTTTTTCCTGCAAAAATGACACTGCAGGAACAGTTCTCTATATTAGATATACTGAATCTCGAATCATTCGAAGCATTCGTTATATCCGCTATTATAATTTCTTTCATATTAGTTGAAATTAGATATTTGTTAGTTACAATACAACATTCGAATTGTTCTCTGTATTACGGGAATCGGCAATTAGCCGCGAGTTTAAATGTCTTTTTTTCCTGCAAAAATGACACATTGTACAGAGAGAGTTCTAAACACGGGAAACATGACCCCCTTCATAGACGTACTATAGAGTATATAGTATATAGAAGGGGGCATGTTTCCGTGTTTATGTGTTTCCGTTCCGTTAATGTCCGTTTTCATCCGTTTTTTGTCCGCTTACATCCGTAAATGCACACGTTTACGTCCGTTTTTTCATCCGTTTTTGTATACGTTTTGTTCCGTTTATATGTGTGCCTGTGCCTTTAAGAGGTTGAGTTCACAGATAAACACAAAACGGATCTTAACGGATCGGACGTTAACGGACGATGTCCGTCAACGTCAGTTAATATCCGTTTTGACGGATCTGAACGTAGCCTTGTACGTTTAAAAAAACGGATAAAAACGGAAGCGGATGTTAACTGATGGTGACGGATGTTCATCCGTCTGCCCATAGGAATGCATTGTCGTCCGTCGACGGATGGAAGAAAAACGGATAGACGGTCCGTCCGTGTGAAAGGGGCCTTAAAGTAAATTTTTCCTTTTCTTTGGGAGATCAGTTCACTATCTCTCTATTTAAGATACACAATGTGCTAAACTTACATTCACAATAAAACATGTATGGAATCCATATGTATTAGATATGTATGGATGTCTTTAGGGAAAGGCAGCACATATTCCTACTCTTATCCAAAGAAGCACAAGTGATATGAAAAAAGTTCCCAGGGACCCAAGGGATCCTGGAAAGGTGATAGAGAAAAAAGGAAAGAACAATTGGGACAAGTATATATGATTTTTTTTATATAGATAGTAAATAAGTAAAAAATAAAACAGTGAATGTTTAATCCTTCATTTATAGTTATCCAGATAAATCACACAGGGAACATTTGATAGAGGCCCTCAAGTTGACCGGCTTATCCCCCCCAAGGAAAAAAAAAAGGGGGGTGGGTGGCCCAAATAATAATAATATAATAATAAAAAGAAGAAAAAGAAGAAAAAAAGAGGAATATATAAATGATTAAATATAGATGTAAGGAAAAGCAAACAGAGCTCAAAAGGGACCCAAGAACATCAGTGAGGGGCTAAATCTTACCAGAAATGGGATATAGATGGACTATTCCATGCATAGATATGAGAATGTCATAAAGGTACTAACTAGCCCATGAAAAATCCTGAATTCCCCCTTCCTTCTTCCCCTTTGTGAGTGCTTGTTTGTTGTTTACCATGTTATCTTTCTTGTGTAAACTACAAATCCCCTACCCCCCAAGCAATGAGAGAGGAAGACCTGTTTGTAGTCCATCCTGGATAATAACAAAGGCTTCCGGCATAGATACAGTGGAGGAGTGTGCATAGCCACCCAGAGACAGGAAGTGTTTATTTGCAGAATTACCAAGTGACACAAGGAAAACTAATGCAGCCACCACACTACAATTTATTATAGTTTTTTTTTTTTTGTTTTTTATAAAGATATACATTATTTAAATATTATTCACAATTATTAAATAATGACTTGTTTTGTTTCAGTTGGGTCTAATGCAGTTTAAGGCCACGCAGTGATGGGTCAGAAGTCACTGAAGATTATATTTGAAGTTGCAGTTCAATGTTACCTACATGGTTTCCTAAGCGTGCCTTACAGGCAAGATAAATATACAGCAAAAATGTTGTCTGTTTATTTTAAGTGAGATACTTATAGTTTGTTTGCCAAAGTCTGTTTAGTTAGCTCCGGAGAGACTTTATTTTGTCAATAGTGCGATCTGTGTCCTGCGCCTTTCTAATAATGTAATACTATTTTTGCCACAAAGAAATGCTGACATTTGTACGACTAGTTATTTTTAAAGCCACTAAGACAAGTTCGCTACTCTTCGTGGAGTGGACATGTAAGGTCATCATTAATTCAACGATGCCTGTTTTATAGGTGTCCTACTTTGCCCCCTAATATAGAAGATCGAGGAAATGATTGGAAGGCATGTTTATTTATGAGTCCTGAATCAATTAAGCTACTGTTTTTATTTTATTTTTCTAACAAAGCTTTAAGCAACCACTTCTTCAACCACGCAATGACTGCGATGTTCTAACTTATACATACTGTAAGCAGTTTTGTACATTTCTTATCTCAAAAAAGGGTGTCTAACATTGTCTACAATCTTTAAAGTTTGTAATTTAGTTTCAAACTACTTAAAAAATCTTCTTTAACATTTAAAACCACCCTAGGCACTATCAATAGCTTACAATGTGGCTAAAATCCCCTGACCGCAATATTTTCAGTATTAACTCCTTTACTTTTAATAGGATTTTTAAATGGTCGGTTTGTTTTTGACAATTCATAGATATAAATATATGAAACAAAACTCCATTTAGACTTTCTCAGTCCAGCCATCTAATTTATGGTCCTGAATTTCCCATCTCATTTAAAGGCTGTGGGCTAAGCTTGCATATTTGGTCTGGAGCCAGGTGTCAACTTTAATTAAGCCCAAGTTTGAGGCCTTCATACGTGACCTGCTGTTTAACCACATGCTGCTGGATCCAGACAGCAATGCATTGTGGGTCTCACCTCCACTGGCAGCACATTGGACAAAATCATTTAATTAAGTTTTTTGAAGGTTGCACACATAATAGGCATTTTTCTTTATAGGTCCTATTTGCATTGGGTTTCAGTCTTTACAAGATGAAGAAAGTAGGACTGCTGGCCTTGCTGGGTCATTTAAATGCCTTCCTTGGTACATGTAGCATCAGCAATGAATGCAAATCAATAAGACAGATATGATTATCACGTGCCCTTTGGCTCAAAACTCACACTTAGCCCCCGTACACACGGTCGGAAATTTCGACGGAAAATGTCCGATCGGACCATGTTGTCGGAAAATCCACCCGTTTGTGGGCTCCATAGGACTTTTTCCGATTCCGAAAAAAACTGAGATCCTGATCTCAAATTTTCCGACAACAAAATCCGATCTGACTTTTTCCGATCGTGTGTAGAGAATTCCGACAGACAAAGTGCCACGCATGCTCAGATCAAATTACGAGACCAAAGCTATTGGCTACTAGCCTCTACGTAGTTCCGTCGTATGCAACGAATGTCACCACGTTCAGAATGATCGGATTTTCCGACCACTTTGTCCGACCGTGTGTATGCAACACCAGTGTCGGACAAAATCCGTCGGAAAAAATCCGACGTATTTTGTGGTCGGAATTTCCGACCGTGTGTACGGGGGCTAAGAGCCCTTATACACTGACAGGACATATTAACCTGTTGGCGCCAAGGGCACGCAAATATGCAGCCTCTCAGTGGGTGGGCCTTGGCACCAAGCAGCCGCATTTTTGCATGCAACATTGCAAAATCAGCTGTGCCGCTTCTGCAACACTCACCCATCAGTCCAGCTTGATGATGTAGTCTCAGGGGCAGGTCCTTAACCACTTAAAGACCAGGCCCCTTTTTCAGACTCGGTGTTTACAGGTTAAAAACTATTTTTTTTGCTAGAAAATTACTTAGAACCCCCAAACATTATACATTTTTTTTCTAACACCCTAGAGAATAAAATGTCAGTCATTGCAATACTTTTTGTCACATCGTATTTGCGCAGCGGTCTTACAAGCGCACTTTTTTGGGAAAAAATTCACTTTTTTGAATAAAAAAATAAGACAACGGTAAAATTAGCCCAATTTTTTTTATATTATTAAAGATAATGTTACGCCAAGTAAATTGATACCCAACATGTCACGCTTAAAAATTGTGCCCGCTCGTGTAATGGCGTCAAACTTTTACCCTTTTCCATAGGCGACGTTTAAAAAATTCTACAGATTGCATGTTTTGAGTTACAGAGGAGGTCTAGGGCTAGAATTATTGCTCTCGCTCTAACAATTCCCCGATAACTGCTGCATGCGTTCACTTATTTATTTTACTTGATTTTATTTATTTTTTCACTGTTTTAAAAAAAATAAAAATTGGGTCACTTTTATTCCTATTACAAGGAATGTAAACATCCCTTGTAATAGAAAAAAGCATGACAGATCCTCTTAAATATGAGAGCTGGAGTCTAAAAGACCTCAGATCTCATATTTGGACTTAAATGCAATAAATAAAAAAAATAAAAAAATTTAATTTGAAAAAAATGACAACAGAAAAATGGCCCTTTAAGACATATGGGCGGAAGTGACGTTTTGACGTCGCTTCCGCCCTGCTATAGTATATAGACTGGTGGGGGCCATCTTTCCCTCACTCGTCTCCATATCCATGATCGCCTCTGCCACTGCCGACGGCTCTGGTAAGTGGCGGAGGGCGTGGGAGAGTGGCGGGAGGGGGGTGGCACCTCTCCCGCCGCCGATAGCAGTGATCTTGTGGCGAATCCACTGATCCATTATCGTAAACAGGACCGCCTGGCTCAAAAGATGGATACCTCGGTTGTGGCAGCAGCTGCTGCCTTTACTGAGAGAGATATCCATCTTTAAACTGCGGACGTATATGTACAGGAGCAATACTGTGGGGCATGACTGAACACAGCAGAGAACCAGTGCTAGATTTCAGAGAGATGAGTCTGAGGGGGTCAAGGTCTCTGCAATATAAGTTGGGCTTACAGTTCAGTGTGTTTATAGAGGACTTCATATAAGTAGCTCCAATTGAGCTTCAGTCAATGCGCTAAGGAACTAATCATAGTCCAAACTGCTATCCGTCACTACTAGCTATTTTCTAAAAAGCTAAAAATTAGCAGTGCTAATACTTCTGCAACATTAAACACGGTTGTATGTCTACCTTGGACTTGTGTGGCTTTCCCATACATTGTTAGTAATGTATCTGTTATAAATATAATAACCATTCCCACTGAGCACCTTCATGATTAGTTAAAGAATTTTTAATAACATTCCATTACAATATGACTTGAATCGCAATTGTATATGCTATATATTTTTTTGCTTATTTGCTATTTTTTTTTAAGGGTAACGCCACTTTCGTGGGAAAAAAAATAGTAAATAAAAAAAATAATAATATAGCATATACAATTGCGATTCAAGTCATATTGTAATTGAATGTTATTAAAAATCACCTTTCCTTTTCAACCTGCAGCTCTGTTATTTTCTGTGCAATGCAATATGGCTACCTGGAGGTGTTCTGTACACATTCTGTGTACAGAACGCTCCTAGAAACATGATTTCTTGCTTATGTGATTGGCTCATTGATACAGTCTACACTAAGACCCCTTTCACACTGGGGCGTTTTCAGGTGTTTTTCAGGCGCTTTAGCATTAAAAAAGCGCATGTAAAATGCCTGAAAGAAGCCTCATCTGCAATCCCAATGTGAAAGCCCGAGTGCTTTCACACTGAGACCCCTTTCACACTATGGCGTTTTCCAGGCGCTTTAGCATTAAAATAAGCTCCTGTAAAGCGCCTGAAAGAAGCCTCAACTGCAATCCCAGTGTGAAAGCCCGAGTGCTTTCACACTGAGGCGCTGCGCTGGCAGGGCATCAAAAAAAAGTCCTGTAAGCAGCTTCTTTGCAGCGCTTTTGGAGCAGTGAATACACTGCTCCTGAAGTGCCCCTTCCCATTGAAATCAATAGGAAGCGCCTGCAAAACACCTGCAAAGCGCTTTTGGCAGCAGCTCTTTGTGGGCCGCTTTTAACCCTTTATTTGGCCACTAGCAGAGGTTAAAAGCGCCCCACTAGTGCTCGAAAAACGCTGGTAAAGCGACGCTTTACGAGCGTTTTTCGGGCGCTGGCAGTGTGAAAGGGCTCTTAAAGCACTTGGGCTTGCAGATGAGGCTTCTTTTGAAGCGCTTTACAGGCGCTTTTTTTTAACGCTAAAGCGCATGAAAAACTCCTGAAAAACGCCCCAGTGTGAAAGGGGTCTAAGATACAAGTCAGATATCAGGCATCCCCTGCAACAAAAATGTCCTTTTTGGTGAGATACTCACAACAGGAAATCATGTCTAAAGGGCAGTAGACCTGCAATTTTCCTCATTAGTGTCCTGCAAGTGCAGCTGCACCTGCAGGCACTAATCAGCTGGTTAATAATTATGAAACCACTCCCATTAGATTCACTTACCACATGGACACAGACAAACACACATAGATTTCTTCAGAATAACAAAAGGTAGGACTCTGCAACAAAGTTTGTTAAAATCCCTGCACTGTACATAAAACACCCAGAGGGGAATGTTTTTTTCTCAACAAAAGTGGAGTTACTCTTTAATGACTGAGCACCCACAGTATCATTTACCTTCCTGTAGGGTTGTGCTCTGTTCTACCAAATATAAAAGCTGACCTCTGTGGAATTCTAAGGCGCGCGCATGGACTATTAGAGAGCCTTACAATATTTAAGTACAAATCACATTATTTGTCAAAGAAATCGCAAACACAATAACAATAGTCTTCTCCTGTCATGCCTGCTTAAACAGAAGCAGTCATAATGTCTGAGACTTGTTTAACATACTCTAAAGAAATAAACCAGTTAATCTGCGATGTGGAACTGGCAGATCAGGACACTTCTGTTTTTTTTAATGAAATGAATGATCTTTTCTGAAAGGAAAACTACAATGGAGTTTCAGTAACTATACGTTTGTATTGTTATTGTAACATTTACATGAAAGTAATTTTTATGGGACTTTTTACAATGTCGTTATAAATTTTGATTACTGTGTTCCACATACAGCTTTGCAACTGGTCCCTTTACTTGTCTACTACTTTTAAGAAAAAAAAAAAAAAACCTTACCTCCAGCGTTGTCTTTTTGTAGACTCAGGGATCCTACTTTGGGTTGAATACCACGCAGCATCATTCAACCTACTGCCTGCAAGTGGCATCATTATGAAACGTCAACATGCAATTATGCAGAGAACATCGCTGATGTCATCACATCACCATTCCACTCTGTATCATTAGAGTGTAGCGTCAAAGGTGACGTAGAAGTGGACCCTGCATATCATGTGACTAATCTAAAGACATCTGAAAAGGTCATATTGAAAAAGAAAATCCCAAAATGTAATGCTGGAAGTGCTATAACAGGGGGGAGGAGGATGGAGTTGGGCTCTAACCCTTTCACTGTCGCCAACTTAAGGATTAAAGGACCATAGTGTCCATTTACAGACTACCCAAAATGGTCAGGTTTTTGTTTCCCAAACAAGCAGTTGAATGGCACTGTGTTGCAGTGTATACACATATCAGTTAAATCACCAGTTACTTCTGGATTTCCAGAATTTCAACCCTGCATTCTTTTAAACCTTGATTTTGGGCCCCCATAATGCATTGGATACTAAACCCAATTAATAAACTTTCTGATGTGTGCTTTAATCTCGGATCTAGAGTTAGGCCTAAATAATACACACAAAAAAAAGAGCAATGATATTGTGCAATTAACAGTAAGGCACACAAACCACTCAGATGTCGTTAGTCAATTTGGTCACTGTGATCTCCCCCTATTCAATCACATGTCTGTTCTGCTCTTCTGTTCAATGCAATAAAGCAAAAGCATTCTTATTTCTAAGTTTATTAGCCTTATGTATTGTTTCTTTTGTATCAAGCTCCAAAACCCTCATTATCCACCAAAACAGGAAGGGTAAGTCCTGTTGCAACCAAGAACTAATGAACAACTAAAGTTCAACAGAAAGGACACCACAATAAACAGTTTGCCTAGACCATGTACTCTCCTTCTTCGGTTTTGGGTGGGTACTAGGTCTGTTACTTTCCTTCCTGTGCTCTGTATGTATACTTTAAGTGATCTCCTGATTCCAACCTTGGCCTCAGTTTCATATCCTTTCCAACTTATGATGAGTCTCTTCTACCTCCTATTTTACTTTTGTTTACTTTGCTGTGTACATGATCTCTATGTTTATACCTTAACCACTAGAGGTTTCCAGGTATCTAGACCACAACCAGCAGTCACCTGTTTATTTTCTGTAGTACCTAATAAAAATGTACCTATATAAGATGAAATGATTTGTGTATGTACTTGTCTCTGGAGGTTCCAGGAGTGTGAATCTATTGACGTAAGTCCTGATATGGCTACCTATATTCCTATGTTCATTATCTTTAGGTTGGCGCAAAACAATATGGTCAGCTTTTCAGTTTTCCTTATTTACTCCAAGGAAAACTAGCACAGAAGCTTGACAACCAAATTGGGACTGAGCCAAGCTGTGGGAGGGACCCAGCAGGCCCATCCACTACAAGCTGACTTAAGAGAATTGCAAGGGGGTGGATACAAGACCAGTCACCCAGCACAAGGAAAGCAGACGATTTTGACTTACACCGAAGTTCAGGTTTAATAAGAAATACAATGGGGTTTGAAGTGAAGGACTCAGAATATGTTCCTCTGAATTCTAGGATATTATTTTTTTTTCTAGTTGCATAGCAGATTGAACTACTTAAAAATTGAAAACGGAATAAAGACTGTCTTTTTGGATGATCAAGCACTGCTGATGGATGATGCTGATAGACTGAGCAATGCCTTGGCCAGGAGACATTTTAATTTGCTAATTGTCACTTCTAAAGACAAGTAAAGTAATAAAGACTGTGTCTTGCTGTACTTGTGAACTCACTACTCTAGGTCATCAAGAGCTCAAGCAGCACTACACACTGCAATCAATGAAATCTCTTCCTCTGAAGATGTATTTGCCATCCATCTCAGGGTTTAAAGACTCCTATTTGGCTTAATGTATTCAATAAGGGAAAGCAAATGTAGCCAGGTGCTTAGCAAAGAATGGAGAATGAGAGAAACACTGGCTGCAGATGTTCACTGTCCTGTGGTGCTGAACTGGGTAACAGCTTCAGCAAGAAGAGGGAGCTGCTGAGCAGGAAGAGTTCAATAGACGGAATCAGGCAGCACTTCACTGTGAAAACTGTAGTCCAGAGCAATGTTTCTCAACTCCAGTCCTCAAGTACCCCCAACAGGTCATGTTTTTAGGCTTACCATTATTTTGAACAGGTGATCTTAGTAATTACCACAGCCAGTTCATCTGAGGGAAATCCTGAAAACATAACCTGTTGGGGGTACTTGAGGACAGGAGTGGAGAAACACTGGTCCAGAGGAGAAAGACTATAGAAGAGAGTAGTCAGGAGCTTTTGAACTGCATTTCTCAGAGGGAGATTACCAGGGGAGAGAGAGCTGCATTTTCTCAGGCTGTACAGGACACAGTTTCCTCTTGCCATGAGGAAGTCCACAGAGTGCACATCACTGTCCAGTGTGTACCTCTACTGCTGCATAACAACTTCCTGAGCAGGATTCAGAGTGCTGAATCCAGGTGTGCTAACAGCCAGAGTCACCTGGGTGCAGAATATAGAGTGGACTAATAGCTGTGTGTGACACCAGATGGTGAGCTGCAGTATCGCTGGGACTGGTGAGCTGGTGCTGTGGGGATTTACTATCTGCTACTAGAGAGATTGAGTTATTTAGGAACTTACAATACAGCCATCTAGTAGCCTTATTGTTGCCTGCCGGCTTGACTGGGACTATTCTCATGTGCACCAACAGTACAACTGGGCCCAATGCTAGCTGGCTGAAGAATTAATATTAAAAACTGTCCCTTTACAACTGATACACAGAGACCTTCATCTTTTGATTATGCTAAGAGGTACCTTTCAGGGGACATCGCACCATATCCTAGCCATTCTCCTAGAGTGCACTCCAGACCAGTTATAGTATTATTATTCACATTGCAGTTAATGCTTAAATACACTGTTTATTGCCGACTTTGCCGCAGTATAGTGGTACAGAACTCTATTCTTAGTTACTTCAGCATGGTAATAATACTGTGTAGCAGACTGTGTCTTAAACTACCTTCTGTGTGTTAATTTATGCTCAAGACACCATTTATTCTAACCTGTACCAATACATAGAGTTCATTTACCATTAAATGGTCTTGTGTCTATTTTATGGTGCTAATTCACAGTTAAAGGTACCTATACACGTGTTTTTATAAGTGCCTGCAGTAACTTCCGTTCAGCCAGGTGTTTCAGAGGGGCTGAGGTTGTTCTTGGAGTCGAGGCGCAAAACAAAGAACCCAAATTATCAGGCGGTTCCTACACGGTAACACTACACAAAGTACAAACTACAGTAACTCATACAGTCAATCCAAATTAAATTTTCTCTATTCTTCCAGAACGTTGGAGTTGCTGTAATCTGAATAGCTCTGTGTGGTTGTAAACCACTTCAATACCGGGCCATAGTCAAATGACGCCCACAGATGGGATCTCCCATCCTGGGTGGGCGTTATATGACGTCCTCGGACACAGCCCATCCCTGATCCATGTGATTAGTATCCCTGATCCACCCCTGATACACGTGACCGACCGTGTCCAATCACAGCCGGTCACATGTACTGTCTACATGAACGGCGCTCGTGCACGCCCCTAAGGAGCGTGCAGAGTGGCAATCGGGGACGAGGCTTGTCACCCTGACACAGCCCAACCCCGATCGCAGTAAAGAGCCAATGAAATTGGCTCTTTACCACGTGACCGGCTGTGTCCAATCACAGCCAGTCACAGAATGTCAACAAACTGCGGTAACGAGATGTTACCGGGTTCTCCTCCTCACACACCGATCGTGTGTGAGAAGGAGATTGCGGTAACATCTTGTTACCACTTAGTGTACACCAACACACACTGATTACCCCCCTAATAAAGAGGACTTGTCACCAGCCATCAAAGTACCTGTCACCAGCCATCAAAGTACCTGTCATCACCCATCACAGCCCATCTGAGTACCCGAGTACCTGTCCCAGCCCATCTGAGTACCCGAGTACCTGTCCCAGCCCATCTGAGTATCCGAGTACCTGAGTAGCTGTCACAGTCCATCTGAGTATCCGAGTACCTGAGTACCTGTCACAGTCCATCTGAGTACCCGAGTACCTGAGTACCTGTAACAGCCCAACTAAGTACCCGAGTACCTAAGTACATGTCACAGTCCATCTGATTATCTGAGTACCTGTCACAACCCATCTGAGTACCCGAGTACCTGTCCCAGCCCATCTGAGTATCCGAGTACCTGAGTAGCTGTCACAGTCCATCTGAGTATCCGAGTACCTGAGTACCTGTCACAGTCCATCTGAGTACCCGAGTACCTGAGTACCTGTCACAGCCCATCTAAGTACCCGAGTACCTAAGTACATGTCACAGTCCATCTGATTATCTGAGTACCTGTCACAACCCATCTGAGTACCCGAGTACCTGTCACAGTCCATCTGAGTACCTGTCACAGCCTCTGTATAGGGCCAGGCTGTGTAAAATTCTCACACATGTGGTATAGCCATACTCAGGAGGAGTAGCAGAATGTGTTTTGGCGTGTCGTTTTTGCTATATACATGCTATATATCTTATAAATCGACAACTTTGTGTTAAAAAAAAAAGATTTTAATTTTCTTTCCACGTTTTCCGAAGACTTGTGTAAAAAAATGAACCGTTCAAAAGACTCATAATGGTTCATAGAATATACTTTGGGGTGTTTGTTTTCCAAAATAGGGTCATTTTGTGGGTAATTTCATTGCCCTGGTGCTCCAGGGCCTTCACAAATGTAATAGGTCATTAGGAAATTAGAGGTGTCTATTATGCTCCTAGAACGTCTGACGGCGCTCCCTGCATGTTGGGCCTTTATATGTGGCCAGGCTGTGTAAAAGTCACACACATGTGGTATCGCTATACTCAGGATGAGTAGTAGAATGTATTTTGGGGTGTAATTTTTACTATGTACATGCAAATGTTTCATTTTCTTTCCACGTTTTCCGAAGATTTGTGGGAAAAAATGAACCGTTCAAAAGACTCATTATGCCTCATAGAATAGACGTTGGGGTGTTTGCTTTCCAAAATTACATCATTTTGTGGGTAATTCCATTGTCCTGGTGCTCCAGGGCCTTCACAAATGTTAGGAGGTCGTTAGGAAATTAGAGTGTCATTTATGCTCCTAGAACCCCTGACGGTGCTCCCTGCATGTTGGACCTCTCTGTGTGGCCAGGCTGTGTAAAAGTCCCACACATGTGGTATCGCCATACTCGGGAGGAGTTGCAGAATGTATTTGGGAAGTATGCATATGCTGTGTGTGAGAAATAACTTGTTATTATGACAATTTTGTAAAAAAAAAAACATTCTTCTTTTTCCCAAGAATTGTGGGAAAAAATTACAATTTCAAAAAACTCACCATGCCTCTTACTAAATACCTTGGACTGTCTACTTTTCAAAAAGGGGTCATTTGGTGGGAATTTGTACTTTCCTGACATTTCAGAGCCTCAAGAAATAGGCCGTCAGTGCATCAGGTGTGATCAGATGTGATCGATTTTCAATGATTTGCACCATAGCTGGTAGACTCTATAACTTTCAAAGAGACTAAATAATATCCACTAATTTAGGTTATTTTTACCAAAGAGATGTAGCAGTATACATTTTGGCCCGAATTTAGGAACAAAAATGACTTATTTGCAAAATTTTATCATAGAAACTAAAAAAAAAAGTTTTTTTTTTTTTCAAAATTATCGCACTTTTTTCACTTATGTCGCAAAAAATAAAAAACTCAGTGGTGATTAAATACCACCAAAAGAAAGCTCTATTTGTATGAAAAAAATGATAAACATTTTGTTTGGGTACAGTGTTGGCATTCAAAGTGTTAGAGCGCTGAAAGCTAAAAATTGGTCTGGGAAGGAAGGGTGTATAAATGCCCTGTATTGAAGTGGTTAAAGTGTCAGTCAATATCAAACTGTTTGTACTATGGGCAGATACTAGAAAGTTAAACTCCTTGTAAGTTTTTTTTTTTTTTTTTTTTTAACTCTCTGGAACTCTCGTGGTGAGATCTCTTTGTTTGTGTTCCTAGGTCTGAAAAGCTGATGTTACTATCATGAGGGGTTCCCATTTTCCTTGTTGAATTAGTACTTTATTTGCTAACATAGAGGAGTAGGAGGTGCTGGAACACATAAAAGGTGGAACACTGAAACTTTCTGGTGGACAGAAACAAAGTCAAGAATTATGACAGAGAAATCCCTCTACTTGAGTATCCATCAGTGCCGACCCGTCCATTAAGGGCGCCCAATCGCCGCCCCCTCTCTCCAGGCCACCCCCTATATGCAATAGATAGATTAATGCATAGCATGAATTTATCCACGGCCGCCCCCAATTCATGCGTCCAGCCCCTTTCAGGGCACCAGGTGCATGAATTACAGGGGCCAGATTTTTTTTTTTAAGCAACTAATTAGAGCCAGAGGCTCTAATAGGCTTCAAAATATGGTGGGCTCGGGTCGCAGAGAATGCGACCGGAGCCTACCCAGGTGTGTTACAACAGCGAATGAATATTCGTTGTTGTAACACTGATCTTCAATCCGGCCAATCAGAAGCAGATGTGAGACCCGTTTTCCGATTGGCCAAAAAGAGAAGACTCCCAATTGGCCGGCGAGGAGGAGGGAGGAAACAGAAGCTGCCGCCACCATTGCCGTGATGACCCATGGAACGGGAGGCCGCCGCCGAGCAGGGGAAGCTGCCAGTGATGGGGTAAGTGTCACCGATGGACAGACCAGGGAGGGTGGCATACTGCTTGTCACCCCCCCCCCCCCCTCCTGAAAAAAATTTCCACTGGCAGCCACTGGTATCCATGAAATAGAAGAGGCAAGGAGCTGACTAACCCGACCAAGCAGTGAACCAAACTCAGGGCAAGCACACTGAGGACTTGGAGAAAAAAGTTTTTTTTTTGCTTTTAGCGCTCTTAATTTGGTTTCATCAATATCTCTTCTGCTGTTTATAAGAATTGCCCTGCTTTTCTCAAGCAGAATAATATTTCACAACTTGCATGCTTAAATAAATGGAGGTAAGAAAAGAACATACATCCTTCTCATCCAGAAAACTTACAACACCACCATAAATTTTTAATTGACGTGTATGTTCATAGCAGTGAACACTTCACATCTGTTTTTATGACCCCAAATGTGAAAAATGATATTATTTATGTAAAATAAATTATTATCTCACTGAAAACACTGCCATCATTTTCCTTCCTAAATAAAAATAATGGCTTCTATCCATTTGCCAGAACGCATGAAACCACCAAAAGAATTTCCACAGGCACTGGTTTAAGGAACCAACTAAATGGCCCTCTTAATACATTTAAGCATTTTTCCAGCTTGGAGTTTCTTCCATGGGAAAAGTGTTGATGATGTCAGAGGATCAGTTGGAGACCCATAAAATCCACATTATTTCTGTATATGATGACATGGCTGTGGATACAGTATTTCGACATAATGGGGGCATTTTTTGAGCAAAATATTTCTGAAGTAACGGTCCCCTTGTGATTACAGACTATATCACCCTATAATTTACTGTGGTCTGAATTATGGTTCCCAAACTGAGGTTAGAGGCACACAGGTCAAGCACTAATTATGTGGGCGGAAGGGTGTGCTAATTAGGGAATGATTGCTTCTACAATCCTACAAGGGGTATGAAAAACGTACAAAGTTAAATTTATAAAGTTCTCCTTTGTTTTTCCAACTGGTAATAACCCCATAAAACCCCCACTGGGATGCTAACATGCTAGCAATTTGTTGCTGGTTTGCTAACCTTTCCACTGTGTTCAATAGAACCAAAATTGTTCAACATTTGGGTTTAGTATGGAATTATCACTTTTGACGCTTTCAGGCTTTCAACTTCTGTTTATAAAAAAAAAATATTAAATCTTTTTCTGAGCATACAAAAGACATGTGCTTATGTTTGAGATTTGATCAAAATTTGATATCCAGTTAGCTTATGATGATATATAAGTGAGCAGTTATCACTATCCACTTAAAGTCAAAAAGGAATAGTTGATAAGTGGGATCCCACGGAAGTGTCTTCTGTAGTCTTTACTTGATTTATTACACTTTGGACAATATGTGAGTCTGTACAGCCGTGGCCAAAAGTTTTGCGCAATTCCCCCTGGCATGCTCTCTATCAACTTCTGGGCCACATCCTGACTGATGGCCTCCCATTCTTGCATAATCAATGCAGAATTTGTGGGATTTTCTTGTTATTCAACCGCCTCTTTAGGATTGACAAGTTCTCAATAAGATTAAGGTCTAGGGAGTACCCTGGCCATGGGCCCAACATTTTGATGTTTTGTTCCCCAAGCCACTTAGTTATCACTTTTTCCTTATGGCAAGGTGCTCCATCATGCTGGAAAAGGCATTGTTCATCAGCAAGCTGTTCTTGGATGGTTGGGAGAAGTTGCTCTCGGAGGATGTTTTTGAACCATTCTTTATTCATGGCTGTGTTGTAAGGCAAAATTGTGAGTGAGCCCACTCCCTTGAGGCTGAGAAACAACCCCACATATGAATGGTCTGCTTTACTATTGGCATGACACTGGACTGATGGTAGAGCTCACCTTTTCTTCTCAAAGTTTTTTCCGGATACCCCAAACAATTGGAAAGGGGATTCATCAGAGAAAATTACTTTACCCCAGTCCTCAGCAGTCCAATCCCTGTACCTTTTGCAATATATCAGTCTGTCCCTGATGTTTTTTCCTGGAGAGAGGTGTTTTCTTTGCTGCCCTTCTTGACACAAGCCGTCCTTCAAAAGTCTGCACCTCACTGTGCGTGCAGAAGCACTCACACTTGCCTGCTGCCATTGCTGAGCAAGCTCTGCACTGGTGTTGTCTTGATCCCACAGCTGAGTCAGCTGTAGGAGTGTTTGCTGGACTTTCTTGGGTGCCCTGAAGCCCTCTTCACAAATGCAGTGGAAATGTTTTTTATAAGATTAAGTTCATTTTCATGGCAAAGAGGTACTTTGTAATTAATTGCAATTCATCTGATCACTCTTCATAACATTCTTGAGTATATGCAAATTGCCATCATAAAAACTGAGGCAGCAAACTTTGTGAAAATTAATATTCATGCCATTCTCAAAACTTTTGGCCAGCTGTAGATAACACAAATTCACTGGTTCCAACACTTCAAGTATCTATTAACCAGTAGCTGACCACCGGCTGTCTATTGACGGCCAGGCGGCGCAGCTCTCGGGGGGGGAGGGCGTCATATGACGTCCTCCCCTTCCTGGCCCTCCAGGGAGCACACACGCCATGTCACTGGGCCCCCAATGCGCGTGCCCAGTGGCCACGATGTCCGGGGGCCGTGGATCTGTGTGTGTAAACAGACGCTTTAACTTTTGCGCAAACCAATCAATATACGCTTAATGCGATTTTTTTTTACCAAAAATATCTAGAAGTATACGTATCAGCCTAAACTGAGGAAAAAAAATGTTTTTTTTTATATATTTTTGGGGGATATTTAGTATAGCAAAAAGTAAAAAATATATATTTTTTTAAACTTGTCCCTCTTCTTTTGTTTATAGCGCAAAACATAAAAACCGCAGAGGTGATCAAATACCACCAAAAGAAAGCTCTATTTGTGGGAAAGCTGAAAAATGGCTTGGTCAGGAAGGGGGTGAAAATGTCCTTTACTGAGGTGGTTAAAGAGTAGTTGAGCTGTGGATGTTGTGACCAAGAAAAGACAAAGAAATAATCACCAGTATTGCCTGTGATCTTCCTGCAGCTGATCATTTACATATTACTGACAAACTGTGCCTTGTTTTGCACCATGTCTCTGTGTGGTGGCAGCCATCTTAACAGAGGCAGGTCATTGTTTCTTACTAGTCGAGCTACCCCTCTGATGACTGGGGATTTGATTTACTTAGGAACAACCAAGCAGCAGCAGGAGATTCACAGAAAATAAAGATTCACAGAACAAATAAAATGTAAGCAGGTAGTTGCATATCTGCAGGTTCCCAAGTACAGCTTTCTCTCCAGCAAGGAGAACAATAAGCAGCACAGTTGTAACACCATCAAATCTAATGAGACCAAAGACAGTGCTTCACACACTGAATATATACAGCTACAAGAGTGCCTAGACACAGGAAGCATACTGCTATTTTTTAGAGGCATTTAGAGGAAGATGGTTCATGGCACTGCTTAGGAACAACAAACATGCTCCCTATGACATAGCAAATCTTCACTTTTCTAGTTTAAAGTCCACTTTAAGAAGATGCTCCTACACTTATATATTGATATCTGAGGACATGGATACAAGGTGAGTCCCTTTCATTAGGGAGTGTTAGGTTGGCATGCTGCCAACAAGCTAAAATGACACACCTCTTTGGCAGCCACACTTCTATCTACCGTAATTTCAGGGATTTTGTTTAATTATTTACATTCAGGATTACATATTGGGCTTGTCCTTTTTCAGATTCCGGCCAACAGAAATTAAGTAGTATTCATTCATAGTCAGTGGTTTTTTGGAACCTACAACTTGATGGTTAGACTCAAGTAGACTGCCTCATAACTCCAAAGCCACACGTTATATTTATGTTACGTATATAAAAAGGAATTGCATGGATGAACTATCAGTGATACATCCCAAAACGTGAACATATAGGGAAACGTGTCCCTTTTTGTTTTTTAAATGCTTTTAACAGGTGGACAAACATGTGTGATTATTCTGTTTATGATTGTTTTTCTAAGCTTATATTTTCTTTTTATATTTTGTTTGATTAAGAAAAATCTTGATTGTCTTCTTAAAATAAAAGTTTAGCTCTCATTTTAGGACAGTGGGTGAAGCCATGCAAGCCATTCCTTTATGACTTGTGACCAAGTACACATCCAGAACTAATAGTATGTAAAATGAATACTGTGTACATGCATGAACTCGTACATTAATGATTTACAAGACTCTGAATTTATGTTGGAAACAATCTTTTGCTTTAAACATAAGTTTATTTTTTTTTCAATAAAGCACAAAACAAATAAATTATTTGATGTGGTATGTATCCCGTTACATGTAGGTGGCTGCTTCCAGTAAAAATCCCTGCAGTGTCTCCTTCATAGCTGCCAAATACTGCCCTGAGGGGCTATCTTCCAATGCTGTAAAGAATAACAGCAGTCGCTGCTCCTGAAAAAATTTGCACCATTCGCCCACGGTCTTCTGCTCCCTTCACAAATGACAATTGATAATTCATATTGCTTGTATTACTACCCTGCCACAATACATCGCATTCTGTGAATGGGCGGTGGAGACACATCCATTTAACTGTTCCACCTCCATTCACAAAAAGTGTACTTATGCAGCAGCACCACCATTTTTTATTATGTAACAGTTATAATGTAAAACCTTAAAATATAATATAGAGAGTGAGACCCATTCGATGTCAGGAAGCTGGCCCAGAGCAATGATTTGCAAACAGTTCTGGAGCGACTGCATGTAGATAGGAAGTCGCTGAAATAGACTGTAGGACATCAGCAGCACCATTATGTAAAAAGTGCTTAAAAAGTTGAAAGCAGTTTTTGATCAGAAAATAAAGGGTTTAAATGTTTTAATACATAATAAACTGCATTTCAATGACAGGGATAAAAAAAGCAGGCAGATAATATGTCTAATGCCCTATACACACGATCAGAAATTCCGCCAGCAAAAGTCCAATGAGAGCTTTTGGTCGGAAATTCCGACCGTGTGTATGCTCCATCGGACTTTTGCTGGCGGAATTCCCGCCAGCAAAAGATTGAGAGCATGTTCTCCTCTTTTCGATCGGAAAAAGTTCCGATCTGAAATTCCGATCACCTGTACAAATTCCGACACGCAAAATTCCTACGCATGCTCGGAAACAATTTGACGCATGCTCTGAAGCATGGAACTTAATTTTCTCGGCTTGTCGTATTGTTGTATGTCACCGCGTTCATGACGGTCGAAAGCTCACAGAACTTTTGTGTGACCGTGTGTATGCAAGCCAAGCTTGAGCGGAATTCCGTTGGAAAAAACATCCAAGATTTTTCCGACGGAAAAAATCCGATTGTGTGTACGCGGCATTACACTTCAGATGTTGGAGAATGCATAGATCAGTTCAGGATAAAATTAAAGCCCAGTTTCTGGCTGAAAGAACAAAATAAGCCATGCAGTGGGCCCCTACTCCCCACCCTCCACACTGCAAGAGTTAATCTTGTCGAAATTTCAATCCATCTAATGATTGAATCCTCTTCAACAGGACTGTTGGTAAATTTTCGTTCGATGACTGCTGCAGCCAATCAGCTGCAGTGCTGATCAGTGTATTCTGACAGTGTCTGGGTCCCTGATGTCAAAATACAATAGCACAGCAGGGAGGTTTCCCCCATTCACCTCGCTTGTGTGGATGGGGGAATTCTTTCAGTATTTTCCAATCAGCCTGCTGACCGACCAAAAATCGAAGTCATCTAGGGCCAACTTAAGATGCAAGGGTGAAAGTGCCCTCCCCTGTGAAGGGGCGCAGCATTAATGACGTCTCACAGCATTGAAATTTTTTTACTTTTCCCCGCTTCACTGGCTACGGGCAGCTGGCAAGTGAGGCAAACTAAGACAGCCCATACATGGTACATGGGGGGGCGGGGGAAGCTGTCTCCGCTAGGAGAAGTTAGTGATTATCGCTAGCAGCTATAGATAATTATAAGAGATACCGCTAGCGATAATCGCAAGAGAATCCAGCAGGCTGGTTGTACCCAAGTAGATAGATCTTCCAACTTGGTACATTCAGCCTGCCCATTTACGATTCGAATCTTGGGCGGTTCCTGCTGAACCGGCAGAGTATGTCCGGTCTAAAACTTCTATACTGCAGCGTGAAAGTTTTAGTTTCCCTCACCTGGCAGCTGCCTGTAGCCAGTCAGGGGAAGCGGGGAATGCGTAATACCGCCCCATCATTACACACTGCCATTTAGTGGCAATTCAGCACAGTTCAAGTTTTCAGTGCTGTGTGACGTAACTCATGCTGCACCCTGCGGGGCAGCAAAATGCCCTTTTACTCCTGCACCTAGGAGACTTGGATTTTCAATCGGCCAGCAGGCTGATTGGAAAAAACTGAAAGAATTCCCCCATCCACACAAGCAAGGTGGATGGTGGGATCGTCCCTGCTGTGCTATTGTATTTTGACATCAGGCACTCCTCTACTGTCAGAATACACTGGTCAGCACGGCAGCTGATTGGCTGCAGCAGTCTTCAAATGAAAATTTACCAACAGTCCTGTTTGAGAGGAGTCAACTGCTGCAGAGGCTGAAACTGCCACATTTCGATCAGCCTAAGACCAGTTTAACTCTTGCAGTGCGGAGGGAGAGGAGTGGGGGCACACTGTATGGCTTTTTTTGTTCTTTCAGGCAGAAACTGGGCTTCAATTTTATCCTAAATTGATCTATGCATTCTCCAAATTATCTGTCTGCTTTTGATCCCTGTTATTGAAATGCAGTTTATTATGTATTAAAATAAACCGTTTTTTAGCACTTTTTGCATAATGGTGCTGCTGATGTCCTATAGTCTAGTTCAGCGACTTCCTGTCTATATGCAGTCGCTCCAAAACTGTCTGCAAATCATCGCTCTAGGATAGCTTCCTCACAATGAATGGGTCTATATTATATTTTAACGACTTAAAGACCAGGCCTTTTCTGGAACTTATTGTTTACAAGTTTAAATTACAAATTTTTGCTAGAAAATTACTTAGAACCCCCAAACATGATATATATATTTTTTTTTAGCAGAGACCATTGCAATATTTTCTGTCACACAGCATTTGCACAGCAGTCTTTCAAAGGCAATTATTTTTGAAAACATAAATTTCAATGAATTAAAAAAAAACAAAAAAAAGAACACAAAAGCTACCCTAATTTTTGTGTCTAATGTGAAAGATGATGTTATGCTGAGTAAATAGATACCTAACATGTCATGCTTTAAAATTGCACATGCTTGTGGAATGGCTACAAATTACAGTATTTAAAAATCTCCATAGGCCATGCTTTAATTTTTTTACAAGCTACCTGTTTAGAGTTACAGAGCTGGTCTCACTCTAACGATCGCAACGATACCTCACATGTGTGGTTTAAACACCGTTTACATATGTGACGCAACTTGCGTATGCGTTTGCTTCTGCATGCGAGCATGGAGGAATGGGGCATTTTACTTTTTTATTATTATTATTATTATTATTTATTTTCCTTTTTATTTATTATTTTTACACTGTCCCTTTATTTTTATTTAGATTTTTTGTTGGGTATTTTTTTTTTCCTATTACAAGGAATGTAAACATCCCTTGTAATAGAAATAAGGATGACTTCCTGCCCAGCAAATGGCCACATCTGATTGCTCCCAGGCTTTACCGAAGGGTCCGGTAAGCCCGGGAATGACTGGGAAGCTGAGGGGGGGCAAAGGAATCTGCCCACAGAAATTAGCTTAAAAATCACCTCTAAATGCCTGTTGCTAGGGGGTCCCTCGTAGTCTGCCACCTTCAGTGCCCGGGCTAAATGTCACTTCCCCCTCGGCGCCGCACAGTCATCTGGGACCTGTCACGTGTCCCAGATGACTGAGCGTCAAATCACGGCGCACGGCGCCGCTCGCGCATGCGCAGTGGGTGCCCGGCTGTGAAGCCACAGCCGGGTTCCCACATTAAGAATGCCGGCGCCGCAAGTGACTCGGGGAACGAGGGGGGGCCTCGTTCCCCTGCATCGCTTGACCCTGGGACAGGTAAGTGTCCAATTTTTAAAAGTCAGCAGCTGCAGTATTTGTAGCTGCTGACTTTTGAAAAAAAAAATATGTTGTGGGCACTCCTCTTTAAGGTGCTCGTCATGTCATAGGGTGGAGATGAGAAGGCTGCTTTACTTACTTTACCCTGCTCTGGCAGACTCTAGCACTGTCCTCTTCTCCTTCTGGCATTCCTTTAGCATCATCTTGTACATTTCAGAGCTGTTAACCCTGCATTGTACACTATATTGTCAAATGTATTGGGACGCCTGCCTTTAACGGGAAACCCAACCCGATAGAAAACCTTTGGGAGGAATTAGAGCAGAGACTGCGAGCCAGACCTTCTCGTCCAACATCAGTGCCTGACCTCACAAATGCGCTTCTGAAAGAATGGTCAAACATTCCCATAGACACACTCCTAAACCTTGTGGACAGCCTTCCCAGAAGAAGCTGTTATAGCTGCAAAGGGTGGGTCAACTCAATATTGAACCTTACAGACTTAGACGCCATTAAAGTTCATGTGTGTGTAAAGGCAGGCATCCCAATACTTTTGACAATATAGTGTATGGACAGGAGGCAAGAGTGTGACCATGGTCGCGAGCACCCTAGATCGGAAACTTTGCAGAACTGATCACATTGCTAAAGGGACCCTGCTGGAGAATAAAATAAGGTAAGTAAGTATTGGACTTTGACCCATTGAAATCAATGGGACACAGCATTTAACCCTTGCAGTGAGGAAACGGATTTGCAACTGCAAGGGTAGCTTTTTGTTGTGCCCGAAGTTGGGCTTTAAAGGATCACAGCTACACCTTTGTAAGAAAACATGAATGCCTTGCAAAAATATATATAAATGTAATACTGCATCAAAAATGCATGCAAAAAAGTATGCAGAACACAAATACTAAATCCCAGCCTTGCACTGGATTCATAACGGTCCCCTATGGTTTACACCTTTGTATTGGTATACATGGTAGATGTGGTAACCCTAGACCAGACAAACGTGAAGAACACTGCCCTCTAGCTGTAGGTGCTGACAGAGGAAACCCAAGAACTGAACAGAACATCTGCCTTGATTCCGGCTGTGCTCAGAAAGCTCACAAATGCAAATGATCACTCAGCTCTGCGTGCGTGTAACAGGGCGAGCCACTTACAAACATATAAATACTTCACCTACATAGCCCTGTGCTTGGGGATTACATTCTCCTCCTTTGTTTCTTTTTCCGCGCTCCAGTTTACATTAAAAAAGAAATATACTATAGAATATTCTAGAAAATTCAAAACTTCTGTTCCCTGTGTGCTCTTTTTTATTGTATGCTGTGCTGCGGACTCCTTTTTTTTTTTTTTTTACTTTTTTGTGGCAGCGTTCCCTTTGAAAACTCCTCGCCGTTTCCTTTATGGTGGGGATTAGGGTCCTTCAATAGGTGTGATCGCTCTTCGAGCTTAAAGCTTTTCAAGTTTACCTCGGAATCTGCAAAGAATACTTATTTCACACAGTCTGCACTTCACTGCCTTTGATTTCTCTGTGTCATTCTTAATCCTGCCAGAGATTCCCCAGTCACAGTGAATGGCTGAGTTGCATGCTTAAACAGAGATAGATTAACTTTGCTATGTTATATGGCTGTCCAATGGGTGCAAATAAGCAGCATAACAATGTGTTAATAGACAAGCAAATGCATTTGTGGCGACTGTCTCGTAGTCATTTTTTGTTGGCGTTATTGTAACCTGGTGGATGAATTAGTTGTTTCTGCAGAAAAATAATGTACGGCAGGCACCATTAGTGGGGGGATAATTGAGGGGGAGACTAGGAAAGAGGCAAAACCAAGTCTGAAACCCGTCTAGAATTCAGGATACAGACAGTCTTAATACGGCTGACTTGGAACCATTAAAGGCAGGGCAGACTCCACATCCTCATTTGGAAGGTCTATTCACTTGAGGTGTAAAAGCAATAATTGGTCATTAAAAGCTTTCAAGTTAATGACTTTTGCACTTTGGTGAACATCGATTGCTGATGGATCAAGAGCTGATTTGTTAATAGAGCTAATGTTGCATGAGAAGAGTTTGGGATATTAAAGGTCTGTTGTAAGGGGAAAAAGTTGATATTTTAAACAAGATTCCTGACCAAATCTAATAAAACCTGATTATAGCCAAAACCTTTTTTTTAAGTTTTGCAGAGTTGGGAAGCGCTAAAGCTACTGTCTTTTTTTTTTTAATTTCTTATTTTTTTACAGTAGTCTGCAATTCCCAATGAAAGATTTCAATGAAGGACTTCCTGTTCTGGTGACACCACCTGTGTCAAGGCATGATAGTGTTCAGTACAGGCATACCCCGCTTTTAAGTACACAATGGGGTTTATTTACTAAAGTTGGAAAATGCAAAATCAGGCTCACTTCTGAATAGAAACCAATGAGCTTCCAGGTTTTATTACCAAAGCTTAATTGAACAAGCTGGGGTTAGGAGCTCATTGGTTTCTATGCAGAAGTGAGCCTGATTTTGCACTTTCCAGCTTTAGTAAATAAATCCCATTGTGTACATAAAAGTGGGATATGGAAAGAAGGTTGGAATTTTGTCACTTATATGGACTATACCGCTGTATATACATATATATACAGTTTGGTTGTTCTTCACTCATTACCCACTTGTCGCTTTTATTACCCTAACAGATTCATGCTTTGATATTCACAATATTTTTTGCATTTTTACTGTTCACTATAATCACATTTTTATCCGTCACAGGATCACTTTTCACTTTCACAGTTATTTATTTACATTTTTATTCAGTTTTACACTTAAATAACTGTTTATATATCTTTTATATTTTATATTTTTATGATTTCTTTTATATGATATATTCATATTTATGTGATTAATTTAAATATAAGGGTTACGTTTATACCCACGAACACCAGTACTCGAGCGCAACATATATACCCCTTCCCATAAAAGTGGGATATGCCTGTTCAGACAAAGATGGGAGATCTCCCCAGTGGGCGGACAACTCACTTCTCCATTTTATGTTTTGTTTAAAGTTGGGAAAAGATAAAGATACTGTCAGGTTTTTACAGCAGTCTACATCCCTGTTGGGTGATTTCCATTCCCTTCTGTGCTGTTGACACCTTCTGTGTCGTGGTGTGATATTGTTACCAGTACAGAAACAGAGGGCCGATCCTCTAGGTGGGAGCGCAGACCACTTCTCCATTACAGTTTAAGGAGAAAAGGCAGCCCATTTGATCCTACAAATAGCCCAGTTTTCTAAAAGCATACAGGGTCATTACATCATAAAAAAAGTGCAACATTTGAGAGGCCTTGTCAGGTATGCCTGCAAGATTCCAAAATGTTGCACTTTGATGTGATGTACTGGTATGTTTAAATTAAACTGGACTTATTTGTAAGATCAAAGGTGTACTAGCGACATATTGGAGTTGATTTACTGAAGATAAATAGGCTATTCACTTTGCAAGGGAAGTTGCACTTTGCAAGGGAAACTTTCCCAGAGCTCAGTGAATAAAGTGAAGCTCTGCTGTCTTCCATAATCCAATCATGTGTAAGCAAAAATGCTATTTTAAAAATGTTTTCCTTGCAAGTGATTTGGTGCTCTTTGAAAAGTTAAACTTCACTATTCAGTAAGCTCTGGGGATAATTCCCTTGAAAACGGCTTTTCCTTAAAAAGGTAACAGGCTGTTTGCCTTTAGTAAATCAACTCCATTATACTTATGCTGCATACTACGCCAGGGCAGTGGTTGTTCCAGCACCCGCATTAGCTTGGTCTAATCCAGTTTGCCATGGAAATATACATGTGTACACTGTAGCCTGTCTCAGTGGAAAGGGTGATAGAGCAGTCCTAGCTGGCCCTAAGTCAAGGTAGCTTTGTGATCTGTGGTCCCTCGTGGGATGTAGATAGAGCAATGGGGATAGTTATCCTCATATTTAGATACACTGTTGTTAAACTTAATTGTTTCTGGTGTTTGGGTTCCTTAATGTTAGCTTGAAATATAGTGCCCCAAAAGCTAGACAGAGCTTAAAATGACTGACATTGATTTCCAAGGTCATACCTATGAATTTTCAGTGCAGAAAATCCAAGAAGTTCATTCTAGGAAGCCATTTTGAGTCCTGACCCAATCCTGAATAAGGGGGCATACACAGTAAGACAGTGTTATATGATAGACCTTGATTATACAACATCTGCCACACAGGTGTGGGCTATAGTCCTAATGCCTAAACTTGTGTATTTCCTCATTTAAAGTGGTTGTAAATCCTCATATACCCAGTGAAGTGAATAGCCTCAGATGATACACAGAGATGAAACAAATCCACCTACATAAGTTTTACATGTATATCTACTGTCTTCCCCTTTCTACACCCTTTGAAAAGTTAAGATCATGCTAAAAATCTTTATTTGTCTTTCAGCAGTACATATGGGGTGGGTGGGTGGGGAGTCTGTACTTACACTGTGTGAGAAATGATTGGAGGAAAGGGGCACCACCCCCCCCCCCCCTCCACATAGGCAGAGGAATGGAGGAACATCATGTGTTGTGAATAGACAAGCTCTCTGCTAATCTACCTCTAAGCTCCCTCCCTGGCACAAATTTTTATCTCATGTTATCTCATGTGTCAGAGAACTTGTCAGAAGTAACTCTGCTGATGACAGAGGAACGAAGCACCAGAAAGAAACAACACTTAGAGCTTTGGAGAGAGACAAGTAAACACTACAGATAATTATGCTTAGTTTAAATTTAATGAATGGGGTTTACAACCCCTTTAGGTCAGTCATATATTTCAGAAATCTAAAACTTATAAAAAGAGGGAGGGTGCATCTAAGCGTAAACTTTGAGGTATCACATATTGCTCTCCTTATTTATGACTACCTTACACACATGTGTAGTACACGTATCAGTGTTCCTTCACCCAAAAAGGCTGTCAAGTTCCAAAAGGTGTCAAATAAAAGCAACTTACTAGCTGCTTTTAGTACCAACTTTATGCATTATATACCTCAAAGAGGTTATGGAATCACAACGGTAATACTATTGGGATGATCTGCCGTAAATGAGCTATATATATATATATATAGCTATATATATATATATATATATATATATATATATATATATATAAGGAGCAACCTATGACAAGGTGAGCAATACCATATACTGTATGTGATATCAAATGGTCCTTGAAGTTTAGTCTTAGCGTATTCCCTCTTGTTATATATTTTTAGATGTCTACCATTCTTAGCAAAGAGTTGGAAGAGCAGCTCACGAGGTACAATTACTGACGGAATACCTCAATACTATACTGGACAGAGTGTCTTTGCTCCCCCACTAGATGCAATGCAATTTCAAAACCCAATATATTCCACTAAGTCAGTAAGCCAGTGCCCCGGCGGAGACAGGTCTCCCTTAAAAAGCGATCTGTTCAATTCATCTTTTGTAATACAGAGTATCTCAGGAGAAAACAATGTGTAGTACATGTATCAGTGTTCCTTCACCCAAAAAGAACAGTGTCAAGTTCCAAAAGGTGTCAAATAAAAGCAACTTACTAGCTGCTTTTAGTACCAACTTTATGCATTATATACCTCCAAGAGGTTATGGAATCACAACGGTAATACCATTGGGATGATCTGCCGTAAATGAGCTATATATATATATATATATATATATATATATATATATATATATATATATAGCTATATATATATATAGCAACCTATGACAAGGTGAGCAATACCATATACTGTATGTGATATCAAATGGTCCTTGAAGTTTAGTCTTAGCGTATTCCCTCTTGTTATATATTTTTAGATGTCTACCATTCTTAGCAAAGAGTTGGAAGAGCAACTCACGAGGTACAATTACTGACGGAATACCTCAATACTATACTGGACAGAGTGTCTTTGCTCCCCCACTAGATGCAATGCAATTTCAAAACCCAATATATTCCACTAAGTCAGTAAGCCAGTGCCCCGGCGGTGACAGGTCTCCTTTAAAAAGCGATCTGTTCAATTCATCTTTTGTAATACAGAGTATCTCAGGAGAAAACAATGTACAATTAAAAGAAGAAAGAACAGCATATGTTGCTCAAAAGTGACAGCTTGTCAGAATTATAACTCAGATTGTCATTTTTCAAAGTTAAAAAGTTTGAGTTTGAATTAGGAAAAGACTAGGTGGAAGGATTTTATTTTTGAATTGTAATTTTATCTTGAATAAATTATGCACAATGCAAGCGTATGTTATTACAAACTACAGTATATGCAAAAGCAAGGTTTTTAAAATTGATCAGATTATGTACATATAGCTAGGTTACGGATATATTTAAATATTTACATGTTTGGAAGCCTTAAATGAGCCTTATTACAAGCTGTCACTGACCTCTGTAACTGATGACATTGGAGTAATTCAACCTAAAAGTTTACAGCACTAAACTAAACACTAAAGTTGTTTAACGCTGTTCACGCTAAATGCGTTGGGGTACACTGACAGCTACTACCAGTGCAGCCCCAACACATAGACAAGGCAAAATGACTTTTCCATTTGTGTCGGTTCACACCTCAGTGTTGCTATAGTGTGCACTGAAAGTACAGCAGGTTGTGCTGTGTTGACGGAAACCACCACATTGCAACGCCACTGTGGTGAATATAGCTGTATAGTATATCTGTATTAAGATGCCACTTGAGATAATCCAAAAGGTTCTATGGAAAAAAAGAGATTTGGGTATCACTGTCCCCCTGTGCACACCAATGGCTGTGCGATTAGCACGGCTTGCTGATTAGGGATGAGCCTGTAACAACTATACTGTGTATATATATATATATATATATATATAGATATATAGCTATATATATATATATATATATATATATATAATACACCGCCTGAAGTGTATTAGAAACAGTACACCACTGAATGCACTGTAGATATAGGCTACACTGAATGCAGAGTATATATATTGTAACCTGTAGGTAGCCCCCCCCCCCCCCGGGTTAAGCAGTCTTTCAGGCACAGATACCAAATCCAGTGAGGTAGTGACAAACAGTGCAGTGTTTATTGGTGATATATACATGTCTATATACAGGTGCTGTACAGTGTTTCAGAAAAACAAACAGGATAAAAATAGCCAAACAAAAACCTTGCTGTGTCTCAGCACTAACTACACAATATATACAGGCTCTAACTACCAGGCTGAGCAAGTCTGGTAGATGGAGAGGAGCAACTAATTACAGTATCTGATTAAGTGGAAAGGGTATGGTCTGGAACAGAATTCCTGGGAGCCAGAACTGAATGTCCATGCAAAAGGGCTAATTCATGCTTTTTTCCGTGCTCATCCAGAGAAGGAAAGCCAGCTAGGCATCTCGAGGCTGCCCATCGGGAGGGGGCAATGTCAGGGACATGCTACCCATAGTCCAGCCGAAGTTCCTAGGCAGAGCCGGATGTGCTGACACGCCCCTGCAGGTGCCCATCTTCCCGGGCACATGCGCATGCACGGAAACATGAGCATGCACAGGTGAATGCATATGCATGTGCGTTAGCTAATATTGCTGGTGCCAAATGGCCTATATAAGGGCAGCAGCTGCACTAGTGCATTGCTGTCTGATCTGCAGCTTCACCCATGTACCTGGTCCTGTGATCTCTGCTTGATTCCTGTGTTTGACCCGGCTTATCCTGACCACGCTTGCTCTCCACTAAGGATGAGCCCGGTGTTCGATTCGAACCCATGTTCGAATCGAGCACCGGGTGTTCGCTCGCTCGGCGAGCCCAGAACTATTGGTACCGCTCGCATCAAATTCGTGTGATGCGAGCGGCCCCGCAATGCATTGCGGCCCGCGCTGTGCAATGCTGGCTGATGATTGGAACAGCATTGCAGTATCACATCTGGGGGGTGTCTATAGGTAGCCTGTGAAGGAGGGCAGGTTTCCTGTGCTTAGAACTTTCCCTGCAAAAAAGTGTCATTTTTGCAGGAAGAAAGCTATTTAAATCACTCGCGGCTAATGAATTGATGGCTCCTGTAACACAGAGAGCTGTCATTCATTAATAAAAAACAAAAAAAAAAGCGTAGGGGTCCCCCCAAATTCAATAACCAGGCCCTTCAGGTCTGGGATGGATATTAAGGGGGATCCCAGCCAAAAAAAAAAAAAAAAAAATGGCGTAGGGTCCCCCTCAAAATCCATACCAGACCCTTGAGGTCTGGTATGGATTTTAAGGGGAACCCTAGCCAAAAAAAATGGCGTGGGGTCCCCCTCAAAATCCATACCAGACCCTTATCCGAGCACGCAACCTGGCAGGCCGCAGGAAAAGAGGGGGGGACGAGAGCGGCCCCCCCTCTCGCCTGAACCGTACCAGGCCACATGCCCTCAACATTGGGAGGATGCTTTGGGGGTCTAAGACCCCTAAAGCACCTTGTCCCCATGTTGATTAGGACAAGGGCCTCTTCCCCACAACCCTGGCCGGTGGTTGTGGGGGTCTGCGGGCGGGGGGCTTATCGGAATCTGGAAGCCCCCTTTAACAAGGGGACCCCCAGATCCCGCCCCCCCCCCTGTGTGAAATGGTAAGGGGGTACAAAAGTACCCCTACCATTTCACCAAAAAAGTGGCAAAAATGGTAAAAAGGACAGGAGACAGTCTTTGACAATTCCTTTATTAAAATCTTCTTTCTTCTTTCTTCATCCTTCGGTTTCTTCATCTTCTCCTTCCTTCATCTTCTTCCATCTTCTTCTTCCATTTTCTTCTTCCTCCGATCCGCTTCTTCTTGCGCTGGTCTTCTCGTCCTTCTCGTCCGGCATCTTCTTCCGTCGGCGTCGGTGTCTCTGTCTCTTCTTGGGCCGCTCCGCGCAATGGGAGGCTCCCGCTGTGTGAGGCTCCGCTCCGTCTGACAGGTCTTTTATAATGGAGGGCACCTGGTGACCCCGCCCCCTCTGACGCACAGGGACGTCATGGGGAATTCCATGATGGCTTTCCCCATGATGTCAGAGGGGGCGGGGTCACCAGGTGCCCTCCGTTTTAAAAGACCTGTCAGATGGAGCGGAGCCTCACACAGCGGGAGCCTCCCATTGCGCGGAGCGGCCCAAGAAGACACCGACACCGACGCCGACGCCGACGGAAGAAGATGCCGGACGAGAAGGACGAGAAGACCAGCGCAAGAAGAAGCGGATCGGAGGAAGAAGAAAATGGAAGAAGAAGATGGAAGAAGATGAAGGAAGGAGAAGATGAAGAATCCGAAGGATGAAGAAAGAAGAAAGAAGATTTTAATAAAGGAATTGTCAAAGACTGTCTCCTGTCCTTTTTACCATTTTTGCCACTTTTTTGGTGAAATGGTAGGGGTACTTTTGTACCCCCTTACCATTTCACACAGGGGGGGGGCCGGGATCTGGGGGTCCCCTTGTTAAAGGGGGCTTCCAGATTCCGATAAGCCCCCCGCCCGCAGACCCCCACAACCACCGGCCAGGGTTGTGGGGAAGAGGCCCTTGTCCTAATCAACATGGGGACAAGGTGCTTTTGGGGTCTTAGACCCCCAAAGCATCCTCCCAATGTTGAGGGCATGTGGCCTGGTACGGTTCAGGCGAGAGGGGGGGCCGCTCTCGTCCCCCCCTCTTTTCCTGCGGCCTGCCAGGTTGCGTGCTCGGATAAGGGTCTGGTATGGATTTTGAGGGGGACCCCACGCCATTTTTTTTGGCTAGGGTTCCCCTTAAAATCCATACCAGACCTCAAGGGTCTGGTATGGATTTTGAGGGGGACCCTACGCCATTTTTTTTTTTTTTTTTTTTGGCTGGGATCCCCCTTAATATCCATCCCAGACCTGAAGGGCCTGGTTATTGAATTTGGGGGACCCCTACGCTTTTTTTTTTTTATCACTTTTTTTTTTTTTCAATTTAAGCATTATTAAAATCTTTTTTACTTTCAAAAATGACACTGCGCAG
Source organism: Lithobates sylvaticus (assembly GCA_028564925.1). Taxonomy (NCBI): domain Eukaryota; kingdom Metazoa; phylum Chordata; class Amphibia; order Anura; family Ranidae; genus Lithobates; species Lithobates sylvaticus. The sequence continues at coordinate 146,694,243 of CM053035.1, read as the reverse complement.
AGACAGTTCTAAACACGGAAACATGCGCCCCTTCACAGGCATACTATAGACACCCCCCAGGTACTTAAAGGAATATTACACTTTTACTTTAAGCATTATTAAAATATACTGTATACATGTCCCCTGGGGCAGGACCCAGTCCCCAAACACTTTTTATGACATTAACATGCATATTAGCCTTTAAAATGAGCACTTTTAATTTCGAACGTTCGCATCCATTATAACTAATAGGGTTCTAAAGCTCGCACGGACTTTAGGTCCGTTCGCGGGTTCTGGTGCGAGCCGAACGGGGGGGTGTTCGGCTCATCCCTACTCTCCACCTATCCTGACCTCGGCTTGCCTTAAGACTTTGTTATACTGTATGTTTCATCTGCCTGATATTCTGTTTCCAACCTCTGCCTGCACCTTGACCATTCACTGCCTGCCGTTTATGCTTGTATCTGATCCTCCGTTGGTGAACTGGCTTGTCTGACCCTGCATCCACTTATCCATCTGTCCTGCTCAGCATGGTACCTGGTAATGCTGGTCCTCAATCCACTGTATGTCTGCATCTACTGTTCCTGCTGCCAACCGCTGCTTCAGCTATTCAGTCCAGCTCTGGTGACACACCTGCCACGCACCTCAGCAACCAATGGAAGATCTTGCAGACACTCTTACCTCACTGCGCTCTCGCGGCCACTGCTGCAACACCAGTGGTCCTTGAGCCGGGGCTGAATGAGAGGTCTCCCTCTACACGTCCCTCTACAAGGTATGTGACAGCATGCTTGTATGCTTGTTATACTCACTGTAGAACCTAAGGGGTTAATCCTTCCTTGTGTAGAATGGCTGTTTGATCCTGTCTTCTCTGATACTCCCCTTCTTTCACTGTCCCCAATCTATCTACTGATAGTACAGAGTCTTGGGGGCAAGCAGTTTGGTGTGTATTGCTAGAGATTTTTTTTTCTTGGGAGAGTGCATGTGATCAGCACAGGGGAAAATCAGCACTGTCCAGACAGAGGGTTGGGGTCCTGCAGAATCATAGGACAGTCAGAGTAGAATGAAAACTCCTCCTGCAAGCTTTAACCAGACACTGATAGAAATCACAAGACTGCTCTAACTGCTAATGGGAAAAGGAATTTAGCAGTTTATATTTACTAAAATAATTGCATTTCTATGTTCTGTGTACTGTGGGAGACCAGATATAGTGAATGCAGGGTCCTGGGTAAGGATGAGCCAAACACTGCCCCCCCTCCCCCGGTTCGGTTTGCAACAGAACAGGCAAAAATTTGGACGAACACTGTTAAAGTCTATTGGCCGCGAACATGAAAAATCAAAAGTGCTAATTATAAAGGCGTGTATGCAAGTTATTGCCATAAAAAGTGTGGGGACCCAGGTCCTGCCCCAGGGAACATGTATCAATGCAAAAAAAAGTTTTCAAAAGTAATGTTTTTTCGGGAGCAGTGAAACAATAAAAATGAAATATTCCTTTAAATATCGTGCCTGGGGGGTGTCTATAATATGCCTGTAAAGTGGCGCAGTTTTCCTGTGTTTAGAACAATACCGCAGCAAAATTACATTTCTAAAGGAAAATAAGTCCTTTAAAACTTATTGCGGCTGTAACGAATTGTTGGGTCTCGGCAATATAGATAAAACTCATTGAAAAAATGACATGGGTTCCCCACCAGTCCATTACCAGGCCCTTTGGGTCTGGTATGAACATTAAGGGAAACCCCGAACCAAAAATGTACAAAACAATTGCGTGGGGGTCCCCCCAAAATCCATGCCTTCAGGTCTGGTATTGATATTAAGGGGAACCCTGCGGCAATTTTTTTTTTAAATGGCGTACGGCCCCCCCCCAAAAAATCCATACCAGGCCCTTTAGGTCTGGTATGGATTTTAAGGGGAACCCTGTGCCAAAAAAAAAAAAAAAAAATGGCGTAGGCCCCCCCAAATCCATGCCAGACCCTTATCCGAGCGCGCAACCTGGCCGGCCGCAGGAAAAGATGGGGAGAGCGCCCCCCCCTCTTGAACCGTACCAGGCCAAATGCCCTCAACATGGGGATGGTGCTTTGGAGTAGCCCCCCAAAGCATCTTGTCCCCATGTTGATGGGGACAAGGGCCTCATCCCCACAACCCTTGCCCGGTGGTTGTGGGGGTATGCGGGCGGGGAGCTTATCGGAATCTGGAAGTCCCCTTTAACAAGGGAACCCCTAGATCCTGGCCTCCCACCTATGTGAATTGGTAACGGGTACATTGTACCCCTACCATTTCACCAAAAAAAACCTTGCCTGCAGACCCCCCACAACAACCTGAAGGGTCTGGTATGGATTCTGGGGGGGACCCCTACGCTGTTTTTTTTTTTCAAAATTTGGAGCAGGGTTCTCCTTAATATCCATACCAGACCTGAAGGACCTGGTATGGATTTTGGGGGGGGGACTCCCATGCTATTTTTTTTTAATTTTTGGTTTGGGGTTCCCCTTAATATTCATACCAGACCCAAAGGGCCTGGTAAAGGACTGGGGGGGAACCCATGCTGTTTTTTTCAATGAGTTTTATCTATATTGCCAAGACCCCACAATTCATTACAGCCGCAATCAGTTTTAAATAACTTTTTTTCCTTTAGAAATATCATTTTGCTGTTGTACTGTTCTAAACACGGTAAAATTGCGCCACTTTATAGGCATACTATAGACACCCCCCAGGCATGATATTTAAAGGAATATTTTGTTTTTATTGTTTCACTTTAAGCATTATTAAAGTCAGTGCTCCCAAAAAAACGTCAGTTTTTAAAACTTTTTTTGCATTGTCCCTTAGGGCAGGACACCGGGTCCCCAAATACTTTTTATGACAATAACTTGCATATAAGCCTTTAAAATTAGCACTTTTGGTTTTTCATGTTAGTGTCCCACTTTAAAGGGGTTCCGCGGCTTTTGAATTGGCTGCGAACACCGCATAAGGTTCATTGTTCGCCAAACGTCTGAACAACCATGAACCATGAACTTATGCTCGGGCCGAACCATTCGCCCATCCCTAGTTTAGTAACACTTTAAGGTTATGATTACCTTTGTGGTTGGGGGGCAGTAAAAACATGTGATTGAACAGCTTTTTTACTGCATAATAACCCCATGATCCTGAGAGAAATCTGGTAACTTCCTGTCTGTGAGGCCCACTTATCATTTAGCACTGCTCCCAGCTATCTATGTGGGCTACAAACAACTACCCATGTGTTATAGAGAAGAACGGTGGTGTTCTTTAGTCCTCTCCTAGGGTGACAACACTGCCCCCTCATGGCTACTGCAAGAACATGAATAAGCCTTTTTACTCTGAGACAAAAAGGGTGCTATAGGCAGAATTACCAGGTGAAAAAAAAGAAAAGAAAGGAAATCTGAAAACAGAATATAATGCAGGCATCACATATATGGATTGGTAAATATTTTTTCTAGGGTTTATATACGTTTTAAGACAGAGGCAAGGTAATGGCATTAAACCACTGAGTCTTCCTTCTAGTGACTAGTCTACAATCTATATAGTTAACAAAATAACAAAAATATGGAATTGCAGTCTAATAAAAAAATCGAAAGCTCTAAAACACTAATTTACGTTAACTGTTAACAGATCACTAATGCTTTGTAAGTGTCAGTATCTGGGGTTTTTCACCATTTGTGGTTAGTAGGTTATGTAATGCAATAACCAGACCGGCTGTTAGTGTTAACATATCAATCTGTCAGTCAGCCCTTAGTGAACTCAGACTTAATGTATTTGCTAGGTTAGTGGTTTGTTAATTTTTAATACATTTACAGTAAACATTTAAATGTTTACTGCACGTGTGCCCATAATTGGCCATTTTTTTGCAACTGACATATTATTTTTGTGCATTTCTTGCAGTAATTGTGTAGTAAAAAAACGCCCTTGCAAGTGATAAACACAAAACATTAGCATAGGACAGCCTGTCATTGCTCACAATGCTTTTTCAGCCTAGAAAAGAGAAAACCCTTGCTTTGCAGGTTTGCTGGAACTTATTATCGCCCAAGCTGGGTTAAAAAGTCTTACTGACTATCAAAGTTCCACAATCTAAATGGCCACTGGCAGAAATCTCATCTCCCATTGTAGTTAATGTAAAACCTACATAAATATTAAAGACTAAACCCAATGTATAAAAAGCCTTATACTATGGTATGCAGTGAAAGGGCAGAACATTTTCAGATAATACGTTTTGACAAGGCAGTTGTATTGCTGAGAAGAGTAATTAGCTGAAGACTTAAAACAAAGGATACAAATTTAATTTTTTGAGAACCAATTCACAAAAGCAGTTATGTTACTGTAAGTACTAGCTTCACTTGGTAGATGTAGACACAAGGGTCTAAGAGGAATTCTGTAGCAGTTTCTAATTCCCACTTTGCACATAGGCTGAAATTGCAGAAGGTCTACTTTCATTACCAGGTCGATGTGCAGTTTTCAGAGCTAGTTTGACTGACAATTACTTTGTCATGCAACTCTGTAGCCAAATTAATTTTATCTCCATTTTTTTAGAGAGAGAGATTTTTTTTTTTGGTGGCAAAACTTAAGAAAAGCTGTCTCCCTCTCTGTTATAAAACATCAAATACAAATAACTGGTAAGCATGAAAAAACTCTAAAATAACCCCTTTTTGAAAAGTAGACACCCCATAGTGATCTAATTTGCCACAATTGTTTGGAATTGAAGAAACGTGGCAGTATATGGGTGATTAAAACATGGACTTGGTATTGGTACACTAGTTACTGTGCATCATTTAATGTACATGTTGTACACATTGGGGGAGTTGAAATGGTTAATGTACAGGTCACATGCAGTGGGATGATATAGATTAGGTGGTTAATGTGCTGGATAAGGGAGATGAATAGGTTAATATATGGTCATTGCAGAAACAGAATGGAGCTGAGTTTTCCTGGATATTGGGCTTAAAAACAATCCAATTGAATTACATAGTTATATAGTTAGTCTAGTTAAAAAAAGACACAAGTAAATCTAGTTCAACCAATAAAAAGGGAAAAACAAAAAAAAGAAAAACATTTTTTTACAATTCTATATACACAATCTCATACCCACAGTTGATCCAAAGGATGGCAAAAAAAAACAGCAAAGCATGATCCAATTTGCTCCAGCAGGGGAAAAAATTCCTTCCTGATCTCCAAAGAGGCAATCAGCCTTACCTATAAATGTCATTAACCAGTTATATTATATACATTTAGGAAAAAATCCAAGACTTTATTAAAGCAAACTACTAAGCTAATCAGAACCAGCTCTTGAGGGAGTCTATTCCACATTTTCACAGCTCTTACTGTGAAGAAACATTTTCATATTTGGAGATTAAATCTCCTTTCCTCCAAATGTAAAGAGTGCCCCATTGTCCTGTGATAACCCTAAAGTGAATAACTCAACACAAAGCTCACTATATGGATCACTTATGTAATTAATACCTTGCTGCTTCCATAATCTTCTAGTAATGAGGGAATGAATCATTCATTCATAAGTGTCTCCTTGGGGAGGGCTCTCCAATGTAAACACTAGTGTACAGAGGTGCTCAGAGGTGCTCAGATCACAAGGCACAGAGCCACTTGGATCATCTCTGTACATTGTGTCTGTGATCTGGAACGCCATTAACAAGTGCACTAGTCATCTGAGGGTGTTTTCTGCACTGCTGTTTATAAATGGCAGTGTAGAAATAAACAGCCATATTTCAACATCATGCAGTAGTAAAGTAGTTAAAGCTGCACCTTGGGTAGGTCTTAAAAGACACAAATAAATGCAGCTCTGTAATCAATATTACATCATTAAATGTATTTTTTATACAAGCAGTGTAAGTACCTGAATTTAACCCAATATCAGACTCTTGCTGTCTATCTACAGTAGGGCTGGAGTATGAGAGGAATGAGTGGAGAAAAATCTACTGATTGGGAAATCTCTGGGTTGAGGGTGAATATTGCCACAAAATCTGGTTCATTCATTTTTATCTTGTTTGTTGTGGCTGATTTTTCTTTAATATGCATATGTTTATGTAATAAATGCAAAACAATGGACACTTATGGTGTCAAAATACTAATAAAAAGACAATAATAAACAATTACTGTACAATAATTTCCATCTTAAGCCCACATGGGAAAAAGCTGCTGCAGGCACATGTCTACGTTTGCATATATGATGACTAAAGCTCTGCGGATATTTTGCCTGAATTAGTTAACTAACATTTGCATCCTACATTGAGAGCCCCATAGCTAGACAGAGCGTATACGTCTGTTTTTTTTCTGCCCGTTTCATCCTCGCTGCAGCTGGTTCATACATGCATTTGCAGTAAAACAAACTTAATTTGAGCTAGGCATGACTTGTATCTGCAGGCTGTTTTCTTCCGATGGCCTCTGAGAGTCTTACTGTGAAATGTTTCCTCCCTTCCAGCCCATCCCTTAGCTTAGTTGAGCATAATGACATCCAATCTGTTCCGGAAAAGCAAAATGCAGAAGATTTCATTTTGATTTTTCGACAAGCAGGCTTGGCAGGAATCTCATCTCGAGGAGGAAGGGGAAAAAGAACTCTTAAAGAAGAATAGAGAAAAGGAAAAAAAAATGAAAAGAATTAAGATGTAGTACTACATCTCCCAACTGACCCAGCAGCCAATAGGAAACGGGCCATTCTCTTTTAGTTGAGATCTTGAAGGTTCATAGTTGCCTGTCGCTGGGCAATATCAATGGGTATATATACTGCATAAAAAGCACTAGAAAATAGTTGCTTTGCGAGTGCTCGCTGCTTCTGTTGATGTGCATAACAAAGAAATATGTTTTTCTCTAGCCACAGCTATACAAATGATGCATACATTTGTCTGCCATTCTTGACAGTTCTGGGAAAGGCAACAATTTAAAGGCATAGAAGATGACTTCAATGGAGAAAAGGCAGAAATTGCTGGGTGCATTCAACACTGTACGTAATACAGTTTAATACCAGAGACACTCTAGCTGTTATTTATATTTTGTTATTTCTTGGTCTAATGGAGAGAATTCCAAAACTGACTATAGGCTTTCTCGATAGTGGAAGGTTCTTGAATCTACATGAGAACCATAAAGAAAACCAGTGCTGAGAAAACCCTGACCTGAACTGACTTCACTGACCACAAAATGCTGTTTGTGTGGGATTTCATACTGGTCTTCAATAATTTCGTAATTAATAAAGAGAAACAATTAAAGATTAAAGGGTTGATTTACTAAAACTAGAGAGTGAAAAATTTGGAGCAGCTGTGCATTGTAGCCAATCAGCTTCTAACTTCAGCTTGTTCATTTAAGCTTTGACAATAAAACCTGGATTTCGAGTGAGAAATCTGGTTTCTCTGCAGAGCTTCACCAGATTTCGCACTCTCCCGTGTTGGTAAATTAACCTCTTGGAGTTTTGATGTTAGTCTTTCTTCCCTTGGTGCATGGTTGATCCAGGTCAATAACTAAGAATACATGAAAGCCAGATGGCCAACATAACAGCCAAGAAACTAGAGTTTTTAGAATTAATGATCAGCAATGACAGCTCAGGTCACCTTTGAGGGATAAGTAAAATCCAGGGCTGAACACTAAAGCCATGGCTTTTGAATATCTTAGTATTATCTCTTACCTTCCAGCAACAAAAAAAAATTGAAAGATAATATATCATATAAATTTTAAGAGCTTGTTGGAGATGGACATGATTGCATATGTAGGAGCAGGAAGTGGGTAACCACAGTATGGTTATGAAGCCCAGTACACCCAACAGAATATGACATGTCAACCATGTGAGCAGAACAAGTCCGCGCATGGCTATTTAGCCAACTAAGAGGACAGAAATCTTTGTCACTTATTGATCTTTGTCTTTGATAACACCCCGTGGGAGGGGCAAAACGTGTCAACATAGATTCTGGTTCCTTGGTGACGGCACATCTGGCAAGCGGTGGAACGCACGTGAGGTCGTGGCAACCAAGCGAGTTCCTGGAGCAAGCCGACTGCCCTGCTTAAATATTTCATGTTCAAAGAGCATATTCTCTGGAACATTGTAAGTGTAAATTTAACCTTTTGGAAAATAAACAAGAATGTACTACAGTATACAAATTCTCTTCTTCTATGTATGAGTGGTGACACACAGGAAGAAATGGAGGACTGGTGGTTGCATCTCCCTGCTCACAAGTTTAAGTATAAGAGACCCCCATGCAGTACTGCTAAGGGGTTGATACTACCTGAGTAAAGGCACTAAGGGGGTTGTGTGGAGCACAGTTTACCGTGTGACCATTTGGAGAACTACAGCACTTTAGGAATTTCTGCACACCAACACTTTGGAAGAATTTTTTTGGGGAACTATTTAGTCTACTTATAGTATTTGGACAAATATCAGTTTGGAATATACAATTTTTTGGACTATATTTATATTTATGCGCACAGTTGTAGCACGTTAGCCATTTGTGGTGAACAGGTTGGACTAGTAATACTGTTTGCGCTGTGGTTTGATGTTTTAGTAACAAACAAAAAAGTATTTCTATTGTCTGCAGCTGGCAAAGTGTTTAAATTGTCTTGTGCTCTGTATCCTAATTGTAGGGCTAGGTGATTGCATGGAGGCAAAGAAAGGGATGAAGTTGGCATCAGGCTAGCTTACATAGAATAATAGCTACAGACACCACCCCCAAATGTAAAATCTGACCTCACCACCGACCACAATATCAGAAGCTGCCCTGCTGCATAGAGAACACAGCGATTCACTCACTCAGCGCAACATCATTTAGGGAATGCCTTGAATTTTCCTCAATTAAAGCAAAACATTCTCTGATTGGATGTGGTGGCAATAGTGAAAATAGTGACATGATGATCTCCACCTCAGTGAATATCCTTCTATTCACTGAAAAGAATACAAGGCATCCTTTGAATGGTGCTTGTGCCAAGCAAGCATCCCCTAGTGTTCACTATGTGGCAGGGTAGCTACTTAGCTTTGGACCCAGATGACAGTGAGAATCACTGTAGTAGGAGCAGCTAATACAGCGATTCTCTACTTCCACAGGGATCAGCAAGGTATGGAATTTGCATACTTTTATTGGTCCATGCTGGACCAATGTGACTATTCAAATATAACCATACCTAGAATTCAGGTTTATACTATTACTAAACCCACAACAGTAACATCTGTCTGTATATGTAGTAAAGCATGCTTCTTTTACTCACTGTGGAACCTAAGGGGCCAATCCTCTGCATTGTGTACAAAGGCTGTGTGATCCTGACTTCTCTGATCCTCCTCTTCTTTAACCACTTGCCGACCAGCCGCCGTCATTATACTGCAGCAGGTTGGCACGTTCCCACGAGCCAGCATAGCTATATGTCGGCTCCTTTAAGCGGGATAGCAGGCGCCTGCGCTTCCAGAGGGGGTGTTGATGCTCGTAGCAGATGGTTGCGATGACCACTGATTGCGGGCATGAGAGCCAGAACAGGGACGTGTGTGTGTAAACACACAAATCTCTGTTCTGTGAGGAGACAGATTGTGAGTTCCCAATAGCTAGGAACAACGATCTGTCATTCCTTCTAGTCAGTCCCCTCCCCCTACAGTTAGAACATACAATCAGGGAACACAGTTAACCCCTTGATCGCACCCTAGTGTTAACTCCTTCCCTGCCAGTGACATTTATACAGTAATTAGTGCATTTTTATAGCGCTGATCGCTGTATAATTGTCAATCGTCCCAAAAATATGTCAAAAGTGTCCGCCATAATGTTGCAGTCACGATAAAAATTGCAGATCGCCGCCATTACTAGTAAAAAATAAATACATAATAATAATAAAAATGCCATAAATCTATCCCCTATTTTTTAGACGCTATAACTTTTGCACAAACCAATCATTATACACTTATTGCGATTTTTATTACCAAAAATATGTAAAAGAATACATATTGGCCTAAACTGCGAAAAAAAAAGCTTTTTTTTTTTTTAATTTGGGGATATTTATTATAGCAAAAAGTACAAAATAAGTAAATAAAAGTACAAAATGTATTAAGCCACAGAGAAGGAACACTTCCTGTATCAGGGTCGCACGGCCATACTGTGCAGTTGCACATTCCCACTCCACTAAGAATCAAGAATCACAACATGACTGCAGCCTAGTAGGAGATAGCACACAACCACAGTGCAGGGAGCTGTTCAACATAGCCTAATAAGGACATGGATACACATCTATAGACCTTCGGTTGCAATATCGAAACCAACCACGGGGGTTCTAAGACCAACAGCAATCAACAGACGGCCCTACATCTACACACCATCTCTACGGTATTGAGAGTGCTGAGATGTGGAAAGATACCCCTTACAGCGAAAGATAATTTGCCCACAACACTACACCACCCATGTAGTGGTATTCTACCCATCCAGCGTCCTATATCTATATCTAGTTCAATATATGCAAACACAGACTATATTTGGCCCTTTAAGGCTCTGATGAAGAGGATGACCCTCGAAATGCGTTAGCTAACCATTTGAATATCCCTTGTGTGGACAACAACATATATCAATCCATTAAATGTTTAACATTGCTTTTACCTATATGTACGAATACGTAATATTTCCTTGTATATATCTTTTGTGTTTACAATAAATTCTTTGTTTCAACGATTCATGCAACAGGCCACGCGCCTTTACTTTTTGTTTTCACAGTATTCAGCCAAAAAAATTCAATAAATGCATATTTATTGGTTTGCGCAAAAGTTATAGTGTCTACAAACTAGGGTATATTTTCTTCAATTTACGTAGCTTTGAGTTTGTGACTGCCTATCTAATTTCTTGAGGTGCTAATATAGCAGGGCAGTAGAACCCCCCCCCCCCCTCCAATTACCCCATTTTGGAAAGTAGACACCCCAGGGAAATTGCTGAGAGGCATGTTGAGCCCATTGAATATTTTATTTTTTTGTCACAAGTGATTGAAAAATTACAAAAATAAAAACAGAACCCCAAAAACCAATCACCGCACTCAGGATCTCTAAGGGCGTAAAATAGTGATTTCACTTTCTCACTACCTATCAAAGTTTTGGAGGCCCTGAAAAGACAAGATAGCACAACCCCCCCCCCCCCCCCCCCCCCCAAATGACCCCGCTTTGGAAAGTAGACACTTCAAGCTATTTGTTGATAAGCATCTTGAGTCCATGAAATACTTTATATTTTGCCACAAGTTTGGGGAAAATTAAATTTTTTTTTCCACAAAGTTGTCAATGAAATAATATATTGCTCAAACATGCCATGGGCCTATGTGAAATTACACCCCAAAATACATTCTTCTGCTTCTCCTGAGTACGGGGATACCACATGTGTGAGATTTTTTGGCAGTCTAGCCGCGTAAAGGGCCTCGAAAACCAATCACCGCCTTCAGGCTTTCTAAGGGCGTAAATCTTTGATTTCACTCCATCACAGTTACAGAGGCCATGAAATGCCAAGATAACACAACCCCCCCCCCCCCCCCCTCCCCAAATGACCCCATTTTGAAAAGTATGCACCCCAAGCTATTTGCTGAGAGCCATGTTGAGTACTTTGCAGATCTCCATTACTTTGAACCCCAAACATTATATATATATTTTTAAAGCACTGGTGGGTGTTGCAATTTTTTTTTCACACCGTATTTGCAAAGCAAATTTTTCAAACGCCAATTTCAACACTTAATCTACCCAAAGTCAATATTTTGCTTCAAGTAACCCCCCGTAGTTTTTCCTCCTGCTTTCCTGTATCTTCTAGGGACCATGGAGGCAAGCTCCCTTTTGGGTAGTACCCCTCCTCTAAATAGGGCATTGTCTTGCCTTTCAGACATGTTGAGTTGAGAACATTTTAATTGAAATGAAAAATGAACAAAGTATACCCTTCTTTAGTGTATACTTGCCTCCATTTAAAGTACATGGTGCGATTTCTGGCTGCTGTCTCCTTCCTCTGTTATCTGCACAAATCACTTTTGACAGGTAATGCCAACATCACAGAATCCCCGGAGACATCACCCCACTCCCAGCACACAGCAGGTGATTGACATCCTCAGCAATCCATGTCTCTATGAGACTGTGTAGAGGGGTGTGTCCAATAAAGCTGCTGCACAAATCTTCTCCTATTATGTGCTCTTGTTAATGTGTTGTGCCTAATTCCAAAAAAAACATCTGGAACAGTTTTGGTTCTGACAGCAATATGCCAAACTCAGGTAGTTCTAATTTACTCTACTTCTACATTGTGGCGCAACACCTGCCCCAGATTAAAAATGAATACTGACAGTTCGTATGTTAGGAAAGTGGAGCTAATTAAGACCAACTTTCTTTTGGCGTACAGATTTTACAAGTGTCTTGCATGTGTTTTTGTAAAATCTGTCTGTGCCAGTCTTTATGAATTCCAGGGAGTATATTGTCTGCACTGAAAGATGCAAAAATATGACAGCAATTGCTTTGAATAGCTAGGAATGGATTTACTGTTATCAACATATATTATCTGCTTAAAAGCATTTATTTATTGTATGTGCAGACAGGAGCTGGATACCTACCTATTCCTTCAATCAGAAGACGCTGTGTGGCATTGTTTCAGGGAGAGCTGTTTCCGTCTAGTGTTTCTAGTGTGGGATGTCCTCTTACTTTCTTAATCAGAGACAAGACAGAGCAAAGCATCTTGGGACATGTAGTCCATACGGATAGGATTCTCCCTCTGGCTGTATTATGTGAAACTTCAACTACCAGCTGGGAGGGATTATAAGACGGAAGGCTCGAGACCTGGTGCGCTCTCTTGGGACTGGTGTGGATCTACATGCAGGAATCTGTTGCAGGATGAGCTGACGAAGTTACCCAGGAGTTACCCAGCGGATATCTGGAGGAACAGTTCCCCTCCACTGTTCGGCGACAGCCCGGAGGCTGCTCCTGTTTCATCCTCCCTGCAGAGATATCGGATTTGTGAGCCATGGTGCGGTGCGGTAGAGACCAGATGTCATCCTTTGAGCCACATTCCAGAGACATCATCATCATCATCTCCTGTTCCAGTGTGGTGAGAGGGCAATGGCCCAGACACTGTATATAGACATCATTGTCTCTGCCCTCATTACCATCTTTAGTTCAAGGATCTGCACCAGCATATCATAGACACTATATACAGACATCTTTGCCATCCATTGTTCTGCCGTTGCTTGTAGTTCCACAGAATTTAACAACTTTAAGTCAGTGATCACTGTGAATCCAATTACAGTTTTGATTTGTGCAAGAACATTGTCTGCTGGTCATACACCATCTATTAGATCAGCTATTTTATTTTACCATTCAATATTTCTTGCATGCAATTAAACACCTAAGAGCTAGCTGAAGATTAACCGGATTGCTGCACAGCAACACAGGACTATATTCACCTCTCTCCCCACTTCAGGGATTTGTTTTGCTGAAGCTTGTAGAGCTGCAGTTCACCAGGAACTATCTGTAAGAGCAGGTTGAATTATAATACAGTTCCTGTTTGCTAAAAGCTGTACTTGTTTATCTACTGTTTTTTTCCCATTTATGTGTGAAGGAGCAGTAGAGAGGGGTCTGACACTCATAAGAGTCATTTCTCTGCTCTCCTGTAGCCTATTCACATAGACATTATATCCACCTACAGTACTTGAGTATAGAAATTATAGTGTTCATTGTTAAATGTTTGAATTTTAGAGGTGATAGTTTTTTCGCTATGAATAACATTCTTTGGGAGACAACATTTTAAGGGGTAAGCTCAAGTTGACTTTTTTACTTCTTTTCCTATCATCTCATTAAGTAAACTATTTCTGATTTAACCAATTCTGGTGTATTTTCTTATTGCTGCTGTTATTTAGTGGAAAAAATGTTTGAACCCAGGGTGTCAGAGGTGGCAGAGGACTCACAGGGTCAGGGCAACCAGAGGGGTACTGATTTATCTTGCGACCCTCAAGAGGGCAGTTCTACATATGTATTGTAAGAGATCGGCAGCAAATGGCGAGCAGAAGCAGCAGGTTACGTCTACAGGAATCACACATAGAGTAGTGTTTTAATTTTTTTTTCTATTTTTATCAATAAACATATAAAAAGATAGTTTTGATTTAAATACACTTACCAAATAGGGGTTAACTATTCAAAACTTTTCAATGCATAGCTTAGTAATTATATACTGTAGGGGAGATTTATTAAAACTAGAGCACTCTAAATCTAGTGCAGCTGTGCATGATAACCAATCAGCTTCTAACTTCAGGTTGTTCAATTAAGCTTTGCCAATAAATCTTGGAAGCTGATTGGTTTCTATGCAGAGCTGCATCAGATTCTGCATGTTCCAGTTTTATTAAATACGTATGTATATGTTGCAGCCATATTTGCTCACTGCAAACCCTGCTACACAATGGTTGTGCTTTACTGCTACTTCTTATACCTCGTACACACAATGAGAAAATCGGACGAAAAATACTGCTTTTGAAACGACCGTAGAATAATTTGGTTGTTAGTATACAGCTTTCAAGAGCCAATCACAACAGTTAATGCAAAATTATCTGAAGGTACAAACACGAAAAATTTTCTTGTACGATACCAGAACAAACTATTTTTGTTTAATCAGTACAGTATTCGTCCAAAAAAAATCAGAAGATCATGCATGCTTGGAAATAAAAGAATACATTACAATACAATACATTACATCACTTCTAAAGCTGTATTCTACCGTCCAAGAATTTTCCTAACTATAGTAACCTCTTAATTTTCAACATGAGACTAGCATGCAAAACAAAACACTGGGCAATCATTCGTCCGATATTCTCATCGTGTGTACGAGTCTAAACCTGGCCATAGATGGTGCAATTTTCTTTCTTGCAACCACGAGTTGATGGGGGAATCCCTCCCGCAGAGCTAAAGTATATGGCCTGGAGCAAAGTGCAACTGGGAGGAGGACAATGGTAACATCAGGGTTTTAAGTTGGTGATGTCTGGTAGTAAGTAAGTGGTAATTGTCCCTGAGCCAGTGTAAGTTACGGCTGGGGGCCTTTCACATACTTGCTACCAGATACCACCAACTTAAAACCCTGATGTTACCATTGTATTATTAGGAAGGGACACCCATACCTCCAAATGGGCCCAACTTCCCTAATTCTCCAGTATTTTATCCAGCACCACCTCCAAAGACCCAATAGACCTCCCGCTGCTGCTATGACTAGTAATAAATTAACCCATAAATTGAACAGCCAGGTAAAATTGTACCCACCCAAACTTCCCACTATTGAAACCAATCCCCCTGGCCCTCCTCCCAGTTGCACTTTGCTCCAGGCCATATACTCGTCCCGGTCTGAGTGCGTCCCGATGAAAATCCCGGGATTTTGCTTTTGTCCCGGGAATCAAGACATTTTTTGGCACCGGCCGCAGCTTCTGGCTACGAAAATATGGCCGCCGCCGTGAGATCTCTTTCCGGCTAGTAGGTGTCTTTCCCTGTGTGTTCAGTGGAGAGGGGAGGGGCCTCCAATCCATGCAGCCAATCAGCTTCTCTCTTCAGTGTACAAGTAAACAATTCCCTTGTACACTGAAGCCAGTTAGCTGCATGGAACACAGGGAAAGACACACAGGGAAAGAGACCTGCAAAGACACATGGAGCTTCCGCCAACCCTCCGCCCCGGGGCCTGCTGCCGGTGTGTGTCCGAAGAGAGGGAGAGCCAGGGGACTCCTGATGTAAAGAGGGACTCTACTGGGGGCATTTGAGATGCAAGGAGGGACTCCGCTTGGGCACTTGATGTAAGGAGGGACTCTGCTAGGAATGCCTGGTGTATGGAGGGTCTCTGCTGGGAATTCCTGATGTAATAAGGGACTGCTGGGGACACCTAATGTAAGGAGGGACTCTGCTGGGAATGCCTGATGTAAGGAGGGACTCTGCTGGGAATGCCTGATGTAAGGAGGGACTCTGCTGGGGCACCTGATGTAAGGAGGGACTCTGCTGGGGCACCTGATGTAAGGAGGGACTCTGCTGGGAATGGCTGATGTAAGGAAGGACTCTGCTGGGGGCACCTGATGTAAGGAGGGACTCTGCTGGGAACGCCTGATGTAAGGAGGGACTCTGTTGGGGGCACCTGATGTAAGGAGGGACTCTGCTGGGAATGCCTGCGGTGAGGAGGAACTCTGCTGGGGGCACCTGATGTAAGAAAGGACTCTGCTGAGAATGCCTGATGTAAAGGAGGGACTCTGCTGGGAATGCCTGGTGTAAGGAGGGACTCTGCTGGGGATGTCTGATGTAAGGAGGGATTCTACTAGGGACAGCTGATGTAAGGAGGAACTCTACTGGGGGCAGCTGATGTAAGGAGGGACTCTACTGGGGCACCTGAGATGTAAGGAAGAACTCCACTGGGGGCACCTGATGTAAGGGGGGACTCTACTGGGGGCATCTGAGATGTAAGGAGGGACTCCACTTGGAGCATCTGAGATGTAAGGAGAGACTCTGCTGGGGGCACCTGATGTAAGGAGGGATTCCGCTGGGGCAACTGATGTAAGGAGGGACTCCGCTGGGGCACCCGATGTAAAGAGGGACTCCGCTGGGGGCACCCGGTGTAAGAAGGGACTCCGCTGGGGGCACCCGGTGTAAGAAGGGACTCCGCTGGGGGCACCCGGTGTAAGGAGGGACTCCGCTGGGGGCACACGATGTAAGGAGGGACTCCGCTGGGGGCAACCGATGTAAGGAGGGCCTCTGCTGGGAATGCCTGATGTAAGGAAGGACTCTGCTGGGGCACCTGATGTAAGGAGGGACTCTGCTGGGAATGACTGCGGTGAGGAGGGACTCTGCTGGGGGCACCCGATGTAAGGAGTGACTCTGCTGGGAATGTCTGATGTAAGGAGGGACTCTGCTGGGAATGTCTGATGTAAGGAGGAACTCTGCTGGGGACACCTGATGTAAGGAGGGACTCTGCTGGGAATGCCTGATGTAAGGAGGGACTCTACTGGGGACAGCTGATGTAAGCAGGGACTCTACTGGGGACAGCTGATGTAAAGAGGGACTCTGCTGGGAATGCCTGGTATAAGGAGGGACTCTACTGGGGGCACCTAGTGTAAGGTGGAACTCTACAGGGGCACCTGGTGTATGGAGGGACTCTACTGGGGGCACCTAGTGTAAGGAGGAACTTTGCTGGGAATGCCTGATGTAAGGAGGGACTCTGCTAGGAATGCCTGATGTAAGGAGGGACTCTGCTGGGAATGCCTGATGTAAGGAGGGAAACTGCTGGGAATGCCTTATGTAAGGAGGGACTCTGTTGGGAATGCCTGGTGTAAGGAGGGACTCTGCTGGGAATGCCTGATGTAAGGAGGAACTCTGCTGGGAATGCCTGGTGTAAGAAAAGACTCTGCTGGGAATGCCTGAGGTAAGGAGTGACTCTGCTGGGAATGCCTGATGTAAGGAGGGACTCTACTGGGGACAGCTGATGTAAGCAGGGACTCTACTGGGGACAGCTGATGTAAAGAGGGACTCTGCTGGGAATGCCTGGTATAAGGAGGGACTCTACTGGGGGCACCTAGTGTAAGGAGGAACTCTACAGGGGCACCTGGTGTATGGAGGGACTCTACTGGGGGCACCTAGTGTAAGGAGGAACTTTGCTGGGAATGCCTGATGTAAGGAGGGACTCTGCTAGGAATGCCTGATGTAAGGAGGGACTCCGCTGGGAATGCCTGATGTAAGGAGGGAAACTGCTGGGAATGCCTTATGTAAGGAGGGACTCTGTTGGGAATGCCTGGTGTAAGGAGGGACTCTGCTGGGAATGCCTGGTGTAAGGAGGAACTCTGCTGGGAATGCCTGGTGTAAGAAAAGACTCTGCTGGGAATGCCTGATGTAAGGAGGGACTTTGCTGGGGGCACAAGATGTAAGGAGGGACTCTACTGGGGGCACCTGATGTAAGGAGGGACTCTACTGGGGGCACCTGATGTAAGGAGGGACTCTGCTGGGGGCACCTGATGTAAGGAGGGACTCTTCTGGGGGCATCTGATGTAAGGGGTGACTCTTCTGGGGGCATCTGATGTAAGGGGTGACTCTTCTGGGGGCATCTGATGTAAGGAGTGACTCTGCTGGGGGTATCTGATGTAAGGAGGGACTCTGCTGGGGCACCTGATGTAAGGAGGGACTCTGCTGGGGGCACCTGATAGCATCTGGTGACAGTCAACGTGGCAAGTGACACACTCAGGGCTCCCGCTGATTCTGCATTATGGTGAGTTGAACTATTTAATTTTATATTAAAATGTAATAATAGAAGTAATGCGGAGTATCTTTATCTGCTAATTGTTAAACTTTATGGAATACACATATTTCTATTGTGGTGTAGGATCTGCGCCTGTTGTCCCTCCATCCCTCTTTCTTTCCTTCCTTCTCTCTCCTTCCCTTCTTATTTATTTTTCTTTCTCCCTCAATCCCTCGTTCATTTCAGACTCAAACCACACCCCTTTGAGCCACACCCCCTTTAAACCACACCCAATATTTGATTTAAACCACACCCATTTTTATCTGCGGGCCACATTTTCCTTTCCCCGCACTATGCCTACAAACGAGTGCCCCTCCCCTTAATTATAATAAGACTCAGCCTACAGACAAAAAAGTGTCCCTATACATTTTTTTACAATGTTGGCAACTATGCTTTCATTGGTCGAAAGTAAATAGGCCTTCAAACATCTTTAGACTGTAGGATTAAACTAAAGAGTTTTTTTGGTTTAACGGGTTATGTACTGAATGTATTATATGCATTACAATTGTTTGTATTTGTTTGTAATAAAAAAAGGCCATTTGACTCCAAAATACTGTGTCGTCTGGTCAATCTTGGAGGGGAAGGAGGAGGTTAATTGTTTAATTTTATAGGTAGTCAGAGCCTCAGCAATCTGCGCATCCATCAGTTATGTGTTTTCCCGAAGGTGGGGGAAGCCACCCCGGCTATAGCCGCTAGCAATAATCGAATGAAAAATCCCACAGACTGGTTGCACCCAAGTTGATCAAGTGATCAACTTGGGTACAATCAGGCTGCCCATAAAGGGTTTGAATCTAGGTCCCCACTGAACCAGCAGAGATTTGAACCATCTATGGCCGGTTTAAGTTGGCAAGCACAATAAAAACAATACACTGCCTGTGTGGCTGATATTTTATCTCAGTAGTGGTTAAGATAGAGACAGAATATTTGCATTGATCTACTGAGAAGACCCTCTACTAGCGCATGTTCACATGTAATACAGTAAAAAAATGGAAGAAAAAGCATGGACAAAAATGTAAAAGTCCTGCCAAAAATGACTTGACGTTAAAGATTTACAATAATAACTCAAAACAATAACTTATGCACAATATTTTATGTTTAAACTGACCTACAGGTCCCCATTTGTGCCTTAGTTGCAAATGTGGGATAGAATTACCCAAACAAGGAGGAAGCTGACAGGGAGTGAACAGGGAGCAAGAGCTTATTGAGCAGGAGGATGAGCTTATCAGTCTTCCATACCTCCCAACATTTTGAGATGGAATGAGGGACACCTACTCGCAAACGTATTTAGGCATAGGACACACCCCCTGTCACACCCCCTTAAAGCTGAATTAACCCCCAAAAAAGGTTAATTAAATCCACAAGTCCACTACTATTCCTTTATATAGGCTTTTAAAATGTACAAAGGCAGAAATTTAGAAACTGGATGAAAGGTTTAGCACTGGGAAACACTTTTTGAAAGATAAAAAGTGCATTTTATATACAACTATATAGATCAGACCAAAATGAGGTACAAATGAAGAGGAAAGAGGGACAGAGGGGCATTTCTCCAAATCAGGGACAGTCCCTTGAAATCAGGGACAGTTGGGAGGTACGGTCTTCTGTTCATTCTTTAGTGTCCAATTACAGGCTGGAGGTATGGAGGAGACCTAGTTGTAATAACTAAAGCAGAACTTTAAGGGGGAAGTTCCATTTTTTGTACTCCTCCCCCCTCCACTATCATATTTGGCACAATCAATGTTTTGAGGAGGAGCGAATATCTAGTTTGGTCCCATCTCCCACTACCGCTCGGGTCACCTAGGCGATGTGAGCAGAAGTTCACCCTTTACCCACAGTCTTCTGGGACATGTCACGGGTCCCAGAATGCTGCAGGACCGTTCAAAAAGTGTAGCTCAGCTTGCGCATGTGCAGTTGGAAGCTAGCTGTCAAGACGCAAGTAGTCACAACCGGCTTCCCACAGTAAACATGCCGGTGCCGGGGACCCAAAGACCGGCAATGAACTGGTCTGGGAGAGGACAGTGCTGCATCTCTGAACAGGTGAGCGTCATTTTATTTGTATTTGTAGCTGCTGACTTTTTTTCTCTAGGGTGAATATCTTCTTTACCAAATTAGAGTAAAGTTAGGTTACAAGCCTGGCTGTTTAGCTTGTGGCTTTTTAGCCAGAGCTCCTAAACTCAACTCCGTAAAAGCCTATGTGTCCATGTACACCTAGGCTTTTTGCAGAGTGTAGGAGCTGGTGCATTTAGGTGAGGTTAAACATCCCTCTCCTGAACGCGGAAGTATCACGTTCAGGATAGGAACGTTTTGACCGCCAGCTCCTTGAAAATGCAAAACACAGCTAAAACTTGCAGCATTTTGCGTTTTTTTCACGGCCACAGTCAGGGTAGGCTAGTATACATGTAGCCTAAGCGTTATAGAGCTGTAGCAAATTAAAATAAAGTCTTCTGCCCTACCAGAGAGTCCTGTGTTGTGTGGCAAAGCTGTGTAAATCTCAGAAATGGATGGACAAAAATACAAAAGCTTTGGAAGGTAACACAGCACCCTTATTAGTATTTCATCAACGTGTTTAGCTTTAAGCTTTAGTAGCTTTTTAAACTATTACTACCTCTTTAATCTTGCTCCAGGTTTCATATATAGCCAGGCAGTATGATTACAACATAATTACTCCTAGTTTTGTAGTCAGCCATGCAGCATTCACCATATGCACAGTCTGCCTGTATAACCCTGCCTGAGTGACATTACCTAGCTGTAGGTTAACGAAGATACGATATACGACACTGGGTCCATTTTCTATGTCACTTGTAACATGAGATGGAAAAATTGAAATCAGATATTTTCCAGCTGCGTGCAAATATTTCCCATTCAAATAGGGTAAGGTTGTATCTGCAAAACGTTCACATCTCGGCAGGAAAGTGTGAAGGCTTAGATTAAACTTGCTAAGTAACTGAAACTGCTTTTGGGAATGAAAATCTGGAATGTTGAAATTAGATGAACTAAAGCACTGCAGATGAGACGGAACTACTTTACCAGAATTCATTAGGGCCCATTAACACGTCTCCGTTTCTGTCTGTTGTGCTAACGCATGCATGTTTGCATGTATTGCGTTAAGGCAGCCTATTCATTTTGAATAAGCTGCAAATCACAGAGACAGGCTAAAAATTTTTTTTTTTAACGTGCCATTTAAAATGAATGGTGCTGCAACAAGCTACCATGCATAATATGCATTGCAGTTCACAAACTGAAAAAATTGACTGCTACATTACTGTAATGCACCTAATTGCAGAAAATGGTAAAGGTAAAGCTGAGCTCCAACCAAAAGGGAAAGCCCCACTCGTCTGCCCCCCCCCCTCCGCTGACACACTTGGCACCTTTTGGAGAGGGGGGAGCGGGTACCTGGCTTTCTTTTTTTTACAAATGTCTTTGTAGCACCCTCCTAGGTAGGTGCTAGAAGAGAGTATCGTTTTTGGTCTTTCTGCTTACCAGGAAGATGGTTAGGTAAAACTTAGAGTGCTGTCTGCCTACCAGGGAGCAGGATCTATTGGTTAGGTCTGCTCATTTGTACTCAGGTGTAGCTCATCTTGTCCTGACTGTCCCCCACTGGTCCAATAGGGAGGCATATTGGACAGTGGGAGTGGACCTGGCAAGTGAATGTACAGGCTTTGTTACAGCCCTGGCAATTGGCAGAAGAAAGGTGCTGCATTGCATTGTGGGATACCATACCTCCCAACTGTCCCTGATTTTGAGGGACTGTCCCTGATTTGGAGCAATGTCCCCCTGTCCCTCATTGCTCCTCATTTGTCCCTCATTTTGGTATGATCTATATAGTTGTATATAAAATGCACTTTTTATCTTTCAAAAAGTATTTCCCAGTGCTAAACTTTTTTAAGGTCAGGACTATGTGCAGGCCAATCACGTTCCCCCACCCCAAACTCGCTCATCCATGTCTTTATGGACATGGCTTTGTGCACTGGTCCAAATCATTTGGTGGAGTGGGGAATTATGGTGTGGGGTTGGTTTTCAGGGGTTGGGCTTGGCCCCCTTAGTTCCAGTGAAGGGAACTCTTATGCCGCGTACACACGGTCGGACTTTCTTATCTGGTTCTCAAATTTTCCAACAACAAAATCCGTTCGTGTAAATTCCGATCGTGTGCAGACAATTCCGATGCACAAAGTGCCACACATGCTCAGAATCAAGCAGAAGAGCAGCACTGGCTATTGAACTTCATTTTTATCGACTCGTCGTAAGTGTTGTACGTCACCGCGTTCTTGATGTTTGGAATTTCCGACCAACTTTGTGCGACCGTGTGTATGCAAGACAAGTTTGAGCCAACATCCGTCGGAAAAAAACATGGGATTTTGTTGTCGGAATGTCCGATTGTGTGTACGCGGCATTTCTGTAATTTTCAGTTTACTAAACAGGTGCAAATTTAGAAGTGACCATGCAAAACAGGTTCTGGATGGTAAAGAGCATGCATTCACTGCAGAATAAGGTAGAACAGGTTTTGGATGGCAAAGAGGATGCATTCACCGCAGAAGAACAGATTTTTAAAGCTGAATAAACAATTGCTCTTCACAGCGCTGTCTTTGTGGCTCAATCATGGTAATGTGGTTGCATATCATAAGCTCTATAAGACTGCATAGTCAAGCACAGAATTAACTTACCGTAAGTAAAACAGTACAGAACACAGCTTCTTGCAGTTATCCAGGGCTTCCCTCACAATGAAGTCCAGGTTAGTTCTGTTAACTAGTTCTGGTTCTAGTTGGTCAACAGCTGAAGAGATCCCGAACCCCAGGAGCCATCCCACTGGAACTGGAGTACTTTGGTATCAATTGGGGAGGGGCTCCCCACAGTAAATGGGTCTTTCAGAGAAGTTTCATACTATTAGGCTCTGACCCAGCTGCCTTGACTCAAGTTCTGACAGAGGAGGACCACTCCCCTGGCTGTTGATCACTTGCCCAGTTATCCCTACTTCATCCAGTGTGGCCTCTCTGAACTCCTGAGGGAGGCAAGTTGAGATATTTATTTTCCCTGGACATATCTAGGAACCCCAGGAGTTGTAGGACAAGGAGTTAAAGAGACCTCTGCCTGTGATTGAGCATTGTGAGTAAATAAGCACTATAATACACCACTAACTAAGAATATATAGTTACATGCATTTTAGGAAAAGTAATTCACGTAATGGTCCACTTCCCCACTCTGTGCTGCTTATATTTACCATTATTCTCTTCTCTGCTGTCCTGTTTGTCCTACAGAGCTAACTAAAAACACCCCTGGTGTATGCTCCAGCTTGGTCTGGTCAGATCTTACACAGGGCTTATGATGGTTACCCCATGTGGCAGAACTTGGGCCTGGCGACTGGGCACACAGCCAATCAGCAATGAACCATGGACGAAGGTCAAAAAATGAAATACTCCCCTATATCTTGCAGTACCTGATATTTACAATTGCAGCACTAGGAGAAGGGAATACGGGAGTTGCATAGCCCCCAAAAGTCCCTCAATTAGAGGGAATGTCCCTCTTTTGGAATCAAATCCATGTGTCCTTTTTTCCTCCTCTTTTGGTCTGCTTTGTAGACCTCCATTAAAATGTACTATTAAACTGCCCCAAACCTTTCATCTGACCTCTAAGTTATTTCATTTATTTTTTGGAAAATCCAGTATAAAAGAAAAACACAGTGATGAAAAATGCATTTTTGATGCGAAAATGCATTTCTGTGCATTCATTCTTCATCGTGAAGAGTACTTAAAGGATAAGTTCATTTTTGGGAACATGTTACATGTTCCACCCGATCAGCAAAACATGTAACATGTTCTGCTGATCGCTGGTGCATTGCTTTACAGGCTCCAAAAAATAAATAAATGCAAAGTTTTTTTATCTGCAAAAAAATGTGCATTTATTTTATTTCTTTTTTTAAAGTGAATTTATCCTTTAATAGGAGTGCGTCATTTGCCTCTTTTTTTGTTTTGTAAGGTGTCCCTCTTTTTCATTTCATAAAGTTGGGAGTTATGGGTTCGAGAAAAAGCATCTGTCCTTCAAGATCCACTCAGCTATATATTAGTGTGTGTGGCAGGTGCATTTTCTCGAGTCTTCTACTTTTATAGTGGAATATATTTCACTGGGACTTCATTGATTATTTTATTGAAGTGAGGCAATTCACCGGAGTCATTTCATAATATCTAGGTTATATTTTCTGCCTCTTCCTCTGCTGTCTGAAGTGCAGACTGAGTTTAATGTGTGGCAACCTAGACAGGAGGCTGGCTGACGGCCAAGATGGAGTAACTTTAGAATAAAAGCCACCAGGCTTAGGTTAAGGCTCCTGCTTGCACAATGTATGGCTATGCATTTAAACATTGATACTAGGCTGAGATGACCACCTGTCTATAAGTGCCGTATCTGTTATCTGAATGGGCCTACAGGGAATCCAGCAAGGCGCTTGGCAAGCACCCAATGCTGCAAATTTCCCTTCCTCCGCTGATCAGTTTGATTCATGAAAACGGATATCTGAGTCTCATCACTACCCGGTCTGATGAGGATTAATTAGGATCTGCAGTAAAGAATAGAAACAAAACCGCAGGTATGCTTGTCATTGATATGAATGCCAAAATTACAACGATGGAATCCAAAACGCAGAACAATGCCGCTATTTCTTTCCTCTTTGTTTAATATGTGATGTTCATAAACACACAGATTAATGTCATGGTAATTGAAAAGCAATCCACAATACATTCTGAGCCTCTCGTCCTATATTACGACCCGAGGCAGACATCTCTAGAATGAATCAGGGGCTTCTGTTTAAGACTCTTTCACACAGCAGCTGGGGACATTACAGACAGAGGGAAAGCGAGAGAGTGGAGCCTTAGTATCCTGCAGTTTATTTATTTCTTCAGGGTATTTATACAAGACAAATCTCTGAGCACAAGTGTTGATATCTGTTAAGCATGAGATGGATTAGGAAGAGGTTGGCTAAGACACAAGTATTAAAACGTCCATGTTTCTTCATGCTGGGTCATGGAAAAATGAAAGTACATTTAGCTCTTGTATTGGAATGTAAGAAATGGCGCTGGTGACCTGCGCTAACCTAATGCCAGCGCCGCGTGAAGAATTGTACACAAATGTTAATTTATTTATAGATATATGGTATATACTATACAGGTGATACTCAAAAAATTTGAATATCGTGCAAAAGTTCATTTATTTCACTAATGCAACTTAAAAGGTGAAACTCAATATATGAGATAGACTCATTACATGCAAAGCAAGATAGTTCAAGCCATGATTTGTCATAATTGTGATGATTATGGCTTACAGGTCATGAAAACCCCAAATCCACAATCTCAGAAAATTATAATACATGCAATCAATAAAACAAGGATTGTACATAGAACAATATCGGACCTCTGAAAAGTATAAGCATGCATATGTACTCAGTACTTGCTTTGGGCCCCTTTTGCAGCAATTACTGCCTCAATGCGGCGTGGCATGGAAGCTATCAGCCTGTGGCACTATTGAGGTTTTATGGAAGACCAGGATGCTTCAATAGCAGCCTTCAGCTCTTCTGCATTGTTCGGTCTCATGTCTCTCATCTTTCTCTTGGCAATGCCCCATAGATTCTCTATGGGGTTCAGGTCAGGCGAGTTTGCTGGCCAATCAATCACAGTAATCCCACGGTCATTAACCACTTGCCGACCGGCGCACGACGATATACGTCGGCAGAATGGCACGTAGAGGCAGGAGGGCGTATAAATAAGTCCCTCCTTTAGCCTGTCCGTGCCATCGGGAGCGCGCCGGGGGCGCGCCGGGAGCGGCGCGCTCCCGCGCCAGTCGCGACCCCCGTGAGTCCAGTCGCGGTCCCCGCGGGCTCGATCGCCACGGGGACACCAGCGATCGTCTCACGGGAAGGCTGAACGGGGAGATGCCGAGATAAACAGCATCTCCCCGTTCTGCCTAGCAACTAGTGATGCCGATCTCTGCTCCCTGTGATTGGAGCAGAGATCAGCATTCACTAGCTGACAGCCACGCCCCCCCACAGTAATAAACACACCCCTAGGCATACTTAACCCTTACACTGCCCCCTTGTGGTTAACCCCTTCACTGCCAGTGTCATTTATACAGGAATCAATGCATTTAAATAGCATTGATTGCTGTATAAATGACAATGGTCCCAAAAATGTGTCAAAAATGTCCGATGTGTCTGCCATAATGTCGCAGTCACAAAAAAAAAAAATCGCAGATCGCCGCCATTACTAATAAAAAAAAAAATTATTAATAAAAATGCTATAAAACTATCCCCTATCTTGTAAACGCTATAACTTCTGCGCAAACCGATCAATAATCGCTTATTGCGATTTTTTTTTTTTTTACCAAAAATGTTTTTTTATATATTTTTTTGGGATATTTATTATAGCAAAAAGTAAAAAATAATGCATTTTTTTCAAAATTGTCGCTCTATTTTTGTTTATAGCGCAAAAAATAAAAACCGCAGGGGCGATCAAATACCACCAAAAGAAAAGCTCTACTTGTGGGAAAAAAAGGACGTCAATTTTGTTTGGGAGCCACGTCGCACGACCGCGCAATTGTCAGTTAAAGCGACGCAGTGCCGAATCGCAAAAAGGGGCCTGGTCCTTTGGCTGCAAATTGGTCCGGTCTGAAAGTGGTTAAACCAGGTTTTGGTGCTTTTGGCAGTGTGGGCAGGTGCCAAGTCCTGTTGGAAAATGAAGTCAGCATCCCCATAGAGCTTGTCTGCAGAAGGAAGCATGAAGTGCTCCCCAAATCAACACAGACTGTGGAAACTTCACACTGGACTTCAAGCATCTTGCAGTGTGGGCCTCTCCATTCTTCCCCCATACTCTGGGTCCTTGGTTTCCAAATGATAATCAAAATTTGCGCTTATCAGAAAAGAGGACTTTGGACCACTGAGCAACAGATCTGTTTTTCTTTAGCCTAGGTAAGACGCTAAAGTTGTTTGTTGTTCAGGAGTGACTTGACAAGAGGAATGCGACACTTGAAGCCCATGTCCAGGATCCGTCTGTGTGTGGTGGCTCTTGATGCACTGACTCCAGCCTCAGACCACTCCTTGTGTAAGTCCCCAACACTTTTGAATGGCCTTTTCCTGACAATCCTCTCCAGGCTGCGGTCACCCCTGCTGCTTGTGCGCCTTTTTCTTACACACTTTTCCCTTCCACATACTTTCTATTAACCACTTCAGCCCCGGACCAATTGGCAGCCAAAGGACCAGGCCCCTTTTTGCGATTCGGCACTGCGTCGTTTTAACTGACAATTGCGCGGTCGTGCGACGTGGCTCCCAAACAAAATTGGCTTCCTTTTTTTCCCACAAATAGAGCTTTCTTTTGGTGGTATTTGATCGCCCCTGCGGTTTTTATTTTTTGCGCTATAAACAAAAATATTTGAAAAAAATTCAATATTTTTTACTTTTTGCTATAATAACTATCCCCAAAAAATATATAAAAAAACTTTTTTTTTCCTCAGTTTAGGCCGATACGTATTCTTCTACATATTTTTGCAATTAGCGATATATTATAGTTAACCACTAGGGGGCGGGGAGGAGTCAGTGTGACGTGTTGTGTTTTTTTTTTACAGTAGGCGGGGCGTGGCTGTACGTCTGACGTCATTGATTGGCTTTCCCGATGACAGGGAACAGCCGATCAATGACAGGCAGTGTAGGAAGCGCGGGGAGAGGTTTGTTCACACAAACCTCTCCCCGTTCTTCAGCTCCGTAACCCGATCGCGGGATACCAGGGGCGATCGGGTCCGCTGGTCCCGCGGCCGTGGTCACGGAGCTCCCGACCGGGTCACGAGCGCGCCGCTGGCGGCGCGCCCGCGACCCACAGGCAGGCACATGCACGATCACGTACAGGTACGTGATTTTGCCTGCCCGTGCCATTTTGCCGACGTATATCGGCGTTAGGCGGTCGGGAAGCGGTTAATGTGCTTTGATACAGCACTTTAGGAACATCCAACTTCTTTTGCAATTACCTTTTGAGGCTTTCCCTCCTTTGGAGGGTGTCAATGATGGTTTTCTGCACAACTGTCAGGTCAGCAGTCTTTCTCATGATTGTGATTCCTACTGAACCAGACTGAGAGACCATTTAAAGGCTCAGGAACCCTTTGCAGGTGTTATGGCTTAATTAGCTGATTAGAGTGCAACACTTGGAGCCTAGAATATTGCACCTTTTCCCAATATTCTAATTTTCTGAGATTATGGATTTGGGATTTTCATGAGCTGTAAGCCATAATCATCACAATTATGACAAATCACAGCTTGAACTATCTTGCTTTGCATGTAATGAGTCTATCTCATATATTGAGTTTCACCTTTTAAGTTGCATTAGTGAAATAAATGAACTTTTGCACGGTATTCAATTTTTTCGAGTATCACCTGTATATTTTAAATAAAAGCCTAACTCGTTTTTTTTTTATTATTTTTAGTTTGGTACAGAGTGGGGAAGAGTTAAAATTTGTGTCAGAATTGTATCTGTCTGTGACCCCTTTGGAGATACTTTCCCTCAATTCCTATCCCTGTGACACCTGTACAAGAAATTTTGGAAGTTGTTGTAATTGGAAAAGAAAGCCACGGGTAGCAACAAAAGCATTGTCAGCAGTTCGAACAGCTTCTCCTATCCTACCTTCACAAATCATATTGCTGGAGCATTGACCACACTGAGAAGCGATTTGTTAGTTAGGTGTAAAGTTCTTATAGGCAGCTCTTTGTCAGCCAGGGTATCCCTAGGGGCCCCTGCAGTGAGAAAATTAATATATGAAAGGTTGAGAGTGCTACAGCTAAAGTTAATATACACTATAGTACCAAAAGCATTGGGAAGTCTGCCTTTACATGCACATGATCTTTAATGGCATCCCAGTTTTAGTCCGTAGGGTTCAATATTGAGTTGGCCCACCCTTTGCAGCTATAACAGCTTCAACTCTTCTGGGAAGGCTGTCCACAAGGTTTAGGAGTCTCTATTGTAATGTTTGACCATTCTTCCAGAAGAGCATTTGTGAGGTTAGGCACTGATGTTGGGTAAGAAGGCCTGGCTCCCAGTCTCTGCACTAATTCATCCCAAAGGTGTTCTATCCGGTTGAGGTCAGGACTCTGTGCAGGTCAGTTAAGTTCCTCCACCCCAAACTCGCTCATCCATGTCTTTATGGACCTTGTTTTGTGCACCGGTGAGCAGTCATGTTGGAACAGGAAGGGGCCATCCCCAAACTGTTTCCACAAAGTTGGGAGCATGAAATTGTCCAAAATGTCTTGGTATGCTGACGCCTTAAGAGTTCCCTTCACTGGAACTGAGGGGCCAGGCCCAACTCCTGAAAAGCAACCCCACACCATAATCCCACCTCCAGCAAATGATTTGGACAAGTGCACAAAGCAAGGTCCACTCCCCCCCCCCCTTCCCGACCTGTACTTGACAACCATGTACAAGGCATTCAACGCGAGTTTATCCGAGATAAACCAGCACAAGACTCCGGCTACTGCTCTGCAAAGAAACTGGAAGTGATGCAACCATCCTGTGAACCCGAAAATGACGTGCATCGGCTGTAACCCTGAATGCGAGCTGACGCAGGATCAGGCAGAGGAGGAGGGATATATACCCTGCAGACTCCTCCTACAAATACAGGCAAGCCTCCGGCCAGCCTTCTTACATGCGTGTAAAGGCAGGTGTCCCAATACTTTATACTTTAGGATATAGCCAACACATTTCAGGAGTTTTCGACTCCACTTCATCAGGGTTGGTGTCCTGGCGGCACTTTGGATATACTGAACAGCAAGAAGTCTACATTGATGATTAGGGAGAACACAGTCAGTCTGACAGTCACACTACTTCCTGTCCTGACAGCAACAGAGGGGTAAAATGACCTAACAGGGGCAGAGCAAAGAGGCTCTAAAGGCTAGGAGCACAAGAGTGATTTTTATTATCACAGGTGCGCAATTGATTAGTTGCTAGTAGTATTGATTCAGCACTACTTTTCTGGAACAAATTGCACTGCCCCAATGGAGTGGGACACATATAACGATTAGTTGCTCACGTTTTACATTATATTTTAAATGTGTGCAAATATTCACAACTATAAGCTACTTGTGTGCGGCACTCCATAGAGAGTCATTTGATTCAAATGAATGAGTAGCAACTGATCACTA
Source organism: Lithobates sylvaticus (assembly GCA_028564925.1). Lineage (NCBI taxonomy): Eukaryota > Metazoa > Chordata > Amphibia > Anura > Ranidae > Lithobates > Lithobates sylvaticus. The sequence continues at coordinate 146,663,910 of CM053035.1, read as the reverse complement.
TTACTAGAGATTTATCTTAACGACAAGTTACCCATGTGCACGTAGCCTTGCTCTTTCCCACATTTTCCAAATAAAATGTTTTGGCTGGAGGTGAACTTTAAAGCCCAGTTCCACTTTTTATCCAAACCCACTTTTAAATCCATTGCCTGAGAATTAGGTCTGCCTGGAGGTTGCATGTTTTCCCTGTGTCTGCGCAAGTTTCCTCTGGATCCTCCGGTTTTCTCCCACACTCCAAAGACACGCTGGTAGGTAAATTGGATCCTGTCTAAATTGGCCCAAGTATGTGTATGTATGATTGCGAGTTAGGAACATTATATTGTAAGCTCCTTGAGGGCAGAGACTGATGTAAATGTGCAATATACAGTATATGTGTAGTGCTGTGTAAATTGACGGCACTATATAAGTACCTGTAATAAATACAATAAATACATAATTTAAAAAAGCAGCTCCCACTGAAATGCTATTCTGCTAGTGCTCTTCCAGGTTGGCAAACAGCCAGCATCATTCAACCAACCTCCTGTAAACACAGGGTGTTATGGATACATCCCCTTGGAGGGTGTCACCAGGTTACCCTGCACTTACAGTACAATGATGCAGAGAACTGCACTGATTTTGCTACTATGACTGTGCTTTATATTTCACCCTTTGCCTTATAAAGTAATTTTGATAATGTTTATAGGACAATTATAAATAAAAGTCAGTTGTATGCACTATCTTCCATTAAAGTACAGTATACAATGAATAAAATCCATACCTAGGCTTGAGTTCAGGTATATACATTGTTACATACCATATTTATTGGTGTATAACACGCACCCCAAGTTTAAGAGGGAATTTTAAGGAAAAAAACTTTTAGGATGGAAGTTTAAGGAAAAAAAAACTTACATTTAAGTGTCCATTGCAGCCTTGTCAGTGCAGCCTTGTCAGTGCAGCCTTGTCCCAGTGCAGCCTTGTCCCAGTGCAGCCTTGCCAGTGCAGCCTTGTCCCAGTGCAGCCTTGTCCCAGTGCAGCCTTGTCCCAGTGCAGCCTTGTCCCAGTGCAGCCTTGCCAGTGCAGCCTTGTCCCAGTGCAGCCTTGTCCCAGTGCAGCCTTGTCCCAGTGCAGCCTTGTCAGTGCAGCCTTGTCCCAGTGCAGCCTTGTTCCAGTGCAGCCTTGCCAGTGCAGCCTTGTCCCAGTGCAGCCTTGTCCCAGTGCAGCCTTGTCCCAGTGCAGCCTTGTCCCAGTGCAGCCTTGTCCCAGTGCAGCCTTTCCCTAGTGCAGCCTTTCCCCAGTGCAGCCTTTGCCCTCGCCATCGCCATTTGAAATTGGCGCAGGACACCGTAGCGGAGCGAACGCCGCTGAGATAGCAGGGACTGGGCAGATACACATGTACTCGGCTCTTGTCGGCTCTTCTCGGCTCCGCTCACGTGACTGTGAGCGGAGCAGAGAAGAGCCGAAAAGAGCCGAGTACACTCGCTATGTGTAGCTCGGCGGCGATCACTCCGCTCACAGCTAGCGGAGATCGGCGGGGGATCACTGGGGATCGGCGTATAACACGCACCCACGATTTTCCCCTGATTTTAAGGGGAAAAGGGTGCATGTTATACGCCGATAAATACGGTAGTTACTTAATAGGTGAGGTTGAAAAAAGACACAAGTCCATCAAGTCCAACCTATGTGTGTGATTATATGTCAGTATTACATTGTATATCCCTGTATGTTGCGGTCGTTCAGGTGCTTATCTAATAGTTTCTTAAAACTATCAATGCCCCCCGCTGAGACCACCACCTGTGGGAGGGAATTCCATATCCTTGCCGCTCTTACAGTAAAGAACCCTCTACGTAGTTTAAGATTAAACCTCTTTTCTTCTAAATTTAATGAGTGCCCATGTGTCTTGTTAAACTCCCTTCCACAAAAAGTTTTATCCCTATTGTGGGGTCACCAGTACCATATTTGTAAATTGAAATCAAATCCCCTTTCAAGCGTTTCTTCTAAAGAGAGAATAAGTTTAGTGCTCGTAACCTTTCTTCATAACTAATATCCTCCAGGCCCTTTATTAGCTTTGTTGCCCTTCTTTGTACTCGCTCTATTTCCAGTACATCCTTCCTGAGGACTGGTGCCCAGAACTGGACAGCATACTCCAGTTGCGGCCAGACCAGAGTCTTGTAGAGCGGGAGAATTATCGATTTATCCCTGGAGTTAATCCCTTTTTTAATGCATGCCAATATTCTCTTTGGTTTATTAGCAGCAGCTTGGCATTGCATGTCATTGCTGAGCCTATCATCTACTATGGCCCCCAGGTCCTTTTCCATCCTAGATTCCCCCAGAGGTTCTCCCCACAGTGTCTAGATTCATATTTTTGTCACCCAAATGCATTATTTTACATTTTTCCACATTAAACCTCATTTGCCATGTAGTTGCCCACCTCATTCATTTGTTCAGATCTTCTTGCAAGGTTTCCACGTCCTGCGGAGAAGTTATTGCCCTGCTTAGCTTAGCATTGTCTGCAAATACAGAGATTGAACTGTTTACCCCATCCTCCAGGTCATTTATGAACAAATTAAATAGGATTGGTCCCAGCACAGAACCCTGGGGGACCCCACTACCCACCCCTGACTATTCCGAGTATTCTCCATTTATCACCACCCTATGAACTCAACCTTGTAGCCAGTTTTCAATCCATGTACTCACCCTATGGTCCATGCCAACGGACCTTATTTTGTACAGTAAACATTTATGGGGAACTGTGTCAAATGCTTTTGCAAAATCCAGATACACCATGTCTGCGGAGCTTCCTTTATCTAGATGGCAACTCACCTCCTCATAGAAGGTTAATAGATTGGTTTGGGAAGAACGATACTTCATGAATCCATGCTGATTATTGCTAATGATACCATTTTCATTACTAAAATCTTGTATATGGTCCCCTATCACCACCTCCAAGAGCTTGCATACTATTGATGTTAGGCTAACTCGTCTGTAATTACAAGAGATGTATTTTGGGCCCTTTTTAAATATTGGTGCTATATTGGCTTTTCTCCAATCCGCTGGTACCTTTCCAGTCAGTAGACTGTCAGTAAAAATTAGGAACAATGGTCTGGCAATTACTTGACTGAGTTCCCTAAGTACCCTCGAGTGCAAGCCATCCAATCCCAGTGATTTATTAATGCTAAGTTTCCAAAGTCTAATTCTAATTCTGTCCTCTGTTAACCATGAGGGTGCTTCCTGTGATGTGTCACAAGGATAAACACTGCAGTTTTGGTTACTGAAGCCCCCCGATTCCCTCGTGAAGACTGAGGAGAAGAATAATTTCAATACCTTCGCCATCTCCCCATCCTTTGTAACCAGATGTTCTTCCACATTCTTTATGGGGCCAATATGGTCTGTCCTCCCTTTTTTACTGTTTACATATTTAAAGAATTTATTGGGATTTTTTTTTGCTCTCGTCCGCTATGTGTCTTTCGTGTTCTATCTTAGCCGCCCTAATTGCACCCTTACATTTCTTGTTGCATTCTTTATAAAGTTTGAATGTTGATCCCTCAACCTTGTATTTTTTAAAGGCCTTCTCTTTTGCTTTTATCTGCATTTTTACATTGGATTTAAGCCATCCAGGACTTCTGTTCGCTCTTTTAAATTTATTACCCAATGGGATGCACTGGCTAATGCCCTTATTTAATATGCTCTTAAAGCAAATCCATCTCTTCTCCATGTTCCTTGTTCCTAAGATTTTATCCCAATTTATTTATCTTCTAGCAAGGTTCGTAGTTTAGGGAAGTTGGCTCTTTTGAAATTCAGTGTCTTTGTATTTCCCTTATGTTTCCTATTTGTGTGATTTATACTGAAGCCAATTGACCTGTGATCGCTGATTCCTAAATGTCTCCATAATTAACTAAATTCTATAGCTCTATGAACGTAGTTTTCTCTGCAAGTAGGGATGAGATTTGACGCTACCAAGGGGTTCCAGGTGATTCCTGCAGGTTTGCGGTTCACTGTTTCAGCAAACTTCAGTGCAGGTTTACCATGAGAATTGTTCTTAAACTATAATGCAATGCATGGCCTTTGAACTATAGTCAGTATAGCCACGTTTAACTGCTGTCCCATCCATAGCAAACTTTTCTATATTTTTTTAAAAGTAAATAGACTGGGCAGTTGCACTCTGCAAGAGCAGTTGCTCCAGAGCTTAGTAAATGAACAGAAGCTCTGCTGGCTTCCATCATCCAATCATGTGCAAGAATAATGCTTTTTTTTATTTTTCTTACTTATGATTGGGTTTTCTTTGTAAAGTGCAACTCTGGAGCAACTGCACTTTGCAAAGTGCAGTCTATTTGCCTTTAGTAAATCAACCACTTTATGTCACATTCTCCACAACCTTTATCCCTATCCCAAGAGATCAAATAAATGTTATAGATCAAAATAATTCAAACATAAAAGTTAAAGGCCTATTATACCTGCTGCTTACTAGTTTAACACTGTTGTATCTTGGGCAGTAGCTTCATTGTGGTAAAACCTCACCATGTGCTCTTTGGCTCTCCTAGTAAAGTTGGTCCTAGTCTTGCTCATTAAATTTGTCCTGCTGCTAGCCAATTTCACGCTACTGTATACTCTGCCTGTATTCTTTGGGGTTGATTTACTAAAACTGGAGAGTGCAAAATCTGGTGCAGCTCTGCAAACAAACCAATTAGTTTCCAGGTTTTTTCAAAACTTATTTGCACAACCTGAAGTTAGAAGCTGATTGGCTACCATGCACAGCTGCACCAGATGTTGCACTCTCCAGTTTTAGTATATCTCCCCTTTGTCTCTAGTACATTTTTGCCTCCTATAAAACTGTCTGTATCTTTGCAGCATCTTAATTTTTGTAGTAAAGCCTCATCCTGTGTTCTATGTCCCTAGTAAATGTGGAACTAGCTTTGCTTTTTTTAAATAGTCCTGCTGCTGGCCAATTTTACACTTCTGCACCATCTGAGGTCTCTTAATTCTTCTCGTATAACACCTGCCTGTACAGTTTTTCTCTAGTATTTTTTGGTCAATTCTCCCCTAGTAATAATGTCCTGTTGCTGACCAATTTTATACAGCTTTATGATCTGCAATCTCCTAAAGGGATAGTTCCATTTCGTAAAAAAATGGGCATCAATTCCTGTATAATCGGTATGAGACCAGGGCAAACCAATATCCAAGTGGCTCCTGCGGGGGTAGCGCTACATCCCCAAACACGCAACATCATGGGCCTAGTGCTGAGGATTTTGCTAGTGCTGAGGATTTTGGTGGGGCTTTTAAAAAAAAAAAAAAAAAAAAAAATGCAAACAATTTTTTGTTATAACAAATTCAATTAAATCGAGAGAGGGAGGATGAGAGAGAGAGAAAGGGGATGAGAGAGGGGTGAGGGAGGGAGGATGAGAGAGAGAATGGATACACATGAGTATGCGTGGAAATTACATCAACACAGCCCGGCCAAGGCAAATGACCGAAGGCACAGAACCCGGAAGGAAGACTGGGTGAAGATGGAAGCGCCTGGGACCCGCTGGATTGATCATAGCGCAGCGCTGGAGGGCTCAGTCTGACAGGTAAGTGTACCCCAATGTGCTAATATGCTGTGCATAGAAGTACATGATGGCATAACCTACCTCAGGGCCTCTAAAAAGTTGTAACGTTAGCAAAGTTTACTACTATAATACTTTAATATCACAGGGTCTCAGGAGCTTCTCATGGGGCCCCCTACTGACCCGGTGGCCCTTGGGCAGTACCCAAGTGCATAGTTGCCAACATTTCAAAAATATTTTCAGGGACACTTTTTTTTACTAGTGGTATATTTAGAGTAGCTGACATCCCCTATGTTCCTCTATACATCACAATAGTAATCACAAAATGAAATGAGTACTAATAATGGGCAGAACAAATATGAGGACTGAGAAGATTTCCTTTAGTTGAACTAACAAAACTGTGCCCATTCTAGAGCTGGTAACATTGAGAATATTCAATATAATTTTAAAGAACAGTTTTTGTGGGTAAAAGGCAAAGGGGAGGAGTATGGATCGTATAAAAGTGGGAAGTATGTGCAGGTGAGGGAGAGGAATGTGGAGGGTATAACAGTGGGCACTATGCACAGGAGAGGAGTGTGGAGAGCATGACAGTGGGTAGTATGTACAGGAGAGGAGTGTGGAGGGTATGACAGTTGGGCAGGATGTACAGGAGAGGAGTTTGGAGGGTATTATAGGGGCAGTATGTACATGAGAGGAGTGTGGAGAGAAAGACAGTTGGCAGTATGTACAGGAGAGGAGTGTGGAGGGTATGATGGGGGGCAGTATGTACAGGAAAGGAGTGTTAAGGGTATGACAGTGGGCAGTATGTACAGGGGAGGAGTGTGGAGGGTATGATACTGAGCAGTATGTACAGGAGAAGCGTGTGGAAGATATGACAGTGGGCAGTATGTACAGGAGAGGAGTGTGGAAGGTATTACAGCAGGCAATATTTACAGGAGAGAAGTGTGGAGGGTATGACGGTGTGTGGTATGCACAGGAGAGGAATGTGAAGGGTATGACAGTGGACACTATGTACAGGAGAGAAGTGTATGATAGTGAGAAGTATGTTCAGGAGAGGAGTGTGGAGGTTATGACAGTGGGCAGTATGTACAGGAGAGAAATGTATTACAGTGAGCAGTATGTACAGGAGAGGAGTGTGGGGGGTATGACAGTGAGCAGTATGTACAGGGGAGGAGTGTTGAGGGTATCACAGTGGGCACTATTTACAGGAGAGAAGTGTGTGACAGTGGGCAGTATGTACAGGAGAGGATTGTGGGGGATATGACAGCGGGCACTATGTACAGGAGAGAAGTTTATGACAGTAGGTCGTATTCACAGGAGAGGATTGTGGAGGGTATGACAGTGGGCACTATGTACAGGAGAGAAGTGTATGACAGTGGGCACTATGTATAGGAGAGGAGTGCGGAGGGTAGGAAAGTGGGCACTAAGTAAGGAGAGAAGTGTATGACAGTGGGTAGTATGCACAGGAGAGGAATGTGGAGGGTATGACAGTGGGCACTATGTATAGGAGAGAAGTGTGGAGGGTATGACAGAGGGCAGTATGTACAGGAGAGGAGTGTGGAGGGTATGACAGTGAGCAGTATGTACAGGAGAGTAGTGTGGAGGGTAGGACAGCGGGCACTATTCACAGGTGAGAAAGATGAAGAAATCTGGAAAGGAAAAATGTAAAGGTTTGTGGAAGGAAATTTGAGCCTAAAACGGAGAACAGGGACGCACCGGACCCCTGCTGTCAGCAGCATCCGTCTGCACTGTGAACCCAGCCTTAAACTTTTTTCTTAGAATTTTTCAATTACTGGTAAATAGTGTCATACATCCCATGAGTCTTCAGGAGGGGAGAAGAAGTTTTCTCCGCTACGCACATCCTCTTGTCTGCATATCTGAACTAAGGGCAGATGAATTCCAAGAAGTAAATGCTACATGAATAAATCTGCCCTTCCCCAAGATGACCACAGCCAGAAACACTAAGGGGTGTTTTTAAAGTGATTTCTCAGCAAAATAGATCATGGAGATATGGATGGATGGAAACGTTTGCTTTGAATATTGAAAATGAATTACTGTATATATTCGAGTATAAGCCGAGTTTTGCAGCACATTTTTTTGTTCTGAAAAAGCTCCCTCGGCTTATACTCGAGTCACTGTGTCCATCTGAAGCCTCATGCACCTGATCTGCCGGCGCTGTGACATGCAGTCTAGCCGGCGGCCATTCAGTGTAACAAAGCTCCGCCTTCGACTCGTCCTCGTCCCGTGATAGGCGGAACACTGACTCACTGCTGGGAAACTGAATCAGTGTTCCCGTCACAGATGAGGACAAGGAGAAGGCGGGGCTTTGTTACACTGAATGGCCGCCAACTAGACTGCATGTCACAGAGCCGGTGTTCTGGAGATCGGAGATCAGGTACATGAGGCTGCAGATGGACACAGTGGGGCATGCAGATGGCACAGTGAGGCATGCAGATGGCACAGTGAGGCATGGAGATGGACACAGTGGGGCATGCAGATGGACACAGTGGGGCATGCAGATGGACACAGTGGGGCATGCAGATGGACACAGTGGGGCATGCAGATGGCACAGTGAGGAATGCAGATGGCACAGTGAGGAATGCAGATGGCATGGTGGGGCATGCAGATGGCACAGTGAGGCATGGAGATGGACACAGTGGGGCATGCAGATGGTACAGTGAGGCATGCAGATGGCACAGTAGGGCATGGAGATGGCACAGTGGGGCATGGAGATGGCACAGTGAGGCATGGAGATGGCACAGTGAGGCATGGAGATGGCACAGTGGGGCATGAGGATGGCACAGTGAGGCTGCAGATGGGCATTGTTGACCCTCTTTTCCACTTACAGTAGCTGCTGCATTTCCCACCCTAGGCTTATACTCTAGTCAATAAGTTTTCCCAGTTTTTCCTGGTAAAATTAGGTTTATAAGCCTCGGCTTATATTCGGGTCGGCTTATACTCGACTATATACAGTAAATAGTGTTTTTGATTTATGTTGCTCAGATGCAGTGTAGATCCACTTTATGTCCGTCAAAAACATCAATAGTGTCAAATCATATAACAAAAACATGAAATAAGTGTATGACTTGAACTATGCGTAAAATTATCTTTTCATAAATAGTCTAAGCCCCCGTACACACGGTCGGAAATTCCGACCACACAATCCGTCTTATTTTTTTCGACGGATTTTGTCCGACACTGGTGTTACATACACACGGTCGGACAAAGTTGTCAGAAAATTTGATCATTCTGAACGTGGTGACGTTCGTTGCGTACGACGGAACTACGTAGAGGCTAGTAGCCAATAGCTTTGGTCTCGTAATTTGATCTGAGCATGATTGGCACTTTGTCCGTCGGAATTCTCGACACACGATCAGATTTTGTTGTCGGAAAATTTGAGATCCTGCGCTCAAATTTTTTCCATCGGAAATTCCGACGGGAAAAGTCAGATGGGCGGATTTTCCGACAACATGGTCCGATCGGACATTTTCCGACGGAATTTCCGACCGTGTGTACGGGGCATAAATGTGGTGAGAATTTTACATTAGTGGTACTACCTTTTCACACATGAAAAATGAGATCAGGTTTTATTATTATTTAAAAAGTAGAAATTAAAGTTCCACTTGTTCAGTTTTTAATTACACAACAATTAATTTAATTGTACACTCAGCATGGCCTTGTGATGAAACTGTTTTTCTAGTATTTGGTACGTTATACCATTCTGAAACCCAGCAAATGGGTTGATGAGTGTGTGTGTGTTTTTTTTTTTTTTTAATGGACTGATTTGCCGCCAGTTTGCAGCCCTACATTGCTGACCTCGGTGGCAGCTGTTGGGTTCATATGCCTTCCAAAATGTAGCTGGCATATTACAGCTTGGCATCAATGAACTCATCATGTTAATCGCTCTTTTCAGCCGAATTTGAACTGACACCGGGACGCGATGAAAACCCAAAGACCCTTTACAAGCACTGAGAGTGTTTGATGGGGTTTTAGGTGGCGACAGTAATCTTTAAATGAGTGACAATCTTTATGTGGCATGCCAATATGCTGAGGGGCTAAGCTGCCTAGTGAATGGGAAATGGCCCCCGGGAAATGAAGCTGGTATACATAGCTGGCAGCCTTTGCTTCAAGAATAAGATGGAAAACTGGGCAGATTGGAGGTTCAACCAGTTTGTGGCTAAACTTTGGCTGCAATGGTCAAGGCAAACAGGATTGATCTGTGCTTGGCTGGCAAAGCCAGGCTCTTTGTAACCCCTGGAGCAATGCAGACTGCTACCCAAGCTGTCTAAGTGCTTAATGCCCTTCAGCAGCACACATGTACTGCTAGTAACCTTGGGTAGCATGCCAATGTGTTGTCACTATGAGTCCAGACACATCTCTTCCAAGATTTGCTTGAGATCTATATTTTATAACAGGGTATAATATATGCACATATGGTGCTCTTTAAAAAGAACACCACTAAATACATCTTCCAGCCAAAAAGGTCTGAAACTGTGTTTTTTGTTTTATCTTAGAGACCCTTTCTATGACAAAGTCTCAAGAAAATGTGCACAGATTTGAATTTTAATCCTATCCATGAAGCAGGGTCAGATTTTGATCACTAGAACCTTGGGTTGGATGACATTTGGTACCCAAAGCAACCTCCCTTGATAGCCAGGGCTTAAAGAAAGTGGGTGGGATGACATGGGGGTTAGTCGTGCTGTTTGATGGGAAATATTTTGTTTCATCATTATCTGATCCATACTGATTTTTATACTTCCCTGTAGAGTTTTCTTAAAGTGAGCCTGTGCTTTGCCCATGCAGAGCAAAGCAACAGCTGCACCTAAACACAGCCCCCTCCCTAGCAGCATTTACTTACAATGCTTTCACTTACCCCACACTCATGTTCAGGAAAGGAAAGCCCTTTGAAAGTCACTGCAGTTGTAGCTTATACAGGGCTGCAAACTTTCCACACGATAGCACTAACTGACCTATCACTCATCATAAGATGAATTTCCCAGGGACCTTGTCAGGGTTCTATTGGGTATTAGAATGCTGTCACATGTTAGCAATCATTTGGAATCCTCGAACTTGGAGTTCAGTTTTTCACCTCTCTAATTTTGGAACATACAAAAAAAGTTCCACGTTCCACCATAGGTAGAAGATTGGCTATTTCCTTTGGCTTCCTTCACTCAAATAAGCAGCTGGGGAACAAGCAAAAGATACGTTTTTGTTGGAAGTATAGGGGAGAATTAAAGATAACCATATATGTTGCATATAGGCAAAGCACATGATTGCATTAAACATATAATAAAATAATAAAAAGATAGCAAATGCACATCACCTAGTATGATGTATGTTATGTTTTTTTTTTTTTGGTTTTCACTTGAGTTTTTCTTTAAAGCCTCATATCCCAAAATGTAACACTTTCCCCTTTCATGACATTGCCTGTGCGGATCATGAAAATCCCAGCAAAAATCAACTATTATCACATCAAACCGCTACTGACCCCAGGAACGGGATATATCGTTTGGTTTAAAAAATACTTTGGAAAACTTTAGAGGTCACTCTAGTGATGTAATAGGATATATCTTAGCAAGCACAAGGATTAAGAGATCTGTAATACTCATTACAAGCTTTTACAATGTCATAGTCCACAAGACCTATGTAATGAGACCTGCTAACCTCCTGATACACTAAGCGTTGTAAAAACACAGCTGGACCTTCCGCAGTTTTTTTTTTTGTTAATGACGACATTTGCAAGACTATATTGTTACATTGTATCAATTGGACATTTGCATACTAGCCATCAAAGTTCAAATTTGATATCCAGTAGGAACTATTTACTAGAGTAACATAAGCAAATGCAATGGTAACCATGCAAAAAGCCCTAAAGTTTTATTGGGCACAAAATAAGAACATAATAGAGACTGCTGTAAAAATTACACAAACTTAGAGGATTATGGCTGTCCATTATATCAGCTTAACATAATTATATGCAATATACTGTAAATGTTAAGCCACTTTGCTTATAACATAGTTCTTAAAAGAGATGCATGGGATTATATTTTGTTTACATCCATCCCCACAAGTCCTGGCTGTGCCTGCACATTACAGACTTATAGACTTCTGTAGGAGTATGTCCCGACCCAAGGCCAGAGATGAAAGAGAATGGCCCCATAATAGTCTAAGTGACTGTAATGCACAGGTATGGCCAGGAGAGGGAGAATTGCAGTGCTGGATGTAAACAAACACCAGAGGCTGAAGTTGTCAGATCCAGGTAAGTATGCATTTGTGAGAGTGGGTTATTTTAGGTCAGTGCATGGGACAAAAAGGATAAGTGCATTTTGTCTTCAAGTACACTTATCCTTTAAAGCTGCATTTCAGATGAAAGGCTAAAACACACAGCTTTAATGTATATCTGTCTTTTTTCGACTGAACAATTTGTAATTTTGTTCTGCCATTCTTGTGATCCAATCCTTCCTGCCAAACACCAAAACCAGTGATTGGGAAGGAGAACCATATCGGACCTGAAATGGACCAAAAGACGCACAGGGCTCCTGTGCAATTCGCACCGGAGCCGTTGCGGAGATGTGTGAACCGGCTCCATCGAGGTCACAACCTCCTGCTATGAGGGGAAACCCACATCCATTTCGCAATAGTATGAACCCAGCTAAAATATAAGCCAACACATTTTGATGTTTTCAGGGGTCGCTCCTTATTAGGGCTGTGTGTGCTGTTGGATTTACCTATATTGTTTAAAGACAAAAAAAAATAACAAATGATTAAAAAAGTTAAGCTTCATAAAGGGCATTGGGCAAGATTTAAACAATTGTATACAAAATGGGGATCGAAAAATATTTAAATAATACTATACAGGTGATTGGTAAACAAACAAAGTGGACAAATCAATCACACATCACTAATCAATCACACATAAATACAGTGCAACCCTCATCCCACTTCCACACAGGGCTAAATATAAAATGTGTACAAAGTAACAGAAAAGTACAATTATATAGTTCTTACGCATACAATAATCCAGAGGAAATAAGGCATATGCAGAAACACTTTACAAGGCTAGGAAGCAGTTTTAGGCCTTCTTCACATGGGGCATACTACAGCATTTAGCTGTGTTTACCCACACGGGGATGCACAGATGTTCCCCCTGCAAGTAGTCCAATAGCTGTAAATTTGGATGCAGCAGCTGCACAGACACAGCCGCTGCTCCCAATTTGACATCAGTGGGGGTACGTGTTCCCAAATGCACACTAACTGCTTTTGATGCCATGCACCTTTAATAAAGATCTCCACAGATGCATATACTTACCTTCTTTTCACTCCCGCATCACTCTATTCATTCACCTGGGGCAAAGGAAAACTGCTGGTGAGCTGTGAATTGCTGGAGTCACAGCTGACACATGGTTATGGACTCACCATGTGAAAGGGATGGGCGAACATTGGATGTTTGCATGTTTGCCAAACAACCAAATTATCGGGGCGTTCGACCTTTTGGCCCGCCGAACGACCACAATGCACTGCGACACTGAACAGTGCATTGAAAGCCCTGATTGGCTGAAGCTATGAAAGTTTTTCCCAATAAGGGCACAGAGCCATGATTGGATGCTGTCATGATGACTCTATTCATGGCTCATTGCCATGGCCGGGACAAGGGGTGGGCAGGAGGGGCGGCTGCCCCTGGCGCAATGGTTTATTGCAGGGGTGGGGGGCACCCTGACCCTAACCCTAAGGGAAAGGGGGGCGCAGTTTGGCATCTTTGCCCTGGGTGCTGGATGACCTTGTCCCGGCACTGCTCATTGCTGCTTGTTCCGCCCCACACTATAAAATTATTCTTTCAATAGCGACCATTTTTAGTGTGATATTGGCGTGGAGAGAGATAGAACAGGGCTCCGTTCAGTGCAATTAGATAGTTAGTGTGCTATAGTGTGCTATTCTGATTCTATTGTCAGTGTAGAATATCAGTTTAGTGTGAATCTAGTGATAGTTCTGTATGAGTGTAGTGCGACCATTCATCTTTACATTAGTGTGAATATAGGGATAGTTCAGTCACTGTGAGTGTAGTGCGTCCACCATTTATCTTTACATTAATGTGAATGTTTGAACAGTCCAACCAGTGTGAGTGTAGTGACCGTTTAACACAGTATATTTAATTGTGTTACTGCAAGTTTAACGCCATATATTTCAGTGTGTTATGTGCCACTTAACGCAGTACATTTCTGTGCGTTATTGCATGCTTAACGCAGTATATTTCAGTGCATTACTGCAAGTTTAAAGCTGTATATTTCAGTGCGTTATCTTCCGTTTAACGCGGTATAGTTCAGTGTGTTACTGCAAGTTTAACGCCGTATATTGCAGTGCATTACCTTCCATTTAACGTAGCACAGTTCAGTGCGTTACATGCCATTTAATGCAGTACATTTCTGTGCTTTACTATACGCTCAACCACTTCAGCCCCGGACCAATTTACAGCTAAAGGACCAGGCCCCTTTTTGCAATTCGGCACTGTGTCGCTTTAACTGACAATTGCGCGGTCGTGCGACGTGGCTCCCAAACAAAATTGACGTCCTTTTTTTCCCACAAATAGAGCTTTCTTTTGGTGGTATTTGATCGCCCCTGCGGTTTTTATTTTTTGCGCTATAAACAAGAATAGACCGACAATTTTGAAAAAAATGCAATATTTTTTTACTTTTTGCTATAATAAATATCCCCAAAAAATATATAAAAAAACATTTTTTTTCCTCAGTTTAGGCCGATAAGTATTCTTCTACATATTTTTGGTAAAAAAAATCGCAATTAGCGATTATTGATTAGTTTGCGCAAAAGTTATAGCGTTTACAAAATAGGGGATAGTTTTATAGCATTTTTATTAATATTTTTTTTTTTACTAGTAATGGCGGCGATCAGCGATTTTTATTGTGACTGCGACATTATGGCGGACACATCGGACATTTTTGACACATTTTTGGGACATTTGTAATTTATACAGAAATCGGTGCTATTTAAATAGCACTGATTCCTATGTAAATGACAGTTGTAGTGAAAGAGTTAACCACTAGGGGGCGGGGAGGAGTCAGTGTGACGTGTTGTGTTTTTTTTTTTTTACAGTAGGGGGCGTGGCTGTACGTCTGACGTCATTGATCGGCTTTCCCGATGACAGGGAACAGCCGATCAATGACAGGCAGTGTAGGAAGCGCGGGGAGAGGTTTGTTTACACAAACCTCTCCCCGTTCTTCAGCTCCGTAACCCGATCGCGGGATACCAGCGGCGATCGGGTCCGCTGGTCCCGCGGCCGTGGTCACGGAGCTCCCGACCGGGTCGCGAGCGCGCCACTGGCGGCGCGCGCGCGCGCGACCCACGGGCAGGCAAGTTAAAGGGGACGTACCCGTACGTGCTTTTGCCTGCCCGTGCCATTCTGTAGACGTATATCTACATGAGGCGGTCGGGAAGTGGTTAATGCAGTATATTTCAGTGTGTTACTGCAAGTTCAACGTTGTATATTTCAGTGCGTTATCTTCCTTTTAATGCAGTATAGATCAGTGTGTTACTGCAAGTTTAACGCCGTATATTGCTGTGCGTTACCTTTCCACTTAACACAGTATAGTTCAGTGCATTACTGCAAGTTTAATGCCATATATTGCAGTGCATTACCTTCCGTTTAACGCAGTATAGTTCAGTGTGTTACTGCAAGTTTAACCCTGTATATTTCAGTGTGTTATCTTCCATTTAACGCTGTATATTTCAGTGCTTTATCTTCCGCTTAACTCAGTGTGTTACTGCAAGTTTAACGTTGTATATTGCAATGCCTTACCTTGCATTTAACGCAGTACAGTTCAGTGTATTACTGAAAGTTTAACGCATATATTTCAATGTGTTCCAATGTGTTTTCCGGTAAGACCATTCCAGGTCTGTACCATCACATGGGAAGGCAATGCTGTGGCATCGTTGGGCAAGGCAGTCAGCCACAAAGTTCACATTACTGCTGACACATGGTCCCGCAAGCATGGTCAGGGATGATATATTTAGTTCACAGCACACTGGGTAATTCTGCTTGCAACTTGGAAGGATGAAGGACAGGGCTCAGTGCTGCAGCTTGTTGTGCCCCCACATCTCCATACAGCTAGTGGTGATGATGCGAGATTTGTCATCTCTACCCCCTCCTCCTCCTCCTCCTCTTCCTCCTCCTTGCCCTCCTCTGCTGAATTGTCCTATGAACCACAAGTACCCCCTAAGCGTTCAAGGGGCTATTCAATGAGTCAGGCTAAAAGGGGTCATGCAGTGCTTCAGATGGTGTGTCTAGGGGACAGGAACCACACCGGAGCAGAGATTCTTGCAGCTCTGCAGGGGAAGGCCCAGAGGTGGTTCACACTACGCCAGCTGGAGCCAATAATGTTGTGTGCGATAATGGCACATACCTCCTGTCCGCCTTTAGACAGGAAATGTCTGGCACATGTCCTCAATTTGATGGTGCAGCATTTTCTAAAGAGATACCCAGGGTTGGAAGATCAGCTAAAGCAGGCCAGAAAAGTCTGTAGCCATTTCAAGCGGTCATACACAGTCAGTGTTCGGTTGGCTAAAATTCAGTGGGAATTTCACCTGACCGTAAACTCCCTGATTTGTGACATGCCCACCAGGTGGAACTCGACTCTGGCAATGCTGCAGCGGCTGCACATTCATCAGAGTACAACGAGTACCTGTGTGAGTATGGCACAGGCTCAGACCAGCTCAGCTTTTTTTCCCCACGCCAATGGCTGCTCATAAAGGATGTATGCACTGTACTGTCACCATTTGAGGAGGCCACAAGAATGGTGAGCCGTGACAATGCATGCATCAGTGACACAATCTCTGTTATGTTCCTGCTGGAGCAGACTCTGCGGGGCATTATGAACAGGGCACTTTAGGCAGAGCAGTTGGAGGAAGAGGATGACTTCCTTTCCTCTCAAGGCCCACTTTACGCAGACACCATTGTTCCTATGCCACAGAACATACAATAAGAGAGGGAGGAGGAGGAGGATTCTGGCACTTTTGGAGGCATTGAAGCAGAGGAAGACATACGTCAAACAGTAAGAGATGGTTTTTCCATCCGCAGAACCCTTGGGAGTAGTACGTGGCCAGGAGGAGGCAGTTTCAGATACTATAATTCTCAGTGACCCAGAGGAGTCTGCTTCTCATGCCTCTGCAAATTTGTGGTGCATGGGCTCCCTCATGCTTCAAAGCCTGCAAAAGGACCCAAGAATACGTGGCGTAAAGGAGAAGGATCACTATTGGTTGGCAACTCTCCTTGACCACCGTTACAAGGGGAAAGTCTCATAACTCATCCCATCTCCACAGAGAGTGCAGAATAATGCTTTTCTCGATACAAGAGAAGAGCGGTGGAGAAGGCTAAGTGATGAATTTCACAATTTCACAATTTTTTTAGTCCTTGCCGCCCATGGCTGTCAGCTTCCACATCCCATCAGCAGCATCTGCATAACATGGTGGGCGATTATCTAGGGGCAAAAAGAGAGATGGAGAGCTTTCCAGTTGATGATCCACTGGCTTACTGGGTCATGAGAATAGACCACTGGCCAGAACTTGCCCAGTATGCAACTGAGCGTGCCTTCCGAACGGGCATTCGGTGCTGCTGGAGGTTTTGTTACTTATAATAGAATGCGTCTGTCCACAGACCCGGTGGACCATTTGACATTTATCAAAATGAATCAATCCTGGATTAAGAGCAGCTATGAAGCCCCTGATGTCGATGTCACTGATTAAGTGTTTTTGGGATGTGGAATCTATGCAGGACGTCTACGTTGCCTAGTGTTGTGGGTGTTGATTTCATCAGGAAGAATTTTTTTGGTGTAGGTTTCATGGGCACAATTAACACCCAAAGAAATACCAATTTTTCAGCACCTGTTTGACAAGTGCATATCATTGAGATTTTTGACAGCAAGGCCAATTCTTGCTTTCATCAGTACCTCTATAGGGTTATGGTGTGAAGGCGCCAACAACACCCAAAGACCAATTTTCCCATACCTGTTTGACAGGTGCATATCATTTACATTTTTGACAGCAAGGCTAATTCTTGCTTTCATCAAGGGTACCACAATGGGGTTATGGTGTGAAGGCACCACCGATACCCAAAGACCAATTTTTCCACACCTGTTACTTCTATCCAAAGTCTGTGGAAGAGACACCAGAATTTAAAAAATGTATATTCTTGTTCCTAGTGCACTATATTGTACAGATATATTGTATCATACAGACTGGCTCCGCCTCCTACCATCCTTCGGCATCACAGCCCATTTAAAAAGCTGGCGTAAAGAGTTTAATGTACATGCATATTTAAATTATGCACAGTTGCAACAAGTGTTCAAAGTGACTCTGCAGGGTAAAAATTGAACAAGCAAGTAAAGAGATGTTAAATCTGTTTTCATAATAGATACAAATAGAGATAAGACAGTCCTTATAATAAAAAGCCCTTCCCAAAGTTACTGACATTGGGACAGATTAGAAATCCAGTCCCATTCACCACTTCCTTTGCCAATCACCTTCACTGACTCACCCCAAGTGACCCTTCTAACTCTGAAGAGCTGACCTTGCATGTTAATGGTGCACTTTGCGGTCACATACCCTACAACACCTTAGGGCCCTATCTCTCTCTTATCTCTGCTCCATTCCATTTTTATTTTCAGTGAAGGAGAATATTGGCATGGGAATCATTTATTTGTCTATCCTAAAACACCCTTCACATGGCCACCAGTGAAAAACAGAACCCTCCCCAACCCGCTTCCATCAGACAAGGTACTTCTTATTTGTTTGCAGTAAGCTAGACATTTGCATGCATCTCTTGTCATTTTTCACAATCAGTTATTCTGAGTCAACAATGTTCTGTTTTCTTTTCAATACCTAGAAGACAGAAGAAGTTTTCCATCTTGAAAAGTCACTGAAACAGCAGGTTGATTCTTTCAAGATCTTTTACTATTTGATTAAAAAATATCTATATGCCACAGGCCTTGATATGTCCCTTGTGCCCTATTTAGCATCTGCTGTGCATCCCAGCGCAGCCAGCAGTGGAAAACAAGCCACCGGAGACTAGATTTTGATGGGGAAAAACAAAGCCAGTAATGCGTTAAAGCCAGCAGGCACAAAAAAAAAAAAAAAATCTTCGAATGAGTTTGTGCTGACTCAAGGCAACATCCCAGCCTATTTTATCATATTAGGAAGACGATTCTAGTCCAAAGTGACTTCTTTCTAAGAATTAAAGGAAAAATATACACACAGATGCATTGCTCTTTTCTCTTTGCATTCTTAAGATTAGTTATTTAGTGTATTCATTTGTAGTGTTATAAGATATTCTGAGATTATTTGACCAATCGCATCAGTCCTACCCATCAAGGCGCTCACAATCCATTGCTCTTTTCTCTTTGCATTCTTAAGATTAGTTATTTAGTGTATTCATTTGTAGTGTTATAAGGTATTCTGAGATTATTTGACCAATCGCATCAGTCCTACCCATCAAGGCACTCACAATCCAACATCACCATCATACCGGAGAGATTATTGGCCCTTCGGAAGGTTGAAGTTGGTTATTTGACCACGGTGTGTTTTTTTTTTTTGGGGGGGGGGGAATAATGGACACATAGGAATATAAGATAATTCATATATAATACCCCATGACCGTAGTGAGGTCAGGTTAAAGTACTAGCCACTACCTGTGCTGCAAGCAAGCTGAACTCCAAACAAACAACTAATTATGCAGCTTACTCCCAAAGGATTCTGTTCAGCTGTTCTTGTGATCCAGCTATTCCTGCCAGGGAGCAATGCCAATACAGCTTGCTCATCAGCAGTTTATTTCTGTAATTTGACAATGAAGTAGCCAAAGCTTACTAATGAAGTCTTCCCTCTGTTCTCATTTCCTGTAATCACGTTCATGTACAGGGCTGGACTGGGAATAAGAAACAGCCCTGGAAAAAATTTCACACCAGCCCCATAGCATTTTTATACCAGCCCAACAGCAAACGTCATTATTTTCTTGTTCATAAAAGGGAAAAACCATACATTTTAATGCACAGAGACCATCTTCTGCATAAAGAATACACTACGGTAAGGGGGATGGGGTTACTGATATAAGGGGGAAACCTTTATATCAGTTCCCCCTTACATTATTGTATTCACTCCCTCCTTACATCAGTGACCCCCCAGACTGGCCTGGCAGCACTGTCACTGACCTCCTCTCAGGTGCACTGTGCAGGGATCAGTCAGACGGCTCCAGGTTGGCGGCTCTGGATTTTATCCTATAGTCTCCTCTCCCTCAGAGACTGCAGACATGATACAGGAGATGGTCAGAGACTGCGGACATGATACAGGAGATGGTCAGAGACTGCGGACATGATACAGAAGATGGTCAGAGACTGCGGACATACTACAAGAGATGGTCAGAGACTGCAGACATGATACAGGAGATGGTCAGAGACTGCGGACATGGTACTGGAGATGGTCAGAGACTGCGGACATGATACAGGAGATGGTCAGAGACTGCAGACATGATACAGGAGATGGTCAGGGACTGCAGACATGATACAGGAGATGGTCAGAGACTGTGGACAAGATACAAGAGTTGGTTAGAGACTGCGGACATGATACTAGAGATCAATGCAGCCTCACCAGTGCCCATCAAATGCAACCTCAATGTGCCCATCAATGCAACCTCACTGTGCCCATCAATTCAGCCTCAATGTGCCCATTTAAGCAGCATTGCTGTGCCCATCTAAGAAGAATCACTGTGCCTATCTAAGCAGCATCACAGTGCCAATTTGCAGCCTCGTCTGTGCCCATCTGCAGCCTCACTGTGCCCATCAATGCAGTCTCACCGTGCCCATCTGCAGCCTCATCAGTGTCCATTAATGTAGCCTCACTGTGCCCATCAATGCAGCCTCACTGTGCCCATCTGCAGCCTCATCAGTGCCCATCAATGTAGCCTCACTGTGCCCATTTAAGCAGCATCACTGTGCCCATCTAAGCAGCTTCACTGTGCCCATCTAAGCAGCCTCACTGTGCCCATCTGCAGCCTCACTGTGCCCATCTGCAGCCTCACTGTGCCCATCAATGCAGCCTCACTGTGCCCATCTGCAGCCTCACCGCGCCCATCAATGCAGCCTCACTGTGCCCATCTGCAGCCTCATCAGTGCCCATCAATGCAGCCTCACTGTGCCCATCTGAGCAGTATCACTGTGCCCATTTTCAGCCTCACTGTGCCCATCTAAGCAGCATCACTGTGCCTATTTGCAGCCTCAATGTGCCCATATAAGCAGCCTCACTGTGCCCATCTAAGCAGCATTAGTGTGCCCATCTAAGCAGCATCACTATGCCCATCTGCAGCCTCACTGTGCCCATCAATGCAGCCCCACTGTGCCCATCTGAAACCTTGTCAGTGCCCATCAATGCAGCCTCACTGTGCCCATCTGAGCAGTATCACTGTGCCCATTTTCAGCCTCACTGTGCCCATCTAAGCAGCATCACTGTGCCTATTTGCAGCCTCAATGTGACCATCTAAGCAGCCTCACTGTGCCCATCTAAGCAGCATTACTGTGCCCATCTAAGCAGCATCACTATGCCCATCTGCAGCCTCACTTTGCCCATCAATGCAGCCCCACTGTGCTCATCTTCAACCTTGTCAGTGCCCATCAATGAAGCCTCACTGTGCCCATCTAAGCAGCATCGCTGTGCCTATTTCCAGCCTCACTGTGCCCATCTAAGCAGCATCACTGTGCCCATCTGCAGCCTCAAAGTGCCCATCTAAGCAGCATCACTGTGCCCATCTGCAGCCTCACTGTGCCCATCTGCAGCCTCACTGTGCCCATCTGCAGCCTCACTGTGCCCATCTATGCAGCCTCACTGTGCCCATCTGCACCCTCACTGTGCCCATCTGCACCCTCACTGTGCCCATCTGCACCCTCACTGTGCCCATCAATGCAGCATCACTGTGCCCATCGAAAGCAGCATCACTGTGCCCATCTGCAGCCTCACTGTACCCATCTATGCAGCCTTACTGTGCCCATCTGCAGCCTCACTGTGCCCATCTAAGCAGCCTCACTGTGCCCATCTGCAGCCTAACTGTGCCCATCTGCAGCCTCACTGTGCCCATCAATGTAGCATCACTGTGCCCATCTAAGCAGCATCACTGTGCCCATTTGCAGCCTCACTGTGCCCATCTAAGCAGCATCACTGGGCCCATCTGCAGCCTCACTGTACCCATCTGTGGCCTCACTGTGCCAACAATGCAGCCTCATCTGTGCTCATCTGCAGCCTCACCAGTGCCTTGATTACACACAGCGAGTATCTCCCGCTGTGTCATGGTGCTTGGGTTCTGAGGCCACACTTGGATTGGCCCTGGGTTGCTGCTGCAGCCGCAGCTCAAAGCGACCTCAGTGGAGTCCGTGCCGATGCATTTCATCTATCTAGACATCATCTGGGGTTGATGATGACTAGTTAGATGAATCGCTTTTAAAACTTTTTTTGGCATTGATACATGTCCCCTGGGGCAGGACCCAGGTCCCCAAACACTTTTTATGACAATAACTTGCATATAAGCCTTTAAAATTAGCACTTTTGATTTTCCATGTTCGTGTGCCATAGACTTTAACGGTGTTCGCGTGTTCGAACAAATTTTTTGCCTGTTCGCATGTTCTGCTGGGGGGTGTTCGGCTCATCCCTAATTGGCAACATTAGAAGGGGTAACAAAGGCCATCCGGTAACCAGACACTATACAGCTGTACATAATAATGACCCTTTAGGTACCACCTTTTTGGTTATAGATAAGTTCACCCCACATTGCAGGGGGAGCGCCACTAATAGATATACCAAATAGATTCATAGTATTAAATTACACACCCCGTTTGGCCTGAATGTCGATTGTAATGTGAATTATTTTATTGAGAATGCCTAGATATTTCTGGGTTATGGCTCTATAATTTTTTAGGAATTATTCTTAAAACATTTAATGAGGCTAGTTTATGTAACCTTTGATTTACTAATTGGTCCTTTAAGAATTCAGAATCATTAAGTTAGTAGATTGGGTGAGTTTATTTTTAATTCATTTTTAACTTATTTCCATTTATTTTTGTTATTTTATATGTATTTTTATATCTGTTTATATACTGTATATGTAATCATGGATTTAGCGGTTGTTTTATATAATCATGTATTTATTGGCCATTTCTTTCCTCCTTGCCTGCCTGAGAATCAATCATATAGAATCATATAGAATCAATACTTTACAGTTAATATAATTATTTTCTACTAGATGGCGGATTATTCATCTCTGCTGCCTCAATGTCAAATAAAAAACTACTATCCTATTAAGAGTTTGATATGACTAGTGATGTTTGAAGTAATTATTCAAATTGAGACTTGGTTATGTAATGGAGTATGATCTAATCCGCGGCTTGGCTATTTGTATCTTACAAGTATATTACAGATCAGATCGAGGCTTGGTTGCAGCCCTTTTAGTATATAAGGTGATGATGCAGCATGGTGTACGTGCCTTGGAAGATGTCATGTATGGGCGGAACTACGTGCTAACATCATAACTTTCCTACATTCCCGGAAGCGTGGGTGTTTTGCAGTATCTGCCATGGAAAAGGTGATTTACATCACAATATTTAATCTATTTTAATCTTCAATGCAACTGCATTTTTAATCTTAATAAATTTGGTAAGAAGCTTTTTTTATTCTGGAGTATGTGGAGTGTTTACTTCCATTTTTCCATTTGAACGTTGCTGGAATAGCGATGTGTGGACAATCTCTATAAGAATCCTTGTTACCCTGGGAGAGTGCCAACGGATGTGTGTTGACTCCAACACAATTTTAATGGGCTCTTTGTGACCTTTCTCTAATCATGTATTGCTGGTAAGCTTATATTTTTACCACTAAGGTGGTGGCCTTTGGCGCATGAATTTTCCAATGCATTGGTGGTGGAGAACCACTTTGAGGCTGTGAATTTGATGAACACTTACTAAGAGGGCTTTCTGTCACTTGGACCCTTTTTCTTTATTTGAATATTCCTTATTTGAATATAATTTATATGCAATACTGTATATATGTATTTATGTATTGGTAAGGTTAGAACTGTTTAGCTGCTCAAGATATTGAAATTCCTAGTAATAGTAAGTAATTGGAAAATCCAACTACAACAAACAACATTTTTTGTATTGGATAATTTGTGTGTGAAGGCTGGGAACCCATGTACTTTATGAGGTCACACCATCAGAATCCATGAAATATAAAAAATTCCGTTGGGCAAAAAAAATAAAATGGCAGTTTTTGGTCTATTGAATCAGTGATCAGTAGGTGATTGAAATTGGGGCCAAACCTATTTGCTCCAGTGGTGACTCAAACAAAGAGTTCTATAAAAGGGGACACTTGCTGGAAATACCATTATTAGACTTAAATAGCCTTTGTGTGTATGTCCCATAAGGTATTAGTGGATAAGTGCAGTGATACAGCCTTATGTATTTGAAGACCGTTATTGCTCTTTTTGTCTATTAATAGATCAAGCAATTATGAATTTACTGGAAGTCTCCTTCTGATATGTTTCATCCTCCGAATAATACATCCAGTCGCTGCATTGTTAATGGCGTTTTTCTCATTGTGTCTCTTATCCTTTAATCTGTCTTACACAAGACAGGGAATTTGATGGCTGATAAGAACCAATTGACCCATCCACTCTGCTTATTCGTCATATTAGAATTAGAGAACACTGGCTTCTTCCTTCTTTCCTTGGGCTTATTTCAGGATTGTTTCTTTTTTCTTTTAATTCCCTACTCCAGACATAATCTGTTCTCATCCGGAAGGTAATTCATAAATCGCATATGTAGTGTCTATTTTCTCTGTGTGCGTGTATGTAAATTATGTGATGTGTCTGGCTATGTTTTTTATATACAGTACTTAACATTATACAGGGCTTAACATTTTAAGTCCTGAGCTACTAGCCAGGCCTCAAGGGTTACTCGCGACCAGTTGCCCCACCCAACCCCTACTCTGCCCCGCCCCTAATCCCACCCCAAAACACGCCCTCATAAATTATTTCATGAAATGACACTTAAAAAGAGAAGTATGGGTTTTTTTTTTTGCTAATCATACTTACCTAGGTCAATGCAGCATCAGACCGATGCTGCAGCTGTCCCCTGGCGTCTCTGCACTGGGAACCAAGCCACCGAACACCCCCGATGGCTCGGTTCTCACTCCTTCCCGAGCAGAGCTTCTCCGTGCTCATTGGAGCGCTGAGCTGTGGAGGGGCGGAGAGCCAGCGTCTCAGTGAGCCGCTGAGATTGCCATCAGTCAAGGCAGCTGGCGGATCCAGACTTGGGAGGTCAGGATGACGCAGTGCCTCGACTGATGGCAGTGACGTCAGCGGAGGGCAGACTTCAGACCGCTCTCCGCTGAAAACGGGTCGCAGGAGTGCAAAATGGATTGAACTCCTGTGACCCTCAGGAGAAGTCCAGCCTAAAAAGCTCAGGCTGAACTTCTCCTTTAAATGTTTTATGCAGAATTAAATAATACAAATAAATATTAACAACAACTTTATCAGTGTCCATTAGTGCAGCCTCACCTGTGCCCAACAATGCAGCCTACCTGTGTCCATCAATGCCGCTTCACTTGTGCCTAACAATGCAGCCTACCTCTGTCCATCAATGCTGCTTTACCTGTTCCCAACAATGCAGCCTACCTGTGTCCATCAATGCTGCTTCACCTGTGTTCAGCAATGCAGCCTCCCCTGTGTCCATCAATGCTGCCTCACCTGTGTCCATCAATGCTGCCTCACCTGTGTCCATCAATGCTGCCTCACCTGTGCCCAACAATGCAGCCTACCTTTGTCCACCAATGTCGCTTTAACTGTGCCCAAAAATGCAGCCAACCTGTGTTTATCAATGCTGCTTCACCTGTGTTAAGAAATGCAACCTTACCTGTGTCCATCAATGCTGCTTCGCCTGTGTCCATTAATGCTGCTTCACCTGTGCCCAACAATGCAGCATACCTGTGTCCATCAATGCAGCCTACCTGTGCCCATCAATACAGTCTACCTGTGCAGGGAAAGAGAGGAGAGGAAGAGGATTGCCGGCCAGATCATCAGAGCGCTGAGGAACATCGCTGTAACAGCTTTCATTTCAATTGCTGTGTGTTGCCGCCGCTCACCGTCACATAAAGCCCTGCCTACTGGCCCAGGGACTTTGATATTCACATGGGATTGGACGGGTGTTCTGTCTATCAAAGTACTCGGGCCAGGCGGTGGACAGCAAGTACCGGGAACACACGTAAATTTTAAATGAAAGCTGTTACAGCGATGTTCTGGATCTGATGATCCGGTCGGCTGTCTCTTCTCTCTTCCTCTGGGCGAACACTGGGAGAAGACCTCCCATTCAACCCCGCCTGCCGGTGGTGCTCGCCCCCCCACTCTCAGGCAGCCCATGCTCGCCAGCCTTCATTTTCCACTAATTTTCAACATATTGTTATCAATTAACAAAATGGAAAGTAAATGAACAGAAGAGAAATCCGAATCAAATCAATATTTGGTTTGACCAGTTGATTAGTTCTAGGTACGCTTGCACACTGGGGTTGACTTACTAAACGGGAGAGAACAAAATCTCTTACAGCTCTGCATAGCAACCAATCACCTTCCAGGGTTTTTGTCAAAGCTTAATTAAACAAGCTAGAGTTAGAAGCTGATTGGCTACAATGCAGAGCTGCACCAGACTTTTCTCTCTCCAGTTTTAGTAAATAAACCCCACAGTTTTTGAACTTGTCAGGTAAGTTGTTCCAATCATCTTGGAGAACTAACCACAGATCTTTTGTGGGTGTAGGCTGCCTCGAATACTTTTGTCTCTTCATGCAATTCCAGACAGACTTGATGATGTTGAGATCAGGGCTCTGTGGGGGCCAATCTATCACTTCCAGGATTCCTTGTTCTTCTTTTACACTGAAGATAGTTCTTAATGACATTGTCTATATGTTTGGGATCATTGTCCTTCTGCTGAATACATTTGGGGCCAGTCGCACGCTTCCCTGATGGTGTAGCATGTTGGTTAAGTATCCGCCTGTACTTATCAGCATTAAGGACACCATTGATCCTGACCAAATGTACAACTCCATCTGCAGAAATGCAGCCCAAAACTTGCAAGGAACCTCCGCCATGCTTCACTGTTGCCTGTAGACACTCATTATTGTACCTCTCTCCAGCCCTTTGGTAAATTAACTGCCTCCTGCTACAGCCAAATATTTCACAATTTATTTTTACCCCCACAGAGCCCTGATCTGAACATTAACAAGTCCTATTGGGATTACATAAAGAGACAGAAGGATTTGAGGCAGTCTACATCCACGGAAGATCTGTATTTTGTTATCACAGATGTTTGGAAAAACCTACCTGCCGAGTTCCTTCAAAATATGTGTGCAAGTGTACC
Organism: Lithobates sylvaticus; assembly: GCA_028564925.1. Taxonomy (NCBI): domain Eukaryota; kingdom Metazoa; phylum Chordata; class Amphibia; order Anura; family Ranidae; genus Lithobates; species Lithobates sylvaticus. The sequence goes on along the minus strand of CM053035.1, from coordinate 146,636,957 downwards.
TAGAAGAATTGATGCTGGTTTAAAGGGTAGTCACACCAAATATTCATTTGATTTCGAGTTTTGTTCTGTTCGCTCACTTTGCATTCTTATTTTACAGCATTTCTTCACGCCTGCTTAAAACGTTTGCACAGTACTATATATGTGCATTTTGTAGAACTTGCCAGTCCCGGATATCAGTGTCCCTCATGGAGAAGCCTTCCAAGGAGGATACTTGCTGAGTTGAGTTGACAACCAAGAAGGAATTTTTTTCATGATAATCCTCATACTTCCTGTTGTGTCTGTAGAACAGGAAAAAGAAATTTGTCATGAACACTAGTCCTGCATTGATTTTAGTGCATGATGATTTATATGAGAGGAGAAGTCAGAAACTAAAATGCAGGGTGGGTTCATTGGGCCGCCTAGGACCAGCAGGAAGGACGATTGCTAAACTGGAAAATAGAGTGAGCAAGTGCTAAAAGGCAACATTTAACAAGTAAGCCCCATACACACGGTCGGACTTTTTCATGGATTCTGTCCGATCAGACAAGGTTGTTGAAAAATCAGACCGTGTGTATGCACCATCGGACAGTGTTCGTCGGTTTGTCCGACGGACAAAGTCTTATCTCCTGCTGGAAATCTTTGCCGTCAACACGGTCCGATCACACCAAATCCGAGCGTGTGTACGCTTGTCCGACGGACAAAGTGCTACGCATGCTCAGAAGCAATTCTGTGACGGAAGCGCTCGGTCAGGTAAAACTACCTTTCCTAATCGACACAGCACATTCGTCACGCTGCAATGTTAAAATGTCTTTAATGCAGCGCATTCTCTTTTTCTTTACAATGCAACAAGAATGACATGTTTTAGCTGCTCCTCTTCACCCGCACTTCTCACAAACTTACTTCTTTATTACTTTGCAGCATTTATACACTACATGTTTATTTTTACTCAGATCGTAATACAATCTTTGTTATTTTTTTACCATGATTTTTTTTTATTTTTTTTTTTTTTTTGGGGAATACATATTTGAAGGAGATTTTTTTTGTTTTTTGGAGGGGGTTTGTATGTCTCAACTTAGCAAAACCACATTATTAACATTTGTATTTCTTGCTTAAATTTACTAGGAGTTTGTTGGTTGTTGGTGCCCCTTGTTAATTCTACTTTAGGATTAGTGAAATGTACCTGCCTACTCAAAGAAAAACTGTCATTGTAGAAAAGTAAAACACAATAGTCAATGATTATTTCAAATCAAAAAAACATTTATTTAGGTCTCAGCAACAAACCAAAGAGGAACGCAGCCATGGTGAAACTTGGGGAATTTGCAAAGCCTTGGACACCCATGGCAACCATCATTTTACAGACTTAAACAATTGGGGGCATGAAGAGTACCTATCTAAATAATAAGGGAGCGCAATCTGGTCCTGAAGTCCAAAACATCCGGAACTGCAGCAGATGCCATCTAGGTCCCCAGGCTCTGGTCCTACGAGAGGCTCCATCTTCTCTCAGACCAGACTGAGTCCAGGTCGTCACTCTCTTGTCTTCCTTGTACGCTTCCTTCCACGCCGTGGTGCTGGTGGGGTGGCAGAAGGAGGAGGAGGAGGCGGAGCAAGGTCACTCTCGCAAACATGTGTGAGGGGAGTCATCTCCCCAGCCATCCCCTCATTTAGTATTTTGAGGATGACCTCCTCACACATGCTGCGTTGCCCCGCCTCCATACCCGTAAATTTACTGGTAACCAAGGAGGCAAAGGCCTCCTCGTAGGTGGGTGTGGCATAGAGGGAGGCTGAGGCATCTCTGATCAGCTGGAGCGCTGACTCTCCCACCTCCCCCATGTTTTTCGCCCTTCTGTAGGGAAGGCGGAGGGGAGGGACTTGGGAGACAGTCAGGCTCCTACGCCTACCCCCCTCTTGGCTGCCACTACCCCCTGCCTCCTCCTGACTGCCACCTTCCACAGCCACCTCCTGGCCGAGGTCTTCCTGTGTATGAAAAAGGGACATAGTTTCAGTTATTTGTTCATCAAACACACACAATTCTCATCTAGTGACTGTTGCAAAATGTTTTCAAATACAAAACCATACAATTCTCAGCCCTGCAGTTTAGATTCTTCCCAAAAATGTCTCCCACACCACTGTCTGTTGATATGTCAATCACGTTAGGAAATAAGCAATTGGGGATCCTGAATTAACTGAACATCATTCATTATTCCCCAAACTGGTTCCAAAACTACTATACCTGGAACAAGCTGGGCACCTGCACATCTTCCATACTGGAAGGCCCAGGTTGGTCCTCGGAAGCCTCATCAGGGGTGGCGTGCGTGGAAGGACGCGTGCAAGGAAGAGTCGAGAGTGACTTCCTGACAGTAGCCTGGTCTTTGAGAAAGTGGAGCCTCTCATAGTACCAGAGCGTGGGGACATGGACATCAGCTGCTGCAGCTCCAGATGCTTGCGACTTCAGGACCTTATTGCGCTCCCGGAAATAGGTACTCTTCATGTTGTTGATCTTCACTTTTAAGTTTGCCACGGTTGCCATGGGCAGGGTAGGCTTTACAAATGCCACAAGTTTCAGCAGGGCTGCGTACCTCTTTGGTCTGTTGCTATAATCCCTGTGTTTCGCCTGCCATAAGAGGGGGAATTGCCGGTATTTATCAATGAAGAGGGGTAGAAAGCTCACGTTGTAGAAGGCCTCCATCACCTCTGCAAGACACAACGCCACACCAAACAATATAAATAATGTCAGCCTAAACTCTCCTAATCTTCTCCATAAAGAAGTCTCAAGTTCTAATCAGTCTAGGCTAGTTATGTACCAACGTCAAATTGTACCTTCGTTTGTAGCGATCGTCTCGTGCGTGAGCTTTCTCTCCCCTCGTCTCCCAGATCGTGGCTACGACACAGGCGTGTGACGTTTTATATACAGTGCGCATGCGTCAAACTCCGCCCGCCCCTGACGATCTTTCTCGTCTATTCCCCACCCCTTCTCTTTACGGCGCAGTGGGGAGAGCACATGGCGGGGACACAGCAGGTGGGCCCCAAATATCCCCCCAACGAGGAGGTGGACGAGGAAAGTCCGGAGGCACAAACGTCCCGATCCCGGAGCCTGAAATTCAAGGCCTCAAATATGTCATTCGGAGAAATGTTGGAGATGGTGGACATATTAAAGAGGAGCGACTATGATGGGAAGTATGGGCCTTACCTCAACCCCAATGTCCGCAAGGCCAAGATCATGTCTAAAGTTGTGAGAAGGCTGTACAATCATTTTGGGGTACAACGATCCAAGGAGCAACTGAGGAAACGCTGGTCAGACCTGAAACTGAGGGAGGCCGATCAGTACAGAAAGATCAAGCGAATTCTTCAAAAAAGTAAGTAGTTGTGTTTTGTGTTTGATTTCTTGCTTGCATACTGCTCCATGTGGTTTGATTTTTACAAAGTTGTACATTCCAAAATGGCCACTTTCATGTTCGTCTGTGCATTCGATCGTACTCAGCCTCGATCTTTCTGCCACTGTCATGGTCGTGTGTGTGTCCATTCGATCGTACGCAACCTCGATCGTTCGGCCACTTATAATACGATGTTTGGTGTTTTTTTGGGGGAAAGGAAGTTTGTTCTCACTAGAAATGTCATCAAGAATGTAAAGCCAATTTATTCAATGTAAAGGAGAGGTCACCCAGTAGCTGTTTACCCATCTGGACTCTAGAGCACTAGTGCTGGGACACCCAAACCCCCTTTTTATTAGGCTTTTCCACACATGTGCTCCAGTGGATACTAGAGGGGGGTCTCCATCACACAAACTTCTACCAAAAAGCTAGTCAGTTTAGCACCTTTACAAAGTGACTACATTCATGTAGTTGACATTTGTAACTGGCCAAACTAAAATAGTGTCCGTCACTTTCAAGCAATGTTTGTCATTTCCTATTTCTGCCCTCAATAGATTGTGTTGCTAAATCTTCCTTTTGTACATTCTCATAGGGGAGCGAAAACTTGGGCCGTCTGAGGAAACCCCCAAACCAACACCTCCCAAAAAAGGGGAAAGAGCAGAAGCAGAGGAGGAGGAGGAGGAGGAGGAGGAAGGAGAGATCATCGAACTTGGAGAAATTGTCACCACAACAGGTGAGTGTTGGAGAACACAGCTACTGGTAAGCTAATCCATGTATGGCTGCCTCATTTCCAACACCCCATTTTTGTTTGTTTGTGGTTTTTAGGTGACGTGGATGTTGTGGAAGAAAAATCGCACTTTACCACAGAGAGTGCCCACGTACTCATCGGAGAGATAATGGTCTGCAATAGAGATCTAGATTACATAAAGCAAAACATCAATGATGTTCAACAAAAATTGAAGAACATCATTGATGTTTTAGGAAAAATATGAAAACGCACCAAGTAATTAACACACATTTGTGCCAGCTTCTGAACACATTTGCAACTTAAAAACTGTGTGAAATTTGGAACATGCACACATTGTGTCCACATGTGCTAGCTCCCATCATGGTGGATGAATGCCAACGTTTTTTTGGGGGTGCAAACACTTTACGAAATACGAAAGTGGTTGTGGTGAAGGGGTTGCACCCCCAAAAAACGTCCATTCATCCCCATGATGGAAAATGGCACTTTTGAAGCTTCTAGGCATGTGTTTTACCATCTAATGACCATTTTCAGACCCAAATTGTGTGCATGTTCTAAATTTCCACTTTCCGGGGGTGACCCCCCCATGTGATGAAGGCAAGATCAAACACACTTTGAACATATAGTCATGTCTGATCTTGTCTTCACTTTACAAAGTTGAACTTTCCTAGTTCATAGGTTCTGTTTTGCTCCATGCCTGGTTTTACCAATTGCGGAATGTTTGTAAACAATGTTGTAAATAACCAAGATGTTGTCAGTTTTGGCGTGAAGATTGTAAACGCACTTGTGAAGGTTTTCCTAGTAAACTTTTTTATTTTTCTAAATGTGTGGCTTCCTTATTTAAAAAACACAATGCATTATGTATGTAAAATGTAAAGGATATGGGGGGCAATGGGTGTTATTTACTAAAGGCAAATCCACTTTGCACTGCAATTTTCTTTCCCAGGGAACTTTTTCAATGCACTTGTAGAGCATAGCGGATTTGACTTATGTAAATGACACCCACAGTGCTTTGTACGAAAACACGGAGCCCAGCATTTTTCAGAATACACACATGTCAGACCTGGTGCTGAAAAGGAGTATTTTGGGTGTCAGTTATGCAGGACAAACCTTCTCTAGACCAAAGATTAGGTAGCAAACACACAACATGAGAAGAATCTTTTTGGGAAGAAGAGACTGTTACCTCCTTTTGCCCAGAAAGTGCATTCCCACTGTCGAAGGCAAAGGGAAAAAATGTCAAGGTAAAATAAGCTAAAAACAAGACTGAAATGACAAGAAATCATAGGTTGGTTCAAATATCAGATTTATTAAAAAATGCCTCTCACACATCGTCAGGCAGAGCAATGGCCCCCCTACCCACAAAGTACTCCATATATTGGTCGCGGACCACGCGGGCATTTAGAGGGGGCAAGCCTGGACGTGCCACTCGAAGGGCTGTGAGGTCCGCATTTGGAGGGCCCTCCACATCTGGCCCAACGGGCACCACATAGTTCCTGTTATGTCTTTTGAGGAAGTTGTGCAATATGCAACAGGCAAGAACTATGTGGTTCAGTTTGTATTCCGCCAAGTTAAATGCCGTCAGGAACAGGCGGAAGCGGCTGGCCAGGATGCCAAAAGTGTTCTCCACCACTCTTCTGGCTCTGGACAGCCTGTAGTTGAAGACCCTCTGGTCCGGGGTGAGGGTCCTCATCGGGAACGGCCTCATCACATGGGGAGCCAACGCAAACGCTTCATCTGCGACAAAGACGAAGGGGAGTCCTTCGGCATTCTCCTCTGGAGGTGGCAAGCACAGACTGCCACTTTGGAGACGCCAGTAGAACTCCGTGTGCGTAATGGCACCACCATCCGATATCCGGCCGTTCATCCCCACGTCCACATACATAAACTCGTATGTTGCCGACACCACCGCCAACATCACTACACTATTAAACCCTTTATAATTATAATAGTAGGACCCCGAGTTGGGCGGTGGGACGATGCGGACGTGTTTCCCATCAATTGCCCCTCCGCAGTTAGGAAAGTCCCAACGGCTGGCAAAGTGGGAGGCCACAGTCTGCCATTCCTGTGGCGTGGAAGGGAACTGTGGAGTGAAACCAGAAAAAATAATTAGTCACTTTGCACCTAAACATTGCAAGCAGATTAGACAATCAACATCTTGGAACAAGAGCATTGTATAAAATTGGAGGCTGGAAAGTATTTGCACAGAAAAGTAGAGGCTCCCCTTCACAGATGACTCACCCCCCATCAATCCCCACACTTCTGATGGGCCATTGGCAATAACTAGGGTTTTGGGGGGGGGGGGGCAGGTAACCCTCTGCACTTCATTGATTGGCAAATGGCTCAATAATGTGTGCTAGTTTGGCCAGACCCTCTGTACTTAACACTATTGGCAGCCCCCAGGAAAGATAAAATAACATTTCAACCGCCCCACCCCAAAAAAACGCAGGCACATTGTGACATTCTGAAATTACCAAGAAAGCTAATAGGAGGGAAAGAAGACAAAAAATTAGGAAATGGAATGTATGGAGGCAGCCCCTTGCACTACATGCTTTGCTGAATTCATCCCTAAAGATGCCCACTATAAAGAGGTAGGTATATAGTGTGTATGGACCTTGGGAAAGCCAGCAGATAAAGGATTGGTACCATCTGACAGAGCAGTTGGGGGAGGGGGTTCCTAATGAGTTTGCCACCCCCCCCACCAAAAAAAAAAAAATTTCTAAAGGGGCTCGACATGAAGTAAACCACACAGCAAACATTTGTGCATATTTTAGGGGGTGTTTGGGGGCAAACAATACTATGCAGCAGACAAAAGACATTGATTAAGTGACTAGGCCATAGGTGTCTATTGGGGCAGAAGAGCATGCTGGTGAGGTAAGTGAAGGGAAAAATGCATGAAGGAGAAAAGGGGCACAGCATATTAGAACATATTGCAATCATGGTAATTAGGGAAGGAGGTCAAAAATACAAGACATTAGCAAACAGAGCATACATAGAAGGGAATAGTAAAGTATAAATGTTACCTTAATATAGTCCTCCTGCAGGACCTGAATGATGGCAGAACAGGTCTCTGGAATAATGAGTCCCAGGGCCTGGGGAGAGATACCTGAAGAGAACTTCAAATCCTGAAGACTTCTCCCTGTCGCCAAGTACCTCAACGTGGCAACAAGCCTCTGCTCCGGAGTAATGGCTTGTCTCATGCAGGTATCCTGCCGGCTGATAAAGGGGGTCAGCAAAGCCAAAAGACGGTGAAAATCGGGGTCCGTCATCCTGAGAAAGTTCCTGAAATCATCAGGATTATTCTCCCGGATCTCACGAAGCAAAGGCATGTGCGAGAACTGGTCACGCTGAAGCAACCAATTCTTGGTCCACATACTCCTCGTCACTCTGTTCATGGACGGGTCTTGGGTCAAAGCTAAAAGCCCGACACCAATTCCGCGTACAGCATGAACTCGGCGACGAGTACGCACGGGAAACATCGCTCAGAAGGTCACAAAAGGTCGGCTGGTCAGAACGGACAAACAGAAAGCACCGATAAACAGCAAGGCCTGAAAGAACGAACTGAATACCAGCAACGAGCAGACAATAAGCAGTGCAAATCAAAGCGTCCTATATCAAGATATAGGCCGCAATGACCAACAAATGCGAACTGACTACACGCACTAATAAACAGATACGCACGACAAGCACAAACTGAAGAGCAGTAACGATCTGAGTCAGAAAACTGAGAAGCGCGAATCTTAAGTCACCAAACTTCCACTAACTCTCGATAAACACGGGATCAGCAGAAGGAGCTCAACGGGTGCCTGACGTGGTGCTGAACTTCCCTTTTGTAATCTCGTGGACGACGACTTACGTCACGACGTTCTTCCGGACCGGATATTCCGACAACGTAGTCCGACCGTGTGTACGCAACACCAACATCGGACAAAGTACGTCGGACAGAATCCGACCGACCTGGTCCGCGGATTGTCCGAGCGTGTGTATGGGGCTTTAGGCTTCCAGTTGATGAGGACCATACTTTTATTAAATGGCCAGCTTTCTGCTTTCATTTAATCCTGTATTTATCTTACACAGACTACAAATCCTTCTTCAAATGCCTTATGTCGATAAGGGGGTACCAGCCAATGGATGACCGTCATCGCCTGCCTATTATCAAGAAGACACACAGGACAGAGCTCTGACTATGTAAACAAGGCAGAGCTCTGTCCTGTCATTGGGGAAGTAATAGATTTTCTTTCCCCGCAAAGCAGGGAATAAAATCCATGACTTCCCTTAGTAAAACCACCACACACACAGTACACCAAAACACTGATTAGGCACACCTTTAACCCTTTGATCGAACTAGATGTTCAACCCCTTCCCAGCCAGTGTCATTAGTACAGTGACAGTGCAATGATTACTGTACTAGTGTCACTGTTTCCCAAAAAGTGTCAAAAGTGTCTGATTGTCCGCCGCAATATCTCAGTCCGCTATAAGTCGCTGATCGCCACCATTATTAGTAAAAAAACAATAAATAAATAAAAATTCCAGTATATATCCCACTATTTGTAGACACTATAACTTTTGCGCAAACCAATCGATATACGCTTATTGGGATTTTTTTGTACCAAAAATATGTAGCAGAATACATATTGGCCTAAAAAAATATATTTTCTAAAACAACATTTATTGGATATGTTTTATAGCAAAATGTAAAAAGTATTTATTTATTTTTTTCAAATGTAGCAAGGTCCCAGGCCTCTTTTAGTCTAATGAGAACCTCATTCTCAACCGAGAATGCCACCCCCTTTATAACTAATCAAAAAAAAAATTCCGTAGCTTTCTGATGCATGGATTAGTCCATTATTCACATAAAAGGTAAGAATTTGCCCCTTTGCCACAGCTCGTTCTTCCTAACTAGCTCCACCCCAGTGTCCTTGACGTATCACAGGCCATCAAATTTTTACTTGAGTGGAACAATATTTCCCAGCAGTTCCCCTTCTTCTTTATAAGGGTAACTCTGGGGACAGAAAGGCACAGCTGCATTCAGGCAACAAGCAGCCAGGCCATGGTGCAAGGGACCGCACTTTGAAACATAGGTGCCCTTGCGATGGTAGCCTCAGTCTGTCTGCATGACAGCCGGGGACTGAGAAGATTTTCCTCATCAATTGGAGAAACAACAACCTGCGGATATCACAGGTCACTTTTCAGAATGAGGCACCCTGACAACTTTGAGCACTAGCCAATGTGGCTCGTGTGGGCACTCCCTTTATCTGCCAGCAGCATTCAGTCCAGCACAATCTCTGCAGTACAGCCAGCAGGAATGTTCTCCACTAACAGCAACTTTTGTGCAAAGGTGAAGTGGCTTCAGCATAGCATCCTTAACTCCACACAGCACACATTTGTAATCCAACAAGATTTGGTGATCAAATGCAATATTGTAGCATTTACCAGTAGTACTTGGGATCTGGCAATGTTATATCCTCCCCTTTGGCTTTGACTGTAACAACATAGTGTTTAATGTCCTTCTTGTCTGGCCTACGGAGGATTACACTGTCCAGATTGATTTTACGGCCGTAGCCCCAGGTGTGTAAAACTGAAACATATCTTTCGGCAAACTTGGGAGAAAACTTTGGAAATTCCACTTGTAGAGGGATCCTGAGCAAACTGCGTACAGCTTCGTCTACCCATTGGTTCTCTTTATTCAGAATCTCCTCTTCTCCTCGCTGGTATGTAGGGGAATAGGTACCCTTATTCTTCAGCCACTTTCTTTATAATAATTTGCTGCACTTTAGACAGCCGAGACAGAGTTTTAGGGTCTCCATACCCGGGTAGGACCCGTGCGTCTGGAGCACGCTGAACTGAGTACCCAGCAACAACATCTGGCTTACAATCAGGCTTGGTTACAGGCATTGGCTTGGTGGGGCAAGCTTTGGGGACCCATCGAGCCCAATGGCCCGCCTCAAAAGATTTGGTAATACTTATCGGAGTTGCATTGGCAGACAGCTCAATTTTTACACTAGCGACAGTAGTGGAGGGAACTTCATCCTCCTTTATATCACACATTTGCTCCTCATCACTGTCACTCCACCTCCCTGTACAGGATAGGTTGTCTGAAAACAGTTTAGATAATCCATCAGATAGGATGTCTGAGTTAGTTATGGTAGAGCACTCTTAGGCTGGGATATAGTTGCTCTTAGCACTTGCTTTAACTGGCACAACTGTGTTGTCCCCCTTAATGGCCACAGGCATAACCTCCCCTACAGGCACACTGCTTTCTCTCCTTGCAGGCTTACTCGACTCCAATACTTTTTTCTCTGGTGACTCCGACATTAGAGCGAGCAGCTGGGCCCGACTGCGGCCTTGAGGAGCCACCAGAGCACTGGGTCCTGGGGCAGTCGTAGAGACAGGGAAAGCAGCGTCATGCACAACTTGGGTGATGGCAGGTGGACTCTTGATATCACTCCCAGCCAGGATAGCGACAATCTTGTCCCAATCTGCCTGCAGTATCCGCGGAGGTTGAGCTGGCGTCAATCCCTGCCATCGGATTGATGCAGATGCTTTCTGGAAACTTTCACACCCACCTTCTTCACACTGCGGTGTGCCAAAACTGTAATGGAGTCTGTGTGAACCCTCACAGCGCTGGCGGGAAGTGTCAAAAGACCAGGCTGATCCTCTCCAAAGAGCAATGAGACTTGTTGGTTCTTCCCCACGTTGTTAGAATGCATAATGGCACAGTCTATGAGAAGTACAGATGCTACTTTGCTACTGCCACTTTCCCACTGAGCCAGATTAAATCCCGATGGAGCTGTAGTCGGTTGATATGGGTGACTGCTGCGAGTATAACGCCTTTGCCCCACATTGGGCACCAAATGTAGCAAGGTCCCAGGCCTCTTTTAGTCTTATGAGAACCTCCACAGACAGGGACAGCTGAAATCCTTCTATATAGAGTGGGATACAAGGCATATTGGATGTAGCGCAAGATGGATTCATGGACGCCAGACACATGAATGCAAAGAGATTTATTTTCTCTTGAACAGAAGTGAGGGAGAGAGGGTTAGGGCCAGGACACCCTTAAGCAATTGCAATGTTAATTGGCAGACTCCGAGACTTCTACAGGTAGACAGCCATGCAGGGAAAGGCATCCAGCAATACACCACATCTGCATGTGTAGGAGTGCTGTCTCCTATGGATACAGTCTTGTAACAGTTCCTAACACAAGTTGGAACAAACTCCTTTACTTCCTCTATAATCACTTCTTGTAGATTCTCAGCCCACCGAGCTCCCAGTCTCTCTCACTAGACTTGCTGGTTCACTGCCACTGAACCCTGTGAGCTCTTCCAATCGTCTTACTTAGTATCTTCCTCAAGCATCACCCCGCTTCCCTGCTGGGTCCCTGGCTTGGCACTCCAGATACTCCTCAAGCGTCACCCCACTGGCTGGGTCCCTGTCTTGGCACCTGCTGAATGATTTACTGTCCCCGGTTGGTGAGAATACTGCTCTGGTACTTGTTTCAGTTACTCACTGTGGTCCCTGGTAATAATGTGGTTGGTCTCATATTGGCATATAGCTTCTCCTCTACCTCTGACCATGACAGGTTCTCGGGCTGGCAGAACCGGCACTTCTGGTTGGACTGCAAGCCTCAGTCCCAACCCTTTGCTGCTCTCTTGCTTCTGGATAGACCCTTGGACAACCTAGCAGCCAGATGTACCCGGGATAGGCCCGAACTCTGGTCTAGCAGCCTGGGCATCTCAACACATGTCCACCCAGACAGACGTCCAGGTGGCACCGAACAGTGATCACCTGACCCCACCCAAATATATAGGTTCCCCCAGCAGGCTAAGGGGCCAAGAAAACCCCTGCCCATTGGCTGAGACACTCCATATAGTCCTAATCTGTCCTTGCATCGCCCTTATCTTATCTAATGTCACCAGGTACCTGGACACCCAGTGACAGAAAAGAAAAGGGCAGCCATTCCAGACTTAAGGTAAAATCAATTGATCCCTAACAATCGACCAAGGCAACTATACCTGGTAGGTAAATTTAACAGCAACCCTGCCTAAACATCAGGGTGCTACACAAAATAGTTTTTTTTTTGTTTATAGCGCAAAAAATAAAAACGCAGTGGTGTTTAAATACCACCAAAAGAAAGCTCTATTTTGTGGGAAGAAAAAGGAAAATAATTTACAGCGTTGTATGACTGTGCAATTTTCAGTTAAAGTAACACTGCCATACCACAAAAAACGGCCTGCTCATGACGGGGGGAAATCTTCCAGAGGTCAAGCTATTAAACCAAATTTATCAGTTAATGAAGTGGGCTTTATAACTTCAACAGTAACAGAGTCTGTTCTTTCTGCATCGGATTCCAGGACTCTCATTACTAGAGATGGAAAGGATGCCTCTTCTAATATAGATTGTTCCTCAGGTGGTTCTACGTATAAAGTCCATTTAAGAAACCTTGCTATTTTGCCCAAGCTCTGATGAAGGGTAATCGCTTGACCCCCAAAACGAGTTGGATAATTTATTCTTCTTTTTGTCACATTGTAATCAACAATAAAGAATTACAGACTCTTAAGATGATTATTCGGTGCTTTGTTTTGTTTTTTATTTCATGCAGACTTCTGAATTGGATTAGCAGCTTGCAGTTTTCCATTCATCCAGAGAGAATAAATGATGGACATGTGCCTCATGACATACAAAAGGGATCGGTTAATAGCCAGCCATCCATCAGCTTTCTATATAAACAGTCATCACCCTTACTGGAAGACTTATAAGATCTCTATCTGCTATATGCTCCTTTACCTACACCTGGCTATATTGTTGCCTTTGTCTGTAAAACACATGTCGTAATTGTATTAATGCTGTACATCTCATCCATCTTTCTTCCCCGTCCCTAGATTTTTAATTGCTGCCCAAACACAGATGAAGAAACTGTCAAGGATATGAAATCTAAAGCTTGGAGCCTGGAGGCAGCCCTGGAAACACTGTCAAGAAATTAATAATAATAAAAAAAGAGAGTGCCATAGCTTGCAGGCAGCAGACTAGAACACTGACATTCCATTATACCGTCTGTCTGCTGAATTCATTGAGCATCTGTGCTCTAAATAGGCTCGTTTTAAAGGGACATGTTCCAGTTAGTAAGCAGAGTTTGCAGAAAGATAGAGGTGAGTCGACGTGCCAGCTTAGCTGCAGAGCAATAACACACCTGTAATCTTGATTTATCATGCCTTTCCCCATCTGCCGCACACAATGTACGCCATGGCAGGAAGGAGGTATTCAGAAAACTCATGGTATAAAACAGATTTCATGGGAAACACACAAGTGGAGCTGGATGAATTATGAACACTGCTGTATGCCACTGTAGGGAGAAGCATCTTAATCATCTTGATGAATAATACCTTGTGTACGTGCTTACCTGTTCCTGCTTCCACAAGGCTGTTTATTGTGAATAGCCTGGATTCTGAATTCAATGCGTAAATAGGCAGAATGATCAAATTCATAACATTTTAACCATTAAAAGGTTTTTTTTTTTTGGTGTAGAAAACAACATCTGTTATGATACCTAGGATTTACAGGATTTTGTTTTAAACCATATAGAAACCCACAAACAAAAAGGTATTATAAAGCAACCTATTATTGATTACATGTGGTAGCTGCATTAGGTTTTTTTCCCTATTTTTCTTTATTTTCCCTGAATGATTAGTGGTGAGCTTGGGTTCACTCCAAACCCAAGTTCATCCGAACTTAGAAGTTAGCTGTCAGTGCTAGGTCAATGAGCTACTGGTTTGAGATTCCCCACCCTACAGCTGAGGTACACAAAAGGGTAGGGATGCTCATGACACCATTGACCGAAAATAGGCACGTAGTTTCATAGTTTCATAGTTAGTAAGGTTGAATAAAGACATCAGTCCATCCAGTTCAACCTGAGTGAGTGTCTACAATTGTCCCTATCCCTGTACATTGCACACTCACATTGGTCCCTACCCTCAAGGAGCCCACAATCCAAGGTCCCCATTCATATACTAGGGACAATACATGCATGTCTTTGGATTGTGGAAGGAAACCGGAGTACCCGGAGGAAACCCATGCAGGCACAGGGACAAAATGCAAACGTAGCCTTATTAGGTCAATGTCATTGACTTAATATGGCTATGCCACCAAAATAAGTCAATGATGTCACAAGCATCCCTGTCCTTTTGTATATGTGCAGCTACAAGGAGGGGAATCTCTTGCCCACAGCTCATTGACCAAATACAGAGTACAGACAAAACCTGGTTCAGGCCAAACCTAAGCTCATTCCTACTGGTAATTCAATCAGTTTAGCACTTCCTTTCAAAAGCTGACAACACCCCCTCGCTGTATTGTATCTATGGAGGAATAATGTTTTTACCCTAGGTTGCTTCCTAATTTGGACTACAAACAGTGCTTCCTTGTCTTATCACCATGACACATTGAGAAGGTGTTTTTTAGTTTACAGATATGAGATAGGAGCAAGTACAGCCTTGCAGCAGTGCGTTCCTTGGTTTAAGTCCCAGCCAGGAAACAATCTCCCTGTCCTTGTGTAGGTTTGCTCCAGGTACTTCAGTATCTTTCCACATTCTAAAGACATGCTGGTAGGTTCATTATCTATTGTCTAAATTGATCCTAGAATGTGCATGGGCCTACAAGTCCTTACTGCAGACTCTGGTAACACTCTATCCAATGATTAATGCAGCTCTGGTATGCATTTCAGGTATGGAGCAACAGAAAAAATATGGTTCCAAGGTTAGACATTCAGCAAAGCACTGAGTAAACTGAGCTTGCAGTGTTGGGTTCTTCTCTGGGCTCAGGTGTAAAAGTTAAGTCAGGGCTTATGGAATATAATTGTTAAATCTTGATTGAGCACCCAGTTTAAATGCGCTAAATACATTCTGTGTGCACAGGACCACATCAGGCGGACAGCTCATACACATGTAGGGGGCACGGGCATCCCAAGAGGGGATCTGACCATTCAGATTGGGTCTGTATGGGGCCCCATGGGAGGCTAAGTCTGCCCCTGGAGGTGTCCACAGATTACAATGCAGATAAGAGGAGGGTTAAGCCTGGAGGAGGCAGTAAAACATGGCATCCCTGCCGGTGGTTGATGCAGCGCTGGGAGAGGACTCCAATGTTGGCTGGGATGAAAAAAGAATAGTGGACCCATTGGGATAAGTGCTCTGGGCACTTCTCCTGCTGGGGACTTTAGCAGAGGGGCGTGGCCACAGTCCACATCCTGGCCGTGGGCCCAGTGGAACCTTTATTGTGTAAAGCAGTGACAAAGATCGTCAGCCCAGCAGCATAGTGTGTCACTCTGTTTAAATCTTTACCAGCCAGGCTTTGTGTTCCTGCCCAGTGCCCATACACCAAGTGCTATTCCCTAACTAACAACCCCGATCTCTATACACTGAGTGCACACTGATGACACTGATATCTGTTCACTGAGTGCTATTCCCTATACATAACACTGATATCTGTTCACTGAGTGGCACTCAGTGTACAGATATCAGTGTTATACAGGGGCGGACTGACCATTTTGGTGTCAGGGGGTCTTATAAAGAGGTAGGTGTCAGGGGGTCTGATATAGAGGTAGGTAGGTGTCATGGGGTCTTATATAGAGGTAGGTAGGTGTCAGGGGACTTATAGAGAGGTTGGTAAATTTTATGGGGTCTGTATAGAGGTTGGTAGGTATTTGGAGGTCTTATATAGAGTTCAGTGTGTGTCTGGAGTCTTACATAGAGGTAGGTAGGTATCGGGAGGTCTTATATAGAGGTTGGTAGGTGTCCAGGGGTCTTATATAGAGGTTGGTAGATGCATGGATGAGATGGCTAGTGGGTGGGCCCTGGTGAATGTCAGTAGTCTACATACCACACTGTATATGTCTTTTCTAAAAACAAGGCTTGTAAATACCTATTTAGAGATAGCTTCCAGCTGGTCATGTAACACGTTACATCTCCAAGACAGGGCTTCTGCAGGAAGGTCTGACTGGCCACGTGATCTCCCCGGCTGACGTCAGAGGAAGATCCTACTAGCTACTTAACAAGGTATAAGTGTGGCACAGTGTTCTACAAATGTAAGTAGAAAGAAAGACAACATTGTCTGCATGCAGTGTCTCTTTATCAGAAGAGGATGGGCAGGTGCCCTCTCACCGATCCCTGTGTCTGGTGGTGTTGGTGACAAGGTGTGAAGGCTCTGCAGCGACTCCCTCAGGGCCCTGGCTCAGGGAAGGCATCCAACCTCACGTGGTGCTGCCAAGCTGGATCTGGTGTGAATGGAGTAGAAATGGCCCCCAGGCTGGTGCCGAATAACCAGAAGAGGCTGGCAATGGATATTCTTCTATGCACACGCAATGAATCCTTGCTTTCAGATCCAGGGCAGGTTCCCAAGAGAAAGATCCAGCCCACTCACAAGCCTTTTTTCTCCTCTCCCAGCATCCTGTTCATTTCTCTCAGCCAGCTGGTTTTCGTAGTTCAAAACAGTCCATCTGAATGCAAATCTTGGCTCCCTGGACTACATGTCCCAAGATGCTTTGCTTTACCCTTAGACCTCAGTTACTCTATATACAGGAAGTGACAGTACAGAGTCCAGACCGAACACTAGGAGAAAATAGCTTCACAGCAGCGATGCTGCACAGTGTCTTCTGAATGCAGGTAATAATAGCCGACTCGGGGGCGTGGTCTCGGCATGGAAGAGTGAAGTCGCACCTTCCTAGGGCTCCCGGTCCACGGCTCCTTTACAAGCCACCCACGCAGCCATACCCGACATTCCGGCTTCTCAGCCCCTTCTCACGCAAGCAGAGCGGATAACCAGCGATACGGAGCGCCCAGAGCCCCAATGGATCGGTACCTGAAACCGAAACAGCAAGCGGCATCAACCCCGGATCCCGCCAAGATGGCGCCGGCGTCAGCCACGAGGACGGAACCCAGATCGCCTACAGGAGGGGAGAAGCAAGTCCACGGTAATGATATGCTGCCGTTCTCTCCCTCGAGCGATCTCTCCCCCTGCTTCCCCCGCTCTCTGTCCCTTTCACCACTGAACAGCCCGGGAGGAGAGCCCAGCAGCTCCATACAATGGCCAACACAGAGCGCACAGCTCTCCCAGCACCAGTCCCCGACGCTCAATACACCCATGCCTCTCTCACAGCAGGCAGCGCAGGATGCCGCTCCTCTGACACTGCCTTCACATGAGCCCTTATCCTTGCTCAGTAGCGACAGAGCTTTATGGACACTTCTGCAGAAGCTGCCTACCAGAGATGATCTGGACTCTGTGGCAGCCAGAATGGAAGCAGCACTCCGGGGGGAAATAACTGGTATTAAACAGGATGTGGCAGAAGTGACCGCACGAGTCTCCTCACTGGAATCAAACTCTTCAGCCCTCCGCCATGATGTCTCTGCCCTACAGGTAACACATGATGAAGTGACTGACCAAATTGCGCAGTTACACCTACTAATGGACGATTTGGAAAATCGCAACCGCAGGCGCAACATCAGGATTCGCGGCCTACCGGAAGCAACTCGACAGGCGGATCTCAAGTCCACAGTGACCGCCATATTCAACGACTACCTTGAGCGGCCGACGGACACTGCCATTGCCATCGACAGAGTCCACAGAACCCTCGGCCCCAGGAGTCCCACGGAGGATAGGCCCAGAGATGTCCTTTGTTGCCTACACAATTACTCCCTTAAAGAAGACATTCTGCAACGGGCCTGGCATAGAGGGCATTTTGACTTTGATGGAGCACAGATCATTCTCCTGCCGGATGTGTCCCGTAGGACACTTCAGATGCGCCGCTGTCTGAAACCCTTATTGGAGAAATTTGGCGAACAAGGAATCACCTACAAATGGGGTCATCCATTCCATTTGATCGCTCGGCAGGGTGGCCGAACATACACCCTCCGACACCCCGCAGATGTTCCTGCTTTCCTCAGCTCCCTCGGGCTACCATTGATATCGCTTCCTAACTGGCTAGCATTTACTCTGCCTGCTGACAACCACAACAACCCAACGACAAACCCCTCTGGCAGACCTCAAAGGCCTCGACGAAATCACCGTTCTCGCCGCAGAAGACCACAGGCTCCACAAGACAACGAACCATGATCCCCTTAGAGGGGAAAGCCTCTCGAGCTAAAGATCTGTCCAGACTCTTGATGTTTCCCATCACACGTAAGTTTTACCACCCATAGACTGGACTATGTTAACCCTTCTCCCTTTGCTTGGTGGATCAGTTGGACCTCCCGGGAATTGGTCCCCAGTTCTACCAGTCTAATTGTCATGGGCCCTCCAGCCTCGATGACACAATGAAAATACCCAAGGCTACAATTTATCCTGAACTGGAGTTCATCGGGAGGGAGGCATTCCCATTAGACTCACCTGGTGAATCACCTCAGGGAAGGTTAGACCCACAGAGACTAGTAACAATGGTCCGGTTATAGTGACCCACACGAACACTCCATTAAGGACTTCCTTCTAGCTGGGTCCCTACTACCCACCTTGGTATGCTCTACAGAAGGGGACACATGGAAGCACCCAGGTCATAGGGTCATGCTCTTCTGGGGCTGCATCCGGGCGCGGGGGCGGCCTTTGGCGAGAGGCCCGAAACATAGGGAAACCCACAGGAGGGAGACTAGCTTAAGTCCCCCTGTACCTGACACAGCACCGACCTTCCGGAGGTCCCCCCTGCTTCCTGCATGAGGTTCCAATATAATGACTTAAATAGGTTTTTGTTGATTTAGCACTGTCGTGGGTTGCAAGCCTGCCTAAGATTGATAATTTGTTTCCTTGTTTTTTAAATTGGTGAAAGGGGGACAAATTTTCCTGCAAAAATTCCGGATCCAAGGACCCCAAAAGTAGTCTCAGTCCAGGTCCACTATCTCTTCCCAAACGAAGAGGAAAGGACCCCTCCCCTTTTAGTAAATTTAACTTTTTATTATTGTAAATTTTAATTTATTTATTTAATTTTTTTTTTTTTTTTTTTTTTTTTTTTTTTTTAACTTTTTCCCGGAGGTTCTACTTCTCTAGTTGTACTGGTTGATCAATGGGGCTCCAGTTCGCTCCCCTAGGGCTGGGACCCTCGGCGAGCAAACAAGCTCCCTAGAAGTTAGAGTTAAGTACGATGTTATAGTGTTGTTGGGGACTGTCATGATATTACTAACATTCCTTGTACGTTTGACTGTTATAAGTTTCGTTATCCCATGCACCCTTTAGGGATTATTTTTATAATGAGAAGTCTATCATAGATATGCGGCCCCTAATTGGACCGCCTTCACAGGGGGGTGGCTGAGGAGACCCCCGCGTACCGGGGGCCCGACCTCTGAAGTGCCTTACTCCTTCCCCCACTAGGCCCTAGCTGCCCAGTTAGGCAGTACCTCTCCGCTTGGAGATTTAGCTTCTTCCCCATCCTTTCATCCTCGTTCATCACCTGGCTATCCTCCCCCTTCCCGGATCTCTCTTAGGGTCCTCTTCATCCCCTTCTTTCCAGCTCTCCTAGACTAGTCTTCTTCCCCTCCTCCCTCCCCTCCCCTCCCTACATCTTCTATAGATCCAGCTTCTGGC
Organism: Lithobates sylvaticus; assembly: GCA_028564925.1. NCBI lineage: Eukaryota > Metazoa > Chordata > Amphibia > Anura > Ranidae > Lithobates > Lithobates sylvaticus. Next base: position 146,617,319 of record CM053035.1, on the reverse strand, counting down.
GAGGTCCGGCGACCCGACCTCACCCACCTGAAATGTCATTGAAATGCGTGTCCTGGAACGTGAAAGGTCTCAATGTCCCAGAAAAACGTTCCAGCTGTCTCGCGGAGCTTTGGAGGCAAAGACCCCAAGTAGCATTTTTACAAGAGACCCACTTCCGGGCAGATAGGATTCCGAGACTTCATAATAAGCACTTCCCAATAGCGTACCATAGCATATCGCCCTCCACAAAATCAAAGGGCACGAGTATCCTCCTGGCCAAAACTTTTCCCTGGCAGCTGATAGACCTCCATACTGATGACGAGGGCAGGTACCTTTTCGTTAAAGGTACATCTCAGTCTCAGATACTTACCTTTGCAAACATATACCTGCCAAATGTGGATCAGCTTCCGGTACTTGAAACTTGTTTAACCGCCCTGGCTGCTTTCGCAGAAGGAACATTAATACTAGGGGGAGACCTTAATTTTACCATTGACCCACGTAAAGACTCGACGACGGGCTCCTCGGCCTTGTCTCTGAGATACCGAAACAGGATCAGGGAATTGTTACATTCCCACCGTCTAGTTGACATTTGGCGTATCCTTCACCCACAAGAGAGGGACTTTACCTTTTTCTCAGCAGTGCATGGTTCGTATTCTAGGATAGATCTCTTCCTAGTATCTCATAACACGATCCCATTTGTCTCTAGGGCACAGATCGGTCACATTGCCCTTTCGGACCATGCTCCGATCTCCATAACCCTAGCCCTAAAACACCCGACGACTAGATCGGCAACATGGCGGCTCAACGAATCCCTTATCCAAGATCCAGAGGTCAAAGCCGATATTATAAGAGAACTAGAACTTTTCTTTGAGAGAAACAAAGACTCGGTCCCTAACCCTCTTACTATTTGGGCCACGCATAAGTGCTACATTAGAGGAGTACTCATCAAACACGGCCACAGACTCAAGATGGCTAGAGCGAAAACGCTATCAGATCTGATAGCAAAACTGCATGTCTGCGAAAAACGTCATAAAGCCCACCCGGACAGGGCCATAGAGACAGAAGTAACTAGCCTCAGAGAGCAAATCAGGGAGCATTCCCTTTTTCAATCTAAAAACAATCTAATAAAAATGCGCAGAACCTTCTATGAGTATGGGGACAAATGTAGTAGAACTCTGGCGAATGCCATACGAACACAGCGAAATCTATCCTACATCCCCGCTCTTTCAACCCCTTCAGGAACCAAAATCTATAACTCTACCGACATGGCGGAATCCTTCCGGGCTTTTTACGAAGCTCTCTATAACTTGCACTCCCAGCCTACGGGGGAACGGCAACGGAACAACTCGGAAGCCATAGAGGCGTACCTCGCTGCAGCAAACCTGCCTTCTCTTAATGATGAGGAGGTGGATCTGCTTTCGCAGCCAGTGACCACAGATGAACTCACAAATGCCCTAGCGGGCTCCCCAGGAGGTAAGGCGCCTGGCCCTGACGGCTTTACTACCACCTACTATAAAACTTTCCAAGCCCAGTTAGCAACCCATTTTGTCACCGCTTTCAACGCAATACTAGATGATCATGCCATGCCCGCAGACCTTCTACAAGCCAGTATCTCAGTCATACCTAAACCGGAGAAAGATCCGCTCCTCTGCGCAAGCTACAGGCCAATCTCCCTGCTCAACTGTGACTTGAAATTGTTCACAAAAATTTTGGCCGAACGATTAGGGCACGTCCTCCAACGCATAATCCCCCTGGACCAGGTGGGTTTTATACGGAACAGAGAGGCGCGAGACAACACCATTAGGACGATAGATGTAGTGGCAAGGGCTAAACGCCTTAATGCCCCTTTCATTCTATTGTCCACAGACGCTGAAAAGGCGTTCGACAGGGTGGACTGGACTTTTCTCCTAGCCACCCTGCGACGCCTTGGAATGCCGACCTCCATCTTGTCATGGGTCTCCGCCATCTACTCCTCTCCCACAGCTTCGGTCAGAGTAAATGGAGTGTCATCCAACCCCTTTAAAATAAGCAATGGCACAAGACAGGGGTGCCCACTTTCTCCACTCCTCTTCATAGTCTCCCTAGAACCCCTTTTGCAGCACATTAGGCTCAACCCCGACATCAGAGGGCTAGAGACGGATGCATACCATCACAAGGTTGCGGCCTATGCGGACGACCTTCTGTTCTACATCTCAGAACCACACACCTCTCTCCCAATACTCTTGTCAGCAATACGCCAATACGGTGATCTTTCGAATTTTAAGATCAACTTACAGAAATCGGAGGCGCTTAACGTTTCTCTCACTCCTAATGCTCAGACTCGCCTTAGCAGCAATTTTCCCTTTCGATGGACCCCTCAGGCTATCCAATACTTAGGTACAAAAATCCCTTCTGATTTACACCTCATTTACCAACTCAACTTTCAGCCCCTTCTAAATATTTTCTCCTCAGACCTAGACAGATGGAAGACACTAGCTGTTTCCTGGTTTGGCAGATGCAATGTATTGAAAATGAACATTATGCCAAGACTGCTTTACCTTCTACAAGCTCTGCCAGTTAGGATTCCACAGAACTTTTTCCGAAAATTGCATACAATCTTCATTAAATACGTATGGCAAGGCAAGCCCTCGCGACTTAAGAGATCTCTACTACAGCGGCCAAAGCTCAGGGGAGGGGTCGGCCTCCCAGACCCAGCCGCATACTATACAGCGGTCCATATGAATAGAGTGGTGGATTGGTGCAGACACTCACACCATAAGTTATGGATCGGCTTGGAACAGGAAGCAGTGCCATTCCCTCTTGCTGGTCTACCGTGGAGTGGGACACGTGTTTCTGGGCTGTCCTTTTCTCACCCTCTAATTGAACCCACCCTAAAGGAACTGCACAGATACTTTAGGACTGCAGAGACGCCCAGCTTCCCCTCCCCTTTAACGCCCATAATTGGCCACCCGGATTTCTTACCGGGCATCTCTGATAGATCCTTTCGACTCCACCCGAATCAGAGCCTAGTTAGAGCCTCCTCTCTTCTAGGACCCTCTGACTGGAGCGACATCTCAGGCATTTATCCTAACTTTAATACCTCCGCCCTAGGTAGATGGAGGATCCTGCAACTCTCACACTTTCTCAGATCCCTCCCAGAAGTCAATGGCTTCCGCAGAAGGCCTTTGCCTTTTGAAGACATGTGCCTGGGTGATGAGCCGATAAGAAAATCCCTCTCCATTTCCTACAACATCTTACTTGCCCATACATCTCGAAATGATCCTCCGTTCCTACAGAAATGGGAAAGAGATCTTAACACCACGTTCTCCGAAGACCAAAAAACTCGAATACTCTTTTTTGCTCACAAGTCCTCCTTGTGTAGTAAATACCAAGAAATTACATATAAAATCTTGACGCGTTGGTATAGGACCCCATCCGTCTTGGCATCCATATTTCCAGGACACAGTCCGTTGTGCTGGAGATGTGGTTCACAAGTTGGCACAATACTCCATATCTTCTGGGAATGCCCGGTACTGACTCCCTTCTGGAGACAAGTACTGGACATCATCTACAAGCTCACGGGCATAGCCCTCCAGGATAACCCGGCGGCGATTCTACTAAACCTGACCCCCATGTCTAGCAAGCGATACCGCAAATCCCTTCTGAAGCACCTCTTGAATGCAGCCAGGGCATGTATTCCCAGTGCTTGGAAGCAACAATCCCCACCGACAGTAGTACAGTGGTTTGCCAGGGTGCGGGATATCCAGCAAATGGAACATCTTACGGCTGCCATAAGGGAAAAGGAGGAGGAACACAATACACGCTGGACATACTGGGACCTGTTCAGATTCTCGGATGAATACAAGGCCTACATTTAATTATATTAACTAGAGGTAATTTGGGGCCACGGGTCGTCGGCCTTGCCAGTACGTCACACTCACTCTCCTTCCCACCTATTACCCTACCTCTGCTCCCCCTTTATTCCTTTCATAGCTTTCCCACCATCGACACGGTCCGTGTCACCCACTCACTTTTTTCTTCTCTCCTAAAAATTAAAAAAAAAAACCCCCTCGGATTGCGGGAACTTTTTGGCACCGCTCCTAGGGAACTAGGACAGAGAGCCACTACTGACAAGCAATACGCTGTTCTGGATCAGCTCACTAAAGCATTATAACTTAACATCGGTTCAAAGGAGAAAAGCCCTCCCTACCTACCGAGGGGCTCCCCCTTTACTCTAAAGAGCCAACAGTATGGCTTGCACAGGACCTTTAAAGTGAGGCTTTGGGCCGGATAGGATGTCGCCTATATTGTTCTAGTTGAATTGCAAAATTATACCTATCACAGAGTCCCATGAATACAAATGTTCTATTGATCTTTTACGATGTAATTTAACATTGATTAATACCCCAGCATATTTCACCGACTTGATGAATATACCATTGTTTAAGCCTACTTATGGAAAATATTGTTTGTTATGTCTGATCCATTACATTACTGTTTGATCCGCATTCCTTAAATAAAGATTTAAAAAAAAAATAATAGCCGACTCTTGGCTACACCCATAAGAGCCACAGATTGATTATGACCTGAGGCACAAACACCCAATATTACTGCATCTACCATTCTGACACACCCCTGACAAGGAATTAACAACACCAATTTAAGTGAAGCTGTGATTATATTCACAGAAGGCAGCTTACACAAAGGTAAGAATCCACCAGGAAATAGCAAAACCCCTAACTCTATATGTAGCACTAACCCCCGAAGGAGCTGCTGGTTTTATTTGGGCTTACCGTTACCTCACCTGCTCGCTTCTCCGTCTCTGGGGTCCCGTTGGAAAATAGCCCAAAGAATGTTAAATCCGACACTTAGTCCTTTTTCACTTATTTATTTGAGATAAGCACAAAGTCTTTCAATAGAGGGTCAAAGGGTTGTGGGGAGTTCAGGACCTGGTAATTGTAGATTAGAGGTATTGGTCAAATTCAGAGGACAAACAGCTCCACATTCTGGATCCAGCAACCACCGGATAGGCCCCTCTCACTTGACCTAGCAGCCAGTGAGATGCTCAACAAAGTCTCTGCCACAGACTTGTCAATTAAACGAAAGCATTCCTGAGAGATTTAAAGAACTGCCATACAGTACCAGTTTCTTTCAGCCGACCCGGCGATACTGTATGGGTGTTGATCCGGGTTGCGTCCTCTAACTGAGTTTCCAGGCTCCTCCAGAGATACCAGCCTTGCACTCGGTCCTCTCCTAGAAAAGTCCTCCCCTGGATCAGTAGGCCCCAAGACTTTTTCCAGGCCTACCCTCTCAGTTGCAAAGCCTCGGGCCACCTGGTCCGAGGCGCAGAATCATGCGATACACACTCCAGACCAGGAGGGCCATGAGGTCGGGATAGAGGACCCCGGAAAGCAGAAGAACAAGCCCTAAAAAATGGCGTTGTACCTTAAATACCCTCTCCCAGAAAGCACTGCAGGGAAACCACTCCCACTGAGCTATTTCCGAGCAAGAGGTGTTATTCAATACATCCAGCTTGCTGCATTTCCACACTTACCGGCGGTGACAGCGACACCTACGGTCAAGTGGAAACCAGTACAACCCAGCTGAACTGGCACAGAAACCAGAACTTTTTAGAATAATTAGCCTGAGCCCAACTGCAGCTTCAGACAACTAAATTTGAAAAATCAATAGCGTCTGCTCATTAGGAGCAGGGTGCTACATATACAAAGACCTACTATGCTACTAGTAACAGGATAGATAATGAACAACTGGGACCGCAAATTTCTACCAATTATTAAATAATTTTAAACTATAGCAGAGACACTGAGGGCACATTGATGACAGCTGGATTGGTGACTACGCCGTTACCAAGTCCCCCTACCATGACCCCAATAAATCCTAGTCTGCCTGTAGGTATTTGCAATGCAATTGATAACAGGTTCTGCATGTAGTGATACCAGAATTTAATAATGTCCTTAAATGAACAAGAAAAAAATAAATATGTTGTGGTATGACCTTAAAAAGGCCGTTCATGCTCGAAAACCAAGTATAATTTGCCGGCTTGTCTGGGGCCCTTTACGGTGGTGCATGTCTGATGGAGGTTACTGGTTATCTTCTAGTCAATATCAGTAGGCCTTTAAACAGATTAAACTGTTGGGAATTTATGCAGATTACTAAGTCAGTTTCAATAGTATAGCTAGTTACATAGTTAGCTAGGCTGAAAAAAAGACACAGAGGAAGTTCAGAGGAAGGCAAAAAAAAAAAAAAAACCACCCAGCAGAGCATGCTCCAATCTGCTACAGCAGGGGAAAAAAATCCCTTCCTGATCCCCCAAGAGGCAATCGGATTTTCTCTGGATCAACTTTACCTATAAATGTTAGTACCCAGTTATATTATGTACATTTAGGAAAGTATCCAGGCCTTTCTTAAAGCAATCTACTGAGTTAGCCAAAACCACCTCTGAAGGGAGTCTATTCCACATTTCCACAGCTCTTGGAGATGGTACATATAGTATAAAAATTGTCATTGCACATACAATATTATATAAATGGTGTAAGCAAATCAGGAGGGGATAATGGAAGTCTATGAGAACTTAATGTGCTGGGTATAAACATACAGTATCCAAGCATTCCTAATTCTAGTGAACCATGTTCCTCACCAAGTATAAAATACAGTATACACAAGCATCTATAATAACCCTACGCGTTTCGCCGAGACAAGGGGGGTGCCCAATTTTAGTCTTGCCTAGGGCAGCACAAAACCAAAATGCACCACTTTGTGTTTGCATGGAGTCATAATTTACAATATCTGACAGTTTTTTCTTTTAATTTGCTGTCTACATCCCATTAGGAATATTATTGCTCACTTTCTGTTCTGGTAACACAACAGGAAGTGGCAACAATTTGTGAGGGGAAATTCCCTCTTAACTGTTAGCTGACACATTCTCTCAATCTCAATTCCATCTCTCACAACTGCAAAATTTAGGATTTTCCATCACTTTCTGTACCATCTACAATCATAAGGACTAATGCAGTGGGAGAATCCCCTCATCAGGGACACAGACAGCAACAGAAAAATAACGGGGATTCTAACCCTTCTTCACAAAAAAAAATTTCTTTTGATGCCCTTTAGTCTAGGTTCACACCTATGCGTCTTTTAGTGCATTTTGCGGTTTGCAGAAAGGCACTACAGTCCATTTAACATGGTTAAGACCCTGGTCTGGTATGGATTTTGAGGGGAACCCCCACACCAGAATAAAAAAAAAATTGTGTGGGCTCCTCCGGTGTAGATCCAGCATCAATCACGATGAACACTGCCGTCACTACCGACCTGAAAAAAAAATGCATGCCCCAGTCGATGATATCACAAGGAGCAGGGGCCACCCGGTGACGTCACTGGGTGGCCCCACCCATAATTTATTTAAGAACAGTCAGATGGCGGAGCAGGGCAGACAGTGGGAGGCAGTGATAGATGCAGAGCTGTTTTTTTTCTTTTCAGGTTGGGGGTGGCGGCCGCGTTCATTGTGATTGATGCTGGATCTACACGGGGGGACTTTTTGTTTTTTATTTTTTTTAATAAAGGAATTGTCAAAAACTGTCTCTGTGTTTTTATTTCTTTTTGACCTTTTATTTTGAGAATGGGTACAATTGTACCCCATACTCCTTCATATGAGGGGGGCAGAATATGGGGGCACCCTTGTAAAAGGCAGATTCCAGATTCCGTTACGCAGCTCACCCGCAGACCCCCACAACCACTGGCCAGGGATGTGGGGAAGAGGCCCTTTCCCCCATCAACATGGGGACAAGGTGCTTTGGGGTGCGGGGATGGAGACCGCCCTGCCCCAAAGCACCCCCCCTGTTGAGGGCATGTGGGCTGGTATGATTCAGGAGGGGGGCACTCACTTGCCGTTGGGTTTCTTTTAAAATCCATACCAGACCTGAAGGACCTGGTATGGATTGGGGGGACTCCACACATTTTCTTTTTTTCTGTGCCTGGAATATTTTTTTTTGACATTCAGCTGTTGGCCGGGAACCCCACGACAGCGGATGACTTATAGCAATTAGCTTATTCACAGTTTGAATAAATGCAAATTGCATCAAAAACGTGGGTTCAAAAAACAACAAAAACCGCATTGTCTGCAACCGCATTGAATGAATGAATGAATGATTTGTATAGCGCTACAACTGCGAACTGAATCGCCTCTAGGCATTGATTTGCTCCTAGCAGCCTAAAGCTGAACAAACGTCCTAAAAGTGGGGCTGCACTGCAAGGGTTAACTACTTGTTTAAGTGGACCAGGTTAAGCACTTTTACTTTCCTGAACCTTTGCCTTCGCAGGTTTCTCTGCACTGCTAGATCGATCCCTGCTGTCTCTTTTCCCCTACACTCCAGCAGTCTCGATCTTCTAATGTCATCAAGACCCATGCAGGTCCCATAGCTCTGTATTGTGAGCATGCTGAGGGACAGTCCACCACCAGAGCATAGAGGAGCATCGACTGCTGGATTGGATAAGGAAAAGTGCTTTTCCCATCACCTAAATAGAAACAAACAGTTAACCTGTGCAGTTTGGGTGCAGCCCCACTGCAACTGGGACTTTTAGGGAGACCTGTCATGAGTTGCCTCCATTGTTTCTGGAAATACTAAATGCCTGACTGTCATGCTAATAAATTGGCTTCAATACTTCCTGATTCAATAACTAGTATAGATTTTTTTTTACTTTTAATTTTTTTTTTTTTTTACTTTTTTGACATTAATTTGCAGCATACTTTTCTAAGTCTGTGACTCAAAAAGTATTGAAGTCAGGCAACCACCAGCATTTTTTAAAAAGAGGACAAAAATAGCAGCCCTGTGCTTCTCACTTTCAAGGATCACTTTAATTTAACTTAGAATGTTACCATCTTTTAATTTTTTTTTTTTATATTGACAAAAAAATATGATTCTGCAGCATTAACACAGAATTATAATTTAAAATATAATTTATCACTGTCCATAAATATTACATCTCAAATTAGCAATCAAGTGAAATCTGAAATATAACTGCAGGAGGCAAAAAAACACTGAGCGGCGAATAATTAGCGAATGCAAAATAAATGGCTTTTGTTGGTTCATCTGACAATTATATTTATAGAAGCCTGGAAGTTAAGCAGAAGGTGGGCAAAAATAATGTAATGTGCTAGGAATGGCAGGAGAGATCTGCTGGGGAATCATTAGAGTCGGTGGCAGTTAATGTTCCATAGAGCTTGTGAAGAGCTCCCCTAATATGTCTTCCACATTGCTCGGCTATTTCCTGTTATCATCTTTCCCACAATGTCTTCTAACACTCCTCCAGGTATGAACAGAGCCAGGAGTCATCAAGGATCAGCAGAGAATCATTAGTAGAAGCCTGCACAGACTGCGCACACCATACCTAGGCAGGCAACTGAATCATATACTGCATCATGTTATGAAGGCAGATGTATGTTTAAAGCTGGACTCCAGGCACATATAAAAAGATAATTATCAAATATATTTTTCATAAAATTAGCTTAAAGGGTATGTCAACTGAAAACTAATATTTCAATGCTGGGCAGATGCTGGAGAGCAAAAAGACCAACTGAAGTGTCGAAGCTCTTTTATCTATACCCTGCATTTTAGGATTAGTTAAAGAGGAAGTAAAAAGTCCATGTACAGTATCTCACAAAAGTGAGTACACCCCTCACTTATTTGTAAATATTTTATTCTATCTTTTCATGTGACAACACTGAAGAAATTACACTTTGCTACAATGTAAAGTAGTGAGTGTACAGCTTGTATAACAGTGTAAATTTTCTGTCCCCTCAAAATAACTCAACACACAGCCATTAATGTCTAAACCACTGGCAACAAAAGTGAGTACACCCCAAAGTGAAAATGTCCAAATTGTGCCCAAAGTGTCAATATTTTGTATGGCCACCATTATTTTCCAGCACTACTTTAACCCTCTTGGGCATGGAGTTCACCAGAGCTTTACAGGTTGCCACTGGAGTCTTCTTCCACTCCTCCATGATGACATCACAGAGCTGGTGGATGTTAGAGACCTTGCGCTCCTCCACCTTTCTCTTGAGAATGCCCCACAGATGCTCGATAAAGTTTAGGTCTGGAGACATGCTTGGCCAGTCCATCACCTTTACCCTCAGCTTCTTTAGCAACGCAGTGGTCATTTTGGCGGTGTGTTTGGGGTCGTTATTATGTTGGAATACTTCCCTGTGGCCCAGTCTCTGAAGGGAGGGGATCATGCTCTGCTTCAGTATGTCACAGTACATGTTGGCATTCATGGTTCCCTCAATGAACTGTAGCTCCTCAGTGCTGGTAGCATTCATGAAGCCCCAGACCATGACACTCCCACCACCATGCTTAACTGTAGGCAAGACACACTTGCCTTTGTACTCCTCACCTTGTTGCCGCCACACACGCTTTGCACCATCTGAGCCAAAATAAGTTTATCTTGGTCTCATCAGACCGCAGGACATGGTTCCAGGAATCCATGTCCTTAGTCTGCTTGTCTTCAGAAAACAGTTTGCAGGCTTTCTTGAACATCATCTTTAGAAGAAGCTTCCTTCTGGAATGACAGCCTTACAGACCAATTTGCAGTGTGTGGCGTATGGTCTGAGCACTGACAGGCTGACCCCCCACCCCTTTAAACCTCTGCAGCAATGCTGGCAGCACTCATACATCTATTTCCCAAAGACAACCTCTGGATATGAAGCTGAGCACGTGCACTCAACTTCTTTGGTCGACAACGGCGAGGCCTGTTCTGAGTGGAACCTGTCCTGTTAAACCAATGTATGGTCTTATCCACCGTCCTGCTGCTCAGTTTCAGGGTCTTGGCAATATTCTTATAACCTATGCCATCTTTATGTAGAGTAACATTTTATTTTTTTCAGATCCTCAGAGAGTTCTGCCATGAGGTGCCATGTTGAACTTCCAGTGACCAGTATGAGCGAGTGACAGCGATAACGCCAAATTTAACACACCTGCTCCCCATTCACACCTGAGACCTTGTAACACCAAAGAGTCACATGACACTGGGGAGGGAAAATGGCTAATTGGGCCCAATTTGGACATTTTCACTTAGGGGTGTACTCACTTTTGTAGCCATCGGTTTAGACATTAATGGCTGTGTGTTGAGTTATTTTGAGGGGACAGCAAATTTACACTGTTATACAATCTGTACACTCACTACTTTACATCATAGCAAAGTGTAATTTCTTCAGTGTTGTCTTCTGCCTGGTTTCTGCAAGTGTTGGCATGTGACTGTCTTCATTAGCCTCCACAACATGACATCCGCGCAACTCAGTGTTCATTCTAAAGAGGACAAGTAGGTTTCTTGTATTAGAGAGGACAAATTACATGTTTCTTTGGCAATAAAGAGCCTGCCTGCTCACTTTTTTTTATTTGGAGACTTATGGCCCATACACACGATCCGAATATCGTACGACAGATCGTACAACTTTTTCCGCTTAGTAGTCGCAAGTAGAAATTGAATAGGTTACTAAAGTCGCGAATATTCTCCTACGACAGAAAAAGAAAATCGGAAGTGATGTCATGTGTTGTAATGTATTTGTATTGTATTTTCGGAAGACAACTGTACTGACTAAACGGAAATCGTATGGTTTTTATTTTTTGCTAAATAAATGAAAAAAGACTGATTTTTTTTTTTTAGATGTGTTTTTCTTTTTTTGTGATAACATTGTGCAAATAAATATATATATATATTTTTTTATAAATTTAGGCCAAAATGTATACTGCTACCTTTCTTTGATGAAAATAACCCAAATCAGTGTATAATATTTAGTCTGTAGGAAAGTTATAGAGTCCACAAACTATGGCATATACAATGGGTATAGAAAAGGATCACCTCCTTTAAAATAATCCCATTTTGTTGCTTTGCAATCTGAAATGAATAAAGACACAGTTTTTGTTTTATCCAGCTGTATTTACTAGTGCAACCTATAACATTTAAGTGAAAGATATAACACCTACCTGTCAGGGAAAAAATAATTATTGAAAAACAAAATCACTGATTTGGAAAAAGGATTACCCCCTTATGTGTGTATTTTATTGAACCGCCTTTTGCTTTAATTACAGCCTTTAGTGTGTTGTGATATGTCTCTACTAACTTTGCACATCTAGACTTTGCAATATTTACCCACTCTTCTTTGCAGAACTGCTTAAGTTCAGTTAAAGAGTTTGTTAACCCACATCATGTACTTTATATAATCCGCTCAGCCTTATAATGATATGTCCCCCTGTGTGTGTATTGTATAAAAAAAAGCTGTATATACCTTATCTGTGAGCGCTGATCAGTGGTCACGTGACACGCCCCATCTCTCCTCTCCCCATCTGACAGATGCAGCGGGAGGGGCAGAGATTCCCCCGCTGACGTCAGTCTGGAGGGGAGGAGGAGGGGATGAGGTGAGAAGAGAGAGCCGACGCATCGCGTTACTGCTCTCAGATAAAGTATATACAGCTTTTTTTTATACAACACACACACAGGGGGATATATCATTATAAGGCAGGGCAGATTATTTAAAGTACATCATGTTATTACAGCAGCAGCAGGGGAAGCGGGGGGGGGGCTTACTCTAACACAGTAGCCGACAAGCAGGGAGGGGTAGGGGGAGGAGGATACAGAAGCAGAGAGGAGAGACAGCAGGGCTGCGGATGACAGAGGCACGCAAACTGATCACGGTGCCAGGGCTCAGCAGCCATGTTTACCGTGGTCAGTTTACAGTGGGAAGGGTAGAAACTGGAAGGATCAGCCAGGTTTTTAGGTGTTGCAGGTGGTCAAATGACATTTTGGGTTAACGTATGCTTTAAATTTGATGGTGACCATTTGTGGACTGCAGTCTTCAAGTCATTCCACAGATATTCAATGGGGTTTAAGTCTGGGTCTCTGACTAAGCCATGCATGGACATTCACCTTTTTCTCCTTCAACCACTGTGTGCTCATTTTTCCTGTGTGTTTTGGGTCGTTATCAAGTTGGAAGGTGAAGAATTTGATGGATTTTGCCCCATTCCAGTTCCTGCAGCAGAGAAACACCCCCATAAAAGGATATTGCTGTAGGAATTGTGGTATTTGGATGGTGAGCTATATTGGATTTGTTTGGTGTTGAGGCCTAATAATTCAATTATAGTCTTAACCTTAAATGCACTTTGAAGATTCTGAGGCCAGATGGAAAAAGGTGTTATGTCAGGTGCTATTACCTGCTACCTACTATGGTCATTTCCAACATCCATGGGGAAGGACCAGGTATGGCACATGGATAGTTACATTGGTTCAAATTGGACTAGTGTAGTTATGCAAAAATAGCTATACCTAGAATTCATCTTTGAACACCAAAACCCTGTGAAAGTAGGGTGTAATCCTTGTTCAAATTTCATGGGTTTGTATATCAGGTTGGACTGTAATATACCTTTAAAGTCACTCTGTCACTGTTGAAAAACAAGCAAAAGGTGCACACATGTAGAAATAACTGCACGTACCTTCCTTCAGCAGCTCTCATTTTACCTTAGCTATGGCCAAATATCAACTGGTCTGAATTGGCAAAGCCCCAACATTTCTGGGCAGCGCATGAGTTTTCCTGCTTCCTGTTGCCCTTCCACATTCCTATTGGCCAATCACTGTGATGAACTTCCTCCTTGGTTAACAGAAATGTGTTTGAAGCGGTGGTGGTGTGGGCCCAGTCCATCATTACCAGGAAATGTCAAGGCTTTGCTCATTTAGAATGGATGGCATTGGGCCATAGTAGCAGTGAATGAAAGCTGCTGCCAATATGTGCATGTACCTCGAGATGCCAGCTCTTTACACCTTCTAGCAGCTCTCCCTATAGTGTTAAAGTGACAGAGTTACTTTATGTAAAAGAACAATGGCTCATTTTTATTTAAAACATAAATCAAAACATTCTCTAAATCTTTTCCTACACCTCATTTATATGCAATGACAAGAGCATAAAAGAAAGAGATGAAGAAAAATGAAAAATAAAATAATCTTGTTCATACTGTAAACATTTCTAAATCAAAAGGCTTGTATGACATGTAAGTGTTTTATGTCTACTGTTTAACTGAAACTGTTCGTTCGCGATGACAGCTACAATTATAGTAACATCAGATACAATTGGCTACACTACCTGGACAAAGCAACACTTATTCTACTGAGCAATTTAACCAAGGGCTGCCAATCAACTGATTTCAGTGAGATTATTTCAATAGATTGCAAGTAACGCAATTGCCAGCGAGTGGTTGAGCTGTTCACCATCATGAGAATAAAGTCTCCTTATCAGGATTGTATTTAGACATTATGCTGTCCTGGACACCTTTGAATCTCCCATATACATTTGCAAAAGCTCCTCCTCCTGCGTCATATGGATCTTTTTAGTAAATACTATTGTCAAAATACACCGTTGGAAGCACCATGGGGTCTACTTTTATGGTACATTTCAACTGTACAGATGCGCTAACAAGAGAACAAAGCGATGTATTCATGTTTCTTAAAATATAAAGAGACTTCTGATTCTCCTCAGCATCCCCTACAACCCCTTTCCCTTGGGTTCCATTGCTGAATTTAGCCACAGATGTCCAGTGGTGGTCAAAAGGAGGAGACAAAATATGGAAAATGTTACCACATTTTGGTGCTGTTCTCCTTAATCTCCTGCCTAGGGTAGGGGTCCATGAGTGCTATTATGGTAAACGGAGTCTCTTACCCACACATAATTTAACGTGCAGTAAGCCCTAACAGGGAACTTTACCAAAACCGTATAATATGAGGTTAAACGTAAACAATTTCAATTTGTATGCAATCAAGCAGGCCCTTGCACTACATAGTTGAAAGTAAATCTAAAAGAAATTGAACAAGAACATTGTATAATGTATGGCCAAATCAAAGCCTCATTCATGTGGGTGTACTAATGTGCATGCCCATAGAGGGCCGTGTTTTGCCACACAGGGATGCAAAGATGTTCTGTGCACCACTGTGCAGGCAATCCAATCAATGTCAGTTGGGTCACAGCAGCTGCATGGACACTGATGCTGCTCCAAATTTGACATCCATTCGCATGCGGGTGCATGGCCCCAAGCACAGAGAGTATGTATTCAGGGCCATGCACCCGTACTCCACAGAAGTCAGATTTGAAGCAGGGACCATGTCCATGTAGCCACTGCATCCCAATTAACATCAATGGGACTGCCTGCACAGGGGTGCACAGACATTTGTATATCCCTACACTAATTACAACCCTCCACGTGCATATGCTTTAGTTTGCCATGTGAATGAGGTATAGGACAAAAAAAAAAAAAAGCATGTTAGTTAAAGGATCACCAGGCTAAAATAAAAAAAATAAAAAATGCAAAAAGAAAGATAATGCAGCCATCACTTCTAAGGACCAGTAAGCTGTTACTATATGGTATAACATTTTGTGTTTTTGGGTTTAGCTACACTTTAACCCAATAATGCAGTGTACAGCTGAGGTTGTTAGTAATGTAATTTAAATCCTTAGGCAACAATCTATCTGAGCAACAAATACACATAAATACAGTTCCCAGGACTACAGCCATACATGGAACCATAAGTTCCATAAGATGAGTCAAATAACTTCCTATGATTCTGCTTAAAACGTGGCTATCCCCTTGAGGTCCCATTTATCAGCTCTACAATCACATGAACCCATATTGTGACTGTGATTTGTAACACAAACGATTTCTTGTTTTACACATGGATAACAGATTTTCTTATAGATTGTAGGTTCCTGGTTTCATTGATTAGAAGAATGATTCTGGGTGAGAATTGATGGAAAAGTCAAACTTTAGTCCAGACTAGACCTTGCTAAGCAATTAACATATTTATATTACAGGTAAGGCAACGCTGGGAAGCATTATCAACTCAGGAGACTGGAGTATTTCAATGGGATCACAGCTTACTCCAGGATATCACAAAGGACTGGTTTATGAAGCAGTACGGTGGCTAAGTGGTTAGCACTTCCACCTAGCAACACTAGGGTTGTCAGTTGCAATCCCAGTCATGACACTCCCTGACTGGAGTTTGCATGTTCTCTCTGTACCTGTGTGGGTTTCCTGCCACACTCCAAAGACATGCTGGTAGGTAAATTGGCCCTAGTATGTGTATATATATATATATATATATATATATATATATATATATATATATATATATATATATATATATGAATGTGAGTTAGGGACCTTAAATTGTAAGCTCCTTGAGGGCAGGGACTAATGTGAATGTACAATGTAGATATAAAGTGCTGCATAAATTGATGCTGATGTTTATGTACCTATAATAATAATAGGTTGTGTGGATTTCCATTGTCTTGTCAATTGTGATTAGAGATGAACAAACCAATCAATGTTTTCACCACAGAAAATTTGTGTGAATCAGACCCATAAATTAAATCCCCTGGCAAATACGCCCTCTGCTAATTGGCAAGTCAACACAAATAATTTCTTTTGCGTTTTGATGATATATTTTGAAGGAGATTATGGAAAATCGTTATCAAATACTTACAGTCATTTTCCTTTCCTGGCCTGTTCTCGCGTCAGCACACAATGGGTTAACGCCTCATCTAGCGCCCACAGGACCACCTCTTTCTAGCTAAATAAAAGACGGACCCTCCCCCACTGACGTGTTTGATAATCTAGCCTGCGACATGCCACTTAGGAGGGAGTCTTGTGCTGACGTGAAGACAGGCCAGGAAAGAAAAATTACAGTAAGTATTTTATAACAATTTTACTTATTTATGGCCGTACCTCATGTCAGCACAGAATTGAATTTAACTAGCTGAATAAATGGGCAGGAGAGAACACATGAAAAGAAACAGTGACAATCAAAGAAAAGCTGCCAAAGACAAAAACTTGCCGACTGCACATGTAACTTGTAAAGTTGAATGAAGGGCTAGCCATCTCTCATACATCCTTTACTGACATCCTGTCATAACTGCCCTAAAGGCTGCCACCCCTCAGGTCGAAGGATCTTGTCCTTGTTCCTAAGCAGAAAGGCCCACTTCCTGCATGCCAATCTCACCCTGGTGAACCAATAGAAGATGACTCAAGAACCTGATGGCAAAATGAAGAGGATTGTCCACTTTCCTCACGTCTTTGATCTTTGCATGTACACTGTTAGAAACTTGTGTAAGGACCTGAAGTCTTCCTGCTGTGTACTCAGTGACTCCATGTGAATGCTTGGAGGGACTGCCCCCCAGGTTTTCCTGGAAACTGGATACCACTTGGAGATGGACGTAGTATAACTATTTCTGGTAAAAAGACACAAAAGAGATCTTTGCAGGAAAGGGCAGCAACCTCCAACATCCTACTGTCTGAAGCAACTGCTGTCAGAGAAACTAGTTTTACCACTACGAACCGCAATGAATCTATTTCAGCGAAGGATGCCTGTACGAGTGCTTTCAGAACCAAGCCTAAGTCCCATGAAGGGAAGGAGAATTTCATTGGTGGTCATATATGGAATGGCCTGCATGAAGCATTTGTTCAATGGAGTTGTATGTCAGACCAACCTCAAGTGCCAATTGTAAAAATGTCTAGAGCTGGGGACACAGGAGAGAAAACTTTGCTGAGCAAACAGAACAAACTTCCTTCATATCCTCATCTCAGATGAGAATCCCTGCACCTCTAGTCCGACTGATTTAATAGCCAGGCTATGAAGAGTCTTACTGGTTTGGGATTGCTGCCATGACATTGGCATAAAAGATCTTGTTTGACGAGAAACAGGATTGGTGGTTCTGAATGACATCGGGGGGTGCAATGAAAACAAGGCCTCTTCGGCAGGTGGAAAGCACCTGTATCACATAATCGTATTCTGTCCCAATCTTCATAATCAAGGACACTGGAGGAAGACAAACACCAATGGAAAAAACCCATGGCACTGAATCCACCTTCTATCACTTCACCTTGTTGCAAATACCAGAAGATGTGTGTTCAGTGGACTCTCTATGAGAACTACCGCTGGAATGTACCATAGAGCCAATACTAGTTGAGGTACTTATTGTCGGAAAATAATTGGTCTATCTGATTTGTTAGTTGATCCTGCTTTCCCAGTAAGTAGACTGCCTCTAACTGCCTGTAAGCGGCTCTCCATCCAGCAAAACGTTTATGTTATGAAAAGTAACAGGAAAAGACAGACACTTGGTGTCCACTTGGTGGGCAATGTAAGCTACTGCTGTCTTGTTGTCAATTATCAACTTCACTCCACCCCCTTGTAGAAAGATCCTGAAAGGTCAGAGCATCTGCATTCCACTAAGCTCCAATTGCTTTGCACTTGTCTCTTCAGACTGGAGGCAGACTGGCATCCAACGTCAGAATTATTCCATCTCCTGGGCTGAGAGGCATGCCACAAAAGAGGCACACTGGTGTCCAAAACTCCAGTTCTTGCTAATTTGTGCAGACACAAAGACTTTCTGATCCATAGGCAGCCCATCCTATTGACTTAGGAAGGCAAATTGAAAAGCCCCCATGTGCCACCTGGCCCAAGGCAGCATTGGAATGGCTGCTGTAAAATGTTCCAATGGGAACAATGCAACCCCTCACTGACATAAATGCTGTCTCCATGACTCTTCATACGCAGATTTTCATTTTGCCGTTTTGGAAAACCACTTGACATATTTGGGCATGAAAAACGACTCCAAGATCCTTCATAACTTCAGAAGGGGTTAACTGCTTTTCCTGTTTGTTCACTAGTCGACTGAACATGGAAAAGGATTTCTAGCACAAGGTTGTGATGCTTTTCCAGCTCCTGGCTTACACCTGCGACAATCAAAACATTGTCCAAGTAGTGGCAGAGCCTTATCCCCAAAGACGAATTATTGCCACTACTGCCAACAAAATGTTCAAAAAGTTTCTTGGTGCCGTGCCAATTCTAAAAATGGCAAACACCTAAACTGGAAGTGACAGCCAGTCACTGCAAATCTCAGATGTCTCTGGTGTTACACACCGATTGGTATAGAAGTATACGTCCGGCAGGTCGATTGACTCTAATCGGTCCTCATGCTGAATTATCAACATGACTGTTTGGCACGAACTCTATCTTGAACCTTTTGTTATGTATGTACCCATTCGATTTCTTCAAACCCAGACAGTATGTAAAGCTCCTGATGCCTTGGGTACTAGAAAGAATAGGGAGAAACCCCCAGATTTGTTCTTTTTGTGGCACCAGCACTATGGACTTGTTGCAGTATAATTCTTATATGTAATCTTGCAGTAATTCTTTCTTCTTGAGATCTGTTTGTCATTAATGAAAGTATTTTGTGATTGTGCTCCCAGCTAATTATCTTTAATGTTTGTCGCCCAAACCCTCCAAAAAAGAAGGCTATCCTGGCTCCCACTGGAAGACACTGGATGGGCCCAACTTTAAAAGACTTTCCAAATGTCCAGCAGCCTGCTCTGGATTGGATTCCATGTAAACAGGAAGTTTGAGCCCCCTTCACTGTGATCTGGTAAATTTCAGCCTGGCCTAATAGATTTGGCCTCCTGAACCCTTCTGAAGATCAACCGATTTGAGCAAAAAGATGGCTGCTTCCTCTTATTAGACTGTGGCCACACCACATTCTAGACATTTCCTCTGTCACTCACTTTGTCCAGTGCTTTGCCAAACAACAACCTCCCATTATGGAAAATGTTACAAAAGGCTTGTGTGGAAGCTTCATCCACCCTCCAGTGGCGCAACTACAAAGCTCTAATGGCTGTGACTGAACGCGCCAGCCCTAGAACTAGGTCTATTGAAGCCTCGGCCAAAAGTCAGGAACCAGGTTCAAGTCCTCCAGAACCATGCCCACTACTGCAGGTTCCCCCTGAATTAAAGGCCATTTCTTAATTCTTTAAACATCACAGCACTGTTGCTAGTCCACAGGCAAAAAACAAAACCATTTTCTGCAAGTCTGCAGGCCAGTTCACTACAATTTCTGAGTTGAAGAGGTCTTTCTGCATGCAAACTTTTGAGATGTTCAGGTGCTTTTTCAATGCGTTTTACCATGTTATAGATGCATTCCATAGAGAAAAAAATGCAACATGTTCTCCTTTAAATGACTATACCAAAACACATTGCACTGGTGTGATGTAGGCCATTGGAATCCATGGTAAACACTGTTTATGCATTTTTGACTCTAATAAAAACACATAGGACTGCAGTTGCTGTGAACCAGCCTCCAGTCCACTTTTCAATTTATGGGATTCCTTAATGTACTAAAAGGCAAAGACACTTGCGCACCTGAAGCTGGCAGGCCCCATCCACTCCTGGAAGTGCGTTGCTTAAACATGCATCAGCCAGCTTCACTGGATAAAGCTTGGAGACCTTTATTGTAAATTGGTCTTCTTATCAGATCTTTCCCATTTTTCATCAATGAGCTTTTAACTCCTTCATTATGGGAAAAGAAATTCTTCCTTTTTCACATTTGGAAATATCTGCTTGCGTTTGCAATGGTTGGGCCTGCGTCTTGTTGCTTATCTATTGGCATTTGAGACAATCGATGCCAATTAATGGCCATGGAAATTGAAAATGCTGGGCAAGGCATTTTCTATTGCGCTTATTTAAACGCATGTGAGCCATTGCCATGTGAGTTGCTTTAGGAGCTTGAAAGCCGCCCTGTGTGGGAATGTGAGGAATGCAGATTGTCCTGGTCAGGGGATGACCAGTGGCGGGTCTTATGTTTTGTGTGTGTGCGTTTAGGGCTTCTTCTCTGAAAATCTTGCAAAACACCATACTTTGCATTCCTTGAGCACTCTTTTGAGATATGTTCCACACCGCCCCCCTCGTACCTGTGCCACTGACAGGTGTGGTGAGCTCATATCTGCAAAAAAATATGGAAAAAAAGCATAATTCTGTCACCAAGAAAAAACAGGTACCTTGTCTCTTTAAGGTCCATCTGTTTCCATCCACTTACTTCAGAAGCAGTAGCAGGTGAGTCCACTTACTTCAGAAGCAGCAGCAGGTGAGTCCAGGCAGCCTTCCAGAGGTAGACAGTAGACACATAATCTGAGACAAAAAACAGTCAGACTGTCTAACCCCGGGAACACAGCACAGCAGGGGAGCAAATAGCAATTCCTTACCTCACAAGAGAAAGCTGGCAGGGCGAAATCAGTTCCTCTGCCGACTGTTTAAGCTGCTGCTTGGTGACTGGTGGTCACTACCCCGCACCGCCCATCTTCCTACCTTCTGTGACATCATCCACCACCCCTCTCAGACTAAATACAAAGCCAGGAGAGCAGTGCTGCACGCTGCCTATACAAGACAGGAAAAATACCAATAGTGACCTTGCAGAGCTCACTAATACCACACCTGTAGGATATTTGTGCTATCTAAGCAACATTGCCCACGACCCGCACAAGGGATACCCAGTTTCAGGAGGGTTTACCGTCCAACATTCTGGGTCTTCCAACTCCATGAGAGGCTGAACATGGAGGGACGGTGTGGTAGGGGGGATATCCTTGCAGCAAACAAAGTACTTACCACTACAATCCACAGGTTGCCTGGAGCATGACCAAAAAAAAGAACACGTTGGTGGGGGAGGGCTGTCTTTTATTTAGCTAGGAAGAGGTGGTCCTGTGGCATGGTCATTAAGGGGGTAAATCCTTCAGAGGCTGAAGTGGTTAATAAAGGAATTGTCAAAAACTGCGTCCGGTCTTTTGTCCTTTTTGACACTTTTTTTAGTGATTCAGTAGGGTACAGGGCTCAAGTCCTGCAGGAACGCATAGGAACGGAGTTCCTGTACTTTTTCCACAACAGGAACTCAGTTCCCATTAGCAGCCGTGTCCTGCAAGACTTTGAAGTATGCGAGCTGTGTGGCAGGTGCTACACCAGCAGCTGCCAACACAGCTCGCAATAGTAAGTGCCTCACACCTGACCATTCAGGCATTGTCAGTAGGGGGCCCCATGACAGCTTCCGCTTCGATCTACCTGTCAATCACAGCTAGCTGACAGGTAGATCAGGTCCCTGCTGCTAAGAGATTGTATTTAGTCAGACCTCTCATTATGCGCTCCTCCCCGTCGGCCCCTCCTGATTTTCTGTCTCCTCACCCCCCCCCCCCCAGTCTCCTGCATACTTGCGAGTGGATCTTGGGTGGGAGTTCCCACACTTTTTTCCCCAGGACTTGACCCCTGGTAGGGTACAATGTACCCCATACGCATTCACATGGGGGGGCGGGATCAGGGGGTCCCCTGGTTGATAAGCCCCCTGCCCGCAGATCCCCCCTGCCCCAAAGCACCCCCCATGTTGAGAACACTCCTTAGACCCCTTTCACATGGGACGGATCTGTAATGACCCGCCCCGTGAACATCCGCTTGCTCAGCGGGAATCTCTCCGTTGATCCCCGCTGAGCCGGCGGATGACCGGGCGGTCCCTGCACACTGTGCAGGGACCGCCCTGTCAGATATCCGCTCTCCTCTATGGGGATCGGATGAAAACGGACCGTCTGTCCGTGTTCCTCCGATCCGCTCTGCAGACGGATAGAAAAATAGGATTTTGCTCCGTCTGCAGAATCTGACAATAGCGGAGACGGATGATATCGGGTGTCAGTGGATGTTCATCAAAGCTGCACTGTTGCTGCATTAAAGGTTAGGTGTCTGCCTATGTTGGAGGAGTTTCTAAATCACAAGATCAGCTGAACAAAAGTATAAATCCTGTAATCATAATAGGTAAACAATTCCCATATTTTAACTGATTTGAACTGTTTGCCTGGAATTTAGATTTAGAAATACATTATACAACAGGCATGTTGTTTAGTTGATATCAAATACACTTTAACGATGCATATCACTTTAATTCATAATTTTTTAAGTATTTCTGTTGATGTAAATAGAGTTTCCTAACTGGAAAAATCCCAGTATTCATTTTCATTATGGTAAAAGTCAGAATACTACAATAAGATATTTTTGAATATATATAAATTTTACCAGATTTGTATTGAAATGATCCCAGACGCACGCTCCCAAAGTTGAATTCGTGCTTTAGCAAGCAGCATTTTCCACTCCCGTCAAGATAATATTGTCAGTAAAATAGATTTGTTATTGGCAAAAAAGCAAAAATAGACTTGATGGATGAAAAGGCGAAGCGGGAGCATTGCAGCTGTAAAAGTCTTGGATGCTGTGTTTTTCCTGTCGCCGTATATATCAAATCAAGGGGGGTTGTAGGGAAGGCTGGAAGGAAATACAAATTGTTATGCAGATGGTTCAAAGTATTCAGAAAATGAAAAAAAAATGTTCTTGAATTAGAATTTGGAGAAAAGATTATGATCTGATGAAGGAAAGAAATGACTGCACAGTGTCTCCAGAATTTGGAAAATATTGGCTGAAAAAAAATAGAAATGCAGATAAAGAGAATCAATTTCTGCAATTGAGGAAAAGCTCTGTTCCATAAAAGCTTTATGACATTTGGGCCTGGAACAAATGTAAGAAAACCAGATGGCTTTAGATCACCAAAGACTAAACAATTCTATTGTTATATTTATTGCTTTTAAAGAACTTTAGTGATATACTGTAAATATATATAATTATTTATACTGTATATATATATATATATATATATATATATATACACACACAGTATCTCACAAAAGTGAGTACACCCCTCACATTTTTGTAAATATTTTATTATATCTTTTCATGTGACAACACTGAAGAAATTACACTTTGCTACAATGTAAATTAGTGAGTGTACAGCTTGTATAACACTGTAAATTTGCTGTCCCCTCAAAATAACTCAACACACAGCCATTAATGTCTAAACCACTGGCAACAAAATTGAGTACACCCCTAAGTGAAAATGTAAAATTTTGGCCCAAAGTGTCAATATTTTGTGTGGCCACCATTATTTTCCAGCACTGTCATAACCCTCTTGGACATGGAGTTCACCAGAGCTTCACAGGTTGCCACTGGAGTTCTCTTCCACTCCTCCATGACAACATCACGTAGCTGATGGATGTTTGAGACCTTACGCTCCTCCACCTTCCATTTGAGTAAGCCCCACAGATGCTCAATAGGATTTAGGTCTGGAGACGTGCGTGGTCAGTCCACCACCTTTACCCTTAGCTTCTTTAGCAAGGCAGTGGTTGTCTTGGAGGTGTGTTTGGGGTCATGATCATGTTGGAATACTGACCTGAGACCCAGTCACTGAAGGGAGGGGATCATGCTCTGCTTCAGAATGTCACAGTACATGTTGGCATTTATGGTTCCCTCAAGGAACTGTAGCTTCCCAGTGCCGGCAGCACTTATGCAGCCCCAGACCATGACACTTCCACCACCATGCTTGACTGTAGGCAAGGCACACTTGTCTTTGTACTCCTCACCTGGTTGCTGCCACAAACGCTTGACACCATCTGAACCAAATACGTCTATCTTCGTCTCAGACCACAGGACATGGTTACAGTAATCCATGTCCTTAGTCTGCTTGTCTTCAGCAAACTGTTTGTGGGTTTTCTTGTGCATCAGCTCCACACTGATCAGCATGGACTGTGGAATAGGAAGTGATGTCACCGGCATCTGATTGGACCTAGGCAGGGCTGGAATCTTGTCAATCAGGGCTGCAGTGGTGAAAGGCTACGCGCTCAGAGCTGACTTCTCCTTCTATTGGCCTGTTTGTTCCTTGAAAGTTATTTTGTTTTAGTTTTCCCTTCTGTTCATTTACTTTTTATTTTGTTAAATGATAAAAATAAACTAAATAACACTTCTGTTCCTGCCCTATTTCACAACTCTGGCTGCTACCTTCTGCCTGTTCCCCGGTGGGATGATTGCTGCTCTCCCTCCCTCTCCCCTGTCCCTCCCTTCCCCCTTCCTTGCCCCCCCTTTTTTTTCTCCCCTCCCTGCCCTTCACCAACAAACGGATCCTTTAGACGTATAATAACTCCTCAGGGTAAGAGATATATCAAACTATATTAGACTCTGCACTTTGAGTTAACTTGGGATATTGGTCTTCTAACAAAAAACTGAATGACAATTTTGACAGGATGATTCCTTATTACTTGGCATCAATGTGTTTAAACCAATATGATTTGTATACTCTGTTCATCAGAGTTCTTGTTTCAAATGTATACTCTGCATTTACAAGTGTAATGTGTAACTGATTCAATAGAAATTCCTTTAGTTAAAAAAAAAAAAACACTTCTGTTTCTGAAAACATTCTTCATTTACAGCATTTGTTCACACCTGCCTAAGGCCCCTTTCACACGAGCCGGATCCTTTTTCTAAGCAGGGGATCTGTTCAGCTGATCCCATGGTGAGCTGAGCAGAGCTGGCGGATGACAGGTTCATATCTGCTCAGCCTATGCAGAGTAGACAGGGACAAATCCCATTCTGCTCTATGGGCAGTCTGATGTAAATGGACCAGCTGTCCGTTTACACACAACTGCCTTCTGATCCGATTCAGCCAGACAGAGGGGAACAGATTCTCTTCTATTTGTTTTTGATTGTATTGGAGGTAGGCGGGTGTAAACGGACACAAGTCTGTTTACATCTGCTGCTCCATAGAGGAGAATGGAGGGTCCGATTGGGTCCTCCGGAAAAACAAACAGGGGGATCCGATTGGACTCGTGTGAAAGGGGCCTTAGACTTTTGCACAGTACTGTACATATTTATTTGACCGCACTGCAAAATGTCAGTGTCCCACAAGAGTCAGTGCCCCACATGTCATCCATTTTAAAGTACTCTCTTAAAGTGGAGTCCCCCCCCCCCCCAAAAAAGCATTAATATTCCCAAAAAAAAACAAAAAAAAAATTTGGATTTTTTTTTTAACTCACCCCTAAATGGCTGTTGCTAGGGTGTCCCTCATAGCCTGCCTCCTTCAGTGCCTGGGTTGGTGACATCACTTCCCCTTGGCGCAGGAAGGGCTCAGCTCTGCCCCGTCCCTCCTGTCTATCATCTGGGACACGTGACAGGTCCCAGATGATTGCGCGGCCACTCACGCCGTGCGGCGCTGCTCACGCATTGCGCAGTGGGTGCCCGGCTGTGAAGCCACAGCCAGGTGCCCACAGTCTTAATGCCGGCGCCGCCAAGCGGAGGGGGGGCGAGTGGGGTTTCAATCCCCCGCATCGCTGGACCCTGAAACAGGTAAGTATCCGATTATTAAAAGTCAGCAGCTGCAGTATTTGTAGCTGCTGATTTTATTTTTATTTTTTTTTTAATGGGCACACCACTTTAATGAATGCCATTTTGTTTGCTAAAGCTCTATGTATAATAAACAATTTATATATTTGTAAAAGACTTTTCGGACATTTTTCTTTTATCTTTTATTGCATATCAAGATTTATGATTTGCATACCTAATGCAGTCACTTTCTGTCTACATGTGTTACAGCAACTGTATGGTGGGTTTCCTGATGGAGACAGCAATAGACTATACATGTGCAATGTGTGTCAGTACAGGAGCTTGTAGCCTCCATTGGAAGAGCATGTGACAGGGTGACACCACAGAAGAACAAATGGGATACCAAAACAGAAAGGTGTCATCTTATAATAGGAAGTGCCTGCACAAGAATATACTGGAGATGAACAATGGCAGATCTATTTAACGTATAGCCTGTATGACAATCATGACTAGAGATAATACAAATTAGCCATTCTCAACCAGGATTCTGTAGAACCCTAGGGTTACTCCACAGGCTGCTAGGGGTTCCTTATGCTGTAGCCCACTGACCTCCCATTTGATGATGTCTGCATAGCTTTGGGATCAACAATGCTACATGACATCAGCTGTCTCTACGGGGGCTTTATGACCACCACCACTGCAGGGGTGTCATGTAATGATGACATTCTTGCCAATAGCCATCAATGTAAGTAGCATGTTTCCCACTAACCATCAATGAATTGGTTTTAGCAGGGGTTCCTTGAGAACTGAAAATTATTTGGATGGTTCCTCTTAGATAAAATAGTTGAGAAAGGCTGTAAATGTTCAGTCTGACTGTAAGTTCAAAGACCAAAGACCAAATATTCACTTTTTGGACATTCGTTCAAACATGTAGGGTTTTCAAGTGGACAAACAAACAAAGCTTCCTGCTGTCAATGGTTTCTAAGAAAGCAGCAGGTGCCTGCACCTGCAGCATTCTTACCAGTCACTAGTATGACTGGCCCATTCACTTACGTAGCCGTGAATTTCCGACCATGTAAGCAAAGGGGCAAAGATTGCGGGTGACATAATTGCCTAAATATGGCTACATGACCATATTTGACCAATAACACTGACCATATACGGCCATGGCCATGTTTGGAAAATGATGCCACCACTATTCCTCCTGTTCGCTTATTTATCTAAGGACAGTTCAGGGAGCTCTCATTCAGCGATTGGACAATGGATTCACATTGTGGGGCTTTTTATTTTATTAAAGAACTTGACAACAACTGTGTGTGTGTTTTTATTTAGACATTATATTTTTTGTGAATAAAAAAGGGGCACCATGTACCATGGTGAGGGCATGTGACCTGGTATGGTTTTAGGGGGTCACATGCTCATCCCCCCTTTTTCTGACCAGTCAGGCTGCATGCTAGGATAAAGATCTGTTATGGATTTTTGGGGGGAGACCTCAAGCTTTTTTTTTCTTGATTTTGTGCGTGGGGTTCCCCCTATCCATATTTGGCTAATGAAATCCCCATGCCTTTGTTTATATCAGCTGTCATTCGCCGAAGCTCTCAGTAGGGGCAGTAGCTAGGATCAGATCTATGTTGACGGTTGCTGTTATCTTTCATTTGGCGGGCATTGTTTGGTCGTTTTAGGGTAAAACAGATGGTGGGGAGGTGACATATTGCCTCCCAGCTACCTGTCAACCACCCTCTGAAAAAATCGATCCACCATGGATTGCTTTTCAGAGGGGGCATCAAGGACAGCTGCAGGTGAGAATGAGCCCTTATAGAACTTTACCCAATCTTGTCTATGCCTGGGACTTTGTAAAACATTTGTAGTTCCAAAGAAAGGAAAAATGGAAACTCACTGTAATGAACCAAAAATACTTCCAGTCCTGGTAGCATATGTGTTATAGCTATAGTATTTTTTCTTTTAATTAATTATTGTTTTTACTGTCTTCCAAGAAGCATCAATGTGCCAAGAGCAGCAACCCAAACTGACCAATCAGAAATGATATATCACTAATCTTATTACACTGCACTGCTAAAAGCTGAAGTCTGATTGGTTTCCCTTTGCACAAGGATATCCCATAAATAAAGAAAAAAAATAGCATTTTATGATTTAGCAATACATAGTTAAAGCGGTGTTTCACCTAAAAAAAAACATTTTTAAAAGTCAGCTGCTGACTTTTAATAAGTACACTTACCCTCCCAGGGCGCCCGCGATGTCGGTCGTGGAGGCAGAGATGTCCCTCGGCGATCCGGTTCCATCCTCAGTAAGGGAAACGGCTGCCCATTTCCTACTGCACATGCGCGAGTCGGCGCGCGGCCTACTGCGCATGCGCGAGTCGAATTTGTGAATGGGGAACGCGATGTGTTGTGGGACACAGCTCCCATAACACACCGCGCCCCATTCACTAGAAGACGGCGCTCGGAGCAGAGGAGAGAACATCACCGCGGAGCTGGAAGAGGCAGATTAGGACGATCTGTCTAGCAACAGCCATTTCTGGTAAGTAAAAAAAAATATTATTTTTTTTTTCATTTTAAACTGTTATTAACATTTTTTTAAAGTTTTTTTTTTCAGGGTGGCCCACCACTTTAATGACATTTTGAAAAAGTGTATTTATATACAGATTTCATTTTTGTGGCTGCACCTTTACAAATGTTACTTAAGGAAAAAATAAAGGCACATGGAAGACTATAATCTGTATTTGACAGGGAAGTATTTATGCTTTTCCGACTCTAGGTTAGAGCAGCATAGAGAGCACAACAAGGTGACGGGACACAAACTGGAAAAGTATATCATATGACAGGAAGCCAGAGCTCTGACTGGGAAATCAGGGAAGTCATCATGTGGCCTCTGAAAGGGACAGTGCAGGGTATTGTTAGTTATGAAGAATTTGTTTCCATTTAAATGTCTGTTCCTGCAGGTACTTGTGAACGCATTGAATAACATCTGATTCACAGTCTACTGTGGCTTGAGAGACTTTAGAAATTGTGAATTGATGAGTTACATACAGCAAACAACAATCACTGTATTTGGCTTCTGCCAGTATTACGATGCTTCAAGCTATACATATTTTATAAGCATCCTTCCTGACATGATGAAAAACATATTTAAAGATCTTAAAGGCATAGTCCACCTGAATGAATATATGCGCATATGTTAAAAAAAAAAAAAAAAAATGTGCATTCATTATTATTTTGCATTCGATCAAAAAAAAAAAATTGTAACCATGATTGGCTGCTGCGGACATTTCCTCCAGCCCCAGATCTGTACCTTGGAATGGACCATCAGTTTTGGAGCTGGGGGAAGGTATCAATGGACTGAGTGTGGTGGAATCAACACACTTGTCTTCCATTGAGAACTATAAAGCCCCATACACACGGTCGGACTTTTTCATGGATTCTGTCCGATCGGACAAGGTTGTTGAAAAATCAGACCGTGTGTATGCACCATCGGACAGTGTTCGTCGGTTTGTCCGACGGACAAAGTCTTATCTCCTGCTGGAAAGATTTGCCGTCAACCCGGTCCGATCACACCAAACCCGATCGTGTGTACGGTTGTCCGACCGGACAAAGTGCTACGCATGCTCAGATCACATTACAAGACCAAAGCTATTGGCTACTAGCCTCTACGTTGTCCCGTCGTAGGCAACAAACGTCACCACGTTCAGAATGATCGGATTTTCCGACAACTTTGTCTGACCGTGTGTACGCAACACCAACATCGGACAAAGTACGACGGACAAAATCCGACCGACCTGGTCCGCGGATTGTCCGAGCGCGTGTATGGGGCTTTAGTCCCTTGGTAGCATGATGAGACTTGTAGCCTCTTCATTCCCCAGGAGGTGCAGGCAGAGCCACGCAAATTCAAAATCAGACTAAAGTAAGTGGACAGTAGGGATGAGCCGAACACCCCCCCGTTCGGCTCGCACCAGAACCCGCGAACGGACCTAAAGTCCGTGCGAGCATTAGAACCCTATTAGTTACAATGGATGCGAACGTTCGAAATCAAAAGTGCTAATTTTAAAGGCTAATATGCATGTTATTGTCATAAAAAGTGTTTGAGGACCTGGGTCCTGCCCCAGGGGACATGTATCAATGCTAATTTTTTTTTTAAAACGGCCGTTTTTTCAGGAGCAGTGATTTTAATAATGCTTAAATTGAAACAATAAAAGTGTAATATTCCTTTACATTTCGTACCTGGGGGGTGTCTATAGTATGCCTGTGAAGGGGTGCATGTTTCCTGTGCTTAAAACTGTCCCTGCAAAAAGGGACAGTGTCATTTTTGCAGGAAAAAAAGCTATTTAAAATCACTCGCGGCTAATGTATTGACGGCTCCTGTAACACAGAGAACAGTCATTCATTGAAAGCCATTCATAAAAAAAAACTCATTGATAAAAAATAAAAAAAATTTAAAAAAAAAAGCCATCTTCTTCTTCCATCTTCTTCTTCTTGCGCTGGTCTTCTCGTCCTTCTTGTCCGGCATCTTCTTCCATGGCGTTGGCGTCTGTTCTTCTGTCGGGCTGCTCCTCGCAATGGGAGGCCCCCGCTGTGTGAGGCTTCGCTCCGTCTGACAGGTCTTTTATAACGGAGGGCACCTGGTGACCCCGCCCCCCTCTGACGTCATGGGGAAAGCCATAGGGAATTCCCCATGACGTCCCCGTGCGTCAGAGGGGGCGGGGTCACCAGGTGCCCTCCGTTATAAAAGACCTGTCAGACGCAGCGAAGCCTCACACAGCGGGAGCCTCCCATTGCGCGAAGCAGCCCAGAAGAGACGCCGACGCCATGGAAGAAGATGCCGGACGAGAAGACCAGCGCAAGAAGAAGCGGATCGGAGGAAGAAGAAGATGGAAGAAGATGCCGGAAGGAGAAGATGAAGAAACCGAAGGATGAAGAAAGGAAGACCAGAAGAAAGAAGAAAGAACATTTTAATAAAGGAATTGTCGAAGACCGTCTCCTGTCATTTTTACCATTTTTAAAACTTTTTGGGTGAAATGGTAGGGGTACTTTTTTACCCCCTTACCATTTCACACAGGGGGGGCGGGATCTGGGGGTCCCCTTGTTAAAGGGGGCTTCCAGATTCCGATAAGCCCCCCGCCTGCAGACCCCCACAACCAATGGCCAGGGTTGTGGGGAAGAGGCCCTTGTCCTCATCAACATGGGGACAAGGTGCTTTGGGGGTCTCAGACCCCCAAAGCATCCTCCCAATGTTGAGGGCATGTGGCCTGGTACGGTTCAGGAGGGAGGGGGGCCGCTCTTGTCCCCCCCTCTTTTCCTGCGGCCTGCCAGGTTGCGTGCTCGGATAAGGGTCTGGTATGGATTTTGAGGGAGACCCACGCCATTTCTTTTGGCTGGGGTTCCCCTTAAAATCCATCCCAGACCTCAAGGGTATGGTATGGATTTTGAGGGGGACCCCACGCCATTTTTTTTTGGCTGGGGTCCCCCTTAATATCCATAGCAGACCTGGTGGCCCTGGTTATTGAATTTGGGGGGACCCCCACGCTTTTTTTATTTTTTTATTTTTTATCAATGACTTTTTTTTTTATGAATGGCTTTCAATGAATGACTGTTCTCTGTGTTACGGGAGCCGTAAATACATTAGCCGCGAGTGATTTTAAATAGCTTTTTTTCCTGAAAAAATGACACTTTTTGCAGGGACAGTTCTAAGCACAGGAAACATGCCCCCCTTCACAGGCATACTATAGACTCCCCAGATATACCCCCAGATGTGATACTGCAATGCTGTACTAACAGCACGCACACACAAATCCCCAGAATCATAGCACATAATGTTAGCAGTCAGCAGCACATAACACTGACACGCTGACACTGACAACACAACACAATATGCGAGGCCGCCGCAGCGGCGGCCTTTTATACTGTGGGGCGTGTACTAAACCCCCTGAGCTATAATTGGCCACAGGCATCCTGCCTGTGGCCAATTATTGCTCTCCTCGCTGCGGGTCACAGTGCATGCTTGGCCAATCATCAGCCAGCAATGCACTGCAACTGGCGCAGTGCATTGCGGGCCGCTCGCATCACACGAATTTGATGCAAGCGGCCCAAATAGTTCTGGGCTCGCCGAGCGGGCGAACGCCCGATGTTCGATTCGAACATGGGTTCGAATCGAACACCGGGCCCATCCCTAGTGGACAGTAGAACCCTGCTATTAAACTATGTGGGGTTGGGTAATGGCACCATGTGACATGGGTGTAACATGAAACATGCTTCGAAAGGTGGATTTGACCTTTAAGTAGATTACGTTAAACTAGAGAACATACCTTCAGAGAGAAAGATATCATTTTGCCCCTGTATAAATCATTAGTAAGACCTCATCTGGAATATGCAGTTCAGCTTTGGGCACCAGTTCACAAAAAGGATATGGGGGAACTGGAGAAAGTGCAGAGAAGGGCAACCAAATTGATAAAAGGCATGAAGAAGCTAAGCTATGAGGAAAGATTAGAGGAACTGTATTTATTCTCTCTTGAGAAGTGGAGATTAAGGGGGAAATGATTACCATGTATAATTACATAAGTGGTCCATTTAATGACCTTGGTGTTGAGTTATTCTTAAGGTTATCACAGAGGACAAGGGAGCACTCTTTATGTCTGGAGGAAAAGAGATTTAATCTCCTAATATGGAAAGGTTTCTTCACAGTAATGCCCCGTACACACGATCGGATTTTCCGGCAACAAATGTTGGATGTGAGCTTGTTGGCGGAAAGTCCGAGAGTGTGTGTGCTCCATCGAACATTTGTTGGCGGATTTTCCACCAACAAATGTTGGCTAGCAGGTTCTCAAATTTTCAGCCAACAAATGTTTGTTGTCGGACTTTACGATCGTGTGTACACATGTCCACCGGACAAAAGTCCACACATGCTCGGAATCAAGTACGAGCCGGAGATATGACTAGCGTTCGTAATGGAGATATCAGGTACGTCTTGTACGTCACTACGTTTGTAATTGTTGGCCAACATTTGTGTGACTGTGTGTATGCAAGACAAGTTGGAGCCAACATCCTTCGAACAATAATCCATGGTTTTGTTGTTGGGAAGTCCGATCGTGTGTACGGGGCATAAGACCTGTGAAAATGTGGAATAGACTCCCTCAAGAGTTGGTTCTGGCCAGCTCAGTAGATTGCTTTTAAAAAAAGGCCTGGATTCTTTCCTAAATTATTATTATTATTATTCACGATTTATATAGCGCCAAAATGTACATAATATAACTGGGTACCAATATTTATAGGTAAAGTTGATCCAGGGAATATTTAATCGTCTCTTTGGGGATCAGGAAGGAATTTTATTCCCTGCTGGAGCAAATTGGATCATGCTTTGGTGTTTTTTTTTTGCCTTCCTCTGGATCAACTGTGTATATAGGATTGTAAAATGTCTTCTTTTTTTTACCCTATTGGTTGTACTAGATAGACGTGTGTCTTTTTTCAAAAAGTAATAGTAAACTATGTAACTATATACCTACATTAGTTCACTAAGTATATGTCAAGTACATTTAGTCATTGCATATTGGAGAACCCAATGTTTTCTAACGTATATAAAACTTTTTGGTCCTGCCCTCTCCAAACTTTTGTACCGCATTACTGGTCCATCAATATAGTTGATGTTTACTCTGCCAATAGTGTAGCTAGTCCACAAACACTGGCGTCATTAGTGGGCTAGCTGCAAAGACGTGAGCCAACCACCAATGACATCTTTTTTCCAAAGTGGCAGAGAAGAAGAGGAGACAAATAACTGTAGAGAAAACAAGGAGTTAAAATATTATATTTGTGTATTTTGCTATCTTAATGTTGAATTTCAACAAAAAAATCTCTATGACTTTAGTCACATCACTTACCTGTAATTAAGTAAATATGTCCCACATTGTGCAGGCAGCTGGATACTGGGGAAATCTTCTGTGCAGGGATGCCTGTTCTCTTATTATCTCAGAATTTCTGGTGCTTTTTTTTTTTATTGATTACACTGTTGTAACACGGTCTATAAATGAGGGAGCGTTTGATGAGTCACGTGATTCCCCACCTAACCTGTTCAATTTTAATTCTCCTGTTCATAATGTAGAAGAGATATTCCTAAGCCCACGTTCACATTGGGCTGATGCCAGCAATACCACCGTCCGAATTGGTGAAGCGCCGACTTTGCGGCGCAGCACCGATTCCCAAAAGTGGTTCCTGTACTACTTTTGGCGATTTTGGGGGCAATTTGAATAGACATCTGTGCATGAACCCGCACTGATGTCTGTCAAATTGCTCCCGAAGTCGGACTACATTGCCGTTTTGAAATCATGCGAGTTCAGCTGAACTCACACGATTTCATACCTGCATCAGTGTGAACCTAGGCTAAAAGTACTGGATACTCCTTGCACACACAGAAACTTTGAAAAATATGTGTCAGAAGCTGTTCACTACCACTATTATAGATTCCAATATGCCATAGAATTTTAAGGATGGTAATAGATCATACGGGCAGAAAGCTGAATGTTTCAGATTGCAGGAAACAAACTCCCGGTCCACATGTGAGGAGATCTCTAGATTCTGGCTGAAAGCAGATTAAAATGTATGTATGGACAATTTTTTTTTCATAGAGTGGGGAAGGCTTAAACCCACCGCCACTTTACTTTTGCTGTCTGTGTCCCCTTAAAGTTATTGTGCTAACATGCTGTAATAAGTCTGCCCATCTAGTGGTAATCTTTCGACAGTGTAATTAGCATAATTATTAGTAGAATTCCATGTATGATTTGACTATAAATTGTTTTTTGGGTCAAACTGGCCCAAATAAACTATTTGCATTTTATAACCATGAATCCAGTGTGCGCTGTAATATACTATAGTAGCTTTAGCTACATACAGTCAGTAGCCCCACATTCCGGAAGCAGTATGGGCGACTTCCTATCGACTGCTGAAATTAGAGTTGGGCAAAATGCTTATCCTCCATGCAAGAGAAGCCTTGTACTTTTATCAATGATTACACATACCACTATAGAACTAAGGTCCCCCCATTCCTGTTCTGGTGACAACCCAAAATTTGGGATTATCTTTAACTTTAACTCTTGGGGATGAGAGCAAATAGGACAAATAGAGAGGGTGACTCTCCCTAACAGGGAGCACAGAGAGCAATGAAAACCTGACAGAGATTGTAATCCCTCTCCGCGCTATCCAAAACAAAAAATAAACATTTTGCTTTCAGTTAAACTTTAAGTTGATTATCGCAAGTATATCAAAAAGGATAATGTTATTCGTCCCCTTTAATATGTAATATGTTTATCCTTTATCCTTGTTTATCCTTTTTATTTTTCCTGCTACAGAAATGTTAATTCACTCCAGTGCTATTATGAGCAGCAGGCACAAAGGGGTGTCAGCCATAGAAAATTCCATGTCTTGGGCACTTAACAGGAATTTTAAATCCATCCTAATCTGAAGTACTCTATGTAACAGAAAAATGATACACAAACCTTATCACAGAACCATCTGGGCCACCTTCCCCATTGCGTTCTTACATTCTCCCTGAGCCAAGTTCCTGTTTGATCTAATTAGGCATTTTGACCAGCCTGTCTGTTCCGTGGCTGCCTGAGTGGAAAGATGAAACAGTCTGTTTGCTTTGAAAGCTTAAGAAACCAAAAAGGGATTTTCTTTTTCTCGCTCTTTTTTTCCCCTTTGGTTTTAGATAGAATAGTTGTTTCCACAGTGCTCATGATTTTAAATCATAAAAGAACGTAGATTTTGTCTGGACTTTAGGATGGGATGCAATTAGCTAAACCAGTTGGAATTGCTGGGATTTCAACATCCAAAACGGAAGGATGAAAAACGGACATACGGTCCGTCAGTGTGAAAGAGCCCTTACACCAGATTTGGCACTCTCCGGTTTTAGTAACTCTACACCTATGTCTATATACTGTATAAATATAAATATATATCTATATATAGATATATATTTATATATAAAAATGTTTAAGTTTCAAAAAAGTAATATTTTTATATGAATTCATTACACACAGAGTGATATATTTCAAACATTTCTTTCTTTTAATTTTGATTATGATGGACTTACAGCTAGTGAGAACCCAAATGTCAGTATCTCAGAAAGTTAGTACCTATGCTGAGAAATAATGTGTGTATATTCATATATTTCTGGGGCTCATACATTTTGTGAGCTTATGCTTATTTCTTCTAGAAATTGAGGTATTTATGTTTATATCTGGCTATGTGGTTGATTTACTAAAACTGTAGCGTGCAAAATCTGGTGCAGCTGTGCATGGTAGTCAATCAGCTTCTAACTTTAGCTTGTCCAATTAAGCTTTGGCAATAAAACCTGGAAGCTGATTGGTTTCTATGAGTAAGGGCTCTTTCACACGGGGCGGAGCGCCGGAGCGATCTCCGCTGAGCAGGAAGATGACAGGTCCGTCTCTGCACACTATGCAGGGACGGACCTGTCAGAGCGCCGCTCTCCCCTATGGGAGATCGGGTGCCGACGGACCGTAGAGTCCGTCGTCATCCGATCCGCTCTGCAGACGGATGAAAAAATGGGGTTTTCCTCCGTCTGCAGAAACGGACCATAGCGGGCACGGACGAGAGCGGGTGTCAGCGGATGCTCATCCGCTGACACCCGCTATCCCATAGGGATACATGTATGTCCGTTTTTCATCCTAAAACGGAAGGATGAAAAACGGACATACGGTCCGTCAGTGTGAAAGAGCCCTTACACCAGATTTGGCACTCTCCGGTTTTAGTAACTCTACACCTATGTCTATATACTGTATAAATATAAATATATATCTATATATAGATATATATTTATATATATATACACATACAGATGCACACCAAAAAATTAGAACATAAGTTAACTTATTTCAATAATTCAATTCAAAAAGTGAAACATATATTTTATATAGATTCATTACACACAGAGTGATATATTTCAAACATTTCTTTCTTTTAATTTTGATTATTATGACTTACAGCTAGTGAGAACCCAAATGTCAGTATCTCAGAAAGTTAGAATATTACATAAGACCAATACAAAAAAAAGGATTTTTAATACAGAAATGTTGGCTTACTGAAAACTATGTCCATGTACAGTATATTATGCACTCAATGTGGCGTGGCATGGAGGCAAACTGCCTGTGGCACTGCTGAGGTGTTATGGAAGCCCAGGTTGCTTTGATAGTGGCCTTCAGCTTGTCTGCATTGTTGGGTCTGGTGTCTCATCTGTCTCTTGACAATACCCCACAGATTCTCTATGGGGTTTAGGTCAGGCGAGTTTGCTGGCCAATCAAGCACGTGATAATTAAACCAGGAATTGGTATTTTGGCAGTGTGGGCAGGTGCCAAATCCTGCTGGAAGATGAAATCAGCATCTCCATAAAGCTGGTCAGCAGAGGGAAGCATGAAGTGCTGTAGGATTTCCTGGTAGAGGGCTGCGTTAATTTGGAATTGATAAAACACAGTGGACCAACACCAGCAGATGACATGGCTCCCTAAATCATCACTGACCCTATGTTCACACCTATGCATTTTGCAGTTTGCAGAAATGCACTACAGTCCATTTAACAAGGTTTTCTATGGTACTAGTTCACATCCATGCGTTTTGCAGCTGGTGCATCTTTGGAAAGGGTCGGGGACTTTTTTCCCACTATTTGCGGCTAATAGACTTCAGTGGAGCTGCACCAGAAATGCAAGTGGTGCATTTTTGATGCAGTTCTTGATGTGTTTTGCAGTTCTTATTTTACCACTGTATATAGCTGGCTGCTAAGCAGGGGGCCGGGAAGTCCTTAGCAACCTATGAGTCATCAGCTGCCAGCTGCCAGCTGCCAGCTGCCATCGCTGAAAGCTGAATGTAAAAAAAAAAAATTTGCAAAAAAAACGGCATGGAGTTCCCCCTCAGGTCCATACCAGGCCCTTCAGGCCTAATATGGAATAGAAGGGGACCCCCATGACAAAATTTTAAAACAAAATGACGTGGGATCCCCCCAAAATCTATACCAGACCCTTATCTGAGCATGCCACCCGGTGTACTCTTTCTAATATATTTCAGGCAGGCAGGTGATTCAGTTAGCTGTGGTGTATTTAATATATATATATCTATAAATATATATATATATATATATATATATACAGTCAGTCTTGTGTATATATATATATATATATATATATATATATATATATATATATATATCCACTGTATACAGTTTAGCTATATCTCACTGCTGTCCGTTCCTGGTGTACTCTTTCTAATATACTTCAGGCAGGCAGGTGATTCAGTTAGCTGCAGTGTGTTTAATATATATATATATATATATATATATATATATATATATACAGTCAGTCTTGTATATATATATATATATATATATATATATATATATCCACTGTATCCCGTTTAGCTATATCTCACTGCAGTTTGTTCCTGGTGTACTCTTTCTAATATACTTCAGGCAGGCAAGTGATTCAGTTAGCTGCAGTGTATTTAATATATCTATATATATATATATATATATATATATATATATATATATATATATATCCACTGTATCCAGTTTAGCTATATCTCACTGCAGACAGTTATTGGTGTACTCTTTCTAATATTCTAATATACTTCAGGCAGACAGGTGATTCAGTTAGGTGTAGTGTATTTAATATATATTTACAGTCAGTCTTGTATATATATATATATATATATATATATATATATATATATATATATATATATATGCACTGTATCCAGTTTAGCTAGATCTGACTGCAGTCCGTTCCTGGCGTACTGTTACTAATATACTTTCAGGCATGCAGGTGATTCAGTGAGCTGCAATACATTAAATATATATACAGTCTCCTACATATATATCCACTGCATTCTAGTCTAGCCAAGCCTATATCTGACTGCAGGCCATTCCTGGTGTACGTTTTCAAATATACTTTCAGGCAGGCAGGTGATTCAGTGATCTGCAGTGCCTTATATATATATATAGTCTCCAACATATATATCCACTGCATTCTAGTCTAGCCAATCCTATATCTGACTGCAGGCCATTGCTGGTGTATGTTTTCAAATATACTTTCAGGCAGGCAGGCAGGTGATTCAGTGATCTGCAGTGCATTAAATATATATACAGTCTCCTACATATATATCTAGGCAGGTGATTCAGTGATCTGCAGTGCATAAAATATATATACAGTCTCCTACATATATATATATCCACTGCATTCTAGTCTAGCCAAGCCTATATCTGACTTCAGGCCATTGCTGGTGTACGTTTTCAAATATACTTTCAGGCAGGCAGGCAGGCAGGTGATTCAGTGATCTGCAGTGCATTAAATATATATACAGTCTCCTACATATATATCCACTGCATTCTAGTCTAGTCAAGCCTATATCTGACTGCAGGCCATTGCTGGTGTACGTTTTCAAATACACTTTCAGGCAGGCAGGCAGGTGATTCAGTGATCTGCAGTGCATTAAATATATATACAGTCTCCTACATATATATCCACTTCATTCTAGTCTAGCCAAGCTTATATCTGACTGCAGGCCATTCCTGGTGTACGTTTTCAAATACACTTTCAGGCAGGCAGGCAGGTGATTAAGTGATCTGCAGTGCATTAAATATATATACAGTCTCCTACATATATATCCACTTCATTCTAGTCTAGCCAAGCTTATATCTGACTGCAGGCCATTCCTGGTGTACGTTTTCAAATACACTTTCAGGCAGGCAGGTGATTCAGTGATCTGCAGTGCATTAAATATATATACAGTCACACAGAGCAAGGGGGTGGAATGTTTGGTTCATGACTTGGAGGCCAAATTTG
The DNA here is from genome assembly GCA_028564925.1 of Lithobates sylvaticus. Lineage (NCBI taxonomy): Eukaryota > Metazoa > Chordata > Amphibia > Anura > Ranidae > Lithobates > Lithobates sylvaticus. The sequence continues at coordinate 146,577,463 of CM053035.1, read as the reverse complement.
TAGCTGACCCTAGTGAGGAATGTAGGGATGCATGGTTGTCTGCGCAGTACGCGCACGCGGCTCACCTCTTCTACGGCTGAGCGGAAGCGATTCTTCAGCAGACTCGCCTTCTATGAAGAGGGAGAACATACTGGTCGTCTCCTGGCTAAAATATCCCGGTCTCAGCAGGCATCGCCGTCCATTGGTGCCTTGCGGGCGTCAGATGGCAAGATAACCAACTCCCCAGATAATATTATGATGATTCTTAGTTCCTTTTACTATGATTTATATTGCTCTCGACAAAACTACACAGATGTTTCCCTACAGGAGTATCTTGAAAAGAGTTACCCACTCTGTCAGACACGGATCGATTACAACTAGATGCTCCTCTAATGTTAGAGGAGCTTCAAGCAGCAACCATATGTTCGTATGACCGTATGTTCCCCAACTCTAGGGCGCTGGGTGAGGATGGAATACCTATAGAGGTATATAAGAACTATGGAGAACAACTATTACCTAAATTATTGGAGGTGTTTAATGATGCTAAAACAAATGGGTGCTTTTCCCTGTCCATGTCCAAGGCTATCATAATATTGCTCCTGAAACTGGGCAAGGATCCCTTAGATCCGGGCTCTTATAGGCCAATATCCCTTTTACAGACGGATGTAAAAATGCTTGCCAAAATGTTAGCCCTAAGACTGAACAAAGCTATCTCGTCCATAATTCACTCAGATCAGACAGGGTTTATGCCTCAAAAATCAATAGCCATTACCTACACCAACTGTATGTTAATTTACAATCCACCTCTGATAACATGGAAGACAGGGCATTGCTATCACCCGATGCCCATAAGGCCTTTGATAGCATAGAATGGTCATATTTGTGGGCCATAATGTACAAGTTTGGGTTTGGGACAAATTTTATAGAATGGGTCCAATTATTGTATAGCTCACCGAAAGCAGCCGTCAGGGAGTCTGGGAGGGTGTCAGAATACTTCCAACTATATAGGGGTGCCAGACAGGGATGCCCCCTATCACCCTTACTGTTTGCCCTGGCCATAGAGCCATTGACTGCATGTATCCGAGCCAACGCCACTATCAGAGGCTTTCAGTACTGAGAGCTACAAGAAAAATGTATGATGTATGCAGATGACACCATGCTTCTTCTGGGCGACACCAATACATCACTGCAGGAGACTATGGCGGTGATTCGGACGTTTGGCCACTATTCGGGTTTAGTGATCAATTGGACCAAGTCATCTCTTATGCGATTTGACAATACACCTGATTCACAGGAATCGACTCTATAATGCCGTGTACACACGATCGGAATTCTCGTCGGAAAAAGCTCTGAAGGTTTTCCCGACGGAATTCCGCTCAAACTGTCTTGCCTACACACGGTCCCACCAAATTCCGACCGTCAAGAACGCAGTGACGTACAACACTACAACGAGCTGAGTTCAATGCTTCCGAGCATGCGTCAAATTGTTTCCGAGCAAGCGTAGGAATTTTGCGCGTCAGAATTGCTACAGCCGATCGGAATTTCCTATAGAAACCTTTTCCGTCGGAAAAATTGAGAACATGCTCTCAATTCTTTGCTGTCGGAAATTCGGCCAGCAAAATTCCGATGGAGCCTACACACGGTCGCATTTTCAGGTGAAAAGCTCTCATCTGTCTTTTTCTGGCCAGAATTCCGATCGTGTGTATGCAGCATTAGACATCCCTGTGTCCAGGGAATTTAGATACTTGGGAGTTTAGGTTACACCCAATCCCCTGGACTATACCAGGTTAAATCTATCCCCTCTACTGAATCGATGCAGAGATCGGGTGAAGGTGTGGTCAAAATTAAAAATGTCCCCCGTGGGTAGGATAAACTTGATCAAAATGATTCTAATGCCACAACTTCTATACATACTTCACCACTCCCCCATGGTAGTTCCCCTAAAACAATTTAGAATTATTAATTCTATTTTTAGATCACTTATATGGCTAAACTCTACAGCAAGGGTAAAACTCAAACAGCTACAACGCCCAAAGGAGGCACGAGGGCTTGCTCTCTCGAATCCGTGGTTGTATTATTTGGCCTCACAACTCCAACATATAGCGAGAGTGCTGGGCCCTTCGGAGACTCCAGTGTTTAACTTGGTGGACCCGGTAGCACACCTACTTCAGATAGCAACAGGGGGTGAGGTGGCAGAGGGCCTGGAGGCACTAAGGTTTGCTAAATCAAATAAGCTGTTTCCTACGTACAATTTGATGCAGAAAGTATGGAATAAAGTTAGAGCGCTACAACGGGTGGAGGGTTTCACAAGGTATAGCCCTATTTGGGGAAACAGGAGCTGGAAAAGTTGCAATATGGCATGAGATGGCAGAAATACGGTATTATACATCTGACACAAATATTTAAAGATGGTAAATTATGTTCCTTTCCTGCGCTACAGGCGGAATTTACCTACCTGCCTCCATGCGGTTTTACTATTGCCAGCTCCAACACGCGGTGAGGGCCCAATCGAATGGTGACGCGTGGATTCAGAATCCCACTCCCATCTTTAATTACATGAAGGAAGTAGCCACATATAAAGTGTTCATATCAGGCAACTATTCCATGCTCCTCACCAAGTTCCTTCCTGACAATACTACAGGGATCATATCGAAGTGGGAAAGAGACATAGGCCCCTTTGAGGAAGACCAATGGGAGGAGGCACTTGCAGCAATTCCCTTATGTTCCCTAAACATGGCCCAAAGATTGTCCCAATTGTATATTCTTCTCCGTGCACACTACACACCAGCTAGGATGGTGAGAATGGTGATGAGGGATGACCCTTCCTGTACTAGATGCAAGAGGGATCACGGGGACCTGATCCACATGTTATGGAGGTGTCCCAAATTGCATATTTATTGAAAAGAGGTGCTGGATACAATCAACTGTGTATTTCAGGTTCAGCTGAAGGCACATCCTAAATTGTGCTTACTGAGTATTATAGACAATGTCCCGGGAGGAGCATGCCAGGATAGCGATATCCAGGGCTTTATTCCAGGCCAGGAAGCTTATTTTGAGGCACTGGAAGGCGGAGGAACCCCCTACAAGGTGGGAATGGTTAAACCAAATGGGGGATACTATCAGATTAGAGAAATATATCTACCAGCATAGAAGAAGATTAACTTGAGAATTTGATAGATGTGTTGTTGTTACCAGCATCCTAATAATATTATACAAAAGCATGCACAAAAGTGCATTAGGGGAAAGCCCCTTTGGACTTTGTATGGTAGCAATAGCTTTTGTGCATGCTTTTGTATAATATCTACCAGCATAGAGGGAGTATGAGGAAATTTGATAAGATTTGGGCAAGCTGGTTGAATGTCCCTGGATTAGCGCCGGCTGATCTGATCTTGGATCGTCTGCTATTAAAAAGGGTGGAAGGAGGAAAGGGGGCGGAAAAGAGCCCTAGCGGTCCAATTCCCTGGAATGGATTGATGATAAAAGGCCATTTTGTAAAATGATTGGGTGTACGGTACTGCATATATTCATGTTGTATTTTAACTTTTTTTCAATAAAACCCTATTTGAGTTAAAAAAAAAAAAAAAAATATATATATATATATATATATATATATATATATATATATATATATATATATATATATATACAGTCTCCTACATGTATATCCACTGCATTCTAGTCTAGCCAAGCCTATATCTGACTGCAGGCCATTCCTGGTGTATTTTTTCAAATCAAATACACTTTCAGGCAGGCAGTTGATTCAGTGATCTGCAGTGCATAACATATATATATACAGTCTCCTACATATTTATCCACTGCATTCTAGTCTAGCCAAGCCTATATCTGACTGCAGGCCTTTCCTGGTGTACTTTTTCTAGTAATCTTCAGGCAGTGTTTTGCTAATAAAATTTGACAGCATGTCCGGAAGGCCACCAAGGAGAGGCAGATGCTCACAGGCTACTAAAAGAGGGCAAGCATGCTCTGTGTCTACAGCCAACAGTGCTGGTCGTGGACATGGTGCATCCTCAGCATGTGGCCGTGGGGCACGCTTGTCCTTTTTTTCGGCAGCTGGCCGTGTTGATCCACAACATGCAGAAGAGTTGGATAGAGTGGATAACTAAGCTGTCCTCATCCTCTTCATCCTCTGTCACCCAGGCTCAGAGTACTTTGCCTGCCAATGCATTGGCTCAATGTCATCAGTCACTCCTTCCCTAGCCCCACCATCATGCACGGAGGAGTCCCCCGAACTGTTCGACCACAGTGTTGGGTACATGCTGCAAAAGGATGCGCAGCATTTTGAAGGCTCTGATGATAGTACCCAGGTTGAGGAAGGCAGTAACGTGAGCCTAGAGAGAGGGGGTGCCCAAGAAGGACAAGAAACTGGCAGTCATGTTCTCCCAGCTGGAGCATACTGCCAGGTTTGCTCCAGTGACGAGGAGGGAGGGGATGATGAGGTCACTGACTCTAAATGGGTGCCTGATAAAAGAGAGGAGGAGGCACATCCCCAACGAGGCAGGATGCCCTCCAGGGGCCAGCTTAAGGGCAGCCACCCGACTGCATCACACCGCAGAGCTCCGCATTTTTGCAGGGCGCTGCTGAATCCCCACATATTTTGAAAAGTTCTTTGGTTTGGGCCTTTTTTGATACATGTGCAGCAGATTGCACCGTTGCTGTTGCTGTGAAGCATATCAAGCGTAGCCAAAACAGCAGTCGCTTGGGCACCACATGCTTGACCAGACATGTTACGACCTCCCATGCAGTCCATTGGCAACAGTACTTAAAAGACCCACACCAAAGAACAAGGTGGACCTCTCCTTGCTCCTCATCAGCTGGGATCTCCAACCCCACTATACCTTCAGTGAAGGTGTAGAATTAGGTGTGCCAAGAACTTGCGGGCAATCTGCTATCGATACACCAACATCCGATTGTAGCAGGCAAATTTCCCTACCCCAGTTGCTAAACCGTCGAAAGAAATTTGGTCCCAGCCATCCACATGCTCAGTGGCTGAATGCTAGCTTGGCTAAATTGCTAGCACTCCAAATGCTGCCTTTTCAGCTGGTAGACTCTGCCCCCTTTCGTGAATTTGTGGAATGTGCGGTACCTCAGTGGCAGGTTCCCAAACGCCATTTATTTTCACGGAAGGCCATTCCGGCTCTCTACCGGCATGTGGAAGGCAATGTCTTGGCCTCGTTGGACAGGGCGGTCAGTGGTAAGGTGCATATTACCGCTGACTCATGGTCTAGCAGGCATGGACAGGGACGTTACCTTTCCTTCACGGCGCACTGGGTAACTCTGCTGGCAGCTGGGAAGGATGCAGGACAGGGTGCAGTATTGTTGGAGCTTGTTCCACCACCACACCTCCAAAATGCTAGTAGTGGGATTCTGCCACACCTCTCTCCTCCACCCCCTCCTCTTCTTCTACCTCTATGGCCTCTTCCTCTGCAGATTTCTCCTCGGAACCAGCGGTGCTCCGTAGGCGTTCAAGGGGCTACGCAAGCACTCAGGCAAAAAGATGCCATGCGGTGCTTGAGTTGGTCTGCTTAGGGGACAGGAGCCACACTGGGGTAGAGATTCTGTCAGCTCTGCAGGGGCAGACTCAGAGGTGGTTGACGCCACACCAGCTTCAGCCAGGAATGGTGGTTTGCGACAATGGCACAAACCTCCTCTCCGCCCTCCGACAGGGACACTTGACCCATGTTCCCTGTTTGGCTCACGTCCTTAATTTGGTGGTGCAGCGGTTCTTGGTGGGCATTTCCGCTGGTCATAAAATTTGTGACATGCCCACCAGGTGGAACTCAACATTGGCAATGCTGCAGCGGCTGCACACACAGCAGAGGGCCATCAATGAGTACCTGTGAGTATGACACCAGGACAGGGTCAGGGGAGCTTGGATTTTTTTCGCCACGGCAATGGCTACTGATCAAGGATGCATGCACTGTCCTGTCACCATTTGAGGAGGCCACGAGGATGGTGAGCAGTGACAGTGCATGCATCAGTGATACTGTCCCTCTTGTCTTCCTGTTGAAGCACACGCTTCATGAAATAATGGACAGGGCACTTGAGGCAGAACAGAGGGAGGAAAAGGAGGACTTCCTTACCTCTCAAGGCCCCCTTTATCCAGACAGTATTCCTGCGGGCCCACCGATCACACAGGAAGAGGAGGAGGATGAGGATTGTGTCAGCATGGAAGTGGAGCCTGGCACTCATAATCAGCAGCAGTCTTCAAGGAATCGTTTTCAGTCCCCAGAAACCCATGGACTTGTACGTGGCTGGGAGGAGGTGGCTGTGGATCATATCATCCTTAGTGACTCAGAGGACTCCAGATCAAATGCCTCAGCTAACCTTCGCTGCATGGCCTCTCTGATCCTGCAAAGCCTGTGAAAGGACCCTCGGATTTGTGGTATCAAGGAGAGGGATCATTACTGGCTGGCAACCCTTCTTGATCTACGTTACAAGGGTAAGGTTGCAGAACTTATCCAGCCTTCGCAGAGGGAGCAGAGGACGAAACATCTTCGGGAGCCCTTGCAGAAAGGTTTGTGCAATGCGTTTCCAGAGCCTGGGAGGTTACAATTTCATGGTCCTTCTGGAGAAAGTGTTGCTGAGGCTTCTGTCAGTCACAGAAGGAGCGGTGGAGAAGGTGGCCGTCTTACCGATGCGTTCAGACAATTCTTTAGTCCGTAGCCCCAAGGTCTGATCAGTTCCAGCAACCATCGCCAGCGCCTGATTTACATGGTGCAGGAATACCTAGGGGCAAGATCAGACTTGGAGACCTTTCCAACCGAAAATCCACTGGGTTACTGGGTGTTGAGGATGGATCACTGGCCAGAGCTTGCACAATATGCAATTGAGCTACTGGCCTGTCCTGCATCCAGCGTTCTTTGTGAACGCTCATTCAGTGCTGCTAGAGGCTTTGTAACCAATCACAGAGTGTGCCTGTCCACAGACTCAGTTGATCGGCTCGCCTTCATAAAGATGGATCACCAGCTACCAAGCACCTGATGCTGATGTAACCAATAAATGTTTCTATGAATGTGAGATCCCTTGAAGACTGCCTATGCTGAGTGACTATCCTGTTATGCTGAGTGACTATCCTATTCCTCCTCAATGTTCATGTTGATAGCTTCTAAGAACATTTTTGTTTCAGGGCACCACCACCAGTGCCCTAATTTTTCTGCCCCTGTTTAACAGGGGCATACAATTATAATTTTTGCTGTAATATTTCACAGCAGGGCTCGTTCCTGCGCTCAACTAGAGTATCTGTGAGGGGTTATAATGTTGTGGCACCACCACCAGTGCCTAAGGCCCAATTTTTCTGCCCCTGTTTAACAGGAGCATGCAATTACAATATTTGCTCTAATATTTCACAGCAGGGCGCGTTGCTGCGCTCAACAAGAGTAAATGTGAGGGCTTACAGTGCTGTGGCACCACCACCAATGGCCCAATTTTTTCTGCCCCTTTTTAACAGTGGCATGTAATTACAATTCTTGATATAATATTTCACAGCAGGTCTGTTCCTGCACCCACCAAGAGTAACTGTGAGGGCTTAAGCCCCATACACACGGTCGGACTTTTTCATGGATTCTGTCCGATCGGACAAGGTTGTCGAAAAATCAGACCGTGTGTATGCACCATCGGACAGTGTTCGTCGGTTTGTCCGACGGACAAAGTCTTATCTCCTGCTGGAAATCTTTGCCGTCAACACGGTCCGATCACACCAAGTCCGATCGTGTGTATCGAATTCCTGACGGACAAAGTGCCACGCATGCTCAGATCACATTACAAGACCAAAGCTATTGGCTACTAGCCTCTACGTAGTCCCGTCGTAGGCAACAAACGTCACCACGTTCAGAATGATCGGATTTTTCGACAACTTTGTCCGACCGTGTGTACGCAACACCAACATCGGACAAAGTACGACGGACATGATCCGACGGACCTGGTCCTCGGATTGTCCGACCGTGTGTATGGGGCTTTACAGTGCTGTGGCACCACCACCGGTCCACCACCACCAAAGGCCCAATTTTTTTGCCCCTGTTTAACAGTGGCATGTAATTACAATTATTGATATAATATTTCACAGCAGGGTCCATTCCTGCGCCCACCAAGAGTAAATGTGAGGGCTTACAGTGTTGTGGCACCACCACCACACCCCCACCACCAGTGCCTAAGGCCCAATTTTTCTCAATTTCTCAACAACAGAATCTGAGGGGTTACAGTGTTGTGGCACCACCACCACTGCCTAAGACCCAAGTTTTTTGCCCCTGTCTAACAGGGGCGTGTAATTACAATTTTTGATCTAATATTTCACAGCAGGGCCCATTCCTGCGCCCACCAAGAGTAACTGTGAGGGCTTACAGTGTTGTGGCACCACCACCACACCACCAAAGGCCCAATTTTTCTGCCCCTGTTCAACAGGGACATGTAATTACAGTTCTTGATATAATATTTCACAGCAGGGCCCGTTCCAGCACCCGCCAAGAGTAACTGTGAGGGCTTAGTGTTCTGGTACCACCAACACCTAAGGCTTAATTGTCTGCAGAGAATATAGGGCAGGCCGTATAGTATATACAGGCGGTCCCCTACTTTGAAACATCCGACTTACAAATGACTCCTACTTACAAACAGAGGGAGACAACAGGAAGTGAGAGAAAATCTACCCCTAGGAAGGGAAATTCTCTCCTGTAAGAGGTAATATGGGAAAAAGGTGTCTCCACTGATGCTTTATCACCAATCCTTGTTTCCCTAATAACCCCAAATTTTCTAAATCCAATTGTCATTGGGACAGAAATTGAGGTGAAATCTTCTGAGCAGGGGCACAGACAGCAAAACAAATGTTACAGGGTGATAACCCTTCCCTATGTTATTCAAAAAGCTTAAAAATAGATTTTTTGGCTAGAGCTACACTTAAAAAATGTACCTGTTCCACATTACAAACAGATTCAACTTAAGAACAAACCTACAGTCCCTGTCTTGTTTGGACCGCCTGTATCATGCTGTTCCGAGTAAATAGGGCCTGGGGCCCCACGCCTTTTCTTTTTTGAATTTTTTAAATTTGGTGCAGGGTTCCCCTTAATATCCATACAAGACCCAAAGGGCATGGTAATGGGCGGTCATCCCTAGCTGGTCATCCCTAGTAATAAGACTACTGAACTCCTTGACCATCCAGAGTGGCTTCTCTGCAAACTTTTTCCTGGCTGTGATGAATATGAAGATCACATGGCCATTGGGAACATGTTTCTGCATGAATGAAGTAGAAACTAAAGACTATAAACTACTTTTAGGGAAAGGACTGATGTAAATGGATCGTGTTATTTGTAAAGCACTACAGAATTAGTTGGCACTATATAAATTAATAAAAATAGATCAGTGATAATGATGCTCACAGTGCAGTAACTGATAGCAACCAGATTTCATTTCTCTAAGGTAAGACCAATAAATGATTTATTCTGATTGGTTGCTATGGATCATTGCACAGTATCATTCATTGCCTTCTTGAATAAGACATATTAGCTTTATTTCACCAAATGATAGCCCATGCAGTAATTTCACCTCTGAGTTATTTATGAACTCTTTTGATTAAAAAGAGTATTTTCAATTCTCATGATGTTTTATTGCTTTAGCAGCTCACCACAATGCGTTATTCTTTCTCATTATATTATCAGTTTTGGCAGCACATATAAGGAAAATTCTGTGCAACAAAATTACTGCACTGTTTTTGTTCATTATTGTTTCTTTGTAATATCGCCAGCTTTTGACTGCCATTAATATGTCCTATGATGTGTTTATGAGAATAAGAGAAAACTGAACCATTTGAGGTTTGCTATCTAGCATAATGTTTCATGTGAAAAAACATTGATTAGTAAAAAAATGAGACACATGCAAAAGTTAAAAGATAAGTTCACCTTTAAAAAAAAAAAATATTAAAATGCACATCTTTTTGCAGGTAAAACAATGTGCATTTATTTTTTTTATTAGGGGCCTGTAAAGCATTGCACCCACTATCAGAAGATCAAAGGTGAAATGCAGAGCTCTTGCAGACTCTGTGTGTAAGCTTGTCTGCTCGTACCTCATACAGACAGATAGCATCAATTAACTACCAAGAGCAGTCAACAGCGCCCTGCTAGTACATTGAGAACTACAAGCAGGTGTTGGTACTTGTAGTTTACCATTCAAAGGACCCCGTGAATGAATGACCCCCACACCAGGGACTCGGGGGAGGGGGGTAAAGCTGCAGCAGTAACACGTGCAAACTTCACACTTGTGAATGGGCCCTGGTGGGATTGCTGGCCACAGGGCTCTGAGCTGAGAGCATCTCTCCTATACAGCCCAGAGCCTGGACTGACAGTTCCCCCTCCCTCCTCCCTTGCACAGATGGGATAGAAGAAAGCCGATCTGCTCTTTCTCCTCCCGTCCCTCTCCTCTGCACTGTGGGAAGTGTGAAGCTAAGCAGCTGAATTTGATCAGTGGTGCACACACAGGAGGAGAGGGGTGGGAGGAAAAGAAGCAGAGGGAGAAGGGAGGGGGACCTGTCAGTGCAGGCTCTGGGTTCTGTGAGAGAGACGTTATCAGCTCAGAGTCCTGCTGAGGAAGCACTGATGAGGAGGCACTGATAGGCGGCACTGATGGGCTGCACTGGTGGGCACCAATAGGTGGCATTGATGAGCACTGATAGGTGGCACTGATAGGCGGCACTAATAGGCAGCATTGATGAGAACTGATAGACAGCGCTGATGGGCACTGATAGGCGGCACTGATGGGCAGCACTGATGGGCACTGATAGGTGGGACTGATAGGAAGCACTGATATGCTGCACTGATGGGCATTGATAGGCAGCATTGATGAGAACTGATAAGTGGCACTGATAGGCAGCACTGATTGGTGGTATTGATGAGCACTGGTAGGTAGCACTGATAGGCAGTGATAGGCGGCATTGATGAGCATTGATAGGCAGCACTGACAGGCAGCATTGAAGAGCACTGATAGGTGGCACTGATCGGCAGCACTGATGGGCACTGCTAGGCGGCACTGATGGACACTTATAGGTGGCATTGATAGCCAGCACTGATAGGCTGCACTGATGGGCACTGATGTGGCTGCACTGATAATCAGGGCAGTGATTATCAGTGCCCTGATTATCAGTGTTAACAATGTACTGACAATTTTGCCTGATAGTCTTGCCTTCCACAGCGTGAGAGAAAAGGACTGCCAATAATTGGCAAGTCTGTTTACATGTGATTCGTTGTGATTGGCTCTTTACTGTGCTCTGAGATCAGCTGTGGGGATGTCCATGGATGCCCTCCCAGAACTGGAAGCCTGGGACTCAGATGAAAGGGGGAGGGGAGGAGGGGAGTCAGGTGGGCCCTTCACGGTTTCTTGCAATGGAGCCCTAAAGGTTCTAGTTACGCCTCTATCCTAAGCTGATAACTTTCTCTACACTCCGTTGTACTTACATTGTTTCAGTGCTATCTGTGGACTGCTCTTCCACACATACAGCGCAGTGAGTAAGGACTGTCTCTCTGGGACAGAAGAAGTGTGTTATTGGCAGGATCTTCAGATGAAAATAAAGGGAGAAAAGCCCAAACAAAAAAAATGAATGAAGTCTAAGGACCAGTAAGTTGCAATTAGGAAAGGGCTTAGGTTCGGACAGAATCTAGAGGCTAGTTGTTATTGCTAGGCCAATAAACTGCAGGTGGGAGATTTCCTGCCCCTGCGTGTATACAAAGAAGCAGGAAAGATCCCATCATCATTGATCTCATATGGATACATGGACATTTTAGGTCAATAACATCTACCTTGACCTAACATGGCCATGTGCCCATATTAGGTCAATGATGTTGCGAGCATTTCCAGTCCTTTGTGTACTTCAGCTGCAGGTCAGGGAATCACCCACTAGAGATTTGCATGATGAAAAAATGTGTTTTGTTTTGGTTTCATTTGTTAAGTAAATGATTTTGTTTGTCGTAATCGTTATGTTAGAATGATTTGTTTTTGGAATGATTCGTTATATCGAGAGACTATATATTCGCTCCGTAAATTCTTACTTTCAGAAGTCCTGTTTTCATCTATTATGTGATTAATTTAAATAAATGTATTTAATTCCTGACTTTTGTTGGCCCACACACATACAAATTAAACAAATGTCCGATCGGACCATGTTGTCAGAAAAATCCGCCCGTGTGTGGCTCCATCTGACTTTTTCCGTCGGAATTTCCGGTGGAAAAAATTTACAGACAACAAAATCCGATCTGACTTTTTCCGATCGTGTGTAGAGAATTCCGACGGAGAAAGTGCCACGCATGCTCAGATCAAACTATGAGACCAAAGCTATTGGCTACTAGCCTCTACTTAGTTCTGTTGTACGCAACGAACGTGACCACGTTCGGAATGATCGGATTTTCCGACACCTTTGTCCGACCGTGTGTATGCAACACCAGTTTCAGACAAAATTCGTCAGAAAAAATCTGACGGATTTTGTGGTCGGAATTTCCGACTATGTGTACGGGGGCTTACAATAATCACGCTACGCTCACTAGAATAAAATATACTGGATCAGTATCATTTCCGATCATTCGTTATATCGTTACTTTATTTTGGATGCTTCAATCATTAACAAAAAGGCTCAAACTATCCCATCATGTCATCCAAATGAATCCAAATGAATTAATTGTTTTCATTATAATTTATTTCAAATTAGTTAAAATGTGCTGCTATTGCTATTTTGATTTGGAGATTCGGATACATCCGAATCTCCAAACCACACAAATTTTGTCTGAATTTCGATTCGTAATGAAATGAATCACACATGTCTATCACCCACCAGCTGTTCATTGGAGAAAGCTAACATGCTTTCATTTAGCTCAGAGTTCAGAGAACTTAGGTTTGGACTCATCACCAGTGGCAATATATTACATTTCTGCTCTTGGGTTTAGTTTTATGTTAAATAGTTACCAGTACCAGACAGAGTCTTGAAATCTTTAAAAGTTTTCGGATGACTCTGCGGTAGTGGGATGTATCAGGGATGGGGAAGAGACTGAGTATAGGACTGCGGTGGAGAACTTTGTCACATGGTGTGAGGATAATTATCTGTATCTAAATGTGAGAAAGACAAAAGAGCTGGCTGTGGATTTGAGAAGGAGAAAGGCACCAGTGACCCCCATCTCCATCCGAGGAGTGGATATGGATGTAGTAGAGAGTTATAAGTATCTGGGGGTGCACGTAGAAAATAAGCTGGACTGGAGCAAGAACACTGAGGTGCTCTATAGGAAGGACAAGAGCCACCTCTATTTTTTGAGGAGACTGAGGTTTTTTAATATCTGTCGGACGATGCTTAAGATGTTTTAAGAGTCTGTTGTGGCCAGCGCTCTCCTGTATGCAGTGGCATGCTGAGAAAACAGGCTTAGGTTGGCCGACACCAACAGACTCAACAAACTGATTCACAAGGCCAGTGATGTTGTTGGATTGGAGTTGGAGTCTTTAACAACAATGTTGGAGAGGAGAATGTTGTTCAAGGTTCGTTCAGTCTTTGACAATTCCTCCCACCCACTACACAATACGCTAGTGAGTCTGCAGAGTACCATCAGTGACAGATTGTTACAACCACAATGCAACACAGAGCGACACAGAAAGTAATTTTTGCTGGTGACCATCAAGTTATATAATTCTTCTCTGTGAGTGTTGCAGGTGAAGATTTACAGTAAATCTGGTTTATGATCAAGATTTTTATGTAATTTTTATAGTGTGTTGGTATTATTTTAATTATTATTAAAGTAATGCTAGAGAAAGTGGTGTATTATTTGCATTTTGATTTTCTGTTATTTTTTAACCACTTCAATACTGGGCTTTTAAACACCCTTCCTTACCAGAGCACTTTTTGCGATTCGGCACTGCGTCGCTTTAACTAACAATTGCACGGTCGTGCGGCGTTACACCCAAACAAAAAATTTACGTCCTTTTTTTCCCACAAATAGAGCTTTCTTTTGGTGGTATTTGATCACCTCTGCGGTTTTTATTTTTTGCGCTATAAACAAAAGAAGAGCGACAATTTTGAAAAAAAACACAATATTTTTTACTTTTTGCTATAATAAATATCCCATTTTTTTTTAAAAAAAAAAATATTTTTCCTCAGTTTAGGCCGATACGTATTCTTCTACATATTTTTGGTAAAAAAAATCGCAATAAGCGTATATTGATCGGTTTGCGCAAAAGTTATAGCGTCTACAAAATAGGGGATAGATTTATTGAATTTTTTTTTTTTTTTTTACTAGTAATGGCGGCGATCTGCGATTTTTTTTTTCGTGACTGCGACATTGCGGCAGACACTTCGGACACTTTTGACACATTTTTGGAACCATTCACATTTACACAGCGATCGTTGCTATAAAATTGCAATGATTACTGTGTAAATGTGACTGGCAGGGAAGGGGTTAACACTAGGGGGCGCTGCAGGGGTTAATGTATTCCCTATAGGAGTGATTCTAACTGTGGGGGGAGGGGACTCAAGGGGAGGAGACCGATCATGTGTTCCTCCATACTGGGATCACATGATCGGTCTTCTCTCTGCTGACAGGACACACAGCTCCACGGTCCCGCACGGTCCCGTTGTTTTAACGGGCAATCGCGGGTGCCCGGCGGACGCCAGGCACTCGCACCGGGTCCCGAGCGATGCCGCGTGCGCGCGCGCGCCCCCCAGGCGGCCGGGAATGCGAGGAATGCGAGGACGTCATATGACACCCACCCAGGATGGGAGATCCACCTTGTGGGTGTCATATGACTATGACGCGGTATTGAAGTGGTTAATCTGTGTTATTTATTCTATTTTGTATGTTTTGTATGGATGGTTTATAAGAGTATGTTTTTACTTTTTTTATTTATAGCTAATTGTTTTTATTGGCAATTTTGTTGTGTCATTGTATCTTGTTCTGTTCATTGTTGTGATCTTGTGTTGTCTTTGTTGATTGTGGCTGTGTCGCAATAATTTCCCTTTGGGTTTAATAACGTATACTGATAGAGTGCAAAGCAATATCAAATGCACACTTACGAGATAGTTAGGTATGTGAATTTAACATTTTAATGAGAAATATTATATTCAAGTAAAATAATGAACAAAAGAATGCATACAACTTAGTGAATTCACACCCTGGATTAAAAAAAAAAAAAAAAACCAAAATGAGCCCCTTCCATATAGGTATTTGCGTCATATATTGTTAGACTAACTCATATTTCAGAATAAGTCCCTTCAAAGGAGACAGATGTCGGAGCTCCATCCCAGATCCTGAAGACTGAATAATCTCCTAGCAACAGCCAACATAAAACATTACTGCAACCGAGAATCGGATTCCAATACCTTCCGTACAACTTTCACGTTGTGACAGTCGCTCTGACATCCGACAAGGTTTTACCAATTAACCTGAACTGTCTCCCAGATCTCCAGGCCCTGCGGGGTTAATTGGTTTTGCATAACCAATTGTGGCCGGCAGTGGCTGGCTAATATCCAGTCTCAGTGGGCTGGATGTGCTAGGAATGGATATTCCACACTGCTATGGGAACTGCTATTTTAGTCTTTTCATGTAATAAAATCCTGGAATATGTGCCATTTGTATAGTCTCAGCAATATTCTGAGCCGGCAGCTCAATTTGTATTCAAAGCAACCAACGTGTCTGTCACTGCTTGGTGCACTACGGGTCTGAAATCCTCGGGGAACTTTGCAGCTGTCAAATTGACTTCCATCACTTCTTCCTGAGCTGAGAGACAAATTATCCTGCCTGCCGTCTGACTAGACTCAAAAGATCGAACCAGCAATTTCGCACTGATAGAACTCCCAGTTCCAATTCAAATGACGGCCTTAGCCCGTGTAGAAGTGAGTGCCTGGGAATATATTTACTTTCTCTTTAGAGGCATTTAGCAGGTAGGAGGACATGTTAAACAGACGCAGGCGATGGTTGAAATAATAGAGAGGAGGGCAGGGATGAGCAGTCGTTTCTCCGCAGATGGATTAATTTAATGGAAGGAGACCTTGCAATGCAGAAAAAAAGAGACGTAGTGCACTTACTTTAGCTGGAGAAGGAATATCTTTGTTGTAAAACAAATGGGTTAAACCCATTCAGTGGATTCATTTTTCTCACTAAATGCCTTGACTGTCCATACAGGCATTGATGTGCCATTATCCAATACAGTGATAACTGCTGATATACTCCTCTGAATGGCACTGAATATGAACTGGTGACAATGCAGTCCAATATGTTGAGGGCCCAATTAGATCTATGTGTGAACTGATTTGTGTTTTTTTCAGTGTTAGGCAGGTCATCATCATATGTAAATGTGTGTTAGTACATGTTTATAATGCATTTTTCTAGTTAGAATTTTGAGTGGATAGATTTAACAACCATTGACCAAGGCTTGGTATTAGAATTTTGGGGGGTGGGGGGCGCCACACGCTCGCACCAAAGTCCTAAGTCTCCCTGGCCAATCCGGTCTCGGGACCTGCTATCTGATTTGCCGGGAGGAGAAGTAGGAAGACATTAGTGAATTAATATTGTGTCACACAAGTGGGTGTGCTCAGGGCGCAGTGTTCTGTGCCCCGAGCCACCATTTTTGAAGCCAATTAGAGCTTAAAAAAAACCCACATTGAAATCCATGCGTCTGGCACCCTGCATGGAGATTAGGAGCCAGGTGCAAGGATTAGGGGGCTGGTGTCCTTGTGCCCATAACGAGTAGGCTGCCACTGGAAATACCCATTGCAACACATCAAAACTCATTTTATATGCATTTTTGATGGATTTCTCTTGAATTCTATGGGCCTCCTTTTTTTTCTTTGAAAGCCTGTGGCATGCAAAACACACTCAAAAACTCACCCGGTGCATAAAAAATGTGCACAACATAAAGAGGTGCGACAAAAAAGTGCAACGGGTACAAAAGTCCTCTAAAATCAAGGGACCTAGTCCTGAATCCCCCGGGGCGTTAGGCTCCTGACAGGGACAAGGACACGTAAAACTTGGTCTTCCTGGCCGAAACCAGTCAGACCCCGTTCTCTGGAAGGTCTGCCGAAACAGACCCACCCAAATACTAGGTGAGGCTCCCCTGAAGGGAGACCCCAACCCTATGAGAGAGGGCGAGCTAAGCCAGAAGGCCATGTCCACCCCCTCCCCAACTTTCAGGACAGGCCCTGGGACCTGTGACCCTACTAGTCACACAGTGCTAAACCGTGTACCAACATAAAAATACAAAAAGTGACACACACAAGGAATAAATAAAATAAAGTGGGGGAAGGGATAATGCACTAAAATGTAAATATAAAAACAAACATGTATTTTTTAAACCACACTGCACTGTAAAGCACATATAGGAGAAGTCATTATTTTTATTACAGTGAATCTGGACAAGGGTTTTAGCGAATTGTAACACCAAGCATTAAAACACGAGCTCTCAGGCATTACTATCTTTTGAAGACCACTGTAAATTTCCATTTTCACACTGCCTTGTGTGCTAACCCCTTTGCTGCCAGGTCTGTACGTTGTACATACCTAATAGTGTGGGGATTTACACATATTCCCAGTTGCTGCAGTCACCCCGAGTGTGTGAATATCTTACAAGTCAACTGCTGGTTACTAATGTCTGTCAAGGTTGGCATATTTTACTATTACTGGATACCTGCAATTTACATATATTTATCAGTATTGTCATTATCTTAAGGCTTTCTGGATTTTTCCTTTCAGGTATGACCCCAGTAGCCTTACTACTTGGAGGTATTGTCCATTTAATTTATTTAATTTTTTTTCTACTTTTTTCCATTCCCCTTCCCCCCTCTTTTTTTTGTGTGTCTGGATTATAATGTATATTTGTATGCACATTGTATTTTTTTTTTGTTTTAGATGTTTCAAAATTTCAAGTCCTGAGCTACTAGCCAGGTCTCAAGGGTTACTCGCCACCAATTGCCCCACCCAACCCTTACCCTGTTCCACCCCTACTCACGCCATCATAAATTATCTCATTGCAGCGTAACCTGTGCCCATCATTGCAGCCTCACCGTGCCCACCATTGCAGCCTCACCGTGCCCCCATTGCAGCCTCACCGTGTGCAGCCTCACTGCGCCCCCAAATTGCAGCCTCACTGTGCCCCAAATTGCAGCCTCACTGTGCCCCAAATTGCACCATCACTGTGCCCCAAATTGCACCATCACCATGCCCCAAATTGCACCATCACCGTGCCCCAAATTGCAGCCTCACCGTGCCCCAAATTGCAGCATCATTGTGCCCCAAATTGCAGCCTCACAGTGCCCCCAATTCCAGCATCACAGTGCCCCCAATTGCAGTCTCACAGTGCCCCCAATTGCAGCATCACTATTCCCCAAATTGCAGCCTTGCCAGGGCCCACGGATCATGAGGAGTTAGAGGTGAGCCACGGTAAAACACGCTGTAACAGCTGACATTGAGACTGTCTCCGCTCTGCTCAGTCTCACACAGGCCCGCCTCATCCTAACCCCATGCCTGTAATAGACAGAATGCGGGTCCAATGCAGGGATGCATTCTGTCTATTTCAGGCACGGGTTAGGAGGAGGCGGGGCAGTGTGAGACTGAGCAGAGCAGAGACCGTCTCAATGTCTGCTGTTACGGCGTGTTTTACCGCTCAGTGATCCCGCCCAGCTCCTCGCCAGCCCTCATTTTCCACTCGCAAAATGCTAGTAGGCGAGTGGAAAATTTGAGGGCTGCTGTATGTGTATCACTGTCTTGTATTTCTAGGGATTCGTTTTTCCCCTTTTATATATATATGTATGATATAGATTTTCCTTTGTATACCTGTTGTGGTTTATAATAAAAATTGTATAAATATATATATATATATATATATATATATATGCAAAAAAATAGCTGCGCTGGAAATTTACACACATTGAAAACCAATCGTGAGAAAATAAGTGAAAATGGGTTCAACCTTGAACTACTGATTTGTGCGTAATGTTGCACATATTGGGCAACCACTAGATGCAATCTGATTGGCCCAGAAAGCAACTTCAAAGATTGCGCCACCCAAATATTATATAATCAGACAATTACAGTGCTTGTAAACATGTGACCGTGAACAAAACTTCATGCAATATCATCTAAGAAAATTTTCTTTAAAAATTGTATGAAAAGAATAGTAATATAAAGAATAATGGAAAAAAATTTATATATAAAAAAAAGTAAAATATCATGCAAGGAAGTCCACACGGGGTATTGTAATCCTGTTGCTAGTGTTTTCGTGGTGTTCCTATACTTGACACCCTCGGAAAGGAGTGATTAAAAAGAAGAGAAGGATCCTCCACCAAATAAAAAGACTGCCGCTTACCAGCTACTTTGATCTCTGTGTTAGAGAGATCAAAAGGGCCTGTGGCATATCCCCCTGCCAGGGTCTCTATCCGGGGTCTTCCAAGTATCTCTCACAGAATATGGGTACACATAAAGGTCCTGTCTAGGTATTCCTTGCTCTCTTCCACAAGCGTTTACATGGAAAACAAACGGGTATCCATAGCGCAATATTGCTTTAAAATTTTATTCATATATAAAAAACCATATCGCACTTACATTTAGTATGCAGTCAATAGGCAAGTGTTAAAAACAATGTCGAGCCGGCCGTCTCTCTCTCTCTCGCTGCCCGTCGCTTCCTGGATGGACGGGGAATGGAGGTGACGTCAGCACGCCGCTCACCCTACGTCGTTTCGTCACAAGATGACTTCTTCCTGGGGCACTAATATTTCATGAGTCAGACAGCGCTGTTACTCCAATATACATATATATATATATATATATATATTATATCTCTGTGTCTTTACACATATGTGGAGTTGACTGTTTAATGCCCACTTTACTCTTTTCTTCTTTTGTACTATATAATTAGGGTTGGCACTCCAGGACATATCTTTTTGATCTGATATGGGTGGGTCTACATGTTTACGACCCAAAACTACCTCACTACATTTGTTCTGTGTCGGTTTGTCAAATAAAGGTTCCAGTTTCATACAAGCTATTTGTCGGCTAGTCTTGTATACTATGCGGCTATAATATCTGGTATCTATGTCCAGACTGGAGGAAGTGGTTTACTGACGGAAGCACTCAAGCGGAGTCTGGGACGGTTCTGTCACACTCACCTATTCAGAAAACTGATTTTAAACCAATTTCTAGAGTTTTTTGCCCCTGAGCAATCGCAGCCCTAAAGGGGTTGTAAACCTTCGTGTTTTTTCACCTTAATGCATCCTATGCATTAAGGTGAAAAAACACCTGACAGTGACCGGCCCCCCAGCCCCCCATTTTACTTACCTGAGCCCTGGAACTTGACCCGCCGGGGATGCGCTGTCTCTCTGCCCGGGGTTCTTGGCTCTTGAATGGAAAGATTGATAGCAGCGCAGCCATTGGCTCCCGCTGCTGTCAATCAAATCCAATGACGCGGGAGCGGGGCCGATGTAATACATTTGGCGGCTATGGACGCCGAATGCTGGACTTGGGAGCGCGCCGGCAAGGTAACACCCTCAGGAAGCGATTCCCCTAGGGGGTTATCTGATGCGGAGAGGAGCCGAGAGAGCCACCGGTGGACCCCAGAAGATGAGGTTCGGGCCACTCTGTGCAAAACAAGCTGCACAGTGGAGGTAAGTATGATATGTTTGTTATTTTAAATAAATAAAAAAAAAAAAACCTTAAAATCACTCTGACCCCTGACCCATACACAATTATATATGTATAAAAAAAAAGAAAATATAAAGCAAGCTCACAAAAACATTTATTAGGATTTGAGTTTTAAATGTTTTTTTAATTTAGCACAATGTGTACTCTGTACCAGATTTTATCTCCACTTGTCAGGTTAATTCAAATGGAAAGAAAAAAATGCATTAATTATATAAGAACATTCATTTAAATTACTAATAAACATCAGGTTGCTGGGATAGCTTGTCCAGTGTGAACATTCTAATTAATATTTGATTAATGCATAATAACAGCAACAAAGTCAGTAACACATTATAAGCAACAATACCACTTCAGTGACATTCTTAATAAAATGAGCTTTCATCAGACGGTTATTGAGCACTATTTAGCTTCAGAAGGTCTTAAGGGATGTAAGGGTGATTCTTACGGCTGTCATATAAACACTATGCTGTTTAATTACATCCTTGCCTCTTGTCATCTTTTTTTTCCATCAACAATTTTTTTTCCTGCACGTTTCTCCTCCGTAATGTAGTCTCTGACCCGGCCATGATTTGGACAAATAGAGCTATTGATTGCCTTTGATTGATCCTTGTTAAACACTGAGAAAATCAATGGAACGTTTATAACAGACACTCTGAGCAAAGAGCCAGGGGCGGGAATCCCTTTAAACACAGACAAATGCTTCTATTAGAAGCAAATTATGAATTTAAGATTATGGTCAGTAAAATGAGGTGTAACAGAAGCTCCTGGAATTTACCTGCAAAAAAAAAATATATACGGTAGGCTTTTTTGACCATTGAAAAAGAGATGTGATCCTAGATGTGTGGCCTTCCAGCACTATTTATTTTAGAAGGAAAGTTGAAATAAGCATTTTCTTTTCCACGCTAAAAGGACAGGTTCGCTTTTTAAACCAAGTGTTATATTTAGAGGCAAACTATTTGCTAATTTTGTGGCGGATCTGATTTTTTTGGGCATGTTCACATCAGTAGCTGCTTTATACCAAGGCCACTGCTGTGCGCTGTAAAGGAGGCAGTGGCCATCATTAATGGTGCATACGTTTTTTTTTTTTGCTTACAATGACAGAGCGAACTGTGCTCTCCCTCCCCCCAATCATTTTCTTCTCCCCCACTGCAGGATAACATTCCCCTGCTTCTTCCCAAATCCCTCCCCTTTACAGCAGCAGTGGACAAATCAGGGGTCACCTGGAAGAGGATCGTGGGACATGTAATCCTTAAAGTGGTTGTAAACCCTTATATATACCCAGTGAAGTGACTAGTCTCAGATGATACACAGGTGTAGCACCCTCTAGTGTGTGCTACTAGAAGTATAGTGCAGGTAAAATCATTTGTCTTGCTCTGGCATAGCTCCCAACTGTCCCTGATTTCGAGGGACTGTCCCTGATTTGGAGCAATGTCCCTCTTTCCCTCTTTCCTCCTCATTTGTCCCTCACTTTGGTCTGATCTATATAGTTGTATGTAAAATGCACTTTTTATATTTCAAAAAGTGTTTCCCAGTGTTAAACCTTGCATCCAATTTCTAAATTGCTAAATTTTAAAAGTCAATATAAAAGAATAGTAGTGGTAAAAAAAAGTCCTTGTGGATTTAATTAACTTTTTTTTGTTAATTCTCCTTTAAGGGGGTGTGGCAGGAGGCATGTCCTATGCCTACATATGTTTCTTAGTAGGTGTCCCTCATTCCTCAAAATGTTGGGAGGTATGCTCTGGGATCATCCTGAGTAATGGAATCTGGGTCACGGTTTTTAGAGTTCAAGGCAGAATGACTCATCCTGGCAGCGCATCCGGTTTCTAAATTTTTGGGGAATGTTCTAGAAAATAGTGGGCGGAGGTTAGGAGGGGCTGCCTTGAATATTTGTGGGCCCTCAGCCAATCCCCAGGAGTGGGCCCGGCAGGGGACTGGGAAACCCATAAATAGACATGGGCCATACCAGCAAGGAGTCAGGTGGAAGATGGAGAAGCAGTGCTGAGGAGAGGCTGTCGGTGGCCCTTGAGGAGGCTGGAGCTCGAGAAGCTGGCCTGGAAGGATCCCACCACAGGAGGCAGTTGGAGGGATTCAAGCTGGAGAGGCAGCGGAGAGAGCAAGGAGAGACAATGATTTCAATTAAAGGCTCATGTAACTATGTGTGTAATTGCCATCATCCCTTGATAAATGTGAATTGTGAACTGAGATTTTTAAGGCAATTTCAAGCAAAGAAATTTGTATTGTATATTTTTGTCAAAAGAGTATCTTTATTTTACATATTAATCAAAAGTGAATTCATTGTTGATAAAATACTATCGACATTGAAGATAGTATTTTATCAACAAGGAATTCATTTTTATTTAATATGTAAAATAAAGATACAATTTTTTTTTAAATATACTGTACAATACACATTTCTTTGCTTGAAATTGCCTTAACAATCCAAATTCAGAGGTTAACCACAATTCACAGGAGAGACAGTGAGTAGATTAGTATGGTTGGGACAGACAAGGGGAGAGATTACCAGCTGTAGCACTGCTCTCTTGAAGACTGTGGTTTGCCAAATATTCATCTAACCTTGCCCTGGGGAATCTCCATGTGTGTGTTAGTCAGGAGGACTGGGGAGAGAAGCAGCCAGGTGCAGCTGGTGGCAGCCAGGCAGGATAGCATTTTCTGCAAGCAGTGGAACTAGGATAAGTGGCCACAGGAAAGCAAAAGGTGAGGATATAGGCTGTTTCACTCCATATGTGCTGTTTTTAAAGGGACTGAGAGTTCCTGCCTGTAATGTGCTGCTGCTGAACTGACAAGAAGCCTGTGAGTTCCCTCAGGAGTGAACCAGAAGAAGCTGTTCAAAGAGGAACAAAGTTTGTGCAAGAGGAGTCTGTAAATAGGGAGGAAGTGTCCCAGAAGTTAAACTGTTGTCACTCTGGGCATCCCATAATCCCTTACCCCATCCATGTTATCATCCCCTAATAAAACAACAAAAACAAGCGTAAGATGGATTTCTATGTCCAGATGAAAGAAGGAAATGCTGAGTGACTGGCTGTGCAGCAGTGGGGAACCCTTTCACTTGCAGCCCCTGCAGAGGTAGTACTACACAGAGATGAAACAAATAATTCTACATAAGTTTTACTGTTTATCTTCAGCCCTTTTTTCTCTACATCCATTCAAAGTGCAGAATTTATACAGTGTATCTGAGCATTCAGAAAGCAGAGGGCAGGGATCTAAAGTTACACTCCGCAGAGCTCAGTGAGTGTCAGGAAAACTAGTCATAAGCAACTCTTACAGATTTTAGAGGAA
Organism: Lithobates sylvaticus; assembly: GCA_028564925.1. NCBI lineage: Eukaryota > Metazoa > Chordata > Amphibia > Anura > Ranidae > Lithobates > Lithobates sylvaticus. The sequence continues at coordinate 146,553,533 of CM053035.1, read as the reverse complement.
CAAGGCAGCAGAGAGAAATGACATTTAGTGCTCTGGATTGAGACAAGTACACACTATAGAGGGAAATGTTTTGTTCATATTTCATGTCTGAGGTTTACAACCACTTTAAAGGAGCGCTGTGCAGTGGCGGCTATGAGCTGCAGACTTCCATACCTGGGCTGCCCTGTGAGAGAACAGAACTTTTCCTGGGAAAATAATCGGAGGTCTGCGCATTGAGTGCAGGGGACGAGAGAGTGTGCAGACCTGCTGCTGTGTGCTATGTTTACACCAGAGGATCAGAAAGTACAGAGCTGTAACCTGTGTGCTGTGGGACTGAGCCACTGTGAGTATACAGGTTTGTACGGGGAGCTGAGAGTGCAGACATAGCACTGGGGTGTTAATTGTTTTCGAATTTGAATAGTTTTCGAATAGTTTTTGAATTTGAATAGTTTTCCAATTTTCAAAGAGAATAAAATAGAATAGAAAATAAAGGAAAGGAATAGAAAAAAATTGAATAGAATAGAAAATAATATAACAGAAAAATAAAAGAATAGAATATAATAGAGTAAAACAGAACAAAATAGAATAGTAAATAAAAGAACAGAATAGAAACAAATAGAATACAATACAATAGAAAGAATATACCGTATATACTCGAGTATAAGTCGACCCGAATATAAGCCGAGGCACCTAATTTTACCACAAAAAACTGGGAAAACGTATTGACGCGAGTATAAGCCTAGGGTGAGAAACGCACAGCTACTGTAAGTGGAAAAGAGGGTCAACAATGCCCATTTGCAGCCTCACTGCCCTTTTGCATGCCTCACTTTGCCCATTTGCAGCCATAGGTCCCCCGAACTTCAAACTTGGTAGTTAAGTTCCTAAATGCCCCCTAGCTGCAGCCAAAATGTGGGGTCTCTGGACCCAAAGGGTCCCAAAATGACATTGCTGCAGATGCACACAGTTGACCGAATTTGGGACCCCATATCTCTGGTTCACTTGGTGCTAGGAACCCCATCTGACCCATTGAATATGTTGTAGTGCTAGTTCCACTGGGTTTGCATACCTAATTTGGGGTTCCTAGCACCAAGTGGCCCCGAGATACGGGGCCCCAAATTCGGTTTGGAAAATGTCAAGCACTTTTCTACAGCAGAGAATGACATGTTCCTACCCGACATTGGGGCCCTGTATCTCGGGGCCACTTAGTGCTAGGAACCCCAGCAAATGCATGCAAACCCAGTGGCCCTAGCACAACAACATATCCAAAGATGGGGTTCCTAGCACCAAGTGACCCCGAGATACGGGGCCCCAAATTTGGGTCGGAAAATGTCATTCTCTGCTGCAGAAAAGTGCTTGACTCCAGTATAAGCGGGGGCACTTTCAGCACAAAAAAATGTGCTGAAAAACTTGGCTTATACTCAAGTATATACGGTAACCATCTTCTGAAATTGGAATAGAATATAATAGAATAGGAGAGAATCTAATTAAAAAAACAATAGAATAGAACAGAAATTTGAATTTAAATAGAATAGATTAGAATAGAAAATAACAGCTAGTGATGGAACCAACAGCACAAGCTATACCTATTTCCCCCTCATCAAAGGCCTTCAGGTAGGTACCATCACTGAAAAAGTAGCGCTTTACGTTGACGGCATGGTCCTCTTTTTGAATGACCCTGGGCCTTCCCTTAACTACTTGCCTACCAGGCACGAACAATTGCGCGGTCATGCAACGCTGTACCCAGATAAAATTTTTATCATTTTTTCCCCACAAATAGAGCTTTATTTTGGTGGTATTTGATCACCTCTGCGGTTTTTATTTCTTGCGCTATAAACAAAAGAAGAGCGACAAGTTTGAAAAAACATAATATTTTTTACTTTTTATTATAATTTAATATCCAATTATTTTTTTTTTAAACAATTTTTTTTCCTCAGTTTAGGCCGATACGTATTCTTCTACATATTTTTGGTAAAAAAATATCGCAATAAGCGTATATTGATTGGCGCAAAAGTTATAGTGTCTTCAAAATAGGGGATAGATTTATAGCATTTTTATTATTATTTTTTTTTTTTACTAGTAATGGCGGCGATCTGCAATTTTTATCATGACTGCGACATTGCGGCGGACATATCGGACACTTTTGACACATTTTTGGGACCATTCACATTTATACAGCGATCCTTGCTATACAAATGCATTGATTACTGTATAAATGTGACTGGCAGGGAAGGGGTTAACACTAGGGGGCGCTGCAGGGGTTAAAATGTACCCTATATGAGTGATTCTAACTGTGGGGGGAGGGGACTGACTGGGGGAGGGGACCGATCGGTGTCCCTATGTACAAGGGACACACCATCGGTCTCCTCTCCTCTGACAGAACGTGGATCGGTGTGTTTACACACACCGATCCACGTCCTGCTCACTTACCGGGCAATCGCGGGTGCCTGGCGGACATTGCGACTGCTGGGCACGTGCATCGGGGCCCCAGCTACGCGGCGGGCACGCGTGCGCGCCTCCCGCGGCGCGCGCGTGCCCCCTAGTGGCCAAAAAGCGAGCGCTGTCATATGACGGCGGCCCGCCACAATAGCTGCACCGCTCCGCCGTCATTTGACAGTGGGCGGTCAGCTAGTGGTTAAAGAGGCACTGGTGTTGCTCTCCTTGTATTCTCCCTTGACAGGGTTGAAGGTCAACTGGGATAAATCTCTGATCCTGCCCATAGATGGGGTGACTGAGGCCAGGGCAGACCCTGATTTTCCCCTTAAGTGGACAGCTTCTGCCAAATATTTGGGGGTAGTGATCTCCCCCAAAGCATCCGACTATGTGACCCCAAATTTACTACCGCTATTGAATCTAACAAAGCAACCTTTATTAGCATGGTCCCACCTCCCCCTCTCACTCGTTAGCAGGATTAAACTTATCAAAATGAAGTTGCTACCCTCTATATTGTATATCCTTCGCCATGCCCCGGTGTGGATCCTTAGGAAATATTTTAGGCAATTTGAGTCCGCAGTGACCTCATTTTTTTGGGGAGCTCAAAGGCCTAGGTTTCGGCTGACAGTCTTGCAAAGGCCATGGACTGAGGGTGGTTTGGCATGTCCGAATTTATTTACATATTACCTTGCAGCTCTGCTTACTCAGGCCCACAACTGGTTGGTAGCCGATGAGACTAATGCTGCTGTGGTGCCTGAGGCTGCACAGCTCGGCTTTTATGAAGCACTACGTAATATACTATACAGGGCTAGGTTAGCCTCGCTCCCACTCACTCAGTCTATGACTGCTGTCATTAAGGCATGGCCACTTCAACACTCAGTGCCCTCTACTACCTTTTTACCACATATGGAATAATCCCTCCCTAAAGCAATTTTCCTTGATTCCTGTCCCTATTGTGTGGGCATCTAAAGGGATAAAATATCTTAGCCAAATTTGTGAAGGGGGCATACTCCAGACATTCAACACCCTTAAAGTGAAATACGCCCTCCCCAATTCATATCTGTTCAGGTACCTTCAGTTGCGACATGCCTTTCAGTTGCAATTTGGCAATCAGCCTATAACCATATACTTGTCCAGTATTGAATCTATGTTACGGGAGGATAGTCTAGGTAAATCACTCTCTTCAATATATAAGTCTCTTCAACCCTCTGTTCACATTGGCCTCAATAAGTTATTGTCGCGTTGGCGTGAGGAGGTCCCAGAGTTAGATTCCGAAGACTGGGAGGATGTTTGGGACTACCCTATGCAAAGCCTGGTATCAGCCAGACAGGTTGATCCAATTTAAGGTTCTTCATAGAGTTTATCTTACACCTCAAAGGTTACATAGGATTTACCCCTCACACTCCTCACAATGTTGGCGCTGTACGGCTGACCCTGCCACGTTCCTGCATTTGTTTTGGGAGTGTCTGGGCATAAAGTTGTTCTGGGCAGCGGTTTCCCAATGTATCTGCTCAGTCACCACAATAGCTGTACCATTATCTATTGATGTTTGCATTTTAGGTCTCGTCCATTTATTGGCTTCCTCTAGATCTATGAGAACTTTGATAGGCCTCTTACTGTTTTACGCACGTACGTCTATACTCCTTAAATGGAAATCTACCCAGCCCCCTACCTTAGATTATTGGAAGAATATTGTCAATAAAACTGTTCCATTGTATAAATTTACATAGGAATCTAGGGGATGTCCAAAAAAATTCTCCAAGGGATGGGATATTTGGACAGAGTCCAGGGAGACTGTCGGATCTTCGGCAACACCTCCATAGGATGCACTGTTTTGCTTCTGTTTACTCTTTAGATATGGCTCTGTATACTGGGAGAATACCACCTGATTTTTACTTTGCACACTCCAGATACCTTGATTTCAGTCCCCTTAAAGTGGAAGTAAACCCCCCCTATCATTTTCAGCCAAGGAAGCTGCCATCTTTGCCTCTGTTTAATCTTCAACTGCCACAGTGCTGCACATGTGATCCATTATGACACCAGCCATTGGATGGTTTGACTGTTTGGTTGAGAGCACAGCCAATGTGCAGTTAGCATTCCCGGCATGCCTTTTTTTTTTTTTTAAACTGTTAAATCGATGGGTTTACTTCCGCTTTAAGCCTTGGTTACCAACCACCTTGCCTTTTTTTTTTGTTTAATTCCAAGCCTTGGTATGCCCACTGTATATTCTTACAATAAAAAGTATAATAAAAAAAGAATAGAAAACAGCAGAATAGAATAGAAAGAACATAACCATTTCCCATTTAAAATAAAGTCAATTTGTTTTGAATAGAACAGAGAATAATAGATTAGAATAGGAAGATGGTTCTTTCTATACTATTATATAGTTTTTTTAATTCTATTATTTTTCTATTTGTTTATTCTACTCTATTATTTCCCATTCTATCCTATTCTATCCTTTTCTATGCTATTCTTTTCTATTCAAATTCAAATGTATTCTAATCGCAATTCGAATTTCGGAAGATGGTTATATTCTTTCTACTCTATTGCTTTTTCTATACTATTCTGTTACTTTCTATTCTAATCTATTCTTTTCTATTATATTCAAATTCGAATTGATTCTATTAGAATTTTGGGAAATGGTTATATTCTTTCTATTCTATTCTATTGTTTTTCTAATTCTATTCTTTTCTATTCTATCATAGTATATTATATTCTTTTTTTCTATTCTATTCTTTTTTATTCTTTTATTTTCTTATATATTCAAATTCAAATCTATTCTATTTGAAATTCGAATTTCAGGAGATGGTTATATTCTTTTTATTGTATCCAATTCTTTTATTTTCTATTATATTCTTTTCTATTCTATTCCTTTATTTTCTATTCTATTTTATTCCATTTGGAAATTGGAAAACTATTCGAATTCAAAAAATCTATTCAAATTCAAAAACTTTTCGAATTTGAATTCAAAAAGATTTGAATAAAAAAATTCAAATTCAAATTATGCCCAATTTTTTTTTGTTATTTCGGAATGGTTGAAATTCGGTAATATTGTAATTAGGAGATTTGAATACATCTAGATTTCCCCAAAAAATTGCACATGTCTAGTGGCAGCCGCTCATAAAGTGTACAGGGGCGCCACCCCCCCCCCCCCCCCCCGATCCATGCATCCGGCCCCTTTCCCATTGCAGAACCCTGAATGCATCGCTTTTAATTCGAAAACTATTCAAATTCAAAAAATCTATTCAAATTAAAAAACTTTTCGAATTTGAATTCAAAAACGATTTGAATTAAACAATTCAAATTCAAATTTCGCCCAAATTTTTTTTTGTTATTTCGGATTCGTTGAAATTCGGTACTAATGTAATTCAGAAATTTGAATACATCCCGATTTCCCAAAAAAATTGCACATGTCTAGTGGCAGCCTCTCATAAAGAGTACAGGAGCGCCACCCCCCCCCCCCCCCCCCCCGATCCATGCATCCGGCCCCTTTCCCATTGCAGAACCCTGAATGCATCACTTTTAATGGGAGTTTTTTTTTTTTAAGCACGATTAGAGCTTGACGCTCTAATTGGCTTCAAAAAGGGGGGCTAGGGGCTCTGATGTCTATCTGCTTCTTTTCCCGGCCAATAAGGAAGCAGGTCCTGAGACCAGCATGGCCGGGAGTCCTAAGACCCAATTGGAGGAGAAGCGACCGCTGGGACTCAGGAGGAGATGCAGGGGGAAAAGTCACCAAAGACGTGACCTGGATGGGGTTAGTGCGGGGGCCGGCGGGCGGACAGGCAAGTGATCGATCGACGAGGCAATCGATCGAGCAACGGGGGGATGAAGGGGCCAGGTTTGTTTGCCGCCCCCCCCCAACATTTGGGCACCGGCCGCCACTGCACAAAAAACAGAACCATGTACTGAAGCTTGTAGTCTGAATAAAGTTTCCATCATCTGTGTGCTGCTTTTCCTTTGGACAATACTACTATTTTTAGAGGAGTGATGGGCTCCAAGCCGGCACCTGATTCCAGCATATGAGGGGAGCGCTTGGAGGGTTGGAGTGGTGCAATTTTCTTTGGTTCTAATGCCTGGTACACACAATGAGATTATCGGATGAATGATCGTCCTTTTTTTTTGCATGGTAATCTATCTCATATCGAAAATAAAAGAGGTTACTAAAGTTACAAAAATTCTTGTACGACAGAATACAATTTCGGAAGTGATGTATTGTATTATATTTGCATTGCATTTTCAGATGACAACTGTACTGATTAAATGAAAATCGTACGATCTGGTATAAAAATTTTCGTGCTTGTCCTATTGGATAATTTAGCATGAATTGTCGTGATTGGCTCTTAAAAGCTGTGTACTAACGATCAGAATATCATACTATCGCTTCAAAAGCAATATTTTTTGTACGGTTTTTACATGTGTATGGACCATTAGGGTGTCAGATTTACATTTCAATGAGTTCTGGTGCGTTCGCATTAGTTTTATTATAAGATTTATTATGATGGGCTGCCAATGCATAGCAACAGACAAAAAAAAATTACAATTTTTACAATGCAGTACACCACAGTGCATGAGTTGTGGTATGCTGGAGTTGTGTGTTGATCACTACTGTACAGTGCATTGGGATGCTATTCACTAAGAAGGGCACTGTTGGCAAACAGATACATTAATAGGAGCTGTTAATGACCAGGAAATTTACACCAATATAGTTGCTTGTTCTTAGGGCCCATTCACACACACACATATTACCACAACGCATATCAGTGCATCTGGACAACTTTGTTGTGTTCCCATACCATTGAATGTAAATGCCACCTCAACATATTGCCCAGTAGCAACCAATGCATAACACACATACATGTACAATGTCATACACTACAATGTAATGAAAAATTCATGTGCCTTTTTTGGTCTGTTGCTGTGCATTGGCAGCTCGTTCATAATGAAATGCTACATTAAAGTGCAACTAAACCCACAACAGTAAAATCAGTCTGTATATGCAGTAAACCATGCTTATTATACTCACTGTGGAACCTAAGGGGATAATCCTCTGCATTGTGTAAAAAGGCTGCTTGATCCTGTCTTCTCTGGTCCTCCCCTTCTTCCACAGGCCCCCATCCATCTCCCGACAGTACAGAGCCTTGTGGGGACTCTGCACATGCTCAGTTTGGTGTGTATTGCTTGTCTTTTTTTGTTTGTTTGGGTGGGTGCATGTGATCAGTACAGGGCCAATCAGCACTGTCCAGACAGAGGGTCAGGGGTCCTGCAGCCTCATAGGACAGTCAAAGAAGAATGAAAACTCCTCCTTCAAGCTTTAACCAGACACTGATAGAAGTCACAAGACTACTATATACTGCTGATGAAAAAAGGTATTTATCAGTTTATATTTACTAAAACTATCACATTTCCATGTTCCGTGTACTGTATTAGACCAGATATAGTGATTGCAGGGTCCTGGGTTTAGTAAAATTTTAACACAATACATATTAATGTACAATACAACACGTGTGCTTTAAAGCAAGGCAATGGAGTATGTAAATGTCAATCTCCCCTTAACCACTTCAATAGTGGTTTTTCACCCCTTCCTGCCCAGACCAATTTTCAGTTTTCAGCGTTGTCACAGTTTGAATGACAATTGCGCGGTCAGGCAACACTGTACCCAAATTACATATTTATAATTTTTTCCCCCAAAAACAGAGATTTCTTTTGGTGGTATTTGATCACCTCTGCGGTTTTTATTTCTTGCGCTATAAACAAAAGAAGAGGGACAAGTTTAAAAAAAAACACAATATTTTTTACTTTTCGCTATAATAAATATATCAATTTAAAAAAAAAAAAAAAAATGTTTTCCTCAGTTTAGGCCGATACATATTCTTTTACATATTTTTGGTAAAAAAAAAAAAAATCGCAATAAGTGTATATTGATTGGTTTGCGCAAAAGTTATAGCGTCTACAAAATAGGGGATAGATTTATGGCATTTTTATAATTTTTTTACTAGTAATGGTGGTGATCTGCGATTTTTATTGTGACTGTGACATTGTGGCGGACACATCAGACACTTTTCACACTATTTTGGGACCATTCACATTTATACAGCGATCAGTGCTATAAAAATGCACTGATTACTGTATAAATGTCACTGGCAGGGAAGGGGTTAAAACAAGGGGTCGATCGAGGGGTTAAATGTGTTATCTAGGGAGTGATTCTAACTGTAGGTGGAGGGGACTCACAAAGGGAGGAGACTGATCAGTGTTCCTCTGTACTGAGAACACACTATCGGTCTCCTCTCACCTAAGGCCGCGTACACACGAGCGGACTTTCCCGTGGGATTGTCCCAAAAGTCCGGCGGACTAAGTTTTAAATTCAGACTTAAAATTGTCCGCTGGACTCGCGAGTCCGGCAGACAATCCCGTCGTCTGTGTGCTAGTCCGCGGGACTTTTGAAATGAACGGACTTGCCGACACACGATCGGAAAGTCCGTTCATTTAGAACGTGACTCCAGGTAGACGGGACTAGTGAAGGCAGCGAATGCCGCCACGCTAGCCCCGTCACCTGGTATGGATTTAAAGGGGAATCCCTATGCCGAGGATGGAGGCGTGGGGGTCCCCCCAAATCCATCTCAGACCCTTATCCGAGCACGCAGCCCGGCCGGTCAGGAAAGGGGGTGGGGACGAGTGAGCGCCCCCTTCCCCCGAGCCGCACCAGGCCGTGTGCCCTCAACATGGGGGTGCCCTGGGGAAAGGGGGGTCCTGCGCCCCCCCTACCCCAAAGCACCTTGCCCCCATGTTGATGAGGACAAGGGCCTCTTCCCGACAGCCCTGGCCATTGGTTGTCGGGGTCTGCGGGCGGGGGGCTTATCGGAATTATTTAATAAGGGGGCCCCCAGATACCAGCCCCCCACCCTATGTGAATGAGTATGGGGTACGATGTACCCCTACCCATTCACCTAAGGTGTAAAAGTGTAAATAAAAAAAACACACAATTTTTATAAAATATTTTATTGCACAGCTCCGGGGGTCTTCTTCCGTCTTGGGGGGTCTTCTCGCCAGACTCCTCCGCTCTCTTCTGCTCTTTTACCTAGCTCTTTCACGAGCAGAAGAGCTCGGCTTTCTTCTTCGTCGCCGCCGTCGTCGTCTGGGGGCCTCGTTCCGCCTTCGGGGGTCCCGCTCTTCTGTTCTTCTTGCCGCTGTCCTTCTTCGTCTTCTTCTTCTTACGAAGGGATTCCCCTTTAAATCCATGCCAGGTGACGGGGCTAGCGTTGCGGCATGCCTTCACTAGCCCCGTCTACCTGGAGTGACGTTCTAAATAAACGTACTTTCCTCCGTGAGCGAGGCAAGTCCATTCATTTCAAAAGTCCCGCAGACTTTTTCCCGCAGATTGTCTGCCGGAAAAGTCCGGGCGTGTGTGGGCAAGTCCACACGCTCGGAAAGTCCGGCGGTTTGTCCGCTGGACTAGGTCCGGCGGACAATCCCGACGGAAAGTCCGAGCGTGTGTGTACGCCGCATAACAGGACGTGGATCTGTGTGTTTACACACACAGATCCACGTCCTGGCTTTGTTACTGGCATTTGCGGTTGCCCGGCAGACATCGCGGCCACCGGGCATGCACACCGGGTCCCGAGTGACGTGACGTGGCGGGCGCGCGCGTGGCCCCTAGATGGCTGGGAAGCCCAGGACGTCATATGATGCCCGCCCAGGATAGGAGATCAATCCTGCGGATGTCATTTGACAATAACTGGGATGTGAAGTGGTTAAAAAGGTTGTAAACCTCAACAACCCCCCCTCCCCCCAAAAAAACTGAGAACGATACCCTGAATCGGTGGCTGACACACCGCTGACAGGGCCGACATCTTTCCCGGAGTTACTTCTGGGTTCAAGGGCTCCGACGCTGTGATTGGCCAGAGCCATGTTGACGTCACTCCCGCACATGCACGTGGCAGCCACAGGTCACAGCACGGGCCCTGAAGAAACGGCACAAACGTGCCGTTCTTCAGTGCGCATGCCCTGGTGACGTCAGCGGCAGCGTATATAGTAAATATCTCCTAAACGGTGCAAGTTTAGGAGATATTTACAGTACCTACAGGTAAGCCTTATTATAGGCTTACCTGTAGGTACAATTACAGAGAAAGACTTTACTTCCTCGTTAGAGTAGGTACTAGCATACAACTCCCCCCAGGACTAGTATGCAGCCTGTGGGCTGGAGAATGCCTTCTCACACAGGTGTTTTGACAGAAACCCTTTAAAATGTTACGCCTCGCCCTCTCTGGAGTATTTTGAAACATTTCTTTGCAAACAATTCAAAGAGACTTAACAATTTACAATTGCAAGACAAGATTTAAACAGAATTCATTTTGAGAACATAAACCATCCCTCACAAGCAACTCTCTATTCATAGCAGGCACAGGACCACACAGGATATCCAATTAACAGAATATCAGGAAGGACGCTAAAACCACAATCTTAACCTTCCAGAATGGGTTGTCTCTCCACCCACATGTGCAGATGTTAAAACAGTAGAGAAGAGGGGTCAGCGGAATTCATGGTTATGGTATCTCTGGGGATAGCTTAAGAACCTCCAACCAATCTGCAAGGCAGCTTACTGAATTTACTTAAAGGAGACCGGTTTTGAAAGAAACAGAAAGGCTGCCAATGCTGACCTCATTCAGAAAATGCTAGTTGCTTGGGTGTTATCCTGGACCTCTTCGCGTCATTACTTTCTGAGTCACTGACCTGGAAATGTATGAAAGTCAGAATACCTTATCTGCATACTTGTTTTGGGTCACTGAATCAGAATGACATCCAAGCAACAGCATTTTCAGAAGAAGAGGCCAGCAGTGACAGCTTCCATATTCAAAGAGGAACTGCAGTCTGCTCACATAATTTGTAATAAAAACTAGGGCTGTGGAAATTAAAGATTAATTCCTTAATTAATCGATGAATCTTTTTGATCGATCAAAATTCTTTTGATTGGTACTCACCTCTCTGCCGGCTTCCAGGTCTTCAGGGAGTTCCTACCCCCTTCCCCAAGTGCCTCCGTCTGCTAACGAAGGAAAGGGGGGAGGAGTCCGGTGATGTCGAAGTTCTGATTGAACGTAACGCGTACGGGAGGAGCTACGCATGACGTCACCCGCTGCTGCCCTACGAAACTAACATGATTGTCGGCTTTACATGCTCTGTTTTTATCATCTTTATGTGAGTAGTTTGTGTTTGAACACAAAAAAATCTTATACTTAAGCGGTGATCACTTAGATCTTTTCTTTCTACCCATGACCTGGCATCCTTGCTGAGATCTAAGGAGACGTGAGAGAAGTTTATGGTCCGTGTTAACCCTTTTGATACCCACTTGCATGACCACCTGTTTGCACAGGGGTCCATGCTATAAGGTGAGAGTGATTAGTTAGACCAGAGGTGGAGGGATTGTCACGCTACTGTGGAAAAAAAAAGACTTACGTCAGTGCTACTGTTTGAATTTAAAATGTATTTGTGAACTGTGAAGTTAAGTCATGGATTGTGGAAACTAACTAGTGTCGGGTGATTGTATATAGTGTATACCACATTTACCACTGACTAATGCAGAGTTGCAATGCAAGGAGATCAGCTAAAAGTAGTTGGATCTGTATGTACATTATAATTAATCGAAATGAGTCGATTAATCGAACACGAAAATTTTAATCAGTAACAGCCCTAATAAAAACATCTTTGCCATTCTAAAGCTTCCCTCCAACCACTTTGCATATTATTATACTGTGATTCTGTACTTGCCAAATATGATGCAGAAATCTCCCTCCACTAAGTCTGGCTGCATCCATTTTAACTGTGGGCAGCTGAAGCTGCTGCCTGTTCACTTCCTGGATTTACACAGACACATAGAGGCACACCTCCAGCTCTGCAGCTCTCGTTTGCCCTCTTATGACTCATCCCCTCCCTTCCTGACAAACTCTCACGAGAGTGAGAGAGAGAGCTGTGCATAATGTCAAAAGCCTAGGCTTTTTACCAAGCAAGAAACAGGAAGTCCATAGCTCCCAACTGTCTCTGATTTCGAGGGACTGTCCCTCATTTGGAACAATGTCCCTCTGTCCCTCATTCCTCCTCATTTGTGCCTCGTTTTGGTCTGATCTATATAGTTGTATATAAAATGTACTATTTATCTTTCAAATAGTTTCCCAGTGCTAAACCTTTCATCCAATTTCTAAATTGCTGCATTTGTAAATTCCAAAGGAATAGTAGTGGTAAAAAAGCACTTGTGCGTTTAACCAATCATTTTTTTTGTACAATTCTCCTTTAAGGGGGCGTGGCAGGGTGTGTGTCCTATGCCTACATACTTTTGCTAATAGGTCTTCCTTATTCCCATCTCAGAAAGTTGGAAGGTATGGAAGTGGGCTGTATAAGATATTTACTGGCAAAAAAAAATATGTTTTAGTATCCAAAGTTAAAACAACAAGGGCAGAAGATTTAATAGATTGAAAAAATGACTGAAGTTCCACTTTAACTACGTATGTACTATCATACATCAGTGGTAGACACTCAGTGTGCCCAATAATGGCTGTGAACCAAGCTGTCATCACAAACAGAGCCAATCTGAGTGACTCTGTACCATGTGGTCACTGTAATAAACCATATACAGCAATCATAAATGTAAACAGTGTAGTGTTTAGATTGGAAAACCGTCCCCTACCTTTCACAACTGAGAAAGACGTGAGACCATAAACTTCTCTCACGTCTCCTTAGATCTCAGCAAGGTGGGAAGAGTAATTAATCAATGAGTGAGTCATTTAGTAGTTTCAGATCAGATCACAGATCAGTGGCAACAGCAGATCATAAATCCTCATTAACCCTTTCACCACCACTGTTTCCTCTCCTATACATCTAATCTCCAGCCTTTCTCGGTACATGACCTGTATATTTACCCTTCACTCCCTTATCCTGCACATCCTCACATTAGCCACTGTCTGAAACCATGAATCAGACTTAGACAGAAGTACAGTTAAATCACACTTGTTTAATAATAATAAAAAAAGGTAAACAGAAAACAGTCAGACAAACCAAAACGTCAGGTAGCCAGAGAACAGCGTAGTAGAACAGCAAGCAGGATCTGGAGCCAGAAGGAATGTCAGCCAAGCAAGTCTTTAACAGGAAAATAGGATACCATCTCTAGAGATGTGACCAAGGCAAAGGCAGAGATCATCTAGGTAGGACTGGCGACCAGGATATCATCAACAGGTGAGTCACTGTGGAGAAATAGAAGCTGGCAATTAGCCAACAGCTGAGCGGCCAGTTCAGTTCAGTGGAAGAAGGGCTGAGCCCTGCCCTGACAGTCACTTAATTTACAACTCCCCATTATACATGACCTGTATCTTCACCATGCCCCTTCCTCCCTCTGTCTGACCTGTATGCACAGTATATAGTGCACCATTACCAAGCTCTATGTTGTAATCACCTCAGTACCAGCCTGCATCTTCTTTTCTCAGAAAAACTGTGGTAAAAACTGCTTTGGGGTGTTATACTTCCAAAAACGGGGTTATTACAGATGTGTCCATATTGTCCTGGCATTTTCATCTGATATGTTTTATAACAGAAAAGAAGGCAAATGGTTTTATTTGGGTATTTTTTACTTTATATGTTAAAAAATAAAACCCAATGCTCATTAAATACCATGCTCTATCTGTCTCAAATAAATGATATAACATTCCTCTGGGTACAGCACTGCATGACTGAGTAAGTGTCAGTCAAACTATCACAGCAATGAAAATTGGCTTAGTAATGAAGGGTATTACAGGCTGGTACTCAAAATGGCTAGAGGAAGTTGAAACATGCGTGGCTCAGTGCATACAAACACTGACGTCGTCTGTCATAAAAATCCTACCTGGTGACATTTTTGTTTTTACTTTTTAGCATCAGTTCCACCAGTGGCGGCCGTTGGTAATTTTTTTTTGGGGGGGGCGGCGGCAAACAGTGATACCCCCTGGTCGGTCAATGTGGGTCTGGTGCACTTACCCCATCTATGGTGGGCATCGCTTCTTCCGGGCTTCACTAGCGGCTTCCCTTGCTCAGCTGCAGCTTTCCCTTCTCCTGCTCTCCTCGGGCATCTGTGCGGCTTCCATTTCCTCCCTCCTCCTCCTCAGCAGCCAATTGTGACTCAGACTTGCTTCTGATTGGCCGGATTGAGGATCAGTGTTTCAATAACGAATATTCATTTGCTGTTGCCACACCTTGGTGGGCTCCTGGCACAATGCTCTCCACCACGAGCCCACCCTACTTTGAAGCCTATTATAAATAGGAGGTGGTGGTGTCCTGTCAAAATAGCTGCCGTGGATAGAAAATGGGGGTGGGGCTCTGGCGCCCCTAATGAATGGGTCACCACTGAGTTCCACTGTAACTATGGCTGAACATTTTATCACCCTTGGCTAATGAACCTTTGAGTACATGGATTGTCTTTATTGTTGTTGAAGATCCATAATTCAAACCATTAGCAGTCTTGAGCAAGAAGGATCATTGCCACTTCCATAAGTTATATAGAAGGCAACATGGCATGGTCCTGTATGAATGTCACATTCCACTTTAGCAGGGGCGGACTGACAACTCATGGGGCCCCCGGGCAATAGGAGATTATGGGGCCCCCAGGCAATCAGAGATTATGGGGCCACACAGTATACACACACACAGTATAAAATCACACAGTATACACAAACATGTTTCTATTGGCTGAGAAGGTACTGGAGAGGTGGGGCAGCTATAATCTCAGGATTTTTAGACCAAACGGATGTTGGTAAGGGACAATTCAGAGACAGATGTAAAAAAAAAACACTGATTTTTAAATACTGTCCCTAGTTTTACTGAGGCTGGCAACCCTGATGGGGCCCCCTAGTGGCCCGGGGGCCTCGGGCAGTGCCCGAGTGGCTGAATGGTCAGTCCGCCCCTGCACTTTAGTATCACTTGTCTGTGCCATTACCCAATTACCAAATGGAAAAGCCACTGGTCAAACATTTCAAACCTGACCATGCATGCTTAAAAGTAAATTTTCTGATTCTAAAATTTGAAATATGTGACAACAATCTGAGCTTCGTCACCTGCAGCACATGTTCCCCTTCATGTGCAACTGTCTTCTTGTTTTTGATCCATAATTTCCCATTTCATTCTGGAAGGCTTGGGAGTTTGATCGACTTGCCCAGCAAGAAGAGTAGAAAGAAGCCAGCAGAGCTAAATTGCAGACTCTGTTGACAAAACAGTAGGGGGAATGTGCTTATTGCATTTAGTATATGACGTGTAGTCATTGTGAAAGTTATATAGACACTGGGGGGAGGCTCAGCATCAGTTTATGCCCAATTCACAATAAACTATAACCTGACAAATAGCTAAAGCACTCAGTTTCTGCTAATATCAATTTTTCTGCAGGTTTTGTTCTTATTGAGTCATGCTGAGATTTATGTATTTATTTTTCTGACATGTATTTTTTATTTATTTTTTGCAATATTCACTGGGTTTTCTAAAAATGACACATTTTTTCTTTATACTATGCTAGTAAATAAATGAAGCCACTCAACCAGATTTTACCTTACTACAGTCAAGCCTGGTGCTTAGAGAATGAAATTTGCTGTGATTTGCTAAAGGAGTAGAGACTGTTGACTTATGCCGCGTACACACGGTCGGAATTTCGGCCAGCAAAAGACAGATGAGAGCTTTTCGTCTGAAAATGCGACCGTGTATGCTCCATCGGACTTTTGCTGGCCGAATTTCTGCCAGCAAAAGTTTGAGAGCAGGTTCTCAATTTTTCAGTCGGAAAAAGTTTCTGATCAGCGAGTGGTACTGTCCACCGCGCTTGACAGCGTGTTAATTCCTGCCGCGGTCACAGCATGTATACACCTCCACTAGATGGCTGTATGGTCAGTTCCTAAAGGGCTCAGTCTCCCTAGCAGCAGATAGTAAATCCCCAGAGCAGCAGTTATGCACCAACCAGTCACAAACAGCAATTAGTCCACTCTTTGCTCTGCACCCAGGTGACTTTGGCTGTCAGCACATCTGGACCCAGCACTCTAGATCCTGCTCAGGCCCCTATTATGCAGCAGTGGTGGTACACACAAGACAGCAATGTGCACTCTCTGGGCTTCCTCATGGCAAGAGGAAGCTGTGTCCTCTACAGCCTGAGAAAATGCAGCTTCCCTCCCCTCCTGGCAATATCCTTCTGGAATATGTAGTTTGAAAGCTTCTAATTACAGTAGAGTCTCTCTCCTTTGGACAGTTCCCATAGCGGAGTCCTGCCTGACTCTCTTTCCCTGCAGCAGCTCCCTCCTTATGCTGATATAGCTCTTAACCAGTTCAGCACTGCAGTGCAGCATCTACAGAGAGCACCTGCAGACAGTGTTTCTCTCACTCTCCATTCTTAGCCAAGCATCTTCCTCCACATTGCTTTCTACTTCATCTGCATCTGGTGGCAAAGGCTGAGACCTGGTCACTGGGCATGACTTTTGAGTTGTGGCGTGACAGTTTGGGTTGGGTGTACCATAAATCTAGTTTTTGAGACAAATGGTCTACTTCTGCTATTGGCAAGAGGTGATTACAGTGCTGAAGCCTTTTATGGGTCTGTTCTCCCTTCTGGGGGAATCTGGTATACTGGCAATCCAGGCAACTGCTTGCAGATGACATAGGGCTGAGACTTCCACTCGTCAGCTAGCTTATGCTTCCTGGGGACACAGAGATTCCTCAGCAGCACTCTATCACCAGGTTGTAGCCTGGGCTTTCTCGTATGCCATTTTCAGATTTTTCCTTAACCACTTCAATACACGCCCATAGTCATATGACGCCCACATCTCCCATCCTGGGTGGACCTGGGTGCATCTGTAAACACACAGATCCATGTCCTGTCAGTGGAGAGGAGACCGATGGTCTGTTCCCAGTACAGAGGAACACCGATCGGTCTCCTCCCCTTGTGAGTCCCCTCCCCCTACAGTTAGAATCACTCCCAGGGAACATACATTAACCCCTGCAGCGCCCCCTAGAGTTAACCCCTTCCCTGCCAGTCACATTTACACAGTAATCTGTGCAATTTTATAGCAACAATCGCTGTGTAATGGGAATGGTCCCAAAAATGTGTCAAAAGTGTCCGAAGTGTCTGTCGCAATGTCACAGTCTCACAGTCACGAAAAAAAATGCAGATCGCCGCCAGTACTAGTTAAAAAAAAATGCAATAAGTCTATCCCCTATTTTGTAGACGCTATAACTTTTGCGCAAACCAATCAATATACGCTTATTGCAATTTTTTTTTACCAAAAATATGTAGAAGAATACATATCGACCTAAACTGAGTAATTTTTATTTTTTTTTAATGGGATATTTATTTTAGCAAAAAGTAAAAAATATTGTGTTTTTTTTCAAAATTGGCGCTCTTTTGTTTATAGCGCAAAAAAAAAAAAAGCAGAGGTGATCAAATGCCACCAAAAGAAAGCTCTATTTGTGGGAAAAAAAGGACGTCAATTTTGTTTGGGTGCAACGTTGCACAACCGCGCAATTGTCACTTAAAGCAACGAAGTGCCGAATCTGGTAAGGAAGGGGGTAAAATCCTCCGGGGCTGAAGTGGTTAAGTGGGCCACATATCCTCTATGGGAGGTCATCGACGTTTGGTCTGAGGATGTGCTGAATGCTAGGTTGACTGGCAATCGGGCCTCCCTCCCAAACATGAACATATAAAGGAAATAGCCTGTGGCATTGTTCTCTGCACTGTCATAGGCATGTACAACTGCTGAAATATGCCCGCTACAATGCTACTGCTTCTCTTCTGGGAGCGTCCTGAGCATATCGAACAGAGTGTGATTGAATTGCTCTGGCTGTGGGTCTCCTTGCTGGTGGTAGGGAGTTGTTCTGGACTTCTAAATGTCTAATAGGTCTAAAGCCCCATACACACGGTCGGATTTTCCGATGGATTCTGTCCTATCGGACAATGTTGTCGGAAATTTCGACCGTGTGTAGGCACCATCGGACATTTTCCATCGGATTGTCCGACAGACAAAGTTGTATCTCCTGCTCTATAAATTTTCCGACAACAAAGTCTGATCACACCAATTCCGATCGTGTGTAGCGAATTCCGACGGACAAAGTGCCACGCATGCTCAGATCACATTACAAGACCAAAGCTATTGGCTACTAGCCTCTACGTAGTCCCGTCGTAGGCAACAAACGTCACCACGTTCAGAATGATCGGATTTTCCGATAACTTTGTCCGACCGTGTGTATGCAACACCAGTGTCGGACTAAATCCGTCGGACCAAATCCGATGGATTTGGTGGTCGGATTTTCCAACCGTGTGTATGGGGCTTAATAGTCTCTTATTGAACCTACTCTCACAAAAAGTCTCTACCTTGGTCAGAGTGAATATGTTGATGGAGAACCTCTCTACCAGAACTTTAGCCAGAGTAAATGCTTGCACGCGCGATCCCGCTCATTTTGAGGGACGTTCCTGAATGTCCACTCAGAAGGAGAGATAGCCCACCCGGCCGTTTATGTGCAGTGGCCGGGTGGGAAGTGGTTAAAGAATTACTTTGCTGACATCCCTTCTGTCTCCAGATCCTGCTTGCTGTTCCACTACATTGATCCCTAACTTCTGGCTTGGCTGACTAGCTGTTCCAGTTACTGAACTTTGGCTATGTTTTGACTACGTTAGTTATTTTTACTTTTATTATTAAACAAGTGTGATTTAACTGTACTTCTGTCTCGGTCTGATTTCATGGTTTCTGACAGGTAAGTCACAGAGCAAGGAGAATCCTGGTCAAGTTTTTACTTCTACAAACTCTCCCACCCAGCTCAATGTTCCTAAATCCCTTTAGAATGTAGTATTAAATAAACGGATTCCTAATATCCCTAAGGCACCTCAGACCTCTGAAATTACACTTGTTTCATGGTTACATAGCTTTTAAGGTTGAAAAAGACACAGATCTATCTAGTTCAACCTATGTGTATGTGTGTGTGTGATTTTTGGTCTGCCCCACCTTCATGTATTTTTTATGTCTTGTTTTGACCTGCATTAGGTTATAATTTGTCTGTAGTATGCTGACAGCAGGGGTCTTTTTGGGTCACTGCAACTCTACTAATGTGGTTTTGTTAGCTTCCTCTGTCCTCCCCTACTGTTTAGTGCTAGTTAGTTTACTCATAGCTCGACCCTCCCCACTTCTTCTATGTTCCCTCAGTCAGTGTTAGTTATTCACAGAGACAGGGCTCAGGAAAGTCATTGTCTTCTTGCACTTCAAAATACTGGCAAAAATATCCTCTTTATTGCAAGTAGCTGAAGTAAAATTGCATTGGATTCAACTTCTGTGTCTTATTGAAGAGTTAGGCTGCTTGAGAAAGGTGCCAAGTCAGCAGGTGACCATATTGCCCAGACAAACTGGGTATTAGGAGGTATGTCAATACATAGCGTTAATACATATTTGAAACAATTTCTATTTTCTAACAATTCCCATAGCCCTGTACAGGGCAATATTTCTCACAGAATAGATGCTTGTACTCCCCTCTTCCAAATCACCCCTTGTCTGCACCCCCTACCACCTCCAAGCATCATCCCTTGGTCCCACCCCCTCCCCAACTCCCAGTATTGCCCCTTTTAGAGAATACAGAACCAATTATCATTTTGTGGTGCTAAGTAATTTGTATGGATTTTGTTAATAATAACAAGAAAAGCAGTTAAACAGATCCCCTGCAGCCAGCAACAATAATGCTCCATCCACAGCAACAATATATCCGCAAACAATAATAGATCCACCCCAGCAACAATAGAACCCAACAGCAAGCAGCAATAGACCCCTCCCTCAACAGTAGATCCCTCCTAGAAGCAATTGCCCCCTCCAGCAACATAAGACCCCCACCCCCCCACCCCCTCAGCAACAATAGATGGATTCGATCCTACGGAATTAAATAGGACAGGTGCCTCAGACGTGGATAGGGATGACGCTGAGCTGTGGCATGAGGCTGATCCCAACCAAACTCCCATCACATTTTTCTTCCTAAAATAAAAAACATTTTATACTTACCTGGGGTTCCCCACTGGCTATCTCTGCTCCTCCTCTTCTCTGGGTGTCCCCATAGAAATCCACCTGGTATGGAGGCATTTGTGTGGGCACGCTCCCAAGATGGGCTGTGTACTTCCATAGACACACACAGAGTGGCTCAGCCTGCCCCAGACCCCCCCCCCCCCCACTCCCTCTGAAGGATTTGATTGACAGCAGCAGGAGCTATGTAAATTTCATTATTCAATTAGACAATTACTATTTGGCATTTCATATTTTGATTGATGTTAACTTGCATTAAAAAACAATGATGAAAAACTGTTAAAACAAAAAAAAAAAATAACAACATCAAGAAGGCTACCGAATTCCTTTAAAAAGTGTTTTTTTTTTTTCCTCTTTCCTCTAAACTCCCTCTTTAAATTTTGATTCACAAAAAATAAATGCACATTATTAATGCATTACTAAGGATCGCCTACTAGATTTATTATGCCCAGCGTGCAGTATAGATATCGTCTCGCAGCTATACTTTTAATTCAATTATATTTATTAGTCTTTGAGCAGCTTTAAGGATAGCCTGTAATGTGCTAGACCCATGCTCCGTGAACGCTATCAGACTCTTTTATAATTGAAGTTCATTCCTGGCAAGGATTTGTGTTAATGGGTCTCTGAGTCTGTCTGACTGGCTGGGAAATAGATAAATCAGGGCAAGCATAGGCCTGGAGTGCTGGCGAGGGAACCTATTCTCAGTCTGCGCTAGAGACAGCTGGGACACGACAGACATGCTCAAGTACAATTCCCATTAAAAATATAAAACAGAAGAGGGGGAAATAGAGAGGAGGCATAGAAAGATGATGGTGCTGAAGGAGATTCCAAGTGCACCTACTGAACATAGTAACTGCTAATTAGAGACAGAGGAGCCCTGTAGAGGAGTTTGTCCTTCACAGCATATTCTGCTGCAGTGGAATGTCCGCATAGTGCTGCAGTCTGTTAACTCTTCGCTTAGCAAATATTTTTAAAGGAAGGATCCATTGAGCGTTCAAAGAGTTAACACACTGTGATATTTAAAGAGGAGTTCCCATTCAAAAAAAAATAATTAAAAGTCAGCAGCTACAAATACTGCAGCTGCTGACTTTTAATAATCGGACACTTACCTGTTCCAGGGTCCAGCGATGCAGGGGATCAAAGCCCCGCTCGTCCCCCCCACCGCTCAGCGGCGCCGGCATTGTAAATGTGGGCACCAGGCTGTGGCCTGCGACCAACCAAATTTACCTGTCTAACAATATGTGTTTAACCGGTTCCCGACCGGCGCACGACAATATACGTCGGCAGAATGGCACGGACAGGCAGGGGGCGTATATATAAGTCCTTCCTTAATGCCGTTCGTGCCATCGGGAGCGCGCCGGGAGCGGCGCGCTCCCGCGTCGGTCGGGACCCCCATGAGGCCGGTCGCGGGTCCCGCGGACTCAATCGCCGCGGGGACACCCGCGATCGTCTCACGGAAAGGCTGAACGGGGAGATGCGGAAATACACAGCATCTCCCCGTTCTGCCTAGCAACTAGTGACGCCGATCTCTGCTCCCTGTGATTGGAGCAGAGATCAGCATTCACTAGCTGACAGCCACGACTCCCCACAGTAAGAAACACACCCCTAGGCATACTTAACCCCTACACTGCCCCCTTGTGGTTAACCCCTTCACTGCCAGTGTCATTTATACAGGAATCAATGCATTTAAATAGCATTGATTGCTGTATAAATGACAATGGTCCCAAAAATGTGTCAAAAATGTCCGATGTGTCCGCCATAATGTCGCAGTCACAATAAAAATCACTGATCGCCGCCATTACTAATAAAAAAAAAAATATTAATAAAAATGCTATAAAAACTATCCCCTATCTTGTAAACGCTATAACTTCTGCGCAAACCAATCAATAATCGCTTATTGCGATTTTTTTTACCAAAAATATGTAGAAGAATACGTATCGGCCTAAACTGAGGAAAAAAACATTTTTTTTTATATATTTTTGGGGGATATTTATTATAGCAAAAAATAAAAAAGAATGCGTTTTTTTTTTTCAAAATTGTCGCTCTTTTTTGTTTATAGCGCAAAAAATAAAAACCGCAGGGGCGATCAAATACCACCAAAAGAAAGCTCTATTTGTGGGAAAAAAAGGACGTCAATTTTGTTTGGGAGCCACGTCGCACGACCGCACAATTGTCAGTTAAAGCGACGCAGTGCCAAATCGCAAAAAGGGGCCTGGTCCTTTGGCTGCAAATTGGTCCGGTCTGAAAGTGGTTAAAACAGGGGTTTAGTCTGCACACATTTGCAAATACATGCGTAAGCTACAGGCCCCATCAAGGCAACCCATTTTCTGTAGTCCTAACGCTAATTAAGGTTAGTATATCTTAACACAAAAACAATATATTGCAGGCTACCAATCCTTAGATGTGGCATTTGCATTGGTTTAGTTTGTTTCCTGTATTTCACCTCAGTGGTATCACTAGGGTTGTTATCACCTGGTGCCGTAAAACATTGTGTCACCATCCCCCCCCCCCTAATAACTTTTTACAAATATATTTTTACCCTACTGTTTTCTCTTTGTTCTGCTTTCTTCCACTTTTCTCTTTCTCTATCCATCTTTCTATCTCTCCCTTTTCTCTCTCTCTATCCATCTTTCTTGTTCTTTCTATCGCTCCCTTTTCTCTCTCTCTCTATCCATTTTTCTATCTCTCCATTTTCTCTCTCTCTATCCATCTTTCTTGTTCTTTCTATCGCTCCCTTTTCTCTCTCTCTCTCTATCCATCTTTCTATCTCTCCCTTTTCTCTCTCTCTATCCATCTTTCTTGTTCTTTCTATCTCTCCCTTTTCTCTCTCTCTCTATCCATTTTTCTATCTCTCCATTTTCTCTCTCTCTATCCATCTTTCTTGTTCTTTCTATCGCTCCCTTTTCTCTCTCTCTCTATCCATCTTTCTATCTCTCCCTTTTCTCTCTCTCTATCCATTTTTTCCTTCCTATTGCTCCCTTTTCTTTCTCTCTCTCTCTCTATCAATCTTTCTTGTTCTTTCTATCCCTTGTTCCCTTGTTCTTTCTCTCCCTTTTTCTTTGTCCCCCGCCTCTCTCTCTCCAGGGCCAGAATTTACATCTCAGTACTGATTACATACTACTCAGTCCCTTCATCGGCTCCTCCTCTCCGGTCTCTTCCCTTATCCCAGGCTCCCGGGCAGTCAGCCTCCTCCTGGTTCCTCAAGTCCTTCCTTACTTCCTAGATTATCTCTGCCTCTCACAGGGCCCCCTACTGATCTCCGGCCGGCACTGCCTCTGTCACCAGCAAGAGCGGTGTGCTGCACTTGTGTCTCCGCAGCTCAACAGTCGCACAATGTGACCCATTGTGTGTCCATGCCTGGTGTCACCCCTCTGGTGGGTGTCACCCGGGTGCGGGCGGCACCCCGCGCACCCCTATAGCAACACCACTGTTTCACCTGGTGATTCTGCTAGTAACACATTTCCTGTCCTTGGGTGAAAATACTCATTGCACTGTATTTAGGAGGATCAGTGTTGTCATCCTAGGCTGCTTTCCTGATTTGGACTACAAACGCACCTCATTTCCATCACCCTGTAGTCCATTAAAGATAGTTGGGAAAGCTGATAACATTAAGATTTCAGGCAGAGGCGTAGCTTGTGGGCCGCGATGCAAAAGTTGACATGCACCCACCACTTCCACCATGCATGCAGATACATCCACCGCATGCCAAGATACTCAAAGTGGCTTAAGAGTTTTGAGTTCCCAGAGTTCCTCCATACATCAGAGGACAGGAATCGCCCCTGGAGAATCAGAGGACAGGAATCACCCCTGGAGAATCAGAGGACAGGGATCCCTAGCAGGTCACTTGGCAGAGTGACCATCCCAGCACTGTAAACAGCTCCTCCCCCTCCCACAATACCCAGGTCTGGAATCACATTCCTTTACACACAGTCTGTCAGCCTTCACATGGTGTATCTGGCTTTTATGTTGCCGTTCAGACCTGTGAAATTCTCTAGTCGGAACGGGAGTGTAGTTGCAGTAGGCAGATACACCCTGTGAAGATCATGGCTGACTGGCTGTGTTGTAAAGGAATGTGATTTCAGCCCTGCAGAGGAGGAGTAGTGTAGAGTGCCATAATGGGAAAGGAGCTCAGCAGCCGGGCATAGCATCCAGGGCAGAGGGGGTGGTCAGGGGGCTTTGGGGGGGTGCAACTTAGATCTGGGGGGGCAAAGCCATGTAACACAAAATCTGAAGCCTGCAGACCCTCAGGGCCCCCTTAGGCGGTGTTAAGGGATTTGTTTAAGCAATTTTTGAAGGTTTCTATGTCAGTGTTGGCAGGTGTTCGGGGAAGGTCACCTCCCAGAGGTGTGTGTCTTTTTCCCAGTTGTCAGGGAAGTAGGGTAAGCGGACATCCCCGGTTGGGGGGGTACAAAGAATCCCAGCTGGTGACTAGGAGACACTGAGCAGTGTCTTACCTCACCAGTAACATCCGTTTCATCATGGCTAGAGGATGGCACTCTCCTCTTAACTCGCTGAGCTCGGTTACCATTCCATGCTGCCAGCACACAGCACAGACACTTCCCCATACTGGGCTGTTCTCACCCCATGCTCCTCTCCATTCAGGAAAAGGCTCACAGCTTCTCCCCAGCCAATGAGAACAGAGGGATGTGGACTGTGGAAGGCAAAGTGGAAGCCCAGTACTGGAGCGTGGCTGTGGGGCCGTAGGGCAGATTGGAGCTGGACTTTGTGGAGCATATGATAATATGATAAAGAGGCTGCACAGGCCCCCTGGAGCTAGGGGCGGGGTTGCGATTGTGACCCCTGCAACCCCTTATGCTACGCCAATGATTTCAGGTACACAGAAAGTTGCAAGGATACAAGATTTCTGTCATGAATGGTATCAGGTATACCTCTGTTATTAAATAATAACTGTATCAACACATAGTGGCACTATGGATTTTCACACAACACCGGAAAGCGTGTACACTCCGGTACACAAAGACTTTGCTGTTTTGACACAACAGCGGGTAACGAGGAAAACGTTTTTGCCACCGTGGAGGCGGCCATTTTGTTGATTAGTATCGGAGAGGAGTAACAATATCCACTCATAATACCCACTGGTGGTTTACAGTAACCAGACGTAATTGGAGATCTTGATGAATTGGCTATTTTGACAGAACACCGGCAATAGAAAGGTTAAAAAAAAAACCAGCGTGGAGCCACCCCTAAAATCCATACCAGACCCACAAGGGGGGCAACGTCATCAGGTGACTCTGCCCCTTACCTGTTTAGAAAATGTCAGACAGAGGAGCAGGCAGTTGGCGGAAAGCCTTCAACAAGGCCATTTCTTTTTCCGGGTCCCCTCTGCCCCAAAGCACCCCCCCATGTTGAGGGCATGTGGCCTGGTATGGTTCAGGAGGAGGGGCCTTGCTCGTCTCCCCTTTCCTGATCTGCCAGGCTGCATGCTCGGATAAGGGTCTGGTATGGATTTAGGGGAGATTCCACGCTATTTTTGTTTAATACTTTGGCGTGGGGTTACCCTT
Organism: Lithobates sylvaticus; assembly: GCA_028564925.1. NCBI lineage: Eukaryota > Metazoa > Chordata > Amphibia > Anura > Ranidae > Lithobates > Lithobates sylvaticus. The sequence continues at coordinate 146,527,573 of CM053035.1, read as the reverse complement.
AGAATCCATACCAGACCCAAGGGGCTTGGTATGGATTGGGGGGGCCCCATGCTGTTTTGACAGCAGATGGGACATTAGTTGTTAAGGACACAACGGCCGAATTCAGGGCCTGCTGATTATTCTCCTGGAGCTCCCGCAGCAAAGGCATATGGCATAATTGGTCACGATTAATAAAGCAACCAATTTTTGGTCCAAGAACTTCTCTTCCTCCTGTTCCTGGACTGGACTTGGGTCAAAGCAATAACTCCAAGGCCAATAATGAATAACACGTTATCTCCTCCGATTCCGCAACATGGCTGTTTGACAAATGGCCGTTCAAAAACTAACTGAAAAGCGCGAAATGAAAATCGTGAAATGAAAAGTGCGAAATGAAAAGCGCAAATCAACACTCACCAAAGTTCTACTAACACGAAATTAGCAGAAGAAGCCCAAAGGGTGGCGCTAAAGAGACGCAAAACAACATAGTACGTCACTACTTTCGTATTTGTTGGCCGACAATTCCTTGCCGTTTGTATGCAAGTCAAGTTTGGGCCAACGCCCTTTGGACAAAAGTCCACGGTTTTGTTGGCCAACAATCCGATTGTGTGTACGAGGCTTTACCCGCAGGAAGTTGCCCTAACACAGATGTTCCTAACAAGTACACCTGTCAGTTTTTCAGGTGAAACTGATCAAAAGCTTGTAAGTCCATAAACAGGCAAAATGTAAAAGAACATCTAATGCTGGCCATACACTATAAGAAAAATCGGCCGAAATTCGGTCATTTAGACAGTTCGTTCGTTTTTTGGCCAGATAATGGGCACAAAATTGATAAACGTTGGGACGTTTTTGAGCCGAAAAAACGAAGGACAAGTTTGGAAATTTTCTGCCGAATGAACAATTGAAAGGTTAATGTGTTTCCCGTCTGAACTGTCTGCACTAGGTATATGTAAAAAAAAAGGAACAAAAAATGGATTTGTTTATGTCCACTGAATGATTTATCAGTCATTACATGATGGTACTATAGTTTGCTCTCACGCCCGAATGTTCATTTTTAGAAAATTGATTTTGCCGATTTTTCGTATAGTCTATGGCCAGCATAAGTCCATCCAGGTCCGGAAAAAATAAAGTTCTGCACCCTTTTATGTTTTTTTTAGACCGTAATGTTGTCAGCTTCCTGAACTTGTCCCACTGAAATCGAGACAAGGAGCCAGCCAGCGAGTTGTCAACCCCTGGGATATGCACCGCATAGATAAAAATGTTCAATCGCAAGCACCTCAACACCAACTGGCGCAAAAGCCTTATGACTGGTTGTGATGATGCTGACATGCAATTAACCACCTGCACCACACCCATGTTGTCACAGTTCAGTCTCAATTTCAGGTTCTGGCATGCCTCCCCCCACAGTTCCATAGCCAGCACCACTGGAAAAAGTTCCAATAGCACCAGGTTACGAAGAAACCCAGCTTCCACCCAGGACTGTGGCCAAGGTTCCGCGCTTCAATGCCCCTGGAAAAACACCCCATAGTCCGTGGAGCCCGCCGCATCCATAACCAATTCCACATCAAAATGACTTACCGGGCCAGACACCCACACCGATCTGCCATTGTATGAAGCCAGAAAATCATAGCATACCTTCAAATCCTCCCAGTGTTCCCTGATAAGTCGAATAAAATGAGTCAGGGCTTTAATCAAACCGCTCAGTGTCTGCTACCCCTCTCTGAAAATCCCTTCATTGGCTGCCACTCGCCCAACGAATGATATTCAAAATACTAACAATAAGTTACAAAGCCATCCACAACTCTGCCCCCAGATACATCACTAGCCTAATCTCAAAATACCAACCTAATCACCCTCTTCGTTCCTCCCAGGACCTCCTGCTCTCTAGCTCCCTCATAACCTCCTCCCATATTCGCCTCCAGGACTTCTCCAGAGCCTCACCCATCCTCTGGAATTCCCTACCCCAATCTGTCAGACTGTCTCCAAATTTATCCACTTTTAGGCGATCCCTGAAAACTTTCCTCTTCAGAGAAGCCTATCCTGCCTCCATCTAACAACTGCACTATTTTCTCCATTAGCTCATCCCCCACAGCTATTACCCTTTTGTATAACCTGACCCTCCCTCCTAGATTGTAAGTTCTAATGAGCAGGGCTCTCTGATTCCCCCATGTATTGAATTGTATTGTAATTTTACTGTTTGCCCCAATGTTGTAAAGAGCTGCGTAAACTGTATATAAATCCTGTATAATAAAAATAATAATCCCCATTGTAGCTGCTGACATCCATCGGCAAAAAACCCTCCCCATCGGGATAATCCTACAGGCGAAATTCAACTTACCCAGCAATGACTGCAAAGTCCTGAACTGTACTTTCTGCAGTCCGTAGATCTCCCAAATTTCTTTCTGTAGGTCCTCTAACTCACCTCTTGGCAGGCGGCACTCCATCTCCACTGAATCTATCACAATTCTCCAAAAACTAAGTTCCATCGTCGGGCCTTCAGTTTTCTCGCTGTCAATAGCACTCCAAACCTGCCTGCGATGTGCTGCAACGTAGAGAGTAGAATCGCATACACACCGGAGGCAGAGGGACCAATGCAAAAGAAGTCAACCAAATAATGTATGACTGAATCCAGGCCCGACACATCCCTAACCACCCACTCCAGAAAAGAACTGAACGCCTCAAATATGGCACAGGAAATGGAGTAACCCATGGGCAAGCATCTATCCACATAAAACTGCTCCTGCCAGCAGCACCCCAGCAGCCGGAAACTATCCGGATGCACTGGAAGCAAGCAGAACTCAGATTCTATGTCTGCCTTTGCCTTAAGCGCCCCCTGTCCATAGCGCCTAACCCACCTGACTGCCGCATCAAATGAAGTGTAGGACACTGTGCATGCTTCAGGGTCAATGAAATCATTGACCGAACCTTCTTTTGGAAAGGATAAGCGATGAATAAGGTGGAACTTGTTTCGTTCCTTCTTGGGCACCACCCCCAATGGTGAAACCACCAGATCCTGCAAAGGCTTTTTTGCAAACGGCCCCCCCATGCGACCCATGGCCACCTCTTTTGCCAATTTCTCCCCCACCACCCCCGGATGCTGTAATGCAGATTTTCGATTCCTTGCCATCGGCAGAACTACCGCCAATGAACACGAGATCTTAAAACCGTCCCGAAGCCCCGAAGCCACTCGTGCTTTAACTTGCAGGACCCCCTGAAGTTACAAGAGCCCTCATTGTACTGCCAGCACACCCCCTACTTTTTTCCAGCTGCCAGTCCTGAGGAATGTGTACCCCCGGCCCCCGCTGAAGAAACTGAGGTGGGGCCCTCGCCGAAGACATAAGCCTCATCCAGAAGCTAATATCTTTGTGGTCCCAGCGAAGAGACGGGCAAATCACTCTGTGCTCTTGGAATTGCTTGTCATATCTAAGCCAAGCAGAACCCCCGTATACCCTGTGTGCCTCTCCAACCGTGTCCATGTAAAACAACGCAGAGCAATGCTCGGGGTTCTTCTCGCCAATAACACTTGCCATAATGGCGAACGCTTGTAGCCAATAAACAAATGTATGTGGGATTTTGTACCTCCTCTTCTCCTCATCCTCCTTCTTGGAGTCATCCGGTTTCACTCTGTCCAGGTTACATTTTTACAATGGCAGTAGCGGGAAAATCTCCACATCCTCGCCCTTGCAAATCTTATCCCGGACCTCCTGTTTTAAATGTGCTCCCAGCGGACCCTCGAAATACACGTACACCTCACACTTTGTTGCATCTGCAATCCTTACCACATCGGTCCTCCCCGCCGTCTCCATGGCCCCTTTTTCCCCTGCCTTCTCGGTGACAGCACCTGCCTCTATACAGATACCCCCGCTCCCCATCCGCTATCCTGCTGGCCGGTACTGACCATGGGGCCACTTGTGCGGGCTGCGCCTCTTCCCCTTTAAATCTGCCTACCAGGGCCCGCAGACCCTCCAACAAATCTTTCAACTGTGCCCCGGACCCTGAACTGGCAGGCCTATTCTCCGCCAGTTGCTGGTCCGGCGCCTCCCCTGTTGACCGCACCAGAGGGGCAGCTGACCCAGCTGTACCCGCTTTTACAACCCCTAACAAATCATTCAATGCATCAGACAATGACAAATTATTAGTGGACATACCGGGCTGACCGGGAGCTCTCCCTCGCTGGTTCTTGCGGTTCCTCATCCTCCGACACCTCCCTATCTGACCTTTCGTCTTGTTCTGTGACAGGTGGCATTGTTAGCCCCCGGGTGAAGTGGCCCTGGAGGCCATGGCACTCTGGCATTGTGGGGCACGTCTCTCCCTCGGACCTCCACCCCCAGCTACATGGCCTCACCGTTCTGAGCTGACTGTCACCTGGCCCACCTGCTTGTTTCCTCCTCCGCCATCTTGCCCAGCTACACGCCGATTAGATAGGCTCCGTGCTCTCGCTGCGTTGCCGGCCTTTCCTAGCCCCACTTCTGTGGCTTTGCCCGGCGCTCTGTCCCTCCTTGTCTCTCCCCTCAGATCGATGGTCTCTGTGGGGGATGCCGCCATTCTTAGTGTCCCTCGATTCCCAGACGGGGAAGCGGCGCTATGCTGGCCCGTAGCCCCCCCCCCCACCAAGTTAGGCCGGCGGCGTGCCTGTTGCTGCACCTTTTTTGCTGGGGGAGCCGATTGGTCCTCCAGTGGGCTCCTGGGGAGACGAACGGGCCTAGATGGAGGCCCTGGGGAGAAGCACGCCGGAGGCCGCGACCTCCGCGTGCAAGGGGACGCCTCACCTGGTCCAGACCCGCCCGCTTCGTCCTTAATGAGGGCTGCGACCTGGCTGTGTAGCCATTCCAGACCCTTACTTGCTGCTGCAGCTCTCAGTTGTGATAGGATTACATTGATGTCGACCATTGTGGAGGAGCAGTGGAAAAACTGCCTCCTCCTTCAGCTTCTTCTTCACACTGCCCAACCTGGCCCCGCCTCTTCCTTAAATATAGCCACTCCCCCCTAAACTAAACTTCTCCTTACCCTCCCCTCTCTACACTCCTATTACATCTTTTCCACATTAACCACTTATGTGTCCCCCTTAGACACACTGTCATGACCGGCCCTACACTATCCCTCCTTACAGTCTCTTCGGTTCCGGGCCTCACTTGGGACTTTTAAGTCATATGATGTGCAAACAAAAAGGCTATTTTTTTTTTTTTTAACTGCGCAATGATGTTTCTTTAAAGTGGAACTTTAAGGTAATTTCCACAGTACCATTGTAGATCACAAATGGTTAATAATAAATCCTGACCTATAAGTGTGTATAATAGCTTTTTCCCCCTCGAATGCGTCTGTCTACGTAAGTTGTAAGAGGAAAAAAGGTTGTACAAAACAAGCTCTATTAAGCATTGTAGGTCACAGCAGCATTCAAGGTTGACTCCTAGTTTGTTTACTACAAGCAGCGCTCACAGACTCCAGTGAGTCATCTCTTGTATTCGTATTTTAGAAATAGAAGTGTATTTACCCTTCTACACTCACGTCCACTTGTTCAGCCCTCTTCGGATAATCACTGCATCAAACTGAAATATTCATATTAAATAGAATTGACGTGGCTCTGATCTATAACTTTATGTTAAACTAAAAAAAAAAAAAATATGAATTTGCATGGCACAAATATAAAACACAGGCATGGTTAATTATGCACAATATTCAGTAATGATCTGTTTACTATTTAAAAGAACACAATGAATAGACCATAGAGAAATATGAATCTAAATAAATTCTAATCACATAATGACATTTCATTCATGTCTTTGCAGAGCAGCATGGTGCCCTGGGCTATGAAGACATGGGGTGCCATCCAGCGTGCCATGGAAAAATGCAGCATTTTTCCACGCTGCACGTCATATCACTGTTGTATTGTGAACTAGGCACATGGAAAACAAGTGTTTTCTATATGCCGTAACAGTGTTCCAGAAAAGCGTAGCTCACCACACATAGTGTGAATGTAGCCCTAAAGTGTTTGTAAACTTCGGACATAAAATATAAACAAAAAATATCCCTCTATAGTGTGTACTTGTCTCAATCCAGAGAACTAAGTGGCATTTCTGTCTGCTGATTCATTCCTCTGCTAATTGCATGAGTTTCAGTTACTTCTGACAAGTTTTCCTGACACCAAGAGGTAAAAAGGTGACAGGGGAGGGACCGCCAGCATACAGCCTATGACTGACAACCTCAGCTCTGTTCCTGTGTGCTGTGTGAAGGGGGGTGTGTCCCTCCCCTCCAATAAGTTCTCAGCTCCCCTCACAGAATGCAACTTCAACTCCTCATACCCTGCTTTCTGAAAGCTCAGACAAAATGTATAAATTCTGCACTGTGAATAGCTGTAGAGGACAGGCGGCTGCAGGTAAACACGTACAACTTATTTAGGATTTGTTTCATCTGTGTGTATCACCTAAGTCCAGTCACTTCACTGGGCATATTTAGGGGTTTACGGACACGTGTCCCTATCCTTTCCCTACTCATCAGAAACCTGTCCCTGCCACTAATCACTGTCCCTGTCAAATGGATTACCTTTCCCTACACTACCCACAAGTGAAATGCGTGCCAGTCCTGGGAGCCAGGGTCTTAAATAGGTTCTGCTTGACCCAAGAGTGCTGCTAGAGTAACATGGGATGGCAGCATTCAATCAGATAGCTTCTCCTCTGGAAACCATAGAGGAACCATGGTCCTCTTGACTTCCTCTCCCCTGCAATGCCGCTGCGGTTGAGCACCATCTGCACCTGCCTACACACTTCTTCTACCAGAACAATGACCCTTCTGCTTGAGGTTTTAACCATCCGCCATCTTGTGCCCATCTCCATGCCAGAGGCCTTCTCACGACATTCTCGACCATTAACCTTTATATCCCAAGGAAGAAATGTCCATACAAAAAAATTAGGATTGCTGCACTGATGTCACTATAAGATGGCATTACAGTCACATCATGTAGACATACTATCCATGGTCACTTGAAAGAAGCACACAGTACATTTTAGTGAGCCATCTTCCCTACTCAGTCCCTTTCCTCCTTGGGGGTCAATAGTACTCACTCAGGGGGTCCTGGTTTGCCTTAGGCTGTCTGTGCCCAGCTCACTGCTCTTTACAGGTAGTCTTCCTGAGACAGGATCAATGCAGTTATCTCTGGCTTGGGTACAACTCTCCCATGTCCTCCAGGGGGATAGCCTCACTCTAGGGAACATTTGGCCTGGCCTAAAGGGCTTTTTGCAACCTGCCCTAGCCTCCACCATCATAAGAGTCAGGATGTCTACAGCCAGCTCTTCTGGCTGCAAGTCTCCCTGTTCTGCAGCCCTGTCCAGGGCTCCACTTGCTAACTACATCCACCTGTTGGTGGGGTCTTTGGCTCCCATGCCCCAATTGCACTAGGGCCCCTCCCAACCTGGCTTATATGTGGGCATTGACTCCCCCATTACATCACTACATGTGGGCTGTAGCCAAAAAGGACCTAGCATGATGACACTATTTTCTGTCCTCAGACACTATTCTGGAACAGAGCCACCTAATAGGAGACTAGCTTACTGCCCCTGCTTACACACTGTTACCGACTGTTTATTTTTAAGACCTAAGGCCTAAGCTTAGGTAAATGTATCTTTTAAAAAATCATCACAATGGACAGTACTTATATTTAATGCTGGTACCATCCTCCATTTCCAAATCACGTTATATTGACGGAAGCTGTGGTACATCTTCTATGAATGGAGGAGGGGGGAGGAAAGGGTCGGCACATTTGACGAATGCCTCTGACAGGTCCAGAATTTGTATAACCCTTGCAGCACTAGAAGATTACATGTGCAGGGTATAGGGTTGCCATCTCATCCCTTTGAACCCAAACACATATTAATTACACAGGTTTGTGGCTGATTAAGGTGGTAATTAAACTCACTTGGTGCCTTATCTACATTTAATTATCCTCAGAACCTGTGTAATTCAAAGTTTTTCGGGTTTAAATGAATGAGGTGGCAACCCTAGCAGGATATGGGAAGTTGGGGGCAGAGAATTTTGGATTTCAACTTTGACAGCCAACACCAGTACAAGGGACACTTTACATTATATTAAAGTACCATCCCTTGTGCTGAGTTTAAAAAAAAAAAGGCCTAAATATAAGCTTTTAAATTAATTAAAATGCCAGAAACTGATATACCATCCATCTCTATGCACCATGACTGAGATAAGATGAATTGAGCTGTGGTGCCAAAAAAGCAGCATATCTGCATTTTTAGGCAACCTTCCTCTACGTTCCCTTGCATTGAGCCTGCGTTGATCTGTTCTGATCAATAGGAATGATGTGAATGTGAAGGAGCCCTCAGATATTCTTCTTATTCTAAATAAAACAGTTCTTTCCAGTGTACTATCAATTGTTTCAACAAAAACCTAATGCTTATTATTTTTACTCTCCAAGTCAAGGAGAAGCCGCATAAGCTCAGGTAAACACACAGTGCTGTTGATGAGCAGAGTCATGTGTAACAGCTGCCTACAACTTGCCGGCGTATTAGGAAGATGCTGTGTGACTGACACCTACACACTTGCAGTGAGCTCAGAGCAATTAGTCGTTAGCCGAACATGTCTGTGTTGTCACGTGGTGTTATTGGGGAAAAATGTTATTATTTAAAGCGCTGACTGATCCCAGACTCTTGACTTAGAACACAAGATGCTGCTATTCCAGGAAGCCCAAGGGAATTCCGAGGCTTGGGGTACTTTATAATAAGGCCTATTACTGGAGGGGAGGAGGATGGCGCTTGGAGGGAGCTAGTGGTAGGGTTAAATAATTGATTTCATTGAAGACCGGCAGCCTTATGATCTGGCTCCCTGGAGACAGCTGCGCAGCTAGCTGATAATTAGGGAAAATGATTTCCTACTTGGATTGCCGTCAGTTCAGCTCCAGCCTCCCATACTCTGCTGCTTTTCTCACAATGCAAAGCTAGGGGAAAAAATCTGACACAGTGACAGAACATTTCACTGGATAGAGATATAGATTTCAGGGATCGGGACATCCTATTATCTTGTGTAATGAGTGTAATCCGCAACAGTGACCTGTGACCTGTAAATTTCCCTGCTAAATAGATTCATGATACATATTATTCTACTCCTAGGCGCTGAAAAATTGATTGAACTATGTCTTCCACCATTCACAAAAATCCTCCTCTTAAAGCGGTTCTGCACTGTGTGTTGTTTTTTTTTTTTTTTTTTAATGCAATGCAAAGGTTTAGGAGATGTGATTAGGAGACTCACGTGTTCCATTTTCCTAATTTACTGCTGCCGGTTTTCGTCCTATAAAAGAATTTATAAAAATGTTTCCTGCTGGGTGCCATCTTGCCTGTGGGCATGTGAAACCACACAGGCACTTCAGATGGCCGAGCATGCACCTCCGTTACTGCGCCGATCTCGCGCGTGCGCAGTAACGGCAAAGTGCAGCTCACGTTCTCCGAAATCTCGCGAGATTTTGGCACATCTGCCGACATCTCGCGAGATTTCGGAAGATGTGGCCGAAATCTCGCGAGATTTCGAAAGACGTGGCCGAAATCTTGTGAGATTTCGGAAGATGTCCGCACTGACTCCTGAGATCAATGACACCAGATCCCAGGAGACAGTGCGGCGTGACAAGGATCGACGCATAGACCCCGCCCACCGCCGAAGAGACAGAGGAAAGAACGTCAGCGATTACAAGGTAAGTGGAAAAAAAAAAAACACACTTCATTTAGTACTCTTTGCCTGATTTGGAAGGCAAAGAGATTTACTAAATTAAATGTGTGCACAACCACTTTAAGCTGGCCATACACCTTGCAAACGGATCTGCTTTAGGCCTCATGCACACAGGACCTGGACGTTATAAAAATGCCAGTAGAGTTAGCTGTAGAAAGCTGTAGCTGTAGAATGAGTTTTGCAGCATTTTTGTAGTAGCGTTTTTAGTGTTTTGTAGCTTTTGCGTTTTTTAGCTTTTTTTTTTTTTTTTTTTTAAGCAAAACTATACTCCCACAAAAGCTTATGGCTCAACCTATGGCCTGCGTTTTTCAGCATTTTTCAGCTCTTTATAGAGTAATGCCGCGTACACATGGTCGGAATGTCCGATGGAAATGGGAGCTTTTCATCGGATTTTCCGACCGTGTGTATGCCCATCGGTCTTTTTCTGTTGGAATTTCCGACGGACTTTGGATTGAGAACCTGTTCTTAATTTTTCCAACGGAAAACCTTTCTATCGGATTTTCCGATCGTGTGTATGCAATTCCGACACGCAAAATTCCGACGCATGCTCGGAAACAATTCGATGCATGCTCAGAAGCATTAAACTTCCCTTTTATAGTACAGTCGAACGTTTTTTAAGGCGTGGTGTTATTGACCGTCGGAATTTGGTGTGACCGTGTGTAGGCAAGACAGTTTGAGCGAAATTCCGTCGGAATTCCGACGGGAAAACCATCAGAGCTTTTTACGACGAGAATTCCGACCGTGTGTACACGGCATTAGAGTGTTTTTGCAGCTGAAAAACTCCTCTCAAAACCCACTAGTTCTGCGTTTTTTTTTTTCCAGCCAGAAAATACCCCTGCCAAATAAACATGGGATGACATGCTAGGGAGTTTACTGGCTGCAGAAAAAAAACACCTGAAGCCAAAAACAGCAGCTATAAAAATATCCAGTGTGCATGAGGCCTTAAGCCCCATACACACGCTCGGATTATCCGAGGACCAGGTCCGTCGGATCATGTCCGTCGTACTTTGTCCGATGTTGGTTTTGCGTACACACGGTCGGACAAAGTTGTCGGAAAATCCGATCATTCTGAACGTGGTGACGTTTGTTGCCTACGACGGGACTACGTAGAGGCTAGTAGCCAATAGCTTTGGTCTTGTAATGTGATCTGAGCATGCGTAGCACTTTGTCCGTCGGACAACGCTACACACGATCGGATTTGGTGTGATCGGACCGTGTTGTCAAAAAATCTATCCAGCAGGAGATAGGACTTTGTCCGTCGGACAATCCGACGTACACTGTCCGATGGTGCATACACACGGTCAGATTTTTCAACAACATTGTCCGATCGGACAGAATCCATGCGAAAATCCTACCGTGTGTATGGGGCTTTAGAGCTACCAACAATTATGTAGCAACAAGCCTACCTGATTAGATACAAACTGAGTGGATTGTTCAGTAAGGAATTCTACTAGGAGGTTAGATAGAAATTGCATATTCAGATTGCAAGGTGTATGGCCAGTAAGGGGCCACAGTTTGGCTAGCCAATATTTGCACGTGATAGCTAGAGATGGGTCTTTCTTTCCGTTGATTCAACTAAAAATGTTTTTTTTCATATGATATTAGTACATAGAAATAGCAACTGTGGGAAGGAAATTAAAGGTTAAGTTTCCCTTGGTAACATGTTACACTCGTATTTAGAGTGTAACATGTTACATGGTTAAGCTCATGCCTTGTTCACCACCCTCTCCCCTTCCACTGACATTGAACGGAGGTTCCTCTCCCTACACTTGCTGTCACAAAGTGAAAAGTGTCCCTAGGCAGTAGCCTGGCATAATTAACTTTTATCCTGAAAAATAGCTATGCACTTTCTGGTATATTAGAGGGCCTAGGTACTCCTGTGCCTACAGTTTTATAGCTGTATATCTGCAGTGTAAGATCTAAGGCACTGCTTTGATAATGTGACTACGGTTTTCCTTGCTGGAGGTTTTGACATGTGGAAGCAAAGCCCTGCCTCCTCTATAAAGATGGTTGACTCAACACAATGACACAGTACAGAACAAGGCATGGTAATTCAGTAATAGGGAAAATATCAGTTGATGGTGGTTAGTAATTTTCCCTCTTCCTGCCTTGATTTAAAGAGTCACTAAAGGAAAAACATATTTTTTTAAAATAACAAACATGCTATACTTACCTCCACTGTGCAGCCCCAAACCTGGTCTTCTGGGGTCCCTCGGCGTCTGTCTCGACTCCCTCCCGCAAGGACTCCACAACTTCATGGGAGCTCCCTCGCATAGTGTGGAGTGCTTGCGGGCGCGCTCCCGTGATACAGCTAGTGGCCTTAGCCAGCATCACTCGGCCCGCCACGGCGCGCCACGTCATTGGATGTGATTGACAGCAGCGCGAGCCAATGGCTGCGCTGCTTTCAATCCATCCACTCTAGCCAATCAACGGCCAGGGTGAGCAGGGAAGAGGACGTCGGGGGCAAGCGCGGTACTTTCGAGGGGTCAGGTAAGTAAAACGGGGGGCCTGGGGGGGCCGGCATTGTTGGATCTTTTTTCACCTTAATGCATAGAATTCATTAAGGTGAATTTTTTTTTACCTTTACAACCCCTTTAAGCAGTTCAATTCCTGTTTAATACAATTAACCAGGGGTCTTAATCAGTGCATGATGACAGTGGTAACAGATTACGGTACAGGACAGCAGTGTTCTGTCCATCAATGCCTATTATAATATATGATTAGTTCCAGGGAATAGGGGTATGTAGGAGTGTTTAGAGATAATACATGCCATCAAATGCCTATGAATAGGATAAGATACAGTTACACTATTACCCATTTATTCACTGGCCTGTCTATTTTCAAGAGATTTCTTGAAATTAAATTCATCTGCATACAGAAGGCCAAGGAGTCTTGAAATGTTCTTATTCCCACTGAAACCAACAAGCTGTGTTTCAGGATAAGACAACTCTCTTTGGCGTGGTATGAAATTTATGGAGATGAGATAGCCATGAACAATTTTCTGTGCTGGCAATTTGCCCACTCTGGCCAACCAACTTCTAATCTTACAGAACTTTTTATTAACAGGTCCCCCTATTCCTAGTTCACCTCCTGGAGAACTTGAAGCACAGAAGAACCCACTAGCAGAAGGCTGGAGTTATTTTAGAAGGAGACCCAATTAAAAACAGCCACTTAATGGGGTAGGGATAAGCAGATACATTTTTCTGTTAGAGAAGTTTCGCAAAGGCAGAGGCTCTCAATTTTGCTCCTTGAGCTGCTTAGCAAGATTTGCTTGAAAAAACTAAAAAAATCAGCTTTTTTAGATATTTATTTTCCTTTATTATTGAGAGAGGGAGGTAAATAGGTTAGTTACATTTCTTTCATGTATTGGTTTTTGTATCTGTGTGGTATGTGTGTTTCTTTGGTTGAAATTTGTGTAGTTGTGAATTTTTAAACTTACTTCTTTTTAATGCTCTGTTTTTAAATCTGTGACAAAACCTAAAAAAAAAAAATGAGGCTAATAATGGGATGTACTACAAAAATAGAACAAAAAAAGGGGGGATAGGATAGACCACCCAAAGGCTACTTCCTCATGAAAAAATATTTTATTGAAGATAAAAAGCATTGAAAACAGCAAAAAGGCTCCTACAACATAAGGTATCTCCCTCCCCCTAAAATGCACCACAATCTCCCCAATAATCTATACCCTCCTAAACCAATACCCTATAACCCTCCTTCCTAGCACAGCAACCCACTATAGCCCTCCCATTAGAAGCCGAGACAGAGGTGATTGTTTAAACTGGACCTCCCTAAAACTGATGGAACCCCTGATAATGGGATATTTTCTGTCACGAGAACAGGTCCAGTATCGTTCAAAGGAACTTTCATAACTTCTGGGAGCCATTTACCCTTAGGCCTTCTACACAATAAAAACACTGTAATTTAAATTGTCACATTGACTCTAATGCATTTTGCTGAAAAAAATCATGGAATCATTTGACAAAATCTCAAGATTTTCAAAAAAATTAAGGGAAAAGAAAAAAACTCAAAATCGTTTATCCCTATAAAAGAGTATATGAGATGTTACCAGCATCCCAGAGTGCCGACACACTTTTGAGCCTCCAAGTCCTGGGGGATCATCTGTTATGTTTAGCGAGGGTGGCTGCACATCTTTTTTTTATCAATTATGTCACAAGAAAAAAATACGGTGGGTCAAATACAGGATGATGCAGACAAATATTCACAAATCTCAGCAGCATGAAAAATCTGTCTAGTATGTATATTTATCTCTAGACCTTTTTGTTATAATTTCCCAAACCTAAAACTTGAATTAATAGGCCTGTGTGTCATGACAAAATCATTTCAGACACAGGCCTCTCTGTGCAGTCCTTCCATCCACTAATTTTATTGGCTGAACACAGAATATTTAATTTGATTTGTTGATTACTAAGCTACAAATAAGATGTGCAGGCATCATGCATAAAAAAAAATGAGTCCATCTTTTTTTGCATTTTGTGGATGTGTTGTGTGTTGTAAGCTATATATGCTTTAAGACTCTTCTAAACCCTAACTGGATAACTTTTAGTTTGCTAATGCACTGTAGCATAAACACATTTTTTTCCCATAAATAATGTTTTTCACATATTTTCTCCTTTCTTGCAGCTCATTGTTTCTTGGCCTCTTTCAGTCACCACCAATAGGGTACGTGACAGGTTTACAATGATGAGAACAATTGGGAAGCAGTTGTTGTCCCCCAATAATTGAAATTGTTTTGTAAGAAGGACCTTCATGGCAGGATATTTTAATAAAAGCTGCATATCTAAAAAGATTAAAAACAGCATTTAAAATGCTTGTATGTGATTTTGATAACTAGGTTAGGTCTACTTTACTGCATTTTTCACACACTCTCTAGGTCATAACAAATAACCCAACTGTGGGTTATGATCTGACAAATGAGTCAAAGACTTGTTCACCTACAGAGGGTAAAATAAGTATTGAACACGTCACTATTTTTCTAGGTAAATATATTTCTAGGTGCAATTGAAAAGAAGATTTCACCATATGTCAGTAACAACCCATGCCATCCATACATACAAAGAAAAAATAAATAAGTTCAGAAATTAAGTTATGTGTAATAAATTGGAATGACACAGGGAAAAAGTATTGAACACATGAAGAAAGGGAGGTACAAAAAGGCATGGAAAGCCAAGACACCAGCTAAAATCTATCAGTAATTAGAAAGCAACCCTGTCCCTTATCAGTGCAAATTAATATCAGCTGATTCAGCCTCAACTGACGGCTTATAAAAAGGTGTCTCATTACCAAGGTGTCACTCAAGAAACATCTTATGATGGGTAAACGCAAAGAGCTCTCTCAATACCTTCACAACCTTATCCTTGCAAAACATACTGATGGCATTGGTCACGGAAGGATTTATAAACTTCTGAATGTTCCAGTGAACACTGTTGGGGCCATAATCTGGAAGTGAAAAGAACATAATTTCATCATAAACCGGCCATGACCATGACCAGAAATCTGACAGAGTGAAAAGAATTATCAAAAGAGTTGTCCAAGAGCCAAGGACCACTTGTGGAGAGCTTCAGAAAGACCTGGAATTAGCAGGTACATTGTTTCAAAAAAACATGAGTAATGCACTCAACTGCCATGACCTGTATGCACGCTCACCACGCAAGACCTCATTGGTGAAGAAAAAGCATGTTAAAGCTCATTTAAAGTTTGCTGCACAACATTTAGACAAGCCTGTGAAATACTTGGAGAATATAGTCTGGTCAGATGAAACCAAAATTGAACTCTTTGGATGCCACCATACACACCATGTTTGGAGGTCAAATGGAACAGTGAAGGGACCATCATGGCGTGGGACTATTTTTCAGCATACAGTACTGGCAAACTTCATATCATTGAAGGAAGGATGAATAGAAAAATGTGGCAAGACATTCTAGATAAAAGTCTGCTGCCATCTACCGGGATGATGAAGATGAAACAAGGGTGGACATTTCAGCAAGACAATGATCCCAAACACAAAGCCAAGAAAACTCTCAATTGGTTTCAAAGAAAGAAAATAAAGCTGCTAGAATGGCCCAGCCAAGCATCTGACTTGAATCCAATAGAAAATCTATGGAAAAAACTAAAGATCAGAGATCATAGAAGAGACCCAAGGAACCTTCAAGATTTAAAGACTGTTTGTGTGGAAGACTGGTCCAAAAATCACACCTGAGCAACGCATGGGCCTAGTTTCTCCATACAGGAGGCATTTTGAAGATGTCATTACCAATAAAGGATTTTGTACGAAGTATTACATAAATTTCAATTAGCATGTTCAATACTTTTTCCCTTTGTCATTCCATTTTATTACACATAACTTAATTTCTGAACTTATTTTTGTGGTTTATTTGTATGTATGGATTGCATGGGTTGTTACCGACATGTGGTGAAAAGTTCATGTCAATAGCACCTTTAGAAATATATTTACCTAGAAAAATGGTGGCGTGTCCATTTAATGCTTATTTTACTCGCTGTATGTACAACAATGTCTGACCAATCAAAATATTTGGCTTCAAAGCCAAATGCCTATACAATCCAAGAAACAATTGATATCATCATATAGTGAATGTGGGCAAACACGTTCATCTCACAAGTGGCCTTTCCACCTTGCCTATTGAGTGGCCTAAGTAACCTTTGATTGATTCAGGGAGACTACCCACTATCATTGGATTAGGTCTAAAACCAATCTTAGCACTAATAAGTCATATATAAGCAATTTGAATCTACAAGGTTCCATAAAACAGATGGTTCATGGAAGTTCCCTCCTCTAGTGAGAAAATGCAAAAAATAATTGCCTGTTTTTTCCTGTCCCATCAGGGGTACATTTCTGAGCAAAGTTGTACTTTACTGATGACTCTTGAAAAAATAAACTTGGTCTTTTTTTCATTTTCATTCACAGAGTTCAAGCACACTGTCTCAGAGGATTAGCAAGAACGCTAAGCAGATCAGATCTGGGGCGGGGAAAGAGATTTCAATGTTAATAGGCTAAGGTTGTCTAAAACATGTTTCTACTGGGAATCAAAATGAACGTTTAAATCCAAGTTGGAGCCTGCCCAGGTGCATGATATCCATTTTTCCTGAAGCTATGAAAAATAATAAATAACATTTATAGGTCCCTCTAGGGCTCTTCATAATCATCTCGTTTCCCTTACTTGCACTGGTTGTAAAAAAAAAACTATGAAACTTTTTTATGTATATCTATCTATACTTTCAGTTCCCATGATGATGCAGGTTAAAACTGAAAATGATGGATGATTTATAAACAAGCTACAATGGATTATTTTCTAGTAGCATTCCAGATTTTAATTGAGAAAATACCTGCCTTCTGAGACATACCAATAAATTACTATGAGGTATTTATAGTAAAGTGAGGACTTACATGCTTCTGTTCTACTTCTTGCGTTACCCACCCCCAATTCACTGTGGAAGGCATACCCAACACATACACTTGTACTACTAAACAGCTGGTGGTTACATTCTTGTACTCTCAAGGTAATCACTGCCAAGACATGCTCCTAATTAAATGTGATTTTCATTTTTAATTCTTATTCCATCTCACAAGGGGTAATGCCAAATATACTCATACAGTCAAACTGTTACTAGGTCCGTATTGGTAAAAATGTTAAATAGACCATGTCTAAGCAGGCAAAGTTTCAAGGCATGTTTAAGCATAGGAAGACTTTTTCATTTTCATTATACATTATATAAACATATTACATATAGGCAAAGATGGGGTGGCGTTTCACTAATGCCCCGTACACACGGTCGGAAATTCCGACCACAAAATCTGTCAGATTTTTTCCAATGGATTTTGTCCGACACTGGTGTTGCATACACACGGTCGGACAAAGTTGTCGGAAAATCCGATCATTTTGAACGTGGTGACGTTCGTTGTGTACGACAGAACTATGTAGAGGCTAGTAGCTAATAGCTTTGGTCTCGTAATTTGATCTGAGCATGCGTGGCACTTTGTCCGTCGGAATTCTCAACACACGATCGGAAAAAAGTCTGATCGAATTTTGTTGTCGGAAAATTTGAGAGCAGGATCTCAAATTTTTTCCGACGGAAAAAGTCAGATGGAGCCCACACACGGGCGAATTTTCCGACAACATGGTCCGATCGGACATTTTCTGTCGGAATTTCCTACCGTTTCCTATGACATATTTCTGGCTTGCCAGGTCTAATGTCTGGCTCAATATTAACTCACCGAAGAAGTAACATCTGAGAGAGTGTCACTCTCTCAGCCTCCTTTGAATCAGAGTAGTTGCCTAATAAAGTATTTTACAAGATAGCAGCCATCATGGTCAGAGACTACAGCAGACATGAGCCTTTCACCCAATCTGGTAACAAATAACATGCAATTGTTTCTTAAATATGCCTATTGAAGAATAAGTTGACTGTATAAGTACAGCAGCATTCACCAGCACTAGATGTGTATAAGCAATATTATGTAGGGGCATTTGGGGTAACACAGAAAGTGAGATTCTAAAGACAAGTGTATATAATATACTGGAATAGTGTCCTGTATCGATATAGGGACAACGTTTTTAGAAGTGTTGAATGCTGAAGAATCTGAAGAATCTGAAGGCGGCAGCTAGGGATGAGCTGAACAGTCCCACCCCCCCCCCCCCCCCCCCCCACGGTTTGGTTTGCAGCGGAATATGCAAACAGGCAAAAACATTGTTCGAACACGCAAACACCGTTAAAGTCTATGGGACGCGAACATGAAAAAGCAAAAGAAAAAGCAAAAGTGCTAATTTTAAAGGCTTATATGTAAGTTATTGCCATAAAAAGTGTGGGGACCTGGGTCCTGCCCCAGGGGACATGTATCAATGAAAAAAATGTTTTAAAAACTGACGTTTTTTCTGGAACAGTGATTTTAATAATGCTTAAAGTTAAACAATAAAAATGAAATATTCCTTTAAATATCGTGCCTGGGGTGTGTCCTTAGTATGCCTGTAAAGTAGCGCATCTTTCCCGTGTTTATAAGTGTCACAGCAAAATTAAATTTCTAAAGGAAAAAATGTCATTTAAAACTGCTCACGGCTCTGTATTGTCGGCTCTCAGCAATATAGATAGAAATACCAAAAAAAGAAATGGCGTGGATGTCACCCCCAAAATCCATACCAGGCCCTTCAGGTCTTGTATGGATATTAAGAGAAACCCTGCACCCAAATTTTTTTTTAAATGCTGTGGGTGTCCCCCAGGCACTATATACTCTGAACAGCAGTATATATACACTATATGGCCTGCCCTATATACTCTGCAGAAATTTGGGCCTTAGGTGTTGGTGGTGTGGGTGGTAAACCCTCACAGATACTCTTGTTTGGTGCAGGAACGTCCCTGCGTTGAAATATTATATCAAAAATTGTAATAACATGCCCCTGTTAAACATGGGGCAGAACAATTTGGCCTTGGGTGGTGGTGGTGGTGCCCTAAACCAAAAATATTGTTGGAAGCTAGCATTATCAAGATTGAGGAGGAATAGGATAGTCAGAATAGGCAGTCTTCAAGGGATCCCACATCCATAGTAAATTCAAATCTGTTACATCAGCACCAGGTGCTTGATAGCTCCTGATCCAAGACTGATTCATTTTTATGAATGTGAGCCTATCAACGGAGTCTGTGGACAGGCGCACTCTTTGATCCATTACAAACCCTCCAGCAGCACTGAATGTGCATTCAGAAAGCACGCTGGATAGGACAGGCCAGTAGCTCAATTGCATATTGAGCAAGTTCTGGCCAGTGGTCCATCCTCAAGACCCAGTAACCATTGGATGTTCTGTTGGAAAGGTCTCCAAGTCTGCTCTTGCCCCTAGATATTCCTGCACCATGTAATGCAGACACTGGCGATGGTTGCTTGAACCAATCAGACCTTGGCACTGAGGACTGGAAAACAGTTTAAAGGCATCGGTCAGCCGGCCACCTTCTCCACCACTCTTCCTCTGACTGAACGAAGCCTCAGCAACACATTGTCCAGCACCAGGAAATTGTAACCTCCCAGGGTCTGGAAATGCGTTGCACAAACCTTTATTCAAGGCCTCCTGAAGATGTTTCATCCTCTGCTCCCTCTGCGAAGGCAGGATGAGTTCTGCAACCTTACCCTTGTAACGTGGATCAAGAAGGGTTGCCAGCCAGTAATGACCCCTCTCCTTGATACCACGAATCCTAGGATCCTTTCGCAGGCTTTGCGTAAGTTTGCAGAGGCATTCGATTCTGAGTCCTCTGTGTCACTAAGGATCACATGATCCATAACTACCTCCTCCCAGCCACGTACAACTCCTTGGGTTTCTTGGGACTGAAAACCATCCTTTGAAGACTGCTGCTGAGTGTTGAATGAATGAATGACTTGTATAGCGCTACCTATGCGAACTGAATCGCCTCAGGGAGCTTTTTCCACTGGTGTCCATCTGTGGTATAGCGCGGTCCTTGCCCTGTGGGGTCCTGACACGCTTACAAACACATACAACATACATATATTTGGCCAATTTTATTGACAGGATCTAATTAACCTACCAACATGTCTTTGGAGTGTAGGAGGAAACCGGAGTACCCGGAGGAAACCCACGCAGGCACAGGGAGAAAATGCAAACTCCAGGCAGAGGGTGACGTGTTATCCTCTACATCCATGCAGACACAATCCTCCTCCTCCTTCTCCTCTTCTTCTTGTGTATTTGACAGGCCCGCAGGAATGCTATTTGGATAAAGGGGACCTTGAGAGGTAAGGAAGTCCTCCTCTTCCTCCCGATGTTCTCCCTCAAGTGTCCTGTCCATGATTTCATGAAGCATGTGCTCCAACAGGGAGACTGGAGGGACAGTGTCACTGATGCATGCAATATCGCTGCTCCATCCCTGTGGCCTCCTCAAATGGTGACAGGACAGTGCATGCATCCTTGATCAGTATCCACTGGCGTGGGGAAAAGAAACCAAGCTCCCCTGACCCTGTCCTGGTGCCATACTTGCACAGGTACTCATTGATGGCTCTCTGCTGTGTGTGCAGTCGCTGCAGCATTGCCAACGTTGAGTTCCACCTGGTGGGCATGTCACAAATGAGGCGGGTTGCCAGCCAGCCAGTCGAGCACTGGCATTGTAAGACCGGCGTAAATTACCACAGACTTTTCTGGTCTGCCTCAAGTGATCCTGTAGGCCTGGGTACTTGCTCAAGAACCGCTGCACCACCAAATTCAGGACGTGAGCCAAACTTGGAACATGGGTCAATTGTCCCTGTCGGAGGGCGGAGAGAAGGTTGGTGCCATTGTTGCTTGCAAACATTCCTGGCTGAAGCTGGTGTGGCGTCAACCACCTCAGCGGTAAAATGAACCTTACTGCTGACCGCCCTGTCCAACAAGGCCAAAACATTGCCTTCCATATGCCAGTAGAGAGCCGGAATGGCCTTCCATGAAAAGAAATGCTGTTTTTTTAACCTGCCAGGTACAGCACATTTCACAAATTCAAGAAAGGGGGCAGAGTCTTACAGCTGAAAAGGCAGCAGTTGCAGTGCTAGCAATTTGGCCAAGCTAGCATTTAGACACTGAGCATGTGGATGGCTGAGCATGTGGATGGCTAGGACCGAATTTCTTTTTACATTTCAGTAACTGGGGTAGGGAAATTTGCCTGCTCAAAGATGGTGGTGTACTGCTAGCAGATTGGCTGCAAGTACTTGGGACACCTATTGCTATACCTTCATTCCTCTCAGTGCAGGTTTTTGAGAGGACTGGAGGTACAGTAGGGTTGGAGATCCCAGATGAGGAGCAAGGAGAAGACTGTCTTTTTTTGTGGGTCTTTCAAGTTCTGTTGCTAACGGACTGTATGGCAGGTCATCATATGTCTGGTCAAGCATGTGGTGCCCAAGTGGCTGCTGTTCTGGCCACGCTTGATCCGCTTCAGACATAGGTTGCAAACAGCAACCTGGGGACCAACATCGGAGCCTTCAAATCGCTGCGCATCCACCAGCAGCTTGTATCCGACACTGTGGTCGAATAATTCTGGAGACTCCTCCATGTATGAGGATGGAGCTACAGAAGGAGTGACTGTGGGCAAGGAGCCGGTTGAATAGGATGCTTTGGCAGCTGCGTTGGAAGGCAAACTACTCTGAGCCTAGGTGAAAGAGGAGGATGAGGATAGCTTTGTTATCCACTCCACTATCTCTTCTGCCTGTTCTGGCTCAATAACACTGCCAGCAGCAGAAATAAAGGACAATCATGCTCCACAGGTACCTGCAGACAATGCACCATGTCCACGACCACCACTGTTGACTGTAGACACAGAGGCTGCTTGTCCTCTTTTAGTGGCCTGTGAGCTTCTGCCTCTCCTTGGTGGCCTTCTGGACATGATGTATTTTTTGTTTTGCAACACCACACTACACTGAATTAGATACTGTGTACACTGCCTGAAGTGTATTAGAAACTGTACACATTGTATTAGATACTGTGTACACCACCTGCACTGTATTAGCAACTGTACAAGGGCTGCACTGTATTGTATACTGTGTACACCACCAGAAGTGTAGTAGAAACTGTACACACTGTATTAGATACTGTGTACACCACAAGAAAAGTAGTAGAAACTGTACTACGGCTGCACTGTATTCTGTACTCTGTACACCACCAGAAGTGTAGTAGCCACTGTATTAGATACTGTGTACACCGCCTGCACTGTATTAGAACCTGTACTACGAATACATTGTATTGTGTATTGTGTACTGTTTACACCACCAGAAAAGGTGTACACCAATTCGCATGTCTTGCGAAATTGGATGCAGTGAACCCAGCCTTACACTTCACATCACCAAGAGCAATATAGATATGAAACAGTAATAATCCACATTAACCTCCCGGATTTCAGTTTACTTAAAGAGGGATTGCACCTGAATTTTTTTTTTTTAAAACAGCAGCTACAAATACTGCAGCTGCTGACTTTAAATAAATGGACAGGGGTGCAAATTTGGACCATTTTGGGCTAAAAGGGCCGGGAGTGTAAATTTTAGACCATTTTTGGCACAAAAGGGCCGGGTGTGCAAATTTGGACCATTTTTGGGGCAAAAGGTGGGGGGGGGGGTAAATTTGGACCATTTTTGGGACAACGTGTCCAGGGGTTCAATTTTGGTCATTTTGAACCATTTTTGAGACAAAAGGGCCGGGGGTTCAAATTTGGACCATTTTTGGGACAAAAGGGCCAGGGGTGCAAATTTGGACCATTTTTGGGGCAAAAGGTCCGGGGTTGCAATTTTGGTAATTTTGAACCATTTTTGGGACAAAAGGGGCGGGGGTGCAAATTTGAACGATTTTGGGGCTAAAAGGGCCGGGAGTGTAAATTTTAGACCATTTTTGGCACAAAAGGGCCGGGTGTGCAAATTTGGACCATTTTTGGGGCAAAAGGTGGGGGGGGGGTAAATTTGGACCATTTTTGGGACAACGGGTCCAGGGGTTCAATTTTGGTCATTTTGAACCATTTTTGAGACAAAAGGGCCGGGGGTGCAAATTTGGACCATTTTTGGGACAAAGGGTCCGGGGGTGCAATTTTGGTCATTTCTGGGACAAAGGGGGGTGCAATTTTGGTAATTTTGAACCATTTTTGGGCTAAAAGGTCCGGGGTTCAAATTTGGACCATTTTGGGGCTAAAGGGTCCAGGGGTGAAAATTTGGACCATTTTTGTGGCAAAAGGTCCGGGGTTGCAATTTTGGTAATTTTGAACCATTTTTGGGCTAAAAGGTCCGGGGTTCAAATTTGGACCATTTTTGGGACAAAAGGGCCAGGGGTGCAAATTTGGACCATTTTTGGGGCAAAAGGGCCGGGTGTGCAAATTTGGACCATTTTTGGGACAAAAGGTCTGGGCGTGCAATTTTGGTCATTTTGAACCATTTTTGGGCAAAAGGGTCCGGGGTTCAAATTTGGACCATTTTGGGCTAAAAGGGCCGGGAGTGCAAATTTTAGACTATTTTTGGGACAAAAGGGCCGGGAGTGTTTTTTTTTCAACTCCAGTCCATTTTTTTTTTCGAATCCAGTCCGAGTTTTTTTTTCCAACTCCAGTCCAGTTTTTTTCTGACTCCAGTCTGGGTTTTTTTTAACTCCAGTCCAGTTTTTTCCAAATCCAGTCCGGGTTTTTTTTTAACTCCAGTCCAGTTTTTTTTCCAAATCCAGTCCGGGTTTTTTTTTAACTCCAGTCCAGTTTTTTTTCCGAATCCAGTCTGGGTTTTTTTTTCAACTCCAGTCCAGTTTTTTTTCCAAATCCAGTCCGGGTTTTTTTTTAACTCCAGTCCAGTTTTTTTTCCAAATCCAGTCCGGGTTTTTTTTCCAACTCCAGTCCAGTTTTTTTTCAAATCCAGTCCGGGTTTTTTTTTCAACTCCAGTCCAGTTTTTTCTAAATCCAGTCCGGGTTTTTTTTTAACTCCAGTCCAGGTTTTTTTCCGAATCCAGTCTGGGTTTTTTTTCAACTCCAGTCCAGTTTTTTTTTCCAAATCCAGTCCGGGTTTTTTTTAACTCCAGTCCAGTTTTTTTTTCCAAATCCAGTCCGGGTTTTTTTTCCAACTCCAGTCCAGTTTTTTTTCCAAATCCAGTCCGGGTTTTTTTTAACTCCAGTCCAGTTTTTTTTTCCAAATCCAGTCCGGGTTTTTTTTCCAACTCCAGTCCAGTTTTTTTTAAAATCCAGTCCGGGTTTTTTTTTCAACTCCAGTCCAGTTTTTTTCAAATCCAGTCCGGGTTTTTTTTTCAACTCCAGTCCAGTTTTTTTTCCGAATCCAGTCCGGGTTTTTTTGGGGCTAAAAGGGCCAGGGGTGTAAATTTTAAACCATTTTTGTGACAAAAAGGTCCGGGGTGCAAATTTGGACCATTTTTGGGACAAAAGGTCCAGGGGTGAAATTTTCGTCATTTTGAACCATTTTTGTGACAAAAGGGCCAGGGTGCAAATTTGGTAATTTTAAATCATATTGGGGCTAAAAGGGGGTGCAAATTTGGACCATTTTGGGCTAAAAGGGCCGGGAGTGTAAATTTTAGACCATTTTTGGCACAAAAGGTCCGGGGGTGCAAATTTGGACCATTTTTGGGACAAAAGGTCCAGTGGTCCAAATTTGGACCATTTTTGGCACAAAAGGGCCGGGTGTGCAAATTTGGACCATTTTTGGGGCAAAAGGTCCGGGGTGCAAATTTGGATCATTTTTGGGACAACGGGTCCGGGGGTGCAATTTTGGTCATTTTGAACCATTTTTGAGACAAAAGGTCTGGGGGTGCAATTTTGGTCATTTTGAACCATTTTTGGGCTAAAATGTCCAGGGTTCAAATTTGGACCATTTTGGGCTAAAAGGGCCGGGGTTGCAATTTTGGTCATTTTGAACCATTTTTGGGACGAAAGGGCCGGTGGTGCAAATTTGGACCATTTTTGGGACAAAAGGTCCGGGGCTGCAATTTTGGTCATTTTTAACCATTTTTTGGACAAAAGGTCCGGGCGTGCAAATTTGGACCATTTTTGGGACAAAAGGTCCAGTGGTCCAAATTTGGACAATTTTGGGCTAAAATGGCCGGGGGTGCAAATTTAAGACAGTTTTTTGGACAAAGGGTCCGGGGGTGCAATTTTGGTCATTTTGAACCATTTTTTGGACAAAAGGTCCGGGGCTGCAATTTTGGACCATTTTGAACAAATTTGGGGCTAAAAGGACCGGGGGTTCAAATTTGGACCATTTTTGGGACAAAAGGTCCGGGGTGCAATTTTGGTCATTTTGAACCATTTTTGGGCTAAAATGTCCAGGGTTCAAATTTGGACCATTTTGGGCTAAAAGGGCGGGGGGTGCAATTTTGGTCATTTTGAACAATTTTTGGGACAAAAGGGCCGGGGGTGCAAATTTGGACCATTTTGGGGCTAAAAGGGCCAGGGGTGCAATTTTGAACTATTATTGGGACAAAAGGTCCGGGGGTGCAATTTTAGTCATTTTGAACCATTTTTGGGCTAAAGGGTCCGGGGTTCAAATTTGGAACATTTTGGGCTAAAAGGGCCGGGAGTGCAAATTTTAGACCATTTTTGGGACAACAGGGCCGGGAGTGTTTTTTTTCAACTCCAGTCCAGTTTTTTTCTGAATCCAGTCCGGGTTTTTTTTTCAACTCCAGTCCAGTTTTTTTTCAAATCCAGTCCGGGTTTTTTTTTCAACTCCAGTCCAGTTTTTTTTCCAAATCCAGTCCGGGTTTTTTTTTCAACTCCAGTCCAGTTTTTTTCCGAATCCAGTCCGGGTTTTTTATGGGTAAAAGGGCCAGGGGTGTAAATTTTGAACCATTTTTGGGACAAAAAGTCCGGGGGTGCAATTTTGATCATTTTTAACCATTTTTGGGCTAAAGGGTCCGGGGTTCAAATTTTGACCATTTTGGGCTGAGAGGGCCAGGAGTGCAAATTTTAGACCATTTTTGGGACAAAAGGGCCGGGAGTGTTTTTTTTTCAACTCCAGTCCAGTTTTTTTTTCTGAATCCAGTCCGGGTTTTTTTTCCAACTCCAGTCCAGTTTTTTTTCCTAATCCAGTCTGGGTTTTTTGTTTTCAACTCCAGTCCAGTTTTTTTCCCGAATCCAGTCCGGGTTTTTTTTGGGCTAAAAGGGCCAGAGGTTTAAATTTTAAACCATTTTTGGGACAAAAGGTCCGGGGGTGCAATTTTGGTCATTTTGAACCATTTTTGGGCCAAAAGGTCCAGGGGTGCAAATTTGGACGATTTTTGGGACAAAAGGTCCAGTGGTCCAAATTTGGACAATTTTGGGCTAAAAGGGCCGGGGGTGCAAATTTAAGACCATTTTTTGGACAAAGGGTCCGGGGGTGCAATTTTGGTCATTTTGAACCATTTTTTGGACAAAAGGTCCGGGGCTGCAATTTTGGACCATTTTGAACAAATTTGGGGCTAAAAGGACCGGGGGTTCAAATTTGGACCATTTTTGGGACAAAAGGTCCGGGGTGCAATTTTGGTCATTTTGAACCATTTTTGGGCTAAAATGTCCAGGGTTCAAATTTGGACCATTTTGGGCTAAAAGGGCGGGGGGGGTGCAATTTTGGTCATTTTGAACAATTTTTGGGACAAAAGGGCCGGGGGTGCAAATTTGGACCATTTTTGGGACAAAAGGTCTGGGGGTGCAATTTTGGTCATTTTGAACCATTTTTGGGACAAAAGGGCCGGGGGTGCAAATTTGGACCATTTTGGGGCTAAAAGGGCCAGGGGTGCAATTTTGAACTATTATTGGGACAAAAGGTCCGGGGGTGCAATTTTAGTCATTTTGAACCATTTTTGGGCTAAAGGGTCCGGGGTTCAAACTTGGACCATTTTGGGCTAAAAGGGCCAGGAGTGCAAATTTTAGACCATTTTTGGGACAACAGGGCCGGGAGTGTTTTTTTTCAACTCCAGTCCAGTTTTTTTTTCTGAATCCAGTCCGGGTTTTTTTTTCAACTCCAGTCCAGTTTTTTTTTCCAAATCCAGTCCGGGTTTTTTTTAAACTCCCAGTCCATTTTTTTTTCAAATCCAGTCCGGGTTTTTTTTTCCAACTCCAGTCCAGTTTTTTTTCCAAATCCAGTCCGGGTTTTTTTTTCAACTCCAGTCCAGTTTAAATCGCTCGTCTCTCTGCTGCTGCCGGCGCCATTCTCAGTGAGGGAATCCTTCTGTTCCCTACTGCGCATGCGCGAGTCGTGCAGTGCAATGAGAATCGTCCGCGCTGTCTCTGGGACCCGTGTGTGTCCCAGCAGACAGCGCGGCGGGACAGGAAGAGGCAGAGACTCCCGAGGGAGTCTATGCCCGGAGGTGGGTGTAAATACCTGTCTTAGACAGGTATCTGCACCCCCCCTCCCCTCTGAAAGGTGCCAAATGTAACACCAGAGGGTTCCGAAAAGCATGAGTTCCACTTTAGGGTGGAATCATGCTTTAAGTCATACTAATGAAAGACAGATCCCAATGTGTTGCTATGAGTTACAGATAACTAACTTAATTTTTTGCCTATGTACACCTAAACTGCAAATAGATAACATTTTATTTGTTCAACAATTAAAATAGACATTTTACATTTTTTTCCATAAAATGCTGTTTTTACATTTTTTATCCTTTTTTTGATCTCTGTGATGCTGGACCATTCCATCATTTTTTTCTGCCATTTCTGGTCTTCATGCTCTCACTCCAGCATCTTCCTGATAATGCCATACATACATAATATGTGTTGCCATGGGCACTTATAGTCTCCATCTGGGGTGCAAAAAAAAACAGAGACATCAGAGAATATAAATTGGCATACAGTTGCCACCCCATAACAGCTAATTACCTTTATGGTCACTGTTTAGGCATTTTTTTTATTTATTATAGGAATTTTTTGTATTACTATAATGAAAGCTGCATATTAAATAAAAAAGAATCGAGCTTTTGAAATTATATTAACCTTTTTGTGAACTGTGGTTGATAGTTTGATGCCCAGCCTCCAAAAGCGTTGGAAAACTTGACATGCCAGCCACTAGGTTTGCAATTTAACTGATAATTGCACTGTACACAAATAAAATTTATGTCATTTTTTTCCCACAAATAGAGCTTTCTTTTGGTGATATTTCATCACCACTGCATTTTTTATTTTTTGCGCTATAAACAATAAAAGACTGACAATTTAAAAAAAAATAAAAAAATGTTTTTTACTTTCTGCTATAAAACATACTCAATAGAAACATTTAAAAAAAATTGAATTTCTTCACGAATTTAGTCCAATATATATTCTGCTACATGTTTTTGGTAAAAACAAAAAATCCCAATAAGCGTTTATTGATTGGTTTACGCAAACGTTATAGCGTCTACAAACTATGGAATTTACTTGGATTTTTTTTTTATACTAGTAATGGCCGCCATCAGCGACTTATAGCAGGACTGTGATCTTGCGATGGACAATCGGACACTTATGCCACGTACACACGGTCGGACTTTCCGACGGCAAATGTGCGATCGGAGCTTGTTGTCGGAAACTCCGACTGTGTGTAGGCTCCATTGGATAGTTTCCATTGGAATTTCCGTCGCACAAAATTTGAGATCTGGTTTTCAAATTTTCCGACAACAAAATCCGTTTGCGTAAAATTTTGATCGTGTGTAGACAATACCGACGCACAAGTGCCACGCATGCTCGGAATCAAGCAGAAGAGCAGCACTGGCTATTGAACTTAATTTTTCTCGGCTCGTCGTACGTGTTGTACGTCACTGCGTTCTTGACGGTCGGAATTTCCAAACAACTTTGTGCGACCGTGTGTATGCAAGACAAGTTTGAGCCAACATCCATCGGAAAAAAAAACATGGGATTTTGTTGTCGGAATGTCCGATCGTGTGTACGCGGCATAACTGACACTTTTGACACATTGCGGGAACCAGTGACACTTATTACAGTGATCAATGCTAAAAATCTAGCTATGCACTATCACTGTACCAATGACGCTGGCTGGGAAGGGGTTAACATCAGGGGCAGTCAAAGGGTTCAGTGTGTGCCTAGCCAGTGCTTGTGTGTACTATGTGTGCTGCTTTTACTAGGAAACAAGATAGATTTTAGTTCCTGCTTTGCAAGTGCACAAAATGTATCCCTTACCCCCTGTGACAAAGGAGCTCTGCCTTGTTTACAGTGTGTGGCGGCAGACATTGAGTGCCGATATCTGCAGATCGGCTTCTGCTGTGAATAATCACAGCAAAAGCAGCCAGCCGTAAGTACTGGATCACGTATAGTTTTATTTATATATATATATTGGAAGGCCGGGTACCGGCCTGAAGTTATGGGAGGAGCCCGGAGGGTATTTAAGCAGCCCAAAGGCCGCCGGTCTTTGTCGGTTTCCTGTGCGAGATATCTGATACGTCAGACATCCAGGACCGACTCGTTCGAGACAAGTGCTGTTGGTGCCGGTTCGTGAGCTCCGTTTCGTCTGTCCGTCTCCTTGTGTTTGTGTTGTTGCAGTCCCGCGTTCCGTGTTCGTAAGTCGTGTTGTCCCTTCGTGTCGCACTCGTGTCGCCGAGTCGCAGTTCTGCGTAGCTCACGAACCACGCACCGCTTGTCTCGAAAACACCATACAGCCGGCTCGTACGGATGCGGGCTCGAGTCTAGTCTTTGGCATGATTTCGGTCATTGGCCACGTATCGGTCTGAATCCGGTCGCATCCGGGATGCATCGATTCTGACTGGTTCGCCTAGCCGCTCGGCCTCCTTTCGATACATGCTCCAGAGATAGATTCAGTGACAAATTGCTCGGTTTGTTGAAATCTAGTCTTTGTCATGGTTTCATTTCGGTCACTATACCTCTGGGTGGGTCCGGTCGCATCCATAGATGCTCCGATCGGGGCAATCCAGACGCACGGCTGCCCGGCCTCATTTCGATACATGCGCCAAGGGCGGAATCGCATCATAGGTTGCGTTCACTCTTGATTCTTGCCCTTGTCATGGTATGTCATTTCTGTTTCACCTTACCGCGCCCGGCATAAATGCAGTCACTTCCCTGCACTAATTCGTGTCGGCGTGCCCTAGGCCGGCCTCATTTCAATACATGCGCCAGGGACGGAATCGCATTAAAAAAAAAAAAAAAAACAACAAAAAAATAAATAAATAAACTTTTGATTCTTGTCCTTGTCATGTTATGTAATTTCTTTGTCACCTTACCACGCCCCGGCGTTAATTTAGTCACTTCCCTGTACGAATTCGCGCTGGCGTGCCCTAGGCCGGCCGCATTTCAGTACAAAAAAACAAAACAAAGAGGGGTTCAGTCACTAGACAATGGCATGATGACCGAGGTCACTGTCACACGAGTGCTAGCGTTCCAACGCATGCTGTAGCACTTGGAGTCGAACCCGGTGGCAGCCAGTATGTCACAGTTCGGCCCCAGCGTACCCAGGCAGTTGGCCTCATTTCACGGTTGTCTCATTTCTGTACGTGCTCCAGAGTCCGGCTCACAGTCACCCCCATACGGTACGACCGGGCCGGGCCCTGTCACGGGATGTTCATTTCAGTTAAGGCAACATGTCATTTCAGTTATTCGTGTTGTTGTCTGTCATTTGATTCCACAGCTGTCACGTCAGTCAACTTAAGTCACTATCGCCTGTTGTTATCATCAACATTGGGTACCGTCGCTCAGGACGGCAGCAGTTTCAGGCTCTTAAATAGGTACTTTCTCTCACACTCTCTCAGGTCAGTCGGATTCAGTAGGTCCACCTGCACCAGCTTGATCAGGGTTCCAGCAGGTAAAAAAAAATAATAAATAAATAATAAATAAATAAATGCATTTTCATGGCAGGTACGTATACCATAGGTTACACGTCCGAACTCATTTCTTGTCACCTCTTTATAGGCCCAGCCTGCAGACACGTGACCAGTCAACTAAGCAACGGGTCTTGGCAGCCGCCATGTCGTCAGTCGGCAGCGATGACCTCACCACCCCGCTATCTCCGGCGTCAGCCTCCGAGGCTGGCAGTGTCCAGTCCCTTAGGGCATGGACAATTCCCAGGCTGTCCGCCGAGCTGAGGCGCAGAGGGATACCCTTCTCGTCCGTGGCCAGGAAGGCGGAGCTATTCAGGCTCCTCTTCCCACCACCGGCTGCAGCCGGTTCCAGCAGCCAGCAGGCGTCCCTGGAATCCATTTCAACCGCCGTCGCTCAGCTACACGCCCTCATATCTTCCCTGTCTTCCTCGATCATTGAGGTCCAGGGCAGGGTGACACGTCTAGAGACCAGCCCGGCCGCCACGGTTCCGGACCCTGCAGTGGTCCCAGCCATCAGTGCACCGGCCGCAGGTAGTGAGCTTGCCACAACTACCATTCATCCTTCCCACCTGGTGCCACCCAGCGTAAGGAAGGACATTTTAGAGGGCAGAGACGTTAACCTGGCCTCACTCATGATCTCGGTCCATGATTTGGCGGAGAACAAGGCCTACACCTGGGGGGACGTCTCGGTGGTTTTGAAGGCAAAGGATCCGAGGCTCAACAGAAAGCTCACGGTGCCTGAGTTCACGCTCGCTTTCGGCATGTTTAGGGACGTGCTGTGCTCAGCCTCGCCGGGCAGGCGGGAGGAACTGGACCTCTACCTCCATTTAATCGTAGACCTGGGCCACAAATACGGTGGTTCAGCGTTCTACGATTATCATCAGTCCTTCTCGGCCAAAGCCGCGGCCAGATTCTTACAGTTCCATGTGACAACGGACTGGAGTGTAGTGGACACCGAGTTGTTCTGCCGCCACTTTGCGGGTCTACGGTCCCCACTATGTGCTGTCTGTCAGTCAGCATCCCACACCGCGGTCTGGTGTGCCAACATAGTCTCTGTCCACCCGACAGCTAGCACGGCCTCTACCAGCACAAGTCAGGCTCAGCAGGCCTCGGCCCAAGGGCAGAAGGTGGACAAGTTGGGTCGTCCGGTGCAGATGGTTGGGGGAGCCGCCATTTGCATTAACTTCAACTACGGCTCCTGCAATTTCAGCCAGTGCCGGCTCTTGCACGTTTGCACCCTATGCCAGAGGGCGCACCCCAGGGTCCTGTGTGAGGTCAAGCAGAAGAAACCGTGACTAAGCCGGGTCAATGTCCTTTGGCTCGATGTTTACTTGACCTCACACCCCACTCCGTCACTCGCCAGCTACCTCATCCGAGGTTTCACCGATGGGTTTCATACCGGGCTCATCACCCTGCCCCACACCACCCACGAATGTCGGAACTTGCGCTCAGCAGCAACAGATGAGCCAGCTATCGACGTCCTTCTTCAGACGGAGTTGGATCGGGACTTTATGATAGGCACGTTCAGTCAGTCCCCCTTTAGTATCTGGAGGGTTAGCCCTATCGGGCTTGTACAGGGAAAATTTTCAAATAAAAAACGTCTGGTGTATGATCTGTCAGCGCCTCATTCTTCCGTCGTTCCCAGTCTCAACTCGCTCATTCCCTCCGAGGAGTTCTCACTGAAGTACGCTTCGGTAGATATGGATATCCAGGCCATACTCAGGGCTGGGGTGGGGGCTTGGCTCTCGAAGGCGGACATATCTGACGCCTTCAAGCTGCTACCTATACATCCCTCCCTGTGGTGCTGGCACGGCATCAAGTGAAGGGAGCGATATTATTTCGCAACCAAGTTGACCTTCGGGTCTAAGAGTAGTCCATGGTTGTTTGATAAGTTTGCGGAGACCCTGGCGTGGATCCTTCTCCACGAGGCACAGTGCCACGAGGTCATCCACTATTTGGATGACTTCCTTTTGATTGAACCACCCGGGGCTCCCCCAGGGGACCTTGGAAAGTTGAGGACGGTTTTCAACAATCTGAACGTCCCCATAGCGGAACACAAGGTTGACGGCCCGGCGCACAAGATCACGTTCTTAGGCGTCGACCTTGACACTTTAGCCATGCAGGCCAGCCTTCCCGCAGACAAGTTGGACCGTATCAGGACGGTTCTACAAGAGTTCACTCGGGTGGGGGGATGTACTCAGAAGCAACTTCAGTCTCTCCTCGAGATGTTAAATTTTGCCATGAGGATCATCCCCCAGGGCCGCTCATTTGTGTCCCGGCTGCTGGTTTTCCTGTCCTACACTCAGGACCCAGACCAGGTCATCAGGCTGGATTCAGCAGCCAGGGCAGATCTGGCCATGTGGGAAGAATTTTTCAGTAGTTGGAACGGTGTGTCCCTCTTCATCCCAGTAGTGTCCTCGCTGTCACCTCAGGTGGTGACAGATGCGGCGGCATCCACAGGATGGCCATTTGTGGTTCACAGCCCCTTGGCCTCCTCAGGCACTAGCCACACCGGGTTTCACTACCACGTTAGCCCTCTTTGAGCTGTTCCCCATCGTAGCAGCCGCGCACCTATGGGGTCACCATTGGTCTGGACAGACTGTGGCTTTTACGACAGACAATCAAGCCACAGCCGAGATCATCAGCAAGGGCAGGTCTAAATCCAGGCCCGTCATGTCCTTCCTCCGCAGACTGGTCCAGCTATCCTTACAACATCAGTTTAATGTTTACTGCTCGTTCATTCCAGGGAAGTTTAACTCAGCAGCGGACGCACTCTCCCGTTTTAACTTTATTTCTTTCTTTGAACAGATGCCAGGAGCCTGCCATCTCTCAGCCACTATCCCGGATTGGTCACAGCTGACCTTGGACTAGCCCCACATTTACAGTCAGCTACTAGCATCATCAACTCTTCGCTCGCCCGCAACACCTGGCGGGCCTACCGGACGGCCTGGAGGGCTTTTAATAAGTTCCTGCCCCAACGCCCCCGTGAATCTTCCAGCGTCAAGCAGGTTCTGGCGTTTATCGCTTATTGCCATTCTCACTTGGCACTGTCACACAGCACGATACGCCAGTACGTGGCCGGGGTGCAGCACTACTTGTCACTTCAAGACCCCGCGAGGCCTTCAGTGTTCTCCTGCCACGCAGTGAGGGCTCTACTGCGTGGAGTTCAGAAACACCAGCCGCCAGTCAGCCCTAAGCGGCTGCCTATCACTGGGGAGATCTTTAAGGGGATGTCTGACATCCTGGATAGGTCCCCTTTTGGTCTCCTCCTCAGCACCGTCCCGCAGGCTGCGATACACATGGCGTTTTATGGGTTTCTACGGCCCAGCGAGTTCACTCGCAGCCACCCAATGGGTCCAGTCTTGCATAAAAGTAACCTCTGCCGCCACCAGGATCACTATGTTCTTCACTTGGCGATGTCTAAAACTCAGCAGCGAAGTTCCGGTGCAGATATACACCTGTACAGGACCCATAACAACTGGTGCCCAGTTACTGTGTTAAACCGGTTGACGGCACTGCTATCCGACTGCCCAGGTTCCAGTCCGCTTTTACCCTTTCCAGTTAAACCCCTCAACTCGTTACAGTTTGTGGAACATGTCCGGGTCCTTCTCGGCAACCTTCAATTGGACCCCAGCCAGTACTCCGGGCATTCATTCCGGATCGGGGCGGCCACGACGGCCTCAAGACAGGGGGTTCCGGACCATGTGATCAAGAAACTAGGTCGGTGGAAGTCGGCCTGCTTCTCTCGCTACATACCTAACCCACAGTTGGAGATGGCTCAGGCCTTTGCCCTACTTACTCAGTGACATTTACCTTTAATAAATAATTATCCCCTACCTGAAAGTTTTTGCCCCCTTATTTTGGTGTACCATACGGTAGACCAAGGCACGCTTTCGGGTCTATTTCATGTTGGTGAGTTTTGTGTTGTTCCTGTGTGTCATCGTTACTCATATCGTCCGTAGGGCTCTAGACCATAAATTGGAAGGCCGGGTACCGGCCTGAAGTTATGGGAGGAGCCCGGAGGGTATTTAAGCAGCCCAAAGGCCGCCGGTCTTTGTCGGTTTCCTGTGCGAGATACCCACCCACCCTCCCCTTTTTAAAAGCCTCTTCCAAGTATTCTTACCCCAGACCGAATACTCATTTCACATTATTCCATAACTACTTATTTTATAATTCCTTATCTAGGGTATGCCCCCTTATTTTGGTGTACCATACGGTAGACCAAGGCACGCTTTCGGGTCTATTTCATGTTGGTGAGTTTTGTGTTGTTCCTGTGTGTCATCGTTACTCATATCGTCCGTAGGGCTCTAGACCATAAATATATATATATATATATATATATATATATATATATATATATATATATATATATATATACACACACACGCGTGATCTGGCGCACAGCTGCTACCTGGTAAAACTGCTATCGGTGGTCAACAAGTGATTAAAGCTTATGTAACATCTTAGGCTGGCTTCACACTGGGGCGGTGCGGGGCGGCGACGGTAAAGCAGCGCTATATTTAGCGCTGCTTTACCATCGTTTTAGCCGCGGTATGCGGCCGCTAGCGGGGTGGTTTTAACCCCCGCTGGCGGCCGCAAAAGGGTTAAAAACCTCCGCAAAGCGCCGCTGCAGCGGCGGTTTGCGGACGGTATCCCCGCGGTTTCCCATTGATTTCAATGGGAAGGAGCGGTATAGGAGCGGTGAACACACCGCTCCTTCACCGCTCCAAAGATGCTGCTAGCAGGACTTTTGTTGCGGTCCTGCTAGCGCACCGCTCCAGTGTGAAAGCCCGCCGGCTTTCACACTGGAGTGTATGGGGCCGGTTTTTTTCAGGCGGTATACAGGCGCTATTTTTAGCGCTGTACCGCCTGAAAACCGCCCCAGTGTGAAAGGGGCCTTAGTGATTTGGTGTAAATATATTTTAAATGCATCCAATGGCTTTTTTTTTATGTAATGTAATTTGTATTACTTTTCCAAGAAATTAAATAAGCAAACAGAAAATAAAATATAATAAAATTACAAAGAAGAAGCTATAACAAGCAATCTGATGGCACAAGTACCAATATCTTTTTAAAGCTTCAAAAAGTTTGGGTACCTAAATAATATCTGATTTTGGAGATATTACTAGCATGGAAGAATAACTTACTAAGGTAATGTACCATAGTATTATAAATACAATAGTAGCAAAAAAAAAAGCCTTTTTTTAAGGATTAGTAAGGGAAGCCTTGATGCCAGTTGAATTTAGGAAGTTGCAATTAGTGAAATATAATATATCCACTCTTTCCATTGGCGAAACAAGATAATGTCTTCAAAACTTTGCATACTGCGAATGTTCCTCTAAATGCTGTAATGTTCCAGAGTAAGCTCATTTTATTGTGCATGTAATGCTTTCATCTACATAAATAACAGCAAAAGGAACACATTTTTCTTTCTGATCTGAATAATTACATAACATAAATCATGTTAAATAAATAGTTCACACCCAGTAAATTGTACAAAAAAAAAAAAAAATGTCTACTTTGGAATATAATCACTCAGCGCTGGCTCCTGAAGGCATCATTATTTGAACCACAAAGTTACCAGCAACCTATTTAGTCTTTTTTGGAACTGTATGAATAGGCAGGTTGAGGCTATAAAGGCAGCTTCACAAAGCATAAAATAAAATACCCAAAGAATAGAATTTCTGAGGCAGCGAGCCGCAGGAACGGTGCCTTTGCTTTCTAAAAACTTTTCACAGCAGACCATGGAGTGCGGGGCCAGCCTCTCAGGGGATCTGTAGCACTGCGGTTTTCTAATATGCACATTTGTCTACTAGGATTCGAAGACAGAACAAAACCTAATTTTAGATCCACCAGCTGTCAGGAAATTGTGATTATTGCCAGTGTTCTATTTTTATGTACATTTATTTTACATCTGTATAATTCTTATCCTATAGATTTTCTATAAATACCCAGCACAAATGGTCTTACATTCTATTTATTAGTGACCACTTAGGGCATGAATATTATCAATGTATTACAATCAGGTGCTAGTGCTTTTAATATTCTTCATTTGGTGTTTGTGCGTTTTATTTCTATCTTATTATGATTATATGATTATTATCATCTATTTCATGGAAAGACTGTCAGAAGGGGAAAACTGAGACTGCCATTAACTGTATGTAACCACAAAATACATTTTTTGTATATTTGGCATCATGCTTCACTGTATAAATTTTTTTTGAAGAATTGTTTTTCTAAAGAATCTGTTGCAAAATGTCCTGCCTGGAGATCCTGCCTGTAACAGCAACAGCACTTCCTGTTGAAGGCTGACAACGCTAAGCCACTGCTTCACAATAAGCAGCAGTGTTGTCAGCCTGCCACATGCATTTCTCCAATTGGATGTTGGCCTGATAGACAGCCAACACTGTTGCTAATTGGGAGGCAGTGGCTTAGCGATGTCAGTGTGCAACAGTGCCAGGGAAATGGCCGCAGAAGGACTGGCAATGCTGCCCATATCCAGCATGAACAACAATAAAGAACCTCTATACCCACTGGTGCACGCATCATGAACCGACGTATGCAGATACACGACGTCGCGAACAGGCGTATGTGCACGCGCGCATTAGCGCACAAAGGGCGTGACAGATGCTGGCGCAAACTGGTCTATTTAAACCTGCTCTGCTTGCTTCCCGGTGTTTGACCTCGGCTTGGCTCAT
Source organism: Lithobates sylvaticus (assembly GCA_028564925.1). Classification (NCBI taxonomy): domain Eukaryota; kingdom Metazoa; phylum Chordata; class Amphibia; order Anura; family Ranidae; genus Lithobates; species Lithobates sylvaticus. The sequence goes on along the minus strand of CM053035.1, from coordinate 146,489,925 downwards.
CGACTCCGCTTCTCTTGTCTCCTGTGTATGACCCAAGCTTGTTCCAGTTCCTAGTGCCTGACTGATCCACCATATATGACCTTTGGCATGGCTCCTGGTTTTCTCTCTACCAAGCACCTCAGCACACCTGCTTCCAGTCTGCTACAGCCATCTCCTGGTGATCAGCTCTCCCGACTACAGCACCATCTGGCAAACCGCGCTTCTTTGGGCCCCGCCAGGGGTGTGTTGCACTTAGCCATAAGGGGAGCGCTCTTAGCACCTCGGCCCCCAAACCGGTATGTGACAACAGATTCATAAAAAAATGCTTTTCAGAAAATTCTTGACTGACGTATTGCTGATGTGGCAACTGCCATGACCTTACCTCCATTAACCATATATGACCCGTCTACCATAATAATGACACAACCACATCATTTGAATTTAAATGGCCATAGCAGCCTTTTTTATTAACAACCATAAATAACAAAATAACTTTTTTTAATTTCATTCCACATAAACAGAAACATTTCAAACCATAATGTACCCGACTGACCATTTTCTTAGGTAATGAAGTCTAATAGTAATAGAGTCATAGGTTAATGAAGGCACGTTTTCCTCTATTGTATCAGCTGTATTAATCACCACGTTCCTATCCCTGCTTCCTGCCGCAGTTATACTGGCTCAGGGACTATTATTACCAGTTTAAACACCTGATGCAGCCTGATGACTGATTGTCGTCACTGAGTAGGGAAGGTACACCCATACCGAGATGGGCCCAACCCATTACACTCTACCTACTATTTTTGGCTATGCCCGCCTTCAAAAGCCTAAGACCCCCTGCCTGCTGCTATGACAAAATGCAAAACCACAACCCCATGCAACAAACCCGAAAAACTTGAAAAACAACCCCTTACAGCACCCATTGCACCCTTGGTGAAAGACTGGTGGGGAACACCATCTGCTTCATTGAATAATTACTACAGCTACACTGACTTTGGTGGTGCAGCTTGCTTCTTGTTTTTGTGGAGAAAAAAAAAAGAGAAAGCCATCTGCAGACATAGCACCCAGGACTAGAACTTTCAGCTTTGAGCAGTACCCTTTGCATAATGAATTGAGGCTGCCATTGTCATCATCTTCTGAAAATAGTAACTGCCAGGCTGCCATGCTGAGCCCCGTTCTTCAATACTTTGAGCCACTGACCCGGAACAAGTATGCAGATATAGGGTTCAGACTTTTCTGACTTTCTTGCACACCTGTTCTGGGTCAGCTACTCAAAATTCAGCTAGCATTTTCAGAAACAGGTTATCAAAGACATTATCTACATATATTTGGTCACAGGTTTTTCTTAAAATAAGGAGTTATTTAGCGGGACATATATGGGCAAAATTATAATCCATGAATGTAACCAAAATGCTCTAGTTATACTTTTTTCTTTCTATTGAAGAGCAAATTCATAATCTGGCATTCTTACAAAGTGCGCATCTGTTTCCCTGCTCCCCCATTGCTACATCATGCTGGGTGACAGTACAACCCAAACAGGTATAAAGCTGGGAAAAGTCTCTAAAGCTGGCTATACACTAGCAAAATCCTATTTGAAATATTTCATTTTAATAACGTTCATTCAATTTGCTAATCGTTAGTGGGGTCAAATCGAAATTTGCTATCAACTGCAGTGATGAGAAAATTCAAAGGAGCAGGATAATGTGTGTGGTTTCTGTTTGGGACAGTACATTCTTTCCAGAAATCAAATGTTAAAAGCAAAAGATACTTTTATGTACTTTTGTATAACATTCGTCAAGTCATCAAACGAGCTGAGAATTTTCATACGGATATCCTTATGAATATGAAAGTACAGTATGGTTGTGTATTAACATGCAGTGTGAAAAATAGCCCATTCATTTTAAATGGGCTGCCCACACACTGCAAAGCAAAATTTAATGCAGTGTTGCCAACCACCTGTGTTTTTAAAGAAGGCCAGTAAAAACCGGGTACTTTTCTCCTGCCCGTAAATGCCAGTAACAAACAAAATGTGCCAGTAGAAAAAGGCTGGGACAGAGTCGGCTCGGAAATGCGCATGCCACCCGAGACCATCCGAGTGTGTTTGGGCCTGGTCCCTGGATGTTGCATTTCCCACCACCAGCCACTATAAAAACCCAGGAGCCAAGTGGGCGGCCAGACCAGTGAAGCAGAGCCTTGCGTGTGCACTGAGGACTGGGAACGGGACAGACCATGGATGGACGGGGGGCTCATGGGAAACAATGCAAGATCCCCGGATTCATTTGGAGGCCCAAGAGATTGTGTTTTACATTTTTTATCCGGCACCAAATCAGATTCATATATAATTACAGTGGCTTACAGTGGTCTTGATGGTCAGGTGTCCAGGAGCCCATGTCCCTGCGTGTGGCTATAATATATTCATGGCTTTGCACAGCAGCATGGTGCGTTATGCCTCAGTACAGTGACATGCAGAGCCACCCAGCGCACTGCAGAAAGATGCAGACATGCTACATTTTTCCATACTGCACCACACATCACACCAGCATTGTAGTGAGAGCAGGGAACCTAGTACACAATTGTTTTGTATGTGCCCAAGCGGTAACCTGCAATTATTGCAGACCACTGCAAACAGTGTGAATGAGCCCCAATAGACATGCACCTTTTTTAACGCATAGCACAACACACATATGACTCACATTTTGCTAAAGCACATGTATGTTGAGATACACTGTGTAGGTGCGTTGTAGTGTCAGTCAAATTGAATTTCACTGCTCCATATAGCCCTATGCATTACTTTAATGCATGGTATGAATGGGAGCTAAATTCTAGTTTTTTTTCCTGGTTGAAACCTGCTCAGCTGTTAAATAACAAAGAAAAAAGCATGGCCATTAAGTACTAAAATAGATGTCCATGCATTTTTTAATTCAAAATGTCATGTACGGCTTAGGTTCCTAAGAGTCTCTATAGGGTTCTGAAGCATAGCACATGTACTTCCAGACATCATATGATCCCTGCATTTCAGTATTGTTGTTGCCTTAGATACTGTTTTGGCAGGTCAGTCATCACCTTGGTTTTCCCAATAGGACATTTTCTTCTATTTACTATAGATTACCACATTGAAATACCTGCCAGTGAAATTCCTTTCCTGTGTGTGTTTTTTTGTAAGAGGGTTAAGTTTACTTTCAATATTCTCCAAGTCACTTAACCCATGCTTGCACTTGCAGCTTTTCTAGGATTTATGAAGTTGAATGTGTAAGCCATAGCTTCCAAGATAAACACCACCACACCTGGGCTATTCACAAATGAGGTTACTCGGATATTAAAATCCCCCTGGTTTTTGTCTATTTTGGCAGCTGTGGGTGAACGGGTCTTCACTTTCACATGTAAAATCCTGCCGGCGTATGAGCAAAGTGTGAGATACTTTCACTAAATGAGCTCACTTACAAGAGGAATGGGGATTAGTCATCGGCTCACACATGCCTGAAATTGCTCTAGACCATTTACAATAAATTGTTTCAATCTTTCCCACCTCTGAGAAAATGAGAAAAAAATACTGCAGCCATGAGTAGATAGAGATAACTCAGAGACATGTCATGTTGGTGAAAGGTGTGGAATTGTAAGGCTGAGCCCAAGGATGGCATTGAATCACTGGCATTTAAGAGGGTCTGTAAAGTATCACCCAAGTGGCCCGTACACACGATCCAAAAATCGTACGAAAAATACCAATTTCTAAGCAATCGTTCGACAATTGGATCGTTAGTACAGGGCTTTCGAGAGCCGACCACGACAGTTCCTCAGATTTTATTCAATTGGACATGCAAGAAAATTTTCCTTGTACGATACCAGATCATACAATCTTTGTTTAGTCAGTACAGTTGTCGTCTGAAAATACAAATACACTACAGATGACATCACTTCGGATTTTCTCTTTCTGTCGTATGAAAATTTTCTTGACTTTAGTAACCTATTCAATTTCTACTTGCGAATAGTAAGCGAAAAAAGTCAGACGATCAGTCGACCAATTTTCGGATCGTGTGTGCAGGGCATAAGGCTGGGTTCACACTTGTACGACAAATGCTCAGACTTTGGGAGCACATGTTGCATGACGTGTGAAAATCAATGTTTCGCTATAAAAGAGGCAGTCTTAACTGGTCCGACACACGTCGGTCCGACTTTGAAAATGCTCCCTGCACTACTTTGGTCCTACTTTGGTCCTACTTCAGCCCATTGAATATCATTTAAGTCGGATTAAAGTAGGATCCTTGTCCTAACCATCCGACTTGTGACATCTGACATGGTGATTATGGCAGCAGTAAAATGAATTTATGTCACTGTGGGATTGTTTTGATTGGTCAAAGGACAAGTCGTACTATATCAAAGTGGAAGCAAAATCTTATCTTGTTCATTCAAGTCTCATGGAAATAGGACCAATGCAGGACAGATGTAGCAGGTCAAAGTAGGATGACAGTCGTACAACAGTCGTGTTGTACCAGTGTGAACCCGGTGTTGTATCATTAGCCGTCCCCCATCACGAAGTGTCCGCTGTGTACTGCGCAGACACTCTGATTCCGAAAATTGCAGAGGATGAACGGCGCCTGCGCCGTGAGTCCACTTTCAAGCCCCACCATCCAAGTGGACCTAGAGTTAGAATATAAAAGAGCCAAGCGCAGCGAGGCCGTGCCCGAACCGTGGCGAGCGAAGCGAGCCCGCGAGGGGCCCTCTAAGTTTGACTAACCCTATGTCCGCTTGGATGGTGGGGGCTTCACCTCGACTCACGGTGCAGGCGCCGTTCATCTTCCGACAATTTCCGAAAATCATCATACTCCGTACTGCGCATGTGCTGCGCATGTGCAGTACACTTCGGACACCTAGTGACAGCCGGACACTTCGTGATAGAACACTGGCCGGGATCACACTGGTACGACAAACGCTCCGACATTCGGAGCTCATGTTGCATGATGTGTGAAAATTTTTTCCCTATGAGAGCTGTGTTAACTGGTCCGAAACAAGTCGGTCCGACTTTGAATATGCTCCCTGTACTACTTCGGTCCGACTTTGGTCCTACTTCAGCCCATTGAATATTACTGAAGTCGGATCAAAGTCGGATCGCCGTCCTAACTGATCCGACTTTGGCATGCAACTTGTGCTCTGATGATCTTGAAGGGGAACTCAACGACAAATAAAAAAAAAAAAAAAAGGCCATGGGTTCCCCCTCCAATAGCATACCAGGCCCTTCTGTCTGGTGTCGATTTTAAGGGGAACCCCAATGCCAAAAAACAGCATGGGGCCCCCCAAAATCCATACCAGACCCTTATCCGAGCACACTGCCCCGCAGATCAGGAAAGGGGATGGGGACGAGCGAGTGCACCCCCCCCCCCCTAGGAATTGTAGGTACAAAAGTACAACAGTCAACTGGTCGCAAGTTAAAACAAGTATTTCATAACAGGAAGAGATATAAAAGTAGTACTGGTCCCTGAGTTCTATTTAGGGAGCTAAATTTGAAGTCCATCCAAACATGAGCTAGCAGACCCAGAGAGTCCACTAGCAACATTAGGACTCCAAGGAATTGGCGATATATGGCAAAGAGCCTTAAACAACCATTTTTTGATTGGGGAGATTCTCCAAATATGCAGAGCACAAGGGAAAATATATGATAGAGAGGAGAAAAGAAAGGCAGTAGAGGCAAGCACCCTCATTGATCCTTGTAGAGATGTTTCAGCATGTAGCACCCATCAAGTATTGGATGCAAGGATCCCACATTTTTTCAAACGTAGGCATCTTATTATGTAATAGTGCCAAAAGACGTTCATTGATCATGATCCAAGATATCTTGGCCTTTTAATAATGAAAGCTGGACCATGGGAGATTTCCACGATCTAGTTACAATGATTCTCGCAGCTATACAAACCAATGTTATCAATCTTCTTGTGGGCTTTGGGGCCATGGATCTCTTTTCAAAGGAGCGGCAAGCTCTGCTGCTAGTGCCTTACTCTAGGCACACACCTTGGCTGACAAAACTGCAAGGGTTAAAAGTTTGTTTAGGTCTAGGAGACTAGGAAAAGCACTCTCTTACCCGATTGTAAGGGACCCATATTGGGCAGTGGTTCGTACCATGCTAGTCCAGATCCCGAGCCGCTTCTTCATCAATGGGATGGTAGCCTACCTGTCATTTTAGAGGCTCTCCGCCATGATGTATCGCCCGAATCCTGCCCAGGGGCCGATTACCCAGAATAAAGGAATGTCCAGTCCAGTTGCATTTTAATGCTTTACTGCACAACTCAGGCACATTCACCAATACATTCTAACAGATGTCTCCAGTGCAGAACACTATACCTCCATTACATGACTTTCTGCCATTAGCCTCTTACACAACACTCTATACAGCCATATTGTACGTTTTCAGCCATCTTCCCAGATGTTACAGTCTCTTACAAACTTTGTTCTCACTTGGGTGTTGTCTCCATACACATGGGGTGCTCTTCTCAGGCCCTGAGGCCATCCCTAACCAATCTACAGGACCTACAGGGGTGGCAAGGTATCTCTATCTGTCCCCAATATCTCCTTATTAACCACTCAGACCGTTCAGTCCTGCAGAAGGTTCTCTCTCCCCCAGCACAACACTATATCCTGCAGATCAGAGATGTCATGCTCCCATATCCCAACTCCACTGGGTCTCACCCACAGTTGGCATATAAAGGGACACTAACTTCCGCCCTCTACATCATCACAGGAGGGGCTACAAATAAAGGGGAACTAACACCTGCCAACACACTCCCTCCAGGTTGCTTGACAGGTCATTGCAGCCTCTTCGCCCCTACGCCCTAGCTGTTGGATGCCCTCTGACATCAAGTTCACATAACTCCCAACTTTCTGTGATAAGAAAGAGGGACACCGTATGAAGGCCAAGGACACATCCTTGTTACATGCTTCATGAAGAATTAATACCCAAAAAATTGGGTACACCCTCAAGTGATTTTCTCCTCTTTTTTTTCTCCTCCTTACTTTTTTTTATACTGGGTTTTCAAACTATAAATGAAATAATTTATTGGTTGAATGTATGGTTTACTGTAGTAGAACACTTCTGGAAGCTAAATAGTCCATTTCTTTATACATGTATAAACATCAGACAAAAAAGAGGGACCAATCAGGGGGAAAAAGAGGCCGGGGAACTTGGTTCAGTCCCTCTTAATCAGGGACATTTGGGGCTTTGAGTACAATGCAGGACCCATTGCAAATAAACAGTCCATTGCCGTAGCATAGGGGAGCGCAGGGATCAGGTAAGTAAAATGCCTGCTGCCATCTACAGTAACTTACAAGTACTGCAGATAATCAGGCTTACTGTGTTTGTTATGAGTCTCAATAAAGTTGTTGATGTTACACTAATCTGAGCTTCATGAAATATGGTGTCAAAAGCTGGGAAGATCTTTAATGGATCTTATCCTCTAAAGTGCCTAAAAGTGTCATTATGGGGTTGAATTATTAAAGGCAAATAGACTGTGCACTTTGCAAGAACAGTTGCTCCAGAGCTTAGTAAATGATCAGAAGCTCTGCTGACTTCAATCATCCAATCATATGTAAGCAAAAAAGCTGTTTTTTTTATTTTTTTCCTCGCACGTGATTGGGTATTCTTTGAAAAGTGAAGCTTTACCTAATTTACAAAGCTCTGGAGCAACTGCCCTTGCAGAGTTCAACTGCACTTTGCCAAGTGCACAGACTATTTCCTTTAGTAAATCAACCCCAAAAAGTCTTCTTACATACTGTCTCCGCATCTAAGCAGACATAAGGAGGGAATGGCTACAAATAAACTACCAGCTCCAAATGCTTTGGACTGTCCGGGAGACCCAGGCCTCCTCTTTTGATCACAATGGGAGGATTATGAGGTGGCCACAGAACTTAACAAAAAATGCCCCAAAGTAAGGATGATTTCCTTGCACTTAAAGATGGGAAGAAACTGTATTGTGTATTTATAAGAATCCTACACTATCAGAAAATGAGTAAGATGTGCAAAAAAACTCGAAATGTCTTTTAGAGCCATTTGTGCCTGCCTGAAACATAACTATGACAGACACGTATTTATTACTATAGATCAAGGTCAGTCAGACTATAGACCAGTATGTCACAAAGCCAAGGCAGCTAGCTGTAACATGGGAATCCGAAGCATTGCATGATGAATTCATTAGTGGCAGAATAATGCTTGGATCGAGGAATAGCAATGCAAGAAAAAGAATGTGGATGGTGCCCGAGCTGAACTTACAAAAAACAATAGACACATGCAGAAGCCATGAACTCACAAAGCTCCAAATAATAATGCAAGACAGCAAAGCAGAGATGGAGACTGTACATTATACTGTAAGAACACAGCCCAGAATGGATCACAAGCCAAGTATGAGAGCACAAGTCAACAAAGGTGTACGAATCAGATACATTTTGTGGAAGCAGTCACACCAAGAACAGAGAGCACTGTCCAGCTCATGGGAAGAATGTAGTAAATAGAAAGAAATGAAATCATTTTGCTAGAGTCTGTAGGCAGACAACAGGAGAAATAAACACAAATGGCTATAGAGGGAGAAAACAAGCTGTGAGGAATCAGTGCTCATTCTTAGGGTTCATGTACACTTCTGCTCCTAAACTGAAGTTTTTTGGGGCTTATGGCGTTTTTTGTCGAAGCACTGGCACGCCGCTCAATAAAATGAAAGTGTAATATAGGGGTACACCTTTTTTTGGTAGCTGCTGGGATTTTTTTTGAGATACTTACCAGTTTAATTAGACGCAGTTAACTATTTTATAATCCCCTCAATAAAAGCCTATGGGGTTGAGTTACTAAAGGCAAATCCACTGTGCACTACAAGTGCCATGCAAATGCACATGGAAGTGCAGTCGCTGTAGTTTTGAGTGGAAGATGTGAAATGAGGGGAAGCTTTGATGATTTCTATCATCCAATCATGTGTAGCACAGCCCCCTAAGGGACTGCTTGTATTTACCTGCTCATGCCATGATCTGATAAACATTCCAACCCACCTGACACTCTGTGTTCAGACATCTTTGCACCACCTTAAAGCAATAAGTCAGACAACTCTGTGCGTTTATGTTCTGATAATATTTACTAGAACAGTTCAAATAAGATATTGTCTCAAAGAGGAGGTAATAGATCTGTTTAGTTTTAGGCAACAGCGCTAACTCAGCAAAGGAATTCCTCCAAATAACACATGCAAAATTATGTGCAGGTAAAACAGTCTATTTTATACATATGTACAGTGGAGTACTGCTTGCACCTGATAGGATAAACAAAGTTAAATGGTTATACTGACAAATTTCTAAGGGGGAAACCTCGGCCAGCCTACAGTGGTGTGAAAAAGTGTTTGCCCCCTTCCTCATTTCCTGTTCCTTTGCATGTTTGTCACACTTAAGTGTTTCGGAACATCAAACCAATTTAAACAATAGTCAAGGACAACACAAGTAAACACAAAATGCAATTTGTAAATGAAGGTGTTTATTATTAAAGGTGAAAAAAAATCCAAACCATCATGGCCCTGTGTGAAAAAGTGATTGCCCCCTAAACCTAATAACTGGTTGGGCCACCCTTAGCAGCAACAACTGCAACCAAGCGTTTGCGATAACGTGCAATGAGGCTTTTACAGCGTCCTGGAGGAATTTTGGCCCACTCATCTTTGCAGAATTGTCCTAATTCAGTTACATTAGAGGGTTTTCGAGCAAGAACGGCCTTTTTAAGGTCATACCACAACATCTCAATAGGATTCAGGTCTGGACTTTGGCTAGGCCACTCCAAAGTCTTCATTTTGTTTTTCTTCAGCCATTCGGTGGTGGACTTGCTGGTGTGTTTAGGATCATTGTCCTGCTGCAGAACCAAAGTTCGTTTCAGCTTGAGTACACGAACAGATGGTCGGACATTCTCCTTCAGGATCTCTTGGTAGACAGCAGAATTCATAGTTCCTTTTATCACGGCAAGTCTTCCAGGTCCTGAAGCAGCAAAACAGCCCCAGACCATCACACTACCACCACCATATTTTACTGTTGGTATAATGTTCTTTTTCTGAAATGCAGTGTTCCTTCTACGCCAGATATACTTGGACACACAGCTTCCAAAGAGTTCCACTTTTGTCTCATCGGTCCACAGAATGTTGTCCCAAAAGTCTTGGGGATCATCAAGATGTGTTGTGGAGAAATTGAGACGAGCTTTGATGTTCTTTTTGCTCAGCAGTGGTTTTCTCCTTGGAACTCTGCCATGCAGGCCATTTTTGCCCAGTCTTTTCCTGATGGTGGAGGCATGAACGCTGACCTTAACTGAGGCAAGTGAGGCCTGCAGTTCCTTGGACGTTGTTGTGGGGTCTTTTGTGACCTCTTGGATGAGTCGTCGCTGCGCTCTTGGGGTAATTTTGGGCGGCCGGCCACTCCTGGGAAGGTTCACCACTGTTCCATGTCTTCGCCATTTGTGGATAATGGCTCTCACTGTGGTTCGCTGGATTCCCAAAGCTTTGGAAATGGCTTTATAACCCTTTCCAGACTGATAGATCTCAATTACTTTCTTTCTCAATTGTTCCTGAATTTCTTTGGGTCTTGGCATGATGTGTAGCTTTTAAGGATCTTCTGGTGGACCTTACTGTGTCAAGCAGCTCCTATTTAAGTGATGCCTTGATTGTGAACAGTTGTGGCAATAATCAGGCCTGGGTGTGGCTAGAGAAATTGAACTCAGGTGTGGACAACCACAGTTATAGTATGTTTTAACAAGGGGGGCAATCACTTTTTCACACAGGGCCATGATGGTTTGGATTTTTTTCACCTTTAATAATAACACACCTTCATTTACAAATTGCATTTTGTGTTTACTTGTGTTGTCCTTGACTATTGTTTAAATTGGTTTGATGTTCCGAAACACTTAAGTGTGACAAACATGCAAAGGAACAGGAAATGAGGAAGGGGGCAAACACTTTTTCACACCACTGTATATACCTTTAACCCTAATGAGAGGTCAGACCTAATGGCAATGGTATAAGGACCCTTGAAGCAATAATGACAGGAATGTCCCTGTTGCAGATCTGATGGTCTTCACCGGCAGTAGGAGCTCATTAATTGTATCCAATAAGGTGCAATTGCAAGCAGTAAGGTTTCTTGAAATGGTAGAAGCTAAAGCTGTCTATGCACAGTGTTCAAGATAGGTTCAGTAAAGTATTCCCAAGGTAAAGATGTCTGTGCAAAGTGTCTCAGTGAAACCATGAGAAAAGGATTTGTAAAGGTGGGCGGTTGCCCTCTCACTAATGACCAGGCCGATTTAGTGCCCTCCGGACAGCAGCTCCTGTAGCGACACACGTGTAGCGGATCCACCCTATGGATCTCCCGATGCAAAGCTCGGAACACAGGTTGGAAAACAACCGCAGTGGTGTTGGATGGATGTCTGACGAACAGCAAGCAGTGCTAGACCCCTCTCATCTGGGTTGGAATGTGCTACACCGCGTGGTAGGCCGCAACCTCTCTCTCCATGCACGGAGAGGTCCGTCTCGCGTCAGGCCCAAGAGAAAGAGCGCTCAGGGTGGAGCTGTGGTTTCTTTTATAGTGCCTCCCAGCAATCTGGGATATGTAGTCCAAGTACAGAGTTATGTTAAGCAATTATCAGTCTTAGGAACTTCTCATCTCACAATCCCTTTAGCTTGGCTCACAAACATGATGTCAGTTGATAATACTGGGCACTAGATGGACATGCGATGCATAGAAATCCCAGAGAATCACTGTACTTTATAATTGTAGTCCATATTGCTACACATGTACATGCAAAAATGCTGTTTTTATTTTCATCCAGCCTTGCTGCTGGCAACTGCTGTGGACGGTGCAGCAAGTGGTACATTTAGGGTCATATGCAAAGTAGTCTGAGTTCCGGGCATTCATCCCTGGGCACATACTAAATAAAAAATATTGCCTAGTGCACTGTCCAGCCTTTCGTGGAGTTTTATAGGCTGCTGGCAACAGGACTGGATGATGTGCCTATATCTTCCACCTGCACACAAACGCCAGAGCCTCATGCACCAGGGCTAAATGTACAGTGTGCACGAGGCCTTATACATCATAAGGATCAGTTAGTATCACAGGATTACAGTGGTTTGTATTACTAGAGCTCAGCACTGGCAGACAAACTGGCAAACAAATATTCTGCAAGCTAGGTTGTGGGACTACTTGCCTACTTATGACATACAGAGACTATTATTGCAAAATGATTATAAAATCTACAGTACAGAAGAGTAATGTTAAACTAAAATGGTACAATGACACCTATGGGACAGTGTAATTTGAATTGAATATATAGAAGAATAAAATATATGTTGTAGACATTTATTTCAAATTGTCAAAGATACCCACAAGACACATCTTTCAGCAGATACTTGTGAGTAGGGATGGGCCCGGTGCTCGATGCGAACCCACGTTCGCATCGAGCACCGGGCGTTCGCTCGCTCGGCGAGCCCAGAACTATTTTGGCCGCTCGCATCACGTTCGTGTGATGCGAGCGGCCCCGCAATGCATTGCGGCCGGCGCGGCCGACGCAGTGCATTGCTGGCTGATGATTGGCCAAGCATGCACTGTGACCCCGCATGCTTGGCCAATCACAGCCCCGGAAACTCGAAGAGCCATAATTGGCTACAGGCAGGACGCCTGTAGCCAATTACAGCTCAGGGGCTGTAGTACACGCCCCCCCCTATAAAACGCCGCCACGCCGTCTGCGCCGGTCACATGCTGTTCCGGCGCAGATTGAGCAGGCTGATTCTGTGACACTCTGCTGCATTTAGATAGTTAGAGAGATTCACTTACAGAGATTGAGTTAGATAGATTCAGTTACAAAGATTGATTGAGAAAGAGGGGCTTGTAGTGTGCTCGTGGCAGGCAGGCAGAGCTACTATATTTTGTTACCAGAAGCACCTATAGGACTTGTAGTGTGTTCGTGGCAGGCAGGCAGAGCTCCTATATTTTGTTACCAGAAGCACCTATAGGACTTGTAGTGTGTTCGTGGCAGGCAGGCAGAGCTCCTATATTTTGTTACCAGAAGCACCTATAGGACTTGTAGTGTGTTCGTGGCAGGCAGGCAGAGCTCCTATATTTTGTTACCAGAAGCACCTATAGGACTTGTAGTGTGTTCGTGGCAGGCAGGCAGAGCTCCTATATTTTGTTACCAGAAGCACCTATAGGACTTGTAGTGTGTTCGTGGCAGGCAGGCAGAGCTCCTATATTTTGCTCCCAGAGGCACCTATAGGACTTGAAGTGTGTTAGTCCCATCACACACACAGAGCTATATTTTCTTCCCAGAAGCACCTATAGGACTTGAAGTGTGTTAGTCCCATCACACACACAGAGCTATATTTTGTTCCCAGAGGCACCTATAGGACTTGAAGTGTGTTAGTCCCATTACACACACAGAGCTATATTTTCTTCCCAGAAGCACCTATAGGACTTGAAGTGTGTTAGTCCCATTACACACACAGAGCTATATTTTCTTCCCAGAAGCACCTATAGGACTTGAAGTGTGTTAGTCCCATTACACACACAGAGCTATATTTTCTTCCCAGAAGCACCTATAGGACTTGAAGTGTGTTAGTCCCATCACACACACAGAGCTATATTTTGTTCCCAGAAGCACCTATAGGACTTGAAGTGTGTTAGTCCCATCACACACACAGAGCTATATTTTGTTCCCAGAAGCACCTATAGGACTTGAAGTGTGTTAGTCCCATCACACACACAGAGCTATATTTTGTTCCCAGAAGCACCTATAGGACTTGAAGTGTGTTAGTCCCATTACACACACAGAGCTATATTTTGTTCCCAGAAGCACCTATAGGACTTGAAGTGTGTTAGTCCATTACACACACAGAGCTATATTTTCTTCCCAGAAGCACCTATAGGACTTGAAGTGTGTTAGTCCCATTACACACACAGAGCTATATTTTGTTCCCAGAAGCACCTTTAGGACTTGAAGTGTGTTAGTCCCATTACACACACAGAGCTATATTTTCTTCCCAGAAGCACCTATAGGACTTGAAGTGTGTTAGTCCCATTACACACACAGAGCTATATTTTGTTCCCAGAAGCACCTATAGGACTTGAAGTGTGTTAGTCCCATTACACACACAGAGCTATATTTTCTTCCCAGAAGCACCTATAGGACTTGAAGTGTGTTAGTCCCATTACACACACAGAGCTATATTTTGTTCCCAGAAGCACCTATAGGACTTGAAGTGTGTTAGTCCCATTACACACACAGAGCTATATTTTCTTCCCAGAAGCACCTATAGGACTTGAAGTGTGTTAGTCCCATTACACACACAGAGCTATATTTTCTTCCCAGAAGCACCTATAGGACTTGAAGTGTGTTAGTCCCATTACACACACAGAGCTATATTTTGTTCCCAGAAGCACCTATAGGACTTGAAGTGTGTTAGTCCCATTACACACACAGAGCTATATTTTGTTCCCAGAAGCACCTATAGGACTTGAAGTGTGTTAGTCCCATTACACACACAGAGCTATATTTTCTTCCCAGAAGCACCTATAGGACTTGAAGTGTGTTAGTCCCATTACACACACAGAGCTATATTTTGTTCCCAGAAGCACCTATAGGACTTGAAGTGTGTTAGTCCCATTACACACACAGAGCTATATTTTCTTCCCAGAAGCACCTATAGGACTTGAAGTGTGTTAGTCCCATTACACACACAGAGCTATATTTTGTTCCCAGAAGCACCTATAGGACTTGAAGTGTGTTAGTCCCATTACACACACAGAGCTATATTTTCTTCCCAGAAGCACCTATAGGACTTGAAGTGTGTTAGTCCCATTACACACACAGAGCTATATTTTCTTCCCAGAAGCACCTATAGGACTTGAAGTGTGTTAGTCCCATTACACACACAGAGCTATATTTTGTTCCCAGAAGCACCTATAGGACTTGAAGTGTGTTAGTCCCATCACACACACAGAGCTATATTTTGTTCCCAGAAGCACCTATAGGACTTGAAGTGTGTTAGTCCCATCACACACACAGAGCCATATTTTCTTCCCAGAAGCACCTATAGGACTTGAAGTGTGTTAGTCCCATTACACACACAGAGCTATATTTTCTTCCCAGAAGCACCTATAGGACTTGAAGTGTGTTAGTCCCATCACACACACAGAGCTATATTTTGTTCCCAGAGGCACCTATAGGACTTGAAGTGTGTTAGTCCCATTACACACACAGAGCTATATTTTCTTCCCAGAAGCACCTATAGGACTTGAAGTGTGTTAGTCCCATCACACACACAGAGCTATATTTTCTTCCCAGAAGCACCTATAGGACTTGAAGTGTGTTAGTCCCATCACACACACAGAGCTATATTTTCTTCCCAGAAGCACCTATAGGACTTGAAGTGTGTTAGTCCCATCACACAGAGCTCCTCTATTTTCTTTGCAGAAGCACCCATAGGACTTCTAGTGTGTTAGTGGCATCACACAGAGCTCCTATATATTCTTCTCAGCAGCACCCACAGGACTTCTAGTGTGTTAGTGGCATCACACAGAGCTCCTCTATTTTCTTTGCATAAGCACCCACAGGACTTCTAGTGTGTTAGTGGCATCACACAGAGCTCCTCTATTTTCTTTGCAGAAGCACCCACAGGACTTCTAGTGTGTTAGTGGCATCACACAGAGCTCCTCTATTTTCTTTGCATAAGCACCCACAGGACTTCTAGTGTGTTAGTGGCATCACACAGAGCTCCTCTATTTTCTTTGCAGAAGCACCCACAGGACTTCTAGTGTGTTAGTGGCATCACACAGAGCTCCTCTATTTTCTTTGCATAAGCACCCACAGGACTTCTAGTGTGTTAGTGGCATCACACAGAGCTCCTCTATTTTCTTTGCATAAGCACCCACAGGACTTCTAGTGTGTTAGTGGCATCACACAGAGCTCCTCTATTTTCTTTGCATAAGCACCCACAGGACTTCTAGTGTGTTAGTGGCATCACACAGAGCTCCTCTATTTTCTTTGCAGAAGCACCCACAGGACTTCTAGTGTGTTAGTGGCATCACACAGAGCTCCTCTATTTTCTTTGCATAAGCACCCACAGGACTTCTAGTGTGTTAGTGGCATCACACAGAGCTCCTCTATTTTCTTTGCATAAGCACCCACAGGACTTCTAGTGTGTTAGTGGCATCACACAGAGCTCCTCTATTTTTCTTTGCATAAGCACCCACAGGACTTCTAGTGTGTTAGTGGCATCACACAGAGCTCCTCTATTTTCTTTGCATAAGCACCCACAGGACTTCTAGTGTGTTAGTGGCATCACACAGAGCTCCTCTATTTTCTTTGCATAAGCACCCACAGGACTTCTAGTGTGTTAGTGGCATCACACAGAGCTCCTCTATTTTCTTTGCATAAGCACCCACAGGACTTCTAGTGTGTTAGTGGCATCACACAGAGCTCCTCTATTTTCTTTGCAGAAGCACCCATAGGACTTCTAGTGTGTTAGTGGCATCACACAGAGCTCCTATATATTCTTCTCAGCAGCACCCACAGGACTTCTAGTGTGTTAGTGGCATCACACAGAGCTCCTCTATTTTCTTTGCATAAGCACCCACAGGACTTCTAGTGTGTTAGTGGCATCACACAGAGCTCCTCTATTTTCTTTGCAGAAGCACCCACAGGACTTCTAGTGTGTTAGTGGCATCACACAGAGCTCCTATATATTCTTCTCAGCAGCACCCACAGGACTTCTAGTGTGTTAGTGGCATCACACAGAGCTCCTCTATTTTCTTTGCATAAGCACCCACAGGACTTCTAGTGTGTTAGTGGCATCACACAGAGCTCCTCTATTTTCTTTGCAGAAGCACCCACAGGACTTCTAGTGTGTTAGTGGCATCACACAGAGCTCCTCTATTTTCTTTGCATAAGCACCCACAGGACTTCTAGTGTGTTAGTGGCATCACACAGAGCTCCTCTATTTTCTTTGCAGAAGCACCCATAGGACTTCTAGTGTGTTAGTGGCATCACACAGAGCTCCTATATATTCTTCTCAGCAGCACCCACAGGACTTCTAGTGTGTTAGTGGCATCACACAGAGCTCCTCTATTTTCTTTGCTGAAGCACCCACAGGACTTCTAGTGTGTTAGTGGCATCACACAGAGCTCCTCTATTTTCTTTGCATAAGCACCCACAGGACTTCTAGTGTGTTAGTGGCATCACACAGAGCTCCTCTATTTTCTTTGCAGAAGCACCCATAGGACTTCTAGTGTGTTAGTGGCATCACACAGAGCTCCTATATTTTTCTTCTCAGCAGCACCCACAGGACTACCGACTACAATGGCTGGAAGACCGCCAAGGGGAGGCAGAGCGTGCAGAGCCAAGAACACAGGGCAGGCAGGCTCTGTTTCTAGTGGACGTGGCCGTGGACGTGGACGTGGTCGTGCATCGTCATCAGCACGTGGCCATGGGACACGCGCGTCTTTGTTTTCGGCAGCTGGACATGTGGAGCCGCATCATGCTGAAGGCTTGGTAGAATGGATGACCAAGCCCTCCTCATCCTCCTCATCCTCTCTCACCCAGGCTCAGGGTACTGACAGAGCATCATCAGCCACCCCTTCCCTAGACCCACCATGTCCTCCTGAGGAGTCCCCCGAACTCTTTGAGCACAGTGTTGGGTACATGCTCCAGGAGGATGCCCAACGATTCGAAGGCTCGGATGACGATACCCAGCTTGAGGAATCTGGCAGTACAGTTCCACCAGCTGCAGCTTACTGCCAGGTTTGCTCTAGTGGTGAAGAGGGAGGGGATGATGAGGTCACTGACTCCACGTGGGTGCCTCAAGGGAGAGAGGATGAGGAGGAGGACGAGGAGGAGGAGGATGCGGCGTCACATGTCCAACGAGGCAGGATGCCCCCTGGAGGCCAGGTAGAGGCCAGCACAGCAACTGTACAACACCGCAGAGCTCCGCCTGTGCAGGGCGCTGCCTCTGCACGTTATCAGAAAAGTTCTTTGGTGTGGGCCTTTTTTGAGACGAGTGCAGCAGATCGCACCACTGCTATTTGCAATATTTGTCTCAAGCGTATCTCGCGTGGCCAAAACATCAGCCGCTTGGGCACGACAAGCATGACCAGACATATGGCGACCTGCCATGCAGCTCGTTGGCAGGCACACATAAAAGACCCACACCAAAGAACTAAGCGGACCTCTCCTTGCTCCTCCTCAGCTGGGATCTCCATCCCCACTACACCTTCAGTCCTCTCTGAAAGCTGCTCTGAGAGGACTGAAGGTGTAGAATTCGGTGTGTCACAACCAAGTACTTGCAGTACACCGACGTCCGAATGCAGCAGGCAAATTTCCCTGCCCCAGCTGCTGGACCGTAGAAAGAAGTACACTCCCAGCCATCCACATGCCCAGCGGTTGAATGCTAGCCTTGCTAAATTGCTAGCACTTCAACTGCTGCCTTTTCAGTTGGTAGACTCGGCCCCCTTCCGTGAGTTTGTTCAATGTGCGGTTCCTCAGTGGCAGGTTCCCAAACGCCACTTTTTCTCGCGGAAGGCGATTCCGTCTCTCTACCGGCATGTGGAGGGCAATGTCCATGCCTCGCTGGACAGGGCGGTCAGCGGTAAGGTGCATATTACCGCTGACTCATGGTCCAGCAGGCATGGACAGGGACGGTACCTTTCTTTCACGGCCCATTGGGTCACTCTATTGGCAGCTGGGAGGGATGCAGGACAAGGTGCAGTAGTGTTGGAGGTTGTTCCGCCACCACGCCTCCAAAAAGCGACTACTGCTACTGGTTGTGACACACCTCTCTCCTCCACCCCCTCCTCTTCTTCTTCCTCCAGTGCTCTGTCCTTGGAACCAGCGGTGCTCCGTAGGCGTACAAGGGGCTACGCAAGTACGCAGGCAAAAAGATGCCTTGCCGTGCTTGCGCTGGTGTGTTTGGGGGACAGGAGCCACACTGGGCCAGAGGTTCTGGCAGCTCTGCAGGGGCAGGCCGAGAGGTGGTTGACGCCACGTCAGCTTAAGCCAGGAATGGTCGTTTCTGACAATGGCACCAACCTCCTCTCCGCCCTGCGACAGGGGCAGCTCACCCATGTGCCCTGCATGGCTCACGTCCTCAACCTGGTGGTGCAGCGGTTCTTGGGCAGGTTCCCAGGCTTACAGGATGTCCTGAGGCAGGCCAGGAAAGTCTGTGTGCATTTCCGCCGATCTTATAATGCCAGTGCTCGGCTGACTGAGCTGCAAAAGGAGCTGAACCTGCCCAAGAACCGCCTAATATCTGACATGCCCACCAGGTGGAACTCAACGTTGGCCATGCTGCAGCGACTGCACACGCAGCAGAGGGCCATCAATGAGTACCTTTGCGACTACGGCACCAGGACAGGGTCAGGGGAGCTTGGTTTTTTTTCCCCACGTCAGTGGAGCATGATCAGGGATGCATGCACTGTCCTCTCACCATTTGAGGAGGCCACGAGGATGGTGAGCAGTGACAGTGCATGCATCAGTGACACTGTCCCTCTTGTCCACCTGTTGGAGCATACGCTGCGTGGGATAATGGACAGGGCACTTGAGGCAGAACAGAGGCAGGAAGAGGAGGACTTCCTTGCCTCTCAAGGCCCCCTTTATCCGGACAGTGTTCCTTCTGTCCCACCCATCACACAGGAAGAGGATGAGGAGGAGGAGGAGGAGGAGGAGGAGGAGGATTGTGTGAGCATGGAGGTGGAGCCTGGCACTCAGCATCAGCAGCAGCAGTCTTTTAGGGATGATGTACAGTCCCAACAAGCCAGTGGACTTGTACGTGGCTGGGAGGAGGTGGCTGGCGATCATGTCATCCTCAGTGACCCAGAAGACTCCGGACCGAATGCCTCAGCTAACCTACGCTGCATGGCCTTCCTGATCCTGCAAAGCCTGCGGAAGGATCCTCGTGTTCTTCGGATCAAGGAGAGGGACCATTACTGGCTGGCCACTCTCCTTGATCCGCGGTACAAGGGTAAGGTTGCGGACCTTATCTTGCCGTCGCAGAGGGAGCAGAGGATGAGACATCTCAGGGAGGCCTTGCAGAAAGGTCTGTGCAACGCGTTCCCAGAAACTGGGAGGCTACAAACTCCTGGTCCTGGGCGACGAGTTGCTGAGGCTTCGGTCAGTGGCAGAAGGAGCGGTGGGGAAGGTGGACGTCTGACCGATGCGTTCAGACAATTTTTTAGTCCGCAGCCCCAAGGTATAATCGGTTCCAGCAACCATCGCCAGCGTCTGATATACATGGTGCAGGAATACCTTGGGGCAAGGTCAGACTTGGACACCTTTCCCACCGAAAATCCTCTGGCTTACTGGGTCCTGAGGATGGATCACTGGCCAGAGCTTGCACAGTATGCAATTGAGCTACTGGCCTGTCCTGCCTCCAGCGTTCTTTCCGAACGCACATTCAGTGCTGCTGGAGGATTTGTGACTGATCATAGGGTGCGCCTGTCCACCGCCTCGGTTGATCGACTGACATTCATCAAAATGAATCAGTCTTGGATCACCACCAGCTACCAGGCACCTGAGGCGGATATAACCGAATAATTTTTAATGTCACATCCCTTCAAGACTGCCTATGCTGATGCTGAGTGACTGTCCTCTTATGTTCACTGACTATCCTCTTCCTCCTCCTCAATGATCCATGCCACCACACCAGTGCCTAAGGCACAATTTTTCAGCCCCTGTTTAACAGGGCGTGTACTTACAATTTTTTAAAAAAATGCTTCGCAACACGTGTGACTGCTGTGCTCCAAGTACAGTCTCTGTGAGGGCCGTGTTGCAGTGTTGTGGCACCAGCACCAGTGCCTAAGGCACAATTTTTCAGCCCCTGTTTAACAGGGGCGTGTACTTACAATTTTTAAAAAAAAATGCTTCGCAACACGTGTGACTGCTGTGCTCCAAGTACAGTCTCTGTGAGGGCCGTGTTGCAGTGTTGTGGCACCAGCACCAGTGCCTAAGGCACAATTTTTCAGCCCCTGTTTAACAGGGGCGGGTACTTACAATTTTTTAAAAAAATGCTTCGCAACACGTGTGACTGCTGTGCTCCAAGTACAGTCTCTGTGAGGGCCGTGTTGCAGTGTTGTGGCACCAGCACCAGTGCCTAAGGCACAATTTTTCAGCCCCTGTTTAACAGGGGCGGGTACTTACAATTTTTTAAAAAAATGCTTCGCAACACGTGTGACTGCTGTGCTCCAAGTACAGTCTCTGTGAGGGCCGGGTTGCAGTGTTGTGGCACCAGCACCAGTGCCTAAGGCACAATTTTTCAGCCCCTGTTTAACAGGGGCGTGTACTTACAATTTTTTAAAAAAATGCTTCGCAACACGTGTGACTGCTGTGCTCCAAGTACAGTATCTGTGAGGGCCGGGTTGCAGTGTTGTGGCACCAGCACCAGTGCCTAAGGCACAATTTTTCAGCCCCTGTTTAACAGGGGCGTGTACTTACAATTTTTTAAAAAAATGCTTCGCAACACGTGTGACTGCTGTGCTCCAAGTACAGTCTCTGTGAGGGGTTGCAGTGTTGTGGCACCAGCACCAGTGCCTAAGGCACAATTTTTCAGCCCCTGTTTAACAGGGGCGGGTAATTACAAATCTTGATCTAATAGTTCACAGCAGGGCCCATTCCTGCGCCCACCAAGAGTAACTATGAGGGCCTGCAGTCTTGTGGCAACACCGTCCACCACCACCGCCAAAGGCCCAATTTTTCTGCCCTGTTCATCAGGTGCTTGCAATTACAAATCTTGATCTAATAACTCACAGCAGGGCCCATTCCTGCGCCCACCAAGAGTAACTATGAGGGCCTACAGTCTTGTGGCAACACCGTCCACCACCACCGCCAAAGGCCCAATTTTTCTGCCCTGTTCATCAGGTGCTTGCAATTACAAATCTTGATCTAATAACTCACAGCAGGGCCCATTCCTGCGCCCACCAAGAGTAACTGTGAGAGCTTACAGTCTTGTGGCAAAACCGTCCACCACCACCACCACCACCCCCAATTTTTCTGCCCTGTTCAACAGGTGCATGCAATTACAAATCTTGATCTATTAACTCACAGCAGGGCCCATTCCTGTGCCCACCAGTCTTGTGGCTACACCAACATCTAATAGGGCAAATTTCTGCAGAGTATATACGCCAGGCCCCTACTTTCAAACATCCAACTTACAAACGACTCCTACTTGCAAATGGAAAGAGAAAACAGGAAGTGAGAGGAAATCTACCCCTAGGAAGGGAAATTCTATCCTGTTAGATTTAATTTGGGAAAAAAGGTATCTCCTCTCTACTGATACTTTATCACCAATCCTTGTTTCAATTAAAACCCCACTTTTCCAAAAACATTTGTCATTGGGACGGAAAGTGAGGTGACATGTTCTGAACAGATGTGCAAAGACAGCAAATGTTACAGGGGTGATAACCCCTCCCTATGTTCTCCAAAAAGCTTAAAAATAGATTTTTTTGGGATGGAGCTACACTTCATAATGTACCTGTTCAGATTCTACTTAAGATCAAACCTAAAGCCGCAAGTGGTTTTAAATGGCTTCTTTTTTCCTTTACAAATGTCATTTTGTGCAAGGACAGTTCTAAACACGGGAAACACATGCCACTTCACAGGCATACTTTAGACACCCCCCAGGTACCATATTTAAAGGAAAATTTCACTTTTTTTTTTTTTCACTTTATGCATCATTAAAATGACTGCTCCCGAAAAAACGTTAGTTTTTAAAAGTTCTTTTTGCATTGATATATGTCCCCTGGGGCAGGACCCGGGTCCCCAAACCTGTTTTATGACATTAACATGCATATTGGCCGTTGTAATTAGCACTTTTGATTTCGAACGTTCGCGTCCATTATAACGTATAGGGTTCGAAAATTCGCGCGAACTTTCGGTCCGTTCGAAGGTTCTGGTTCGAACCGAACCCGGGGGTGTTCGGCTCATCCCTACTTGTGAGCACAATGTATTAACAACAGATCATGCTAACCCTAAAACAGTTAAAAGTCCACTCCTATCATATGAGCAGATTACAACTAAGATTTGTTTCATGGCCTTGGACAAGGAGAATATCATTTGGAGGTGGGTATAACTGACACCAGTGCAGCATCAGTCACATTAAGTTACAGCTTTTCTCAAGGCTTAACTAAAATAAGGAAATGAACTGAATCGATAGATAAACTTGGAGCACTCCAAAATGTAAGAGTGCCAACAGCCTTAATAAGTAACATGGTTGCAGTTAAGAAGCCATGCAAGCTCTGATGTATTGATCCAAAAGATTTGAACAGGGCACTTAAACTTTCACATTATCCAATGCCTACTATAGAGTGTTGCCAAGTCTAGCAAAAGTGTTTTCAGTCTTGGATGCTAAAGATGGATTCTAATAAGTCAATTTGGATACAAGCAGCAGCTATCTCACTAAATTCTGGACTCCTTTTGGTCAACACTGGTAAAAATGCATGCCTTTTGGACTGGCCAAAGCTCCTAAAGAATACCAGCATAGACAGCAAGGAGCAGTTGTAGAAGGCCTGCCAGGATAAAGGTTATGGCAGATGATGTCTTGGTGCATGGGTGTGGGGACACCACAGAATATGTTTTAGCAGATTATGGCAAGAAACTAATTGATCTCATAGAAAGCCCAAGAAAGCTAAACCTAAAAGTAATTAAAAAAAAGCTGAGACTATCATCAGTGTCATACATGAGACATATATTCCGCCCTGAAAAAGTAAATGCAATCATGGAGATGCCAAAGCCAGACAATGTACAAGCAGTTCAGAAACATTTAGGATTCATGGACTATCTAGCTTAATTCTGTCTGATATATGTGAACCCTTAAAGAGGCTTAAAAAGCCAGAGAATGGATCTGGCAAGCTAGCCATGTTGAGTCCCTTGAACAAGTAAGAAACCTGAGGACTGTGCATCCAGCCCTAAGATAATATGATGTCAATGAAGATGAAACAGTTCAAGTCACTTAAAGTAATACTAAACACGAAACTAATTGTCATTGTTCCTTCCATTTCTGTATATGGATGATGGCACTGTAATTATTTTAATAAAGAAAAAAATCTAACTACCCTTTTCCTTATCGATATACAGCTGTCACATGACCCAGATCTTTCCCAGCCTGTCTGCAGGGAATCATAAGCAGGAGGAGATACTAGTCCTCTGCTGTTGGTCACATGTTCAAAATAAAAAAACAGCATTTGGAATACAGAGTAAAAATAAATAATAAATATCAATTAGGGATATGTTCAACTCAAACATCGGGTGTAAGTTTGTTCTAAAACGAACCGAACGTATGGGGCGTTCGCAGGAAATTTGAGCACCGTGAAACACCTTATAATGCACTGTGAGATCGCAGTGCATTGCTGTATGATGACCTGACCTGCATGTTTTGGCCAATCACAACGCGCTCTGCTGGGAGAGCCATAATTGGACAAAGGCAGGGTGCCTTTGGCCATTCATGGCTCAGGGGGCTAAGTCCACGCCCCACACTATATAAGGCTGCTGCGTACACGGCGGCCTTGTGTAGTGTAATGAATGAAGAGAGATTGGGCAGCTTAGTTAGTGGCGTGCAGGCAGTGTATTTGATATATATATATATATATATATATATATATATATATATATATATATATACACACATACATACAACAGTATATTTTTGTAAATATTTTATTATATCTTTTCATGTGACAACACTGAAGAAATGACACCTTGCTACAATGTAAAGTAGTGAGTGTACAGCTTGTATAACAGTGTAAATTTGCTGTCCCCTCAAAATACAGTGGCTTGCGAAAGTATTCGGACCCCTTGAACTTTTCAACCTTTTGCCACATTTCAGGCTTCAAACATAAAGATATAAAATTTAAATTTTTTGTGAAGAATCACCAACAAGTGGGACACAATTGTGAAGTGGAATGAAATCTATTGGATTTTTGAAACTTTTTTAACTAATAAAAAAATGAAAAGTGGGGCGTGCAAAATTATTCGGCCCCCTTGCGTTAATACTTTGTAGAGCCACCTTTTGCTGCGATTACAGCTGCAAGTCGCTTGGGGTATGTCTCTATCAGTTTTGCACATCGAGAGACTGAAATTCTTGCCCATTCTTCCTTGCAAAACAGCTCGAGCTCAGTGAGGTTGGATGGAGAGCGTTTGTGAACAGCAGTTTTCAGCTCCTTCCACAGATTCTCGATTGGATTCAGGTCTGGACTTTGACTTGGCCATTCTAACACCTGGATACGTTTATTTGTGAACCATTCCTTTGTAGATTTTGCTGTATGTTTGGGATCATTGTCTTGTTGGAAGATAAATCTCCGTCCCAGTTTCAGGTCTTTTGCAGACTCCAACATGTTTTTATCTAGAATGGTCCTGTATTTGGCTGCATCCATCTTCCCCTCAATTTTAACCACCTTCTCTGTCCCTGCTCAAGAAAAGCAGGCCCAAACCATGATGCTGCCATCACCATGTTTGACAGTGGGGATGGTGTGTTGAGGGTGATGAGCTGTGTTGCTTTTACGCCAAACATATCGTTTTGCATTGTGGCCAAAAAGTTAGATTTTGGTTTCATCGGACCAGAGCACCTTCTTCCACATGTTTGGTGTGTCTCCCAGGTGGCTTGTGGCAAACTTTAGACGATACTTTTTATGGATATCTTTGAGAAATGGCTTTCTTCTTGCCACTCTTCCATAAAGGCCAGATTTGTGCAGTGTACACCCCTTAGTGAAAATGTTCAAATTGGGCCAAAAGTGTCAATAATTTGTGTGGCCACCATTATTTTCCAGCACTTCCTTAACCCTCTTGCATTACTCTCTCTCGATAGAGATTATATATATATATATATATATATATATATATATAGATAGATAGATAGATAGATAGATATTCAGTGTAGAATCTATATTCAGTCAGTACAGGCAGTGTATTTGATATATATATACATATATGTATATATATATATATATATATATATATATATATATATATATATATACACAGCCTAGTATATACTCTGCATTTAGTGTAGGATTAGATGTTCAGTGTAGAATCTATATTCAGGCAGTGTAGTATATATAATATAGTGTATTGAAGTGGTTAAGGGAAACCCTGTGTCAAAATTTAAAGAAAAATTGCCATGGGGGTAACCCCCAAAATCCATACCAAACCCTTATCTGAGCATGCAACTTGGCAGGCCACAGGAAAAGGGGGGGGGGGCAAAAGAGTGCCCTCCCCTCCTGAACTGTACCAAGCCCCATGACCTCAACATGGGTCCCCGGTCCCCCCCAAAGCTCCTTGTCCCCATGGGGGCAAGGATCTCATCCCAACATTGTACCCCTACCCATTCACCCAAAAAAGTGTCAAATAGTAAAAATGACAGGAGACAGTTTTGGACAATTCCTTTATTAAAAACAAAAAATGTCCAGCGATGTCCATCCATCTTCAATCATGGCGCCGACGGTCCCAGAAAAAGAAAACGGAAAAACTCTACCTCAATGGCATCCCACCGACTGTCGTCTTTTTGCTTTGACAACTATTGAAGCCGGTGCGACGTCGAAAAGCCAACGTCGCATCAATTGGAACGGTGCCATTGCCAGGAATAGGCAACGACTTGTCATGCTGTTTGACCTGTCAAATCGCATAACAAATCGCTTCAATGTGAATGGCTAAAAGGGAAATTAATCAAAACTTGGAGCAGTCAGAATCTGGAGCAGCGGTGCATGGCAAATTATCAGATTCTATCATCAGCTTGTTCATTTAGGTTTTGAAAATTAACCACTTACTGCCCAAGCTATAGCCGAAAGACTGCTACAGCATGGGCTTACTTTGCCAGGAGGCCGTCATATGACATCTTCCCATGATCACACTGCCCTTAAAACTCAGCTGATCATGGATCAGGATGAAGGGCCAATCACAGTGTGTCCAATGACAGCCAGTTATGGGCATTCCTTTCATCATGCTGACAGCACGAGGAGAGGAGAAGAAAGCCGATAATCGCCTTGAGTTAAAGGGAAATTTACACCGATAGTCAGTGCACTGAATATCAGTGTCCTGATTATAAGTGCAGTCCCAACAGTGCCCACCAGTGCTGCCAATCAGTGTCCACCAGTGCTTCCAATCAGTGCCCATCAGTGTTTCCCATTAGTGCCTCCCCATCAGTGTCACCTATCAGTGCTTCCTATCAGTGCCCATCAATCCCACCTACCAGTGCCTATCAGTGGCCATCAGTGCCGCCTGTCAGTGGCCATCAGTGCCACCTATCAGTGCCCATCAGTGCAGCGTATCAGTGCCCATCAGTGCAGCCTCATCAGCACACATCAGTGAAGGAGAAAAATTACCTGTTTGCTAAATTTTATAACAAACTATGAAAATTGTTTGTGTTTTTTTTTCAAAATGCTTGGTCTTTTTTCATTTGTTTAGCAAAAAATAAAAAACCCAGTTAAATTGATTAAATACCACCAAAAGAAAGCTCTATCTGTGTGAAAAAAAAATGATAGAAATTTCATATGGGTACAGTGTTGCATGACCATGCAATTGTCACTCAAAGTGTGACAGCGCTGAAAGCTAAAAATTGGCCTGGGCAGAAAGGGGGTAAAAGGGCCAGTGGGAAAGTGGTTAAAAATATAAACTAACTAGCTGCCATGCCAACTGCTCCAGATTCTGGCTGTTCCAGTTTTGATAAATTCCCCTCTTTGTCCTTTGCACCCCAGCATCAATACACGTTCTTGATAAACATATTTTATGTTTGCAAGTTGCCTACATTTGCAAAAAAAGGCAGATGTTATGAGACATTGGGGCTGGTTTACTAAAGGCAAAAAAATGTTTGCTTTGCAATGGAAGTTTTCCTTGTACAAGATTGGGCATTCTCTGCAAAGTAAAAATTCACCATGTTCGCTAAGCCCCGGGAAACTATCCCTAGAAAAGTGCAACTTCCTTTGCAAAGTGAATAGACTGTTTACCTTAAATCAACCCTATAGAGCTTGATATGTTTAAGGCCATCTACAGTAACTTACAAGTAATGCAGTTAATCAGGCTTACTATGTTTGTTGTGTGTCTCCAGTTGTTGTTACACTGATCCAAGTCTCATGAAACATTTCTAGTGCTGACCTTGCCTGTCTTCAAGTTTCTGTTGTTTATCTGTCTGTCCTCACCATTGCGCGATTGGTTCTTCCAGGTTGTCTGTCACCAGCCATGACCTTTCCTGAGCCTGAATGACTTCTTTCTACGTGTCAGCTGTCATTAGTGGTAAATATCTAAGTACCACAAGTAGGAATATCACTCAACAAAACCTGTATCTCCTGGTTTGAATTTTTACTGAGGATCTGACACCTTTTAGACACCAATTCTTCAGGGATCCAATGCCACCACTGGTAACACAGAGGGTTCAGAGTCAGTCCACAAAAAATTATACAGTAAAACCTTGGATTGCGAGCATAATTCATTCCAAAAACATGCTTATTATCCAAAGCAAATTTCCCCATAGGAAATAATGGAAACTCTGATGATTCGTTCCACAACCATTTATTCATAAGTCCTTCAGTTTATAGTCCATATTAAAAGATGTGATAGGTTGTGTAACCATAAAATGTCCATCCACAAATGGCAGCCTCCACAAGGGGATTAGAAGTATTTGGCTCCATCCATCTTCCCATCAACTCTGACCAGCTTTCCTGTCCCTGCAGAAAAAAAGCATCTTCTCAACATGATGCTGCCACCACCATGTTTCACAGTGGGGGTGGTGTGTTCAGGGTGATGTGCAGTGTTCGTTTTCCACCACACATAGCGTTTTGTTTTTAGGTCAAAAAGTTAAATTTTGGTCTTATCTGACCAGAGCACCTTCTTCCACATGTTTTCTGTGTCTCCCACATGGCTTCTCACAAACTGCAAACGGAACATTTTATGGCTTTCTTTCAACAATGGCTTTCTTCTTGCCACTCTTCCATAAAGGCCAGATTTGTGCAGTGCAATTGTTGTCCTGAGGACA
This sequence comes from Lithobates sylvaticus, assembly GCA_028564925.1. NCBI lineage: Eukaryota > Metazoa > Chordata > Amphibia > Anura > Ranidae > Lithobates > Lithobates sylvaticus. Next base: position 146,460,970 of record CM053035.1, on the reverse strand, counting down.
GATTCTCCCACCTGAGCTGTGGATCTCTGCAGCTCCTCCAGCGTTACCATGGGCCTCTTGGCTGCTTCCCTGATTAATGCTCTCCTTGCCCGGCCTGTCAGTTTAGGTGGACAGCCATGTCTTGATAGGTTTGGAGTTGTGCCATACTCTTTACATTTTCGGATGATGGATTGAACAGTGCTCTGTGAGATGTTCAAAGCTTGGGATATTTTTTTATAACCTAACCCTGCATTAATCTTCTCCACAACCCTATCCCTGACCTGTCTGGTATGTTTCTTGGCCTTCATTATGCTGTTTGTTCACTATGGTTCTCTAACAAACCTCTGAAGGCTTCACAGAAAAGCTGTATTTATACTGAGATTAAATTACACACAGGTGGACTCTGTTTACTAATTAGGCAACTTCTGAAGGCAATTGGTTAAATTAGATTTTAGTTAGGGGTATCAGTGTAAAAGGGGGCTAAATACAAATGCATCCCACACTTTTCAGATATTTATTTGTAAAAAAATTTGAAAACCATTTATCATACTCCTTCCACTTCACAATTATGTCCCACTTAGTGTTGGTATATCACATAAAAAAAAATCCCAATAAAATATATTTACATTTTTGGTTGTAACATGACAAGATGTGGAAAATTTCAAGGGGTGTGAATACTTTTTCAAGGCACTGTATACCTGTAGTCCCTCTCCAAAGCTCTAAGTGTTATTTCTCTCTGGTGCTTCGTTCCTCTGTTATGAGCCTGGGTCACTTCTGAAAAGTTTTCCAACGCATGAGATAACATGAGCTAAAATTTGTGCCAGGGAGGGTGCTTAAAGGTAGATAAGCACACGGTTTGTCTATTTAGAATACAGCTCTGCTTGTTCCTTCGTTCCTCTGCCTATGTGTCCCTTTCCTCCAATCAGCTCTCACACAGTGTCTCAGAGCTGTAACTGCAGTTCTGTACTGTACTACTCTTAGATGCATAAGGGTTTTATCACATTATCACAAGTAAAACCTATGTAGAAGGATTTGTTTCATCTCTATGTAACACCTGAGGCTATTCACTTCAATGGGTATATGTGAGGGTTTACAACCACTTTAGGTACAGGAAGGTCATTACAATAGCAACTCTACTTTAGCTGACACCTGTACGTGCTGAGGAGGCAGAGGGAAAGCCACCATGGGGATATACCAGAAAGAACTCACCCTTCTTCGCTAACTTAAAATCTAACCACACCACAGGCAACTTACAACTATAAAGACTGCTGGTCTCCCGATTGAATACACAAAGAAAAACTGTTTTTTTTCTCTTCAAAAGCTGCAAAAGGTATATGTGGTTTATATGGATTAGGAAAGCGTGTATCCAATTACAATTTTAACTACCATACAACTTTTTTGCTCCTTTACGAAGGTAATACATTCCTCCATTATCTCCTTTTTTGCCAATGATAAAAGTCTACATTTGGAAATAAACATGCTGTATTCATTTTACAGAAATGATCAGTGGCTTGCCAAAATATTACTCTTATGTTGTGAAGTGGCAGGAGATGCTTTTTTTGAGGGCAGATTTGAATTCATATCTGCCAATTATAGATTGAATAACATTATCAAAAATATCAAACATTGTGGAAGAAGTATTAAAAAGGCACAGATGAAAAATTATATCTTTTAGAATTTCCAAATACATTTTTTGTACTGTCAATATTGGTGAAAACACTTTTCTTTCTTCCTTCCCTTTTTCCCCTTTTTTAATCTTTCCTCTCCTCCCTTTTCCTTTATTTTTTTTAGTTCTTCCCCCAGCTTCACTTGCCTCCTTCCACTTTCCATCTTTTCTCCCATCCTTCCTTCATTCCTTTAATTCTTACTCCCTAACTTCTCTTTCACCTCCCTACAGTGTCACTATCTTAGTTGTGATGCATAATAAATTTCCTGAGCAAAAAAAGTCTGCATTACTAAAGTACCACATGAATTGCTTTGATTCTGACAATACAACTAGAGACCTGTGTCATAGAATACTAACACCAGCATTTACACTTGCTGCCAAAGAGTGGGTGTGGGACTGTGTGGTTGTTATTTGTATTGGTGTGAACTAGTAACAAAGTTTCACTTATTCACCTTTTCCACCTTACCATGTATTCTTCTGTTTTTACGTCAGTATCCCAGTTTGATTGCCTCCCAAACACTTCCTTTTCATGTACCGATTTAAATTCCTACAGCAGTGGGACCAGAGCCCAGTAATTTGTTCCTAAACCTTCCAAGCCTAAACAGTAGAAAGTTTATACTTAAACTGGTCAGTAGGTGAAAGAACGCTCTTTCATAAGTGCTCTGTAAGAGGAAAAGATGCCTCAATGTTTAATTGGAAGGAAAGATATAGGGGGCTTTGAAGTGTGCAAGGGGCTCTGGAAAGCCCTGCATGGGGCTAGAAGTTACTGTGGGTAGATGGGGGTTCTGGAGGGGGCTAGGAGCCCAGGCCCTGTGGGGGATGAAGGTCCTAAAGGGAGCTGAGAGTAACTGTGTGGGACAGAGTCTCTGGAGGGGGCTGGGGGTCATTTCAGGGGAATAAGGGCTTTTTTGAGGGCACTACAGAATACTGGAGAGCAACTCCAGTGCTGTAGAGCACTTTAGGATGTTGACGGGGGGCACTGTAGGATTAAATACAGTTAGGGCTAAATATAGCAGATACTCCACCACCATTTCCCCACTTACAGTACTTCAAACCTGCTATCAGTACAGGTGCCGGATAGAAAGTTAAACTTCTTCCTCTCCCAGGTCATTTAATGGGCGACATGAGTCTCCGATGGGTTCCCAAACCAATAGCAGGTCTGTTGTTACTCTGCATGAAGGGAGACATTGATCCAAAATGCCTCCTCATAATTCCTAATGGAGCAGTGCCTGGTGCTGAACACTTAATGCTCCAGCAGAGGACCCTTCTTAAGAGGTTCACATTTTTATATTAAGGTCTGTCTGAACATGAGATAGAAGCCATTAAAATATGGTATATAGAAATAAGCAGCCTGTTGAGGTTTCTGGTTTAGCTGGTTTGATGGGGAAACATTAGAACTTTTAAAAATGCTTTCGCTGCATTGTGTACCTTTCGAGGTAAAGGCCGTACCCCTCATTTTTGAGGGAACAACTTCCCAGTGGGATCACAGACAGGATGAAAACCCAGCAAAAAGTCTTTCCCACTCTATACAAAATCTAAAAAAAAAAATTTGGGTGGCATTGAACTTGAAGCTAAGGCGGATCACTGGACAGACTAGAGGAGGAATCTGATAATATCAGTCTCCTAAAATGTAATTGGAAGGCAGTTGGCTACCTAGGCACCCGGTTACCAGAAAGTGCTAGGAAACCATTTTTTATATTTACCCTCACAGTTTAGGCTTTTTCTGCGCTGGCTCATATTTGTGGTGGGGCCACCAACTGGCTTTTATGTCTGCTTTAAAAGAGAAATTGACACTTTTATTATTTAGCAAATAGACATTGCACCCCAGGCATGTATACTTACCATGCAACCATGCTCCCTAGCCTTATCTCCCTAGGACATGACAATGATCCAATATGAGTATCTAGGAAACAGGCCCAAGCACTCTCCAGAGGAGGATGACATGTGTTAATCCCCCTATCTAAGCTAGAACACCCTTCATTATTGTTTTGGATACTTCAGCAGGAAGGCAGTGAGGGAGGTTGACCAGGTATTCATGCAGGGGGGGGGAGGCTATGTGCAGACATTGTCACTTTGCCCTGAATAGGTAAAGTGTCAATGTCTCCTTAAGGCCTCATGTACACTGCTGCTGGTAAACAGATGTTTAGGAGCAGTTGGGCGTTTTTTTCCCCTGAACTCTCCTCTATGTTATCTTATCAGTACATGTACACAGGTTCCTTTATAGTCGTTTCCAGGTAGTTGAGATTAGAGGCTTTTTTTGGAACCCCAAAAAATGCGTTCAGAAGCTATGTTTAGAGGCATTTCAAGCTCCAAACGCGGCTAAACGAGGCTACCCGTGTTTAGGCGCGTTTTCATCTAGAAGCATTTTTAAAGGGAAACATTTTATTTATTACTTTTGAGCCTCGAAAATGCTAAAAACACAGCAAAAACTTTATTATCACTGCCTGCAAGCTTGATATACCATGTGATATTCCTCTCATCAACCAATTATGCTGTACAATACACGACTTGCATTACTTGACGCTGAAGTTGAGAGTGACCAACAGACCTTCCTCTGGTGGCACGCTTTTCCTCATGTTGGTGTCCATGCAAACTAGACAGGGTCTAACCTTTTCCAAGAGAACGTCAAAGGTGGCAATTGACATGCGTGTAAAATTTAAAAAAATCTCTGGGTAATTACGCAGCTGAACATAGATATTAGAAAGTATCCTGTGGACATGCGTTGAGCCATCAATGGATGTGTCCAGTAGCGACAAACTCTGGTCCTCTCACGCAATTTTCTACATCTTTGGAGCCTCAGCAAAAGCAACATCAGGAGCATTTCCTCACAGATGCTCATCATGGTATCCATATTAACAAACCAACCAAAAAATAACAGCTAGCTACAAGCACACTGCTTTCTCAGCTGCTACTCACACTGTTCTCTCACAGAATGGCTGAAATAGTTAATAAATACTTGTTTTTAGTGCTTTCTAATCATTTGAGAGGGCCTCCTGAGGTTATTTTTAGTAAATGCTTCTCAACGCAAACACGGCTAAATGCAGCTTGTAACCGCTGCTAAACACACGTTTTTAAACGTGGAATACTAGCTGTGATGTTCCAGCGTTCAGGAGAGGTTGAGACACGTCTCGTGTACATGAAGCCTAAGATGACTATATTTATTCTCATGAGCACATGCACCCAGGGAGTCTGCTTGCAAGCTGTATTATTAAAAAGAAATGTGGACACTCCTGCTAACTGTCACATCTTATAAACTGTCAAGGTTGCTCGAAACCCGGTATTTAATATGTTTTGTCTTTCCAGTTTTATAGAAAATAATTGCGCTAGGAAAAAAGATGGATGCGGTAGACAGAATTAAACGTATCTTCAATGGAAAGCAGGAAATCTGGAGCATAACTAAAGTAATTTATGACTTCAGCTATCATCTTGATCATCCCCTCCTCCACAGTATGCATAAACAACAGCACCTACTTACTTATACCTGTTACAAAATGCAATTCCCACTGGCAGAAAAGATGATGATGAGTTATCAGCAAGCAATACTGTCAAGCGGTGACCTGACTCTGATGTGTTAAACGACAGGAGTCCGCAGCACTGAGCCAGAGCAAAGCGGTGCACAATCCATCAATGTGATAGATATTTGTCTAAGGACAGGCCCTTCTGCTTGTCAAACACTGCATGAAACATTGTAACTCTATGCTAGGACTGTCTGTTATCTTAATGGAGACGATCATAAGGAACACAGCTAAACACTGTTACTCTTGGCTCCTACGGTATGTACAGCATGTGACAATGCTAAGCTTCAAAAAATGTCACATGACATTGATACTGCCAGTAGGGTGGAGAGGACTTATTATGTATCGATTTTCTGGCATAGACCAAAATTCATAGACTAATGGCCCAAAAAAAAACTGAATAGAGAAAATCTTCAAAATTAAAGTGTAACTAAACCTAAAATCAGAGATGAAAAACATTTTAGCTTCTTTCATACATAATTGCTTCATTGTTTGTTTATTCTTTTTATTTTTCAAGTTTTCGTGGTTATTTTTTACCTGATGATCCTGCATACCTCCCAACTTTTTGAGATGGGAACATTGACACCTATTAGCAAAAGTATGTAGGCATAGGACAAGCCCCTGTCACGCCCCTTTGAAAGGAGAATTCTACAAAAAAACAAGAAGGATTAGTTGAACCCACAAGGGCTTTTTTTTACCACTACTATTCCTTTATACTGGTCTTTGAAATTTGCAAACGCAGCAATTTGGAAATTGGAGGAAAGGTTTAGCACTGGGAAACACTTTTTGAAAGATAAAAAGTGCATTTTATATACAACTATATAGATCAGCCCAAAATGAGGAACAAATGAAGAGGAAGGAGGGACAGAGGGACTTTGTTCCTAATCAGGGACGGTCCCTCGAAATCAGGGACAGTTGGGTGCTATGGATCCTGCCAGTATCCAAACTTTCAGGCCTTGGATTAAAAGCAGTAGTGTTGTCACCCTAGTGAACTCCAAGCTGACGTACAAAACTACCACCACTCGGGCATTGACATCATCAGAGAGGGATGTCCACCTTCAGGACATGTATGGTACACATTTCCGACAGTTAAAGGGGTTGTTAAGGCCAATATTAATTCCTGCTAGCCCCTCTGCAATAAGAAGATACACTATACAGTGTGCGTGATTGTTTTTTAATTCTGCAGCTGAATACCTTTTTTCATATCTCCAATGTGCGGTCACGTGACCCGCCGCTCTCCCTCCCTGATGTATAGACAACAGTGGGAGTGTCCCCTCTGACATAAGCCAGGCGGTCATGTGACTGCACATCGGTGACGTGAACAAAGGCATTTAGCTTCAGAATTAAAAAAACAAAAAAAAACATTGTCTAGTACATATTTTAATTGCAGAGGGGCTGGCAGGAAATTGCAGTAACTTTTCACAGGCAAAATAGCGGCAGGAGAGGAGAGGAGAAGGGAGGGGCAGGGAGAAGAGGAGAGGGGAGGGGCGTGGAGGGGATTGTGTTCTCACTGCTGCCTATGGAACTGACAGACAGGGAGAGGGAGGGGGGTGCAGAGACGCACAAGGGAGAGCTGTTATGATGCACATAAACTGACCACTCTTTTGTGGCTCAGCAGTCATGATAAATGTGGTCAGCTCACAGGGAGGAAGTCAGGACCCGGCAGGATCAACCAGGTACTGTAGAAAAGGGCACTTGAAAAGGCAAAAGCACTATGCTACAGCTTGTACCCTAAAGGGACAGGAGCATGATTTTTTTTTGGGGGGGGGGGGGGTAACAATTACTTTATGAAGTAGGGACAGTCTACCACAGTATAGGGAAATAGGTTAGATTTTAGCAATATGTTAATTATTCTGTGAAATATTGTATAGTACTGTAGAGTTATTGTATCTTCAGATACATATGTTCTCAGCCCTGGGAGTCCATCAATGACAGTTTTCAGCACAGGGCAACCAAGGCCAAAAAAAAAAAAAAATGAAAAGCCTCATCCCTGGCTAGCAGTAGCTGGCAGATCCAACACATCCAGAAGTGTGTCATATGCCATAGATTCTCCTGGAGGCTATAGTTCTTGATGATACAAAGCTTAAACCTACAGCCTAAGTATTTATTTTATACAAAAGAACCACCAGAGAGAGACAAAAAGAATGTTGCCAACATCCCTGTATTAAATGGAAGAAACATAGTAACCCCCAAATACTCTATGGGACGTTAAAGGCAACTTGGAAAATAAATACATTTATGTTAAAATCCTAGTTTTTATTACATCCATAAAATGTATAAAAGCAACAATACAAATGGTTACAAATAGGGCATCACGAATGAATGGCTGAATTATTAAAGCAATATACATATATTGGTGATATCGTCTTCTCTACTGACTGACGCGTTTCAGGAAGAGTTCAATCGTTTCTTCAGGGGTATTATGAGGAGAAGATCACACTTTTTATAATTTCTATAACAAAGTTTAACAATTGTTATAAAAAAAATCAACAACATCATGAGGGCATGAACTCCACTGTAATGAAGCTCAGCGATGAGCAGCATATCATACAGCCGTGGATAATATAAGAGCAGAATTCACCTTTGCCATAAGTAGGAGATATTCCCAAGCGCCCAAAAGCATAGGGCCCGAGTGCTCCCCCCACACAGCAAGGACCAAATGATTTGTAAAGAGGAACCAGGGAATCTAAAAGGTAAGGTATTTATTTATTACAGGTACTTACATACCTTCAATTTTCAACTGCACTACATGTATATATTGTATGTTCACGTGAGTCCCTGCCATCAAGGAGCTTACAGTCTAATGGTCCCTAATTCACATTCATATACTAGGGCCAATTTAGACAGGAGACAATTAACCTGCCTGGTGGTATTATTAAGTCAGATTTCTGCATCTCAAAGCGGTACATTGATTCGCATGGAAATGTGGCGTTTTATATTGTAATCCTGTTAATTTTAGGAATAACTCATTTAAACATGTCCAAACAAGAGTCTAGTAGACATCCCGGGTATGATAACGTTTGAAACACAAAATCATAAATTATAATATAATAAATAAGTATAAATAATAATATAATAATAATAATAATAATAATATGTATTTAATAATGTAATCAAATCAAAAACCCTGAAATTTGCTATGTTGCAGAATTGTCGCTGTCGTTACTTTCAATGTTTGATGACGAAATTCCCCACGAATCACTATCACTCAATTCTGAAAGTGATTCATTGATTCATTCAGTGATATCACTGTTTTCTAGCTGGTCTAAAACCACTAATGACGTAAAGGGATGCGTTTTGGTTGCCATGGACATTCTCAAGTTTCCAAGCAGAAAGAACAGTATATACAGTATCTCACAAAAGTGAGTACACCCCTCACATTTTTGTAAATATTTTATTATACCTTTTCATGTGACAACACTTAAGAAATGACACTTTGCTGCAATGTAAAAATGTGAGTGTACAGCTTGTATAACAGTGTAAATTTGCTGTCCCCTCAAAATAACTCAACCCACACAACCATTAATGTCTAAACTGCTGGCAAAGTACCAGTACACCCTTACTCCCTAAGTGAAAATGTCCAAATTTGGCCCAAAGTGTCCAAATTTTGTGTGGCCACCAGTATTTTCCAGTACTGCCCTAACCCTTTTGGGCATGGAGTTCACCAGAGCTCCACAGGTTGCCAATGGAGTCCTCTTCCACTCCTCCATGAAGACATCACAGAGCTGGTGGATGTTGGAGACCTTGCGCTCCTACACCTTGCGTTTCAGGATGCCTCACAGATGCTCAATAGGGTTTAGGTCTGGAGACAAGCTTGCCCAGTCCATCACCTTTACCCTCAGCTTCTTAGGCAGTGGTCATCTTGGAGGTGGGTTTGGGGTCGTTATCATGTTGGGATACTGCCCTGCAGCCCAGTCTCTGGAGGGAGGGTATCATGCTCTGCTTCAGTATGTCACAGTACATGTTGGCATTCATGGTTCCCTCCTTGAACTGTAGCTCCCCAGTGCCGGCAGCACTCCTGCAGGCCCAGACCATGACACTCCCAACCACCATGCTTGACTGTAGACAAGACACACTTGTCTTTGTACCTCACCTGGTTGCCACCACACACGCTTGACACCATCTGAACCAAATAAGTTTATCTTGGTCTCAGACCACAGGACATGGTTCCGGTATTCCATGTCCTTTGTCTGCTTGTCTTCAGCAAACCGTTTGCAGGCTTACTTGTGCATCATCTTTAGAAGAGGCTTCCTTCTGGGATGACAGCCATGCAGACCAATTTGATGCAGTGTGCGGCGTATGGTCTGAGCACTGACAGGCTGACCCCTCACCCGTTCAACTTCTGCAGCAATGCTGGCAGCACTCATACGTCTATTTCCCAAAGACAACCTCTGGATATGATGCTGAGCATGTGCACTCAACTGCTTTGGTTGAGCATGACAAGGCCTGTTCTGAGTGGAACCTGTCCTGTTAAACCGCTGTATGGTCTTGGCCACTGTGTTGCAGCTCAGTTTTAGGGTCTTGGCAATCTTCTTATAGCCTAGGCCATCTTTATGTAGAACAACAATTTTTTTTTTCAGATCTTCAGAGATTTCTTTGCCATGAGGTGCCATGTTGAACTTCCAGTGACCAGTATGAGTGAGAGCGATAACACCAAATTTAACACACCTTCTCCCCATTCACACCTGAGAACTTGTAACACTAATGAGTGACATGACACTGGGGAGGGAAAATGGCTAATTGGGCTCAATTTGGACATTGTCACTTAGGGGTGTACTCACTTTTGTTGCCTAGACATTAATGACTGTGTGTTGAGTTATTTTGAGGGGAAAGTAAATTTACACTGTTATACACACTGTATACTCACTACTTTACATTGTAGCGAAGTGTAATTTCTTCAGTGTTGTCACATGAAAAGATATAATAACATATTTACAAAAATGTGAGGGGTGTACTCACTTTTGTGAGATACTGTATATTATATAAAAATATAAAATATAAAACTGCATACAGGGCACTGGACAAAGCACTAGGGACAAAAAGGGATGTGAAATAATTTGATACAGTAATGTGATCTGTAAGATTACAGTGTACTGTATATGTTTTGTTTTTTGCACTTTTTGAATTTGGTTCCGGGCTCCGTCTGTATGCGTCACAACGCTCGCAAGGAACAGAGCCCGGCACACAGTACATCAGCCAGAGGACACAGCCCGCGGACACAGCGGGAGGACATCACAAGATCCTTGAGACAAGGTAAGTAACTTTGCCAGGATACTGCGATGCAATCCCGAGTGTGGCTCAGGGTTAACGCTTTTGGTAATAAAAATTCACCCCGAGCCTCACTCGGGATTACTGCCAGAAAGGTTAACCTACCAGCATGTCTTTGGAGCGTGGAAGTAAACCCACACATGCACAGGGAGGACATGCAAACTCCGTGCAGGTAGTGCCGTGGTTGGGAAAGACAACCCTAGTGCTGCTAGGCAGAAGTGCTAACCACTTAGCCACTGTGCTGCCAAGTATTAAAAGTCTTATTTTGCAACATCCCTTGTAACAGGCACCACAAAGAACCTGCACACTCCTCCCGTGGACTTTAAAGGCCCTTCCATATAGGTGCCTTCCATAGACAAATTTTGACCTGAAGCACAGTCAAACCTTTGACATGCTCATCACTTCCCACAATACAATAATACAATGAATTTGAAGAGGTTTCCAAGTTAAATATTTGAATGATGCTAATAAAGACTTGTTTATGTATCCACTCCACAAACAAGCTGTCACAAAAGGGGGTTGTTACTTATGGCTCAGATTTTGGACCCTCTCTGCAGCCTGCACGCTGGATGGCAGTGTACTTGGAGATGCTACCACTACCTGGTACAGGGAAGCACAGAGATGAGGATCTTGGAAAGCACAGAATACAGAACTTACAGGAATAGCAGGAATACACAAGTACCAAAGATATAATATGAGTGGATATATCAAGCACCACATCCCTAAAGTGTATATAGAAAATATTTCAGAATGTAGAATATGGGACTTTAACAGTGCTTTAAGGGGTTAAAAAGGCAGAAGGTTTTTTATCTTAATGCATTCCGAAATATTCTGTGTGCAGCAGCCGCACTTCAGCACCCGCTAATACTTACCTGAGTACCATCTCTCTCCAGCGATGTACACGAGTACCTTGGCTGTCCGAGACGCTCATCCTTATTGGCTGACACAGCAGCGGCACCATTGGCTCCCACTGCTGTCAAAGTCAGTCAGCCAATCAGGAGAGAGAGGGGGCAGGGCCAGGCCAGTGCTCTGTGTATGAATGGACAAGATGGCTGAGCACCAGTGCACAAAGCAAGGTCCATAAAGACATGGATAACCAAGTTTGGGGTGGAGGACCTCAACCCAATAGAACACCTTTGGCATGATTTAGAATGGAGACTGCGAGCCAAGCCTTCTCGTTCAACATCAGTGCCTGACATCACAAATGCGCTTCTGGAAGAATGGTCAAGCATTCCCATAGACACACTCCTAAACCTTGTGGACAGCCTTCCCAGAAGAGTTGAAGTCGTTATAGCTGCAAAGGGTGGGCCAACTCAAAATTGAACCCTACAGATTAAAGCCTTGTACACACGGGACGATGATTGGCCAATCGAGCGTCTGATTTTTGTCAAAAGGGCGTGTGCCAGGATCTTGTCTTGCATACTAATGGTACACAATTTTCGTGCCACAAACACGAACATGCTAATTTCGTGTTTGGTGAGCATTGATCCCAAGCATGCGTGTTTGTACTTTTGACTTTTGTGTGACGGATTTGTGTACTGACCATACGAAAATCTGACGTCAAATCGATGTCCACCGAAATTTTTGCTAGCCTGTCTTCCAACATTTGTTGGCCGAAAGTTGGACAACAATTGTCAGAAGGAGCATACTAACGGTAAGATATTAGGACAACAGTCTGTCAACAATCGTACTATGTGTACGAGGCTTAAGACTGGGATGCCCTTGAAGTTCATTAGCTTTTTTAATGATAATAAAAAATGATATACATAAAAAAAAGGTACAAAGCAAATGCTGCATTAATGGAACATTTTGCTATTTATATGTTTTGTATATCATTTTTTTTCTTTAATAAATTTTATGTGCAGCGATCCCGTACTTTAATATATATATATATATATATATATATATATATATATATATATATATATATATACATACATACATATATTACAAATGTTGATTTTATTGCTACAGTACACAGAGGAATGCTCTTTTCAAAAATATTATTAAGATATCCACATTGTTGTAATTATATCCAAACCTAAAACCATAGCTAGTCATCACCATAGAAACTCCAAGTAGAAAGCAGACATCTTTAAAAAGTGCCGCCTGTTTAGAAGGTTTCTGCGAGCAAAGAAATTGCTGACAGTTTAGAGGTGAAAATAATTGTGGAAAACGTTCTGTGAAAGGTTATGTGTACTTTTAATTGGGAACAGTTAAGTGATGTGCATCTCAGTGTACGCAAAATGTTTTGCTATGTTCTCTAAAGCTGCAACTAACAATTTAATCCTTTCTGTAAGCTGGTAAGGAGCCAGAATTAGCATTGGAATGCATCAACCCTTTAAAGAAACCCTGCCTAGAGTTGAGCGGACACCTGGATGTTCGGGTTCGACGGGTTCAGCCTGAACTTCACAAAAAAGTTCGAGTTCGGGACCGACCTTGACCCGAACTTGACCCTGAACCCGAACCCCATTGAAGTCACTGGGGACCCGAACTTTTGAGGTAAAATGGCTCTAAAAAAGTAATGGAAAGGGCTAGAGGGCTGCAAATGGCAGCAAAATTTTGTTAAGAGCATGGCAAGTGCTCTGCAAACAAATGTGGATAGGGAAATAACTTAAAATTACATGAAATACATAAAAATAAGAAATAATATGCTGGAGGCCCCCTTCTCAGAAGAAGAGATACAGGAAGTCATTAAGAAACTCATAAAGCATGCCGAGCGAAGCAAGCCCGCGAGGGGCCCTGTTACTATGTGCTACCGTATGTCCACTTGAATGGTGGGGCTTGAACCTGCACTCACGGCGCAGGCGCCGTTCATCTTCGGAGATTTTCGGATCTCCTTGTCCCCCGTACTGGACAAGCACTGCACCTGCACAGTACGGGCCGGACACTATGCGATGGCTGGACAGTTTTTGTCAGAACACCCGTCATGTCTATTCTGCACAAGGTACGGACAAGTCCTGTGGGATCCATGCCTGGTTCTTTTTAATGAACGTGAGCTTGTCCACATTGGCTCTGGACAGGCGGCTGCGCTTGTTTGTGATAACGCCCCCTGCTGTGCTAAATACACGTTCAGATAATACACTGGCTGCAGGGCAGGCCAGCACCTCCAAGGCATAAAGGGCAAGCTCAGACGATGTGCCCAATTTGGAGACCCAGAAGTTGAAGGGGGAAGACCCGTAATTCAGTACGTGTAGGCGTGTGCACACATACTGCTTCACCATGTTGGTGAAATGCTGCCTCCTGCTAAGACGTTCCATCTCAGCTGGTGGTGCTGGTTGTTGTGGCGTGCTGACAAAGCTTTTCCACATGCTAACCCTGACTTCTGAGGTGCTGGCGGTGCCCCGGCTGCATTGGCGACCTCTTCCTCCTCCTCTGCCTTCGTCTTGTGCTTTCACCGTACCCCCGCTGTCAGGTGGGAATGCCACCAGCAGTGCGTATACCAGCGTGCACTTGTACTCGCGCATCTTACGATCACGCTCCAGTGAGGGAATTAAGGACGGTACATTGTCCTTGTAATGGGAATCCAGCAGGGTGGCCACCCAGTAATCAGCACCAGTTAGAATGTGGGCAACTCGGCGGTCGTTGCGGAGACACTGCAGCATGTAATCGCTCATGTGTGCCAGGCTGCCCAGAGGCAACGAAAAGCTGTCCTCTGTGGGAGGTGTATCGTCTGTGTCCTCTGTATCCCCCCAGCCACGCACCAGTGATGGCCATTAGCTGTTCTGGGTGCCACCCTGCTGTGAACATGGTTCATCCTCCTCCATCTCCTCCTCCTCCTCCTCCACCTTGTCATCCTCCAGAACTGTGCCCTTGCTGCCGGACAATTGTTGGTGCAGGAACCCACCCTCATAGCCACTTGTGAATGACTGCCCTGAAAGCCTTGGAAATGATCCCTCTTCCTCCTCCTTCTGTGCCACATCCTCTTCCATCAGCGCCCAAAGCGTTTTTTCAAGGAGGCATAGAACTGGGATAGTAACGATGAGAACAACATCATTGGCACTGGCCATGTTGGTGGAGTACTCGAAACAGCGCAACAAGGCACACAGGTCTCGCATGGAGGCCCAGTTATTGGTGGTGAAGTGGTGCTGTTCCGCAGAGCGACTCACGCGTGCGTGCTGCAGCTGAAGCTCCACTATCTGGCCAGCATGTTCAAGGTGGAGTTCCACCTTGTGGGTCCGTCACATATGAGGCGGTGAGCAGAAAGGCCAAAGTTACGCTGCAGCGCTGACAGGCGAGCAGCAGCAGGGTGAGAACGCTGAAAGTTCAGCACATTCGCCAGGCAAGGGATGTGATTCAATCCGGCTAGGCCCAGAGCTGCTATGAGATTTTGCCCATTATCACACAGCACCAGGCCGGGCTTGAGGCTCACTGCCACCAACCACTCATCGGCCTGTTGTTCCATGTCCCTTCACAACTCCTGCGTGGTGTGGGTTTTTTCCCCCAAGCAGGAAAGTTTTAAAACTGCCTGCTGTCGTTTACCCCTGGCTGTGCTGAAGTTGGTGGTGAAGGTGTTACGCTGACCGGATGAGAAGGTGGTAGAGGATGAGGAAGCGGAGTAAAAAGGAGGCAAACTGAAGCGCCCTGCAATCCTCGGTGGTGGAAGGACATGCGCCAAACTGCTATCCGCCTCAGGCCCAGCCGCCACTGCATTTACCCAGTGTGCTGGAGATATAAAGTCCCTGACCGTGCTTACTGGTCCACGCATCCGTAGTTAGGTGGACCTTGCCACAGATGGCGTTGCGCAGTGCACACCTGATTTTGTCCCCCACTTGGTTGTGCAGGGAAGGGATGGCTCGCCTGGAAAAGTAGTGGCGGCTGGGCACGACGTACTGTGGGACAGCCAATGTCATCAGGCTTTTAAAACTCTGCGTCTCCATCAGACGGAATGACAGCATTTCAAAGGAGAGGAATTTTGAAATACTGGCATTCAGGGCCAGAGATCCTCTGTTTGCGGGCTGGCAGGTGCCACTGTCACTACAGAGGTGGATGAAGAGGCCAAGACTGCAGCAGAAGAGGAAGCAGGAGGAGCCAGAGAACTTTCTTGGTTTTTTGAGGTGTCTACTCCACTGCAGCTCATGCTTTGCACTTGGATGCCTGGTCATGCAGGTTGTGCTCAGGTTGAGAACGTTTATGCCTCGCTTCAGGCTCTGATTGCACAGCGTGCAAACCACTCGTGTCTTGTCATCAGGACATTGTCTGAAGAACTGCCACGCTAGGAAACTCCTTGCACCTGGCTTTGGTGTGCTCGGTCCCTTGATGCGTTGGGCAGTAGCAGGCATACTGTCTAGGGGACGGACACTCTGCTTTTACACCCTGCTCCCTCTTCTGCTGTGCTGGTGGCTCTGTGCAACCACCGCCTCTTCCTCCGAACTACACTGGTCACCTGCATGACGTTGATTCCATGTGGGGTCGAGTACCTCATCGTCCTCCACATCATCTTCCAACCAGTCTTCACCCCTGCCCTCCTTGTCGTTCTGCACAATTGCGAAAGCAACAGCAGTTGGCACCTGTGTTTCGTTATCATCCGAGACGTGCTGCGATGGTCCTCCCATGTGCTCATCATGAAACATAAGTGGTTGGGCATCGGTGCACACAATCTCTTCCACTTCTGGGGCAGGGCTAGGTGGATGGCCCTGGGAAACCCTGCTAACAGAGTCATCAAAAAGCAGAAGAGACTGCTGCATGATTTGGGGCTCAGACTGCTTGGCTGATTTGCAAGGGGGTGAGGTGAAAGACTGATGGATATTGGCTGCAGGTGCCAACTCTGATCTTTCAGCAGGAGACTGGGTGGGAGACAATGTGAAGGAACTGTCAGCAGCCCAATCTACTATCGCCTGTACTTGCCCTGGCCTCCACATTCGTACAGCCGCATTAGGCCTGACCAAATACCGCTGCAGGCTCTGTCGCCTACTCGCACCTGAGGAAGGTGTAGCTGGCCCAGTTCGACCGCGTCCTCTCCCTGCAACAGGAGCTCCACCAGCAGCACCACGACCGGGGCCACGTCCCTTCTTTGACGTTCTCCTCATATTTTTCAAATTTAGGATCTTGCCCTAATGGGCGTTTTTAGAATAACAGAATAGAGCAACAGTATCTAAATTGTGTATCTCACACCTACAGATATGCAGAAAACACTGCAAAATATTTTTTTTTGCCCTAAATGGGTGTTTTTGGACTAGCAGAATACACCAACAGTATCTAAAGGGTGTATTTCACAGTAACATATGCAGTGCTGGTGCACTGAGCTTGCAGATAAAAATTATATTTTCTCTGGCACTGGGCTAAGGGCAGTGCAAAAAGACTGTGCACTGCACCCACACAACTAAATCAATGTAGATCGCTGAGTAATTAGAATAGATTTCTGAATCAGGACTCCTATCTAATTCTCTCCCTCAAAGCAGCAGCAGTAACCTTTCCCTACACTATCTATCTTTTCTCTCAGGGCAGTGTAAAAAGTTTTCCCTACACTATCTATCTTTTCTCTCAGGGCAGTGTAAAAAGCTTGTGCGCCAATCACAGCCATGCCATTAGTAGGCATGGCTGTGATAGCTTCTAAGGGCACACCATTGGCTGCCCTGCAGCATTTTAAAATGTGCCATTACATTGCCGAACACTGAACATACAGTAAATTGTTCGGGTTCGGGTCCGGGTACCAAAAACCCAAAAGTCCGGTACGAACCCGAACTTTACAGTTTGGGTTCCCTCAACCCTAACCCTGTCACCAGCCTGGGCAGTTCAGACTGAACATCAGAAAGAAGAACTGCACAAGTTACCTTCAATGAAAACCACAAATTAAAGTTTAGATGATTGGAATGATTAGAAGAGGCAGAGTAGGGATGCGTAAAGCAAGGGGTTGTTGTCCCGGAGTGACTTCCGGGTATCGCGGCACAGTACAACTGAAGCATCGGCATATAGCGCCATTGCTTCAGTTGTCTTAAGTGCGCATGTGCCGCATGACGTCGGCACATGCAAATACAGGGATATCTCCTAAACCGTGCAGGTTTAGGAGATATCAATGTTAGCTACAGGTAAGCCTTAATATAGGCTTACCTATAACATAAAGTTGTAAACAAGGGTTTACAACCACTTTAACTTCACCTGTGGGTGTTACCTAGAGCAGTCTGCATGCAAATGAAGCCTGCTTAGACTCGCCTATGCTTCTCCAAATGGACTTCCGCTCCATTAAAAGCATTTTGATATGTGCATACCTACGCTGAAGAGCCAGCCCACTGCTTGCATCAAGGTTTAGGGCTCCTAAGAGAAGTGCAGGGTGCTATTATGTCACGGAGTCTAAAATAAGGTTTGTAATGAAAATGGAAAGCAGGAATCAGTAAAGGTAAAATATAAGCAGATTATTCTTGAACTTAAAAGTACTTTTTGGTGTTTAAGGGTGCAGGGGATTATAATTGGCTCCTGAGATTTACAGAAGCTCCAGGATCTGTTCCAAAAAGGAGGCTTTGGAAGCAAGTGTCACGGTACTACTACAGTGAGCCCACAGGGGAGCAGGTGACACGGGATCCCCCAGGGCCAGCCGGTATTCTGCCAGGGACCCCCTCACGAGGGTTTGGGCTTAGCTGCGTGCTGACCCAAGGTCACGACCCCGTGTTCACCCTGCTTGCTAGGGGAGTACCAGAAGACACAGTCAGACAAGGATGGATGGATGAATGAAGCAAAGGAGAGCCCGATAGCGAGCCAAGGTCAGGGCAGGCTGCAGACAACGTAATCAGGACAAGCCGAGTCGGTACACAAGAGATCAGTTCACGAGAGGCCAGGTTAAATCAGGTTACACAAAGGGGACTCAGAAACAAGCGTTGCTCAAGCAACCAGAAGCTGATCTGGAAGGAATTTAAATAGAGAAGCACATGGGGGACTGGACAGGAAGTAGCAGGAAGGAATGATATAATTAAGGTGGGGCCGGTTACACCCATAGCTGCAGAGTGCAGCAGAGCTAAACACAAGCTAGTGGAACAACAGATGCCAGCCGACCCACAGCAGTAAAGGTAAGACACAGATCAGCTACGTAGCTGATCTGTGACAGCAAGATTGGGTGAGGTCAGGTTCATCCTTTACTAATATACTCCCACCACCTGTTGTCTGTTTGATTTGTTATTATCTGGTATGAAAATGTATTCTAAAGCCTCGTACACGCGATCGGATTTTCCACAGACAAAAACTCGGACTTTTGTCTGAAGGCGTGTGCCTGTATTTTGTCTTGCATACAAACGGCAAGGAATTGTCAGCCAACAAACACGAATGTAGTGACGTACTACGTGTTTTTTCAGCTCTTTAGCACCACCCTTTGGGCTCCTTCTGCTAATTTTGTGTTATTAGAAGTTTGGTGAGTGTTGATTCGTGCTTTTCATTTCTAGCTTTTCATTTAGCGCTTTTCAGTTCACGCTTTTCATTTCGTGCCTTTCAGTTTGTTTCTGAACAGCCGTTCGTCAACCAGACATGTTGCGGAATCGGAGGAGATAACATGTTATTTATTATTGCTTGGAGTTATTGCTTTGACCCAAGCCCAGTCCAGGAACAGGAGGAGGAAGAGTTCTTGGACCAAAAATTGATTGCTTTATTAATCGTGACCAATTATGTCGGGGGCTCCAGGAGAATAATCAGATGTGTTTTTTGGAATTATCTCTGGATGACCGACCCCTGCTTTCACCAACTCTTGGCATTGTTGACCCCCTATATTAAGAAGCAGGAAACGTGCATGAGGCTTTTATTTTATTGTTTCGTTGAATAATAATGATTTGATTTGTTATAGTTTCTATATTTTTGGATGCATAGAATACACTTTTTGGTTAAGTTCTTTTTGGCAGATAGCATGTCTAATTTTTTTTGTTTTCTTTTTTTAATGCACAATAAAAAAAATTGTGGAGAATACTTGGCTATGTGTTTTACTTCAAAATGACAGTTTGGGAGTAGGCAGTTACATTTAAAAAAATACAATGTAAAATTGACAAGGAACACCAACATAGTTGTATCTTTGATCTTCAAAACTATGGGATAATGGTGTTGTGGTAACTTGCCCCAAAAAAAAAAAAAAAGCATAATAATATTATTCTTGATATCACTAGAAAAAAAAGCCTTTGAAAATTAGTTTGCAATAACTCCATCAGTATCACCAGCAAAGCAGCTTCATTATTATCCCATTAAAGAAGAAGAGAATGTGCGCTGCATTTCTAGATTTCATAATTTGCCACGTCACAAATGTTAATTCTCCATTACGAACGCTAGTTTACAAGACCGACTGCTTCTGGCTCGTCCTTGCTTCCGAGCATGCGTGTTTGTACTTTGGACTTTTGTCCGACGGACTTGTGTACACACACTTGTGAAATTCGACAACAGACATTTGTCCGCGGAAAATTTTAAAGCCTGCTATCCAACATTTGTCCGTGGAAAATCCGTCAACAATTGTCCGATGGAGCGTACAACCGTTCGGATTTTCCGCCAACATGTCATCACACAATTCCCGTCGGAAAATCCGATCGTGTGTACGAGGCTTAAGGCCAGGTTCACATATTTGCAGTGGCGGTTTCCAGCCTGGGACCCTGTATGTTTCTTTTGACCAGTTCAGGTGTGATTTATTTCTGAAAAATTGGGCCTTGGGTGGTGGTGCCCTAAACCAAACCCTCCAGCAGCACTGAATGTGTGTTCAGAAAGCACGCTGGATGCAGGACATGCCAGTAGCTCAATTGCGTATTGAGCAAGTTCTGGCCAGTGGTCCATCCTCAAGACCCAGTAACCCAGTGGAAGCTCTGTTGGAAAGGTCTCCAAGTCTGCTCTTGCCCCTAGATATTTCTGCACCATGTAATGCAGATGCTGGCGTTGGTTGCTTGAACCGATCAGACCTTGGCGCTGAGGACTGAAAAATTGTTTAAAGGCAGCGGTCAGCTGGCCACCTTCTCCACCACTCTTCCTCTGACTGAACGAAGCCTCAGCAATTTTAACCTCCCAGGGTCTGATAATGCGTTTCACAAATTGTTCTTCATGACCCCCTCTGATCCCTCTGCAAAGGCAGGCTGAGTTCTGCAACCTTACCCTTGTAACATGGATCAAGAAGGGTTGCCAGCCAGTAATGATCCTTCTCCTTGATACCACGAATCCTAGGGTCTTTTCGCAGGCTTTGCAGAATCGGGGAGGCCACGCAGTGGAAGTTTGCAGAGGTATTTGATTCTGAGTCCCCTGGGTCACTAAGGATCACATGATCCGTAACTAGCTCCTCCCAGCCAGGTATGACTAAAAACATCCCTTGAAGACTTCTGCTGAGTGTTATCCTCTACATCCATGCTGACACAATCCTCCTCCTCCTCTTCTTCCTGTGTGTTTGGTGGGCCCGCAGGAATGCTATCTAGATAAAGGGGGCCTTGAGAGGTAAGGAAGTCCTCCTCAAGAAGAAGTTTTCCCCCCAAGAGGGAGGTGGGGTTTTTAGGCAGCACGATGTAAAAAATTGGGTAATTGATACAACATAAGTCAAAGTTATGTGACAATGTGGTTAAAAAACATGAGCCCCAATCTGGAAAACCATAAGATGGGACATACAGTGTTATATCAACAGACAATAATTTTCAGAACAGTACATTTACTGAAAACATAACGATGCAAACAAGCAAAACTGACGCGTTTCAAGTCGTATCAGTATGAGTCTTCTTCAGAGGGTTACTTTTATAATACATCTATGTCTGCTGGGACAGAGAGCGAAATAATATGAGAAACTTATAAATATATATTAGATACAATCATCTCATTATACAATGCCAAAAGAGATGTTGTAAGTCATCTGTTATGGCAATATTGTGTATATTTACCCAGATATATGTGGTTTCCTTACATGGGGATCCCTTTAAAATTATTCTCTTTCTCCATGTGGCTCCGAGGCACCTCCTGTCCACCCAGGATGGGGCAGGCAGAGAAATCCAAGTGCGTGGCTTACAAGAGGTCACCAGAATTTTGACTTATAATAGGCAAGACATTCTCCTAGTCTTTACTAGCCTAAAAAGAAAATCTTTAAAAATGTAATGTCATAAGGGACACTAGTGGACATTTATCAAAACGAGAGCAGCCAGAATCTGGAGCAATTGTGCATGGCAACCAATCTTGTTCAATAATGCTTTGAAAATGAAACATAAAAGCTCTTTGGTTGCCATGCACAACTGCTCCAGATTTTGCCTGCTCCAGTTTTGATAAGTTCCCCTTATTGTAGACAGCGCCTTATTTTGTTTTGCCCTTTATTCATGCTGAGTTTCTGGAGATCACCAAGCTTGTTGAGGACTGCCTTTTGCATCAGTATTGTGAACATACAGTATTGATGATTGTCAAATGTTCTAGAATTATCATTAAGAGGGAAAGAAAGAATCATTTCAACAAATGTGAAAATTACTTTAATTTTCCATCTACCACCAATCTCACTAATAAAATGTTTGTATTTGGTGATTTTTACATTTCATTTAAGGAATCATCTTGCCTTTTTTCACCTCCAGTTCTTTTTAAAGAATTAAAGATTATTAGCATAAACCTGATTTCTAGCTATGAAAGCAGGTATAAAAATCATCATTATGGCTGCAATTCATAGGAAATAAAAGAAGAACAGAATTACTCTTCTGAAGGGAATGTAACATAATTACAGATAATTAAAAAGTTATTAAAAATTATTTACACTGTCATTTATTTATAAAACATCAATAAGCTACAAAAGAGCTATAATTAGGCTGTGATACTTTCCAATTATAAAATGGCAAAAAGGCAACAGGTCTGACATTAGTGTACATGAAATGATAGTGCAATCCTTCCACACAGATTACTGTAATATTTCCAGTTAATAAAGAGCAGGATCAGCTCTATAACCCAAGCACAACACAGAGAAACTGGACAAATGTTTCTAATGCTAGTTATGAATACAGTATGTTTAAACAATATAACAGAAAGAAAAGAGTTATAGAACAGTAGATCTGTTGTCATTCGCTCAAATCTCAAATAATCTTTTGTTAATGTAATTTCAAAAGTCAGTCTCAATTTAAAAAATAAATCTTTTTCTCAGTCGTTTTGCAAGATCACCTGGTATTACAATCATTTACAGTATAATGATCCTGCCATGAAAGTTCTTGCAAAGAGATAGGAGGAAAATACGCTAGGTAGAATTAAAGCACTTACTACACTTTCCCGGCAGTATGGTCCATTTAAAATGTCCTGCGCCTAATTCATGAATAGCTTTGCAACAGTTTTGGTAATATTTTTAACACATGCTACAGATTCAGATATTTCTTATTTGATCGTGGCTGCAACACATTAAAGAAAAATGACTGCCAGTTCGTAGAGGCAGAAACTGAAAGGTAAATAACTATATCCCGCCTGACCCACTTTCTAATCCTGTAGGACATCATATAACGTCCTCCAGGCATGAGTGTCCTGCAAATTCTAGAGGCCGCACTGCAGCTCAACTTGTCACCCACTGTGTCCACTGGACACAGTGGATGATAGCTCATTGTGCCGGTTCAGCCATGGTACCATGTGATTGCTGTGATCAATCACATGTCAAATGTACACAATGAATGGCTTTCATTCATTGCCACTCATTGTGTATTATTGTGATCTCTGTGATTGGTCACATTGATCATATGGTACAGACAGGATCAATCAAAGCACACATGTACCATGTGATAGCTGTGGCCAATCACATTTTTAAAAAAGAATGACCCCCCCATATACACGCATGTACAAATGTAAATGCATGCATCAGAGGCACCTACACACAACAGTGCTGATTGCGCTACACATGTTACATATCACTGCACACACTGGGGTTAGAGCAATCATTTTAGGCCCCTTCTTTATTGTTAACTCTAAACTGATGACCTGTAAGGGCTACCAATGAGCCACCTATGGAAAATATAGGTGTCACGTCCACCCCAATGCAGGTGGTCAGACACTATAGCTGGCTACTGTGTGCTTCACCTGTAGCAGCCCCCTTTCCCTTAAGGCAAGCATGCCTACCGGTACTTGGTTGCCCTCAGGACTTATACACAATTCTATAGTGCCTGGCCACCACGCCAGGGCAGATGCGAAATAAGCAAACAAATGAAAGGTGAGAGGTGATGAGAAAACTTGGCAGAGCTAAGTTGTTCAGCAACAAATAGTTTATCTCTGAGGGAAACTGACACAGTATAGTCTATAGAAGCAGACCCCACCCCCACTAGTCTCTTGGCATTTCTCTGCTTATTAGGACAGAAAGTGACAAAGTGGTCGTGGTTGCCACAGTATAAGCAGATTCCCTGAGATCTCCTTCTAGACTTTTCCCCAGGGGATAAATGGGCTGCTCAGGAGATCGCCAATCACTTCAAACAGAAAATTGATACAATTCGCAAGGAGATCTCTACTGCTCAGACACCCTCCATGCCTTACACCTCATGTCCACAGGTACAATCATTACTTCCCTCTTTCAACCCCACCACTATAGAAGAGGTTGCTAAATTACTTGCAAACGTCCATCTTACCACCTGCCCTCTGGATCCTGTTCCCTCACAAATGCTACAGTCACCCTCTAGCTGTATTCTACACTCTCTAACCCACATCTTCAATCTCTCCCTCTCTTCTGGCATCTTCCCCAATTCCTTAAAACATGCACTTGTCCGCCCCATACTTAAAAAGCCCTCACTGGACCCATCCAACAACCTACGCCCCATCTCCTTGCTCCCCTTTTTATCCAAACTCCTTGAACGCCTAGTCTACAACCGACTGAGCGTCCACCTTGCTGATAATGGCCTTCTTGATCCCCTTCAGTCTGGATTTCGTCCTCAACATTCCACAGAAACTTCTCTCCTAAAATTAACAAACGATCTACTAACGGCCAAAACTGAGGGACACTATTCTGTACTCCTACTTCTGGACCTCTCTGCTGCCTTTGATAAGGTTAACCACCCCCTCCTCCTCAAAAAACTCCATGCCTTTGGTCTTCGTGACTGTACCCTTCGCTGGTTTTCTACCTATTTATTTAACCGCACCTTCAGCGTTACCTACAATTCCACTGCCTCCTCTCCTCTTCCTTTCTCTGTTGGGGTCCCCCAAGGTTCTGTTCTTGGATCTCTCCTATTTTCAATCTACACCTCCTCCCTGGGTCAGCTGATAGCCTCCCATGGCTTCCAATACCATCTCTACGCTGACGACACTCAAATCTATTTCTCTACCCCTCAACTCACTCCTTCAGTCTCCTCACGTATCACTATTTTACTATCGGATATATCAGTCTGGATGTCACACCAATTCCTCAAACTTAATCTATCCAAAACCAAGCTTATAATTTTTCCTCCCCCACGTGCCTCTTCCCCTGATCTCTTGGTCAAAATTGATGGTACAACTATCAGCCCATCCCCACATGCCAAGGTACTAGAAGTAGTCCTGGACTATGAACTCTCCTTTAAGCCCCATGTCCAATCACTGTCCAAATCTTGTCTCCTCAACCTCTGAAACATCTCCAAAATCCACTCCTTTCTAACCAATGACGCAACAAAGCTCTTGATTCACTCCCTGGTCATCTCTTGCCTTGATTACTGCAACTCCCTCCTCATTGGCCTAGCTCTGCATACTCTAACCCCCCTTCAGTCCATCATGAATGCTGCTGCCAGACTCATCCACCTTACCAACCGCTCTGTCTCTGCTACTCCTCTCTGTCAATCCCTCCACTGGCTTCCGCTCACCCAACAAATTAAATTAAAAATACTAACCACCACCTACAAAGCAATCCACAAGTCTGCCCCCAGCTACATCACTGACCTAGTCTCAAAATACCAACCTAATCGTTCTCTTCGTTCTTCTCAAGACCTCCTGCTCTCTAGCTCTCTCATCACTTCCTCCCATGCTCGTCTCCAGGACTTTTCCAGAGCCTCTCCAAGCCTATGGAACTCCTTACCCCAATCGGTCCGTCTAGCTCCTACTCTATTAGCTTTTAGACGATCCCTGAAAACTCTACTCTTCAGGGAAGCCTATCCTACCCACACCTAACAACTGTATTTTATTTTTTTCCATCTGATCATCCCCCACAGTTATTACCTTTTTGTTTCCACTTGACCTTCCCTTCTAGATTGTAAGCTTTAACAAACAGGGCCCTCTGATCCCTCCTGTATTGAATTGTATTGAAATTGTACTGTCTCCTCTGATGTTGTAAAGTGCTGCGCAAACTGCTATATATATATATATATATATATATATATATATATATATAATCCTGTATAATAATAATAATAATAATATTAATAGTGCCAATTTGCATGGAGAGGTTGAGAGGGCTCAGGAAAGGAAGAAAAGGGGAACAGCATACTAGGGGGCAAAGAAACAAACCTCGCTGTACGCCTTTCCCGTAAACGCCTGTCTATACAGATGGTTACTTGCATGGCTTCATTCAATAACTTTGGTTCAGGGTAGTGTTATAAGGAGTCTTTGATGGAGTCTGATAAGCCTAACCTGAACTGGCTAGAGCTGGGTCATTCCACCCTTAGTCGGGTGCCCAGCAGTGGAAATCAGAACAGTATTGTTCAGTGGTGCATTTATCCTGAAGTAATGACCTAAGGTTAGCTTCAGCTGAATGGGCATGGTCAAGATCATCATACAGTAAACAGGGCTGGTGCAAGGATTTTTGGCAACCTAGGCGAAACCTCATTTTGCCGCCCCCCTTGGCTCCACCCCTGACCCCACCCCCTTTGCCCTGCCCACGTACACCCCACCTTTTTAATGACCGCTACTATTTTCCACCAAATACAGACTCACCAGCGCCCACCAAATACAGACTCACCAGCGCCCACCAAATACAGACTCACCAGCGCCCACCAAATACAGACTCACCAGCGCCCACCAAATACAGACTCACCAGCGCCCACCAAATACAGACTCACCAGCGCCTACCAAATACAGACTCACCAGCGCCTATCAATGCCACTTCACCAGTGCCCACCAAATACAGACTCACCAGCGCCTATCAATGCCACTTCACCAGCGCCCATCAAATACAGACTCACCAGCACCCACCAAATACAGACTCACCAGCGGCTATCAATGCCACTTAACAGACTCACCAGTGCCCATCAAATACCATGTCACCAGCGACCACCAAATACAGACTCATCACCAGCGCCCGTCCAATAGAGACTCACCAGCGCCTATCAATGCTGCTTCACCAGCGCCCGTCAAATACCATGTCACCAGCGCCCATCCAATAGAGACTCACCAGCACCCATCAATGCTGCTTCACCAGCGCCCGTCAAATACCATGTCACCAGCGCCCGTCCAATAGAGACTCACCAGCGCCCATCAATGCCGCTTCACCAGCGCCCGTCCAATAGAGACTCACCAGCGCCCATCAATGCCATTTCACCAGTGCCCGTCAAATACCATGTCACCAGCACCCATCCAATAGAGACTCACCAGCGCCCATCAGTGCCGCTTCACCAGCGCCCGCCAAATACCATGTCACCAGCGCCCATCCAATAGAGACTAACCAGCGCCCATCAATGCCGCTTCACCAGCGCTCATAAAATAAAGACTCGGGGGGGGGGGACATTTCAGTCAATATAATACATATACACTCACACAAATTTTAAAATTACATTTCATTGTCATCACATATACAGTCTCATTAAGGCCCCTTTCACACCGGGGCGTTTTTCATGCGGTACAGCACTAAAAATAGCGCCTGTTCACCGCATGAAAAAATCCGGCCCCTTTAACTCCAGTGTGAAAGCCGGCGGGCTTTCACACTGGAGCGGTGCGCTAGCAGGATGACAAAAAAAGTCCTGCTAGCAGCATCTTTGGAGTGGTATAGGAGCGGTGTGTTCACCGCTCCTATACCGCTCCTTCCCATTGATTTGAATGGGAAACCGCAGTAAAACCGCGGCAATACCGCCGCAAAGCGCCGCTACGGCGGCGCTCTGCGGGGGTGTTTTAACCCTTTTTCGGCCGCTCGCAGGGGGGTAAAACCGCACCGCGAGCGGCCGAATACCGCGGTTAAAACGATGGTAAAGCAGCGCTAAATATAGCGCTGCTTTACCGTCACCGCGGCTCCCCGCCCCAGTGTGAAAGGGGCCTAAGAGAGAAAGTAACAGTTTTTACTTACCACACCAATAACACCTGTTTCTCTCTGGCACCAACTCTGCTGTTTTGCCTGTGTACCTGTCAGGCTGCCTGTTGCTTCTGTTCTGTGTCATGCAGTGCCTCTTCCTGTTCCAGCCAGCACCTGTCCCAAAGCCCGGAGAGCCGCCGCCATGCTGCTACTGTATCCCATGATGCTTGCTTGCATCTTCCATTCATCCATACTTCGTTCCAGGAGCGCGTGGGGGGGCGGGGCCTGAGGGGGGCTGTGCTGCTGGACTGAACATGGACACTGAGGAGCGGCCTCGGCGGTATATGACATGACATGTCATGTCATGAGCAGAGAGCAGAGAGGGGCGGGGGGCGGATGCTGCCTGAGCCTGACACAGTGAGAGTGAGTGACACACAGAGAGCGCCCTGGACGCACTGGACACTCACACTCACACACATCGTTACTGGCTCCCAGAGCGGGGGGAGCGGGGGGGCCGGGGGGGGTGGTACAGGGCGGCGCTGCTTGACAGGATAATTATAAGGACAGACTGTGCAGGACTCAAAGTAAAATAACCAGCGGCCGGGCGCCCTAGTCCGCCTAGTGGTAGCACCGGCCCTGACAGTAAACCTAAAGCCTTGAAACAAGCTTCAACTGACCCTCTGGCTGGGTCATCTACGGGGAGACTAAATGCCCAAGACTGGGGATCCCCCTGCAACCATGTAATAATCAGGCTATTGGCTGTGCTTCAGAATTAGAGGAGTGTGACTTAAGCTTAAAGTATAGCATACAACTATTTTTAAAGTTTTAAAACACATGGGGGCCACCAGTACTGTGTTACTGCTGGAGGTGCGTTAACATGCACAGACAGTTCCTGGACTTGGCGTGTCAGTTTGCAAATTTCCTCAGCAAATAAGCGAGCCTGTATAGAGCCCCCTTAAGGCAAGCATGACTACCGGTACTTGGTTTCCCCCAAGACTTATACACAATGCTATAGTGCCTGGCCACCATGCCAGGGCAGATACGAACTAAGCAAACAAACTGACTTGCAATTAGCCGACAGATAGCATGGTTCTATGACAGTCCAGGTAAAGGCTGATTTCAGGGAAAAGTCCAATATCTGATCCAGGTCATACACAGGGAAATCCAAACTAGCAAAACAGGGCAGACAAACAGGGAGTCCGATCAGGAACAACACAGCTATCTCTGTCTCTATAACAAGCAAGGGACAGAGCGTTTGGCTTGCTTACAACAGGTGACTGACCATATCAAACACCTTGCAGGTGGACACAGAAATAGCCAAAACCCAGATGCTGGAGTGAGGAGCAGGAGCACTTAAGTGATCCTGACAATAGGGAACCAGAGTTTGTTGCTGTTTAACGGGCATGACATTTTAAGGCATCTTGGGTATCTATATACTCAGCGCAATCTCATTGTTTATATATTACCAAAAAAATGGGTATTTTATGTGCACTAAAATTAACTTTAGTGTTTTTTTTTTTACAAAAATTTTGCAATTCCTAAACCATTGAGCTAATATTAAGTGACATAAAAAATTGCAACTACCACTATTTTATTCTTCAGGGTGTCTGTTTTCAGAAAATATATAATTTTTGTTTTTTTTTACAAAATCGTTTGTCCTGAAATTATTTTTTAAATGTGTGCAAACAATTCTAAAATGATTCTAGCAGCAATATGGTTAAAACTCATTGTCCATAATTGTAGGTCCTTGCAGAGATGGACCTTGTCAATGTAGACATAGCTGTCCATCTATGGAACAATTTGTGTGGATTTAGCATTAATCAGGGTCCCATTAACATGTTCTACTTTTTATTATGAAGAGGGCAAAATGTTAATTCTACGATAGGCCATATTATTATAAATATTAATACATATATAATTTTATTTTTTAGGTTTTTTTTTCCTGCTCACCAGACTGGCAACAATGTAGTTCTCCTGGAAGCACTTCAGCTTCAATATCATTGTTGTAATGTTCTGCTTTAAATTGAAGCCGGATGAGCATCAAGCACCACAACATTGTCTGACATGCTTCAGTAACCCAGGTGTGTGTTGTCATTCAAAGCTGGCTGGATTGTCTTTGAAATATGTGTGCTTCACACAGACGTATCATTACCATCTGCAGAAGTGCTTGTTCATCTGTAATCCTCTTCAAACCTCTTGATACAAAACCCCTGACGCCAAAAACGACACAAGAATTTTCTTCTTATGAAAGCACAGAATAACTTGTTGTACCTTTGTGGTTTGATTTATGCTTTGGTTCCATAGATGTATAATTTGCTCTGACATATGTACATTTCAGGGAAACCCCAAATAACCCAAATCTCGAATGCCCTTGAATTCCAGACACCTATAAGGGCGACTGCCTAGTTTGCAATCTTTTGTTTATCTCTGCAGCCAATCTTTATGATATTAGTTACTATTTATTTGACTGATTTACTGAATTCTTAATTCCTTAAACAATAAAAAAAAAAAAAAAACACTATTTTTAAATTAGCAAAACCTAATTGAATGGCATTACCTTTTTTTTAAAAGCATACTGTATGAAAAGCAATTACATTTTATTAATTTATTAAATACTGTTTTTCTTCCTCTTTTCCTTCCTTCCTTTCTTCCTTCCTCTGTAAGCACACCAAATTTTATAAGATTGCAATAAAATTTATTAAAAGTTTATATATATGTAGCACTGACCCCCGAAGGAGCTGCTGGTTTTATTTGGGCTTACCGTTACCTCGCCTACTTGCTTCTCCGTCTTGGGGATCCTGTGGAAAGTGGCCCAAAGAATGTTGAAACTGCCACTGAATTTTTATTTTAGAAAATACATAGACATACGGTACCAGTTTCTCTCAGCCGATCCGAATGAATGTTGATGCAGGTTGCGTCCTTCAACTAAGTTTCCAGGCTCCTTCAGAGAAACCAGCCTTGCGCACGGTCTTCTCCTGAAGAGTCCTCCCCTGGGGTACTTCAGTTGCTGGGCCTCTCCCTTCAGATGAGACGGCACCAAACCTTCCTTGGATCAGTAGGCTCCGAAAGTTACTCGGGCCTATCCCTTCAGTTGTGTTGCCTCGGGCCAGCCAGCCCCGAGACACAGGATGCACAGTTCCGCACCCCAGGCCAGGAGGGCCATGGGGCTGGGTCAGGAGGACCACCAGAACCAAACAGACAGAAAATAATCCCCCGCCAACATGGCTTTTGTACCTTAAATACCACCCCCCAGAGAGCACAGCATGAGAACACTCCCACTGGGCTGGTTCTGAGGAATAAATGGTATTCAATGCATCCAGCTAGACTGCGTTTTTACTCTTGCCGGCAGTGACAGTGACACCTATGGTCAAGAAGAACCCAGTGCAACCCAGCTGGACTGGTACTGAAACCAGAAATTTAGAGCAATTATCCTGAAGCCCAACTGTGGCTTCAGGCAACTTAATTTGAGAAAAATAATAGTGCCTGCTTGTCAGAAACCAGCGCTACATATAGAAAAATATTTTTGTTCATTTTGGGTAGCATGAGGAAGGGTTAGATCTGCTGTCAGGTTTTGCTTATGTCACAGGCTGTATTGGAGAGATTCCTGCACATCCTGTTGTGTAAAAAGGTTGTTCTCAAGTTAGAAAGTGAGGGATAGGGATGAGCAAATTAAGCAAAGTTCTGTTTTTAGGAGGTTGGTGAACCCAGTGGGAAGTCCACAAACCCTGTATATAGCACCCTGTTAAAGTCTATAGGGGGCCAGATCTTGTTATTTTTTTGTGTGGCCTTTTGCAAGCTACTTGTAAAAAAGTAGCTTTAAAAGGGTATGGGCGACATGTACTAATGCAAAAAAGTTAAAAAACAATAATAATATTCAGTGGGGAGAGGTTTTTGTTATGCGGTCTAAGGATCAACATTGAAAATACACAAATCCTTTAAATAAAATGCTTGTGAGATACCTTAAAGCTGTATGTGACAGTAGAAAACAGTGCATTGTGGTTCTTTAAAAAAAAAGGGATGGGGGGATTGTGTTTGGTTTACCCTAAAATTTATACCAGACCCTTCTGGCATGCAATCTGGATGACCAGGAAAGGGAGGGCAGTGAGTTTGCAGCCCCCCTTACTGGACCATATCAGGCCACATTCCTTCAATATTGGGAGGGTACCTTGCAAGCCAAGGCAGCATAGCTTCCAACCACTGCAAAGCACCTTTTCCTTATTGTAGGGATACAAAGACCTCATTCCCACACAGGGGCGGACTGACAACTCATGGGGCCCCCGGGCAATAGAAGATCATGGGGCCCCCTTGGTCCCCGCACTCAAGGGGACCAAGCGCACACACAGGGGGGGGGTTGACACGCACACACAGGGGGACACTGGAGGGAGAGCACACACACAGGGGGGACACACGCACACAGGGGGACACTGGAGGGAAAGCGCACACACAGGGGGACACTGGAGGGAGAGCGAACACACACAGGGGGGGACACGCACACAGGGGGACACTGAAGGGAGAGCGCGCACACACAGGGGGACACTGGAGGGAGAGCACACACACACAGGGGGACACTGGAGGAGAGCACACACACAGGGGGGGACACGCACACAGGGGGACACTGAAGGGAGAGCGCACACACAGGGGGACACTGGAAGGAGAGCACACACACAGGGGGACACTGGAGGGAGAGCACACACACAGGGGGGGACACGCACACAGGGGGACAGTGAAGGGAGAGCTCACACGCAAGGGGGGGGCATGCACACACAGGGGGACACTGGAGGGAGAGCGCACACACAGGGGGACACTGGAGGGAGAGCGCACACACAGGGGGGACACACACACAGGGGTACACTGGAGGGAGAGCTCACACGCGGGGGGGGGGGGCATGCACACACAGGGGGACACTGGAGGGAGAGCGCACACGCAAGGGGGGGCACGCACACACAGGGGGACACTGGAGGGAGAGCGCACACACAGGGGGACACTGGAGGGAGAGCGCACACACAGGGGGGACACGCACACAGGGGGACACTGGAGGGAGAGCGCACACACAGGGGGGCCACGCACACACAGGGGGACACTGGAGGGGAGCGCACACACGGGGGGACACACACACAGGGGGACACTGGAGGGAGAGCTCACACGCGGGGGGGGCATGCACACCCAGGGGGACACTGGAGGGAGAGCGCACACGCAAGGGGGGGCACGCACACACAGGGGGACACTGGAGGGAGAGCGCACACACAGGGGGACACTGGAGGGAGAGCGCACACACACAGGGGGGGACACGCACACAGGGGACACTGGAGGGAGAGCGCACACACAGGGGGGCCACGCACACACAGGGGGACACTGGGGGAGAGCGCACACACACAGGGGGACACTGGAGGGAGGGCACACACAGGGGGGACACTGGGGGGAGAGCGCACACACAGTGGGGGACATGCACACAGGGGGACACTGTGGGGACACTGTGGGCTGGGGGGACACTGTGGGCTGGGGGACACTGTGGGCTGGGGGTGACACTGTGGGCTAGGGGGACACTGTGGGCTAGGGGGACACTGTGGGCTAGGGGGACACTGTGGGCTGGGGGTGACACTGTGGGCTGGGGGTGACACTGTGGGGTAGGGGGTGACACTGTGGGGGGGGCCGTGACTCTGTACCACCCCCCCCCCATCACTTGTGGCGGTCCTGGTAAATTAACTCACCGATGCCGATGCCAATGCTCCCCGCCGGCCCCTCCACTCTTCTCTTCCATTAGGGGCCCGGACTCGGCAGGTTGAAGCGGCTGTATTACATGCCGCGAATACTGCTAACAGCGCGCGGCTCCCCGCCGGCCCCTTCTTCCCTCCCGTCCGTCCCAGGTGACGTCACGACGCATACAGTAGAAGCACCTGGGATGGACGGGAGGGAAGAAGGGGCCGGCGGGGAGCCGCGCGCCATTAGCAGTATTGTTAGCGGCATCGCGGCATGTAATACAGCCGTTTCAAGTGGCCCCTCATGTGGCCGAATCCGGGCCCCTAATGGCCCCGGGCCCTCGGGCGGCGCCCGAGTCACCGACCTGTCAGTCCGCCCCTGTTCCCACATCTAGTCCCCGAAGAGGTATGTTGGGGGTTGCAGACAATGACTTATTGCAACATAACTCAGCATTGTGTTGCTGCATTGTGCCTTCCAGAGACTGTGTCAATAAAGGTGCAGTGTGGTGCTGCTGAGACCTTCAGGAAGCGAGAATGCTGCCATTTCATCCAATGCAGGCTTAAGGGGGCGCCCTGTGCATGCTGGGTGACCCCTCACTAGGCTTCAAGAATATGCATCAGGGAGTGGTAAAAGTCCCTTTGGCCACTTGTTCAATGCTGACACAGCTGATGTTATTGCTGTCTATAGTTGCTGCCTGTGGAGAGCTGGCCTTTACTTTTTTCCACATTGGATTAAAAATAATCTTGTGCAATAGAGCAAGTGCTCCAATGGGAAATCCAGAGCCACAGTGCTGGCTAACTGTACTTAGACCTACTGGCCAGTGGTCTAGTGTGCTTTAATCCCTAAAGCCCCTTTCACAATTGTGCGATTTTACTGCGATTTTTGCCGCGATTTTGCCACGATTTCAAGCAGTGCCTGTCGTACTAATATGAATGGCTGTCATTGAAAATCATGGGGAACGACTTGTCATGCTACTTTGCAGTCCCAAATCTTGGGACAAGTCGAATAAGTGTGAAAGGGAACTAAGGCCTCTTAATTTTCCATATGAGCCTAGTATGCCAAAAAAAATGGACGATCATTTGTCCAACATTCTCATTGTGTGCACGAGGCCCAAAGCCTTGTACACACTACTAGACCTGACTACTCAGGTCGGAGCCACTGTACTAACAATCCGATGTTAGTACAGTGATCTCCCCTACTGTGCTGATGTGTTCTGATAGGGGGCGCCCCCGCCAGGATGCTCCTGTCAGCTCTGATTGAGAGTCAGTCGGCAGACCTTTTTCAGTCATGACCCTTCGACAGAAGTTGACAGAACTTCTGTCGGACCTGCTGCCATACACACAGGCCAACATTCAGCTTTAGTCAGGGGACCTATTTTTTTGTCCTTTAAAAAAGAAAGTAGAAAATGTTGTTTTCTTTTAATTTCCGCTCTTTTTTCGCTTGTATCGCAAAAAATTTAAAACAGATTTGTGAATAAATACCACCAAAATAAAGCTCTGTTTGTGTGAACAAAATTATAAAAATTGAATTTAGGTACAGTGTTGCATGACCGCGCAATTCTTAATGAAAGTGCGAGAGTGCTGAAAGCTGAAAATTGGCCTGAGAAGGAAGGGGGTGAAAGCGCCCAGTATTGAATTGGTTAAATCAGTGCGACTTTGAAAAGTAGCCTGCACTACTTTGGTGCGACTTTGGTCCACAGAATGTAAAGTCAGATCAAAGTCAGACCGAAAGTCGCGCTCCAAAGTCACACTGCAACTATGGAGATGCGCTAATGTGAATGGAGCCTAAAACAGGTTTACACATTTCAGGTGCATTAAAGGTGTTTAAAGTCTTATGGTTAATTTTCTTTAGGCTTGGTTTCACTTGCGGTTGGTGAGTCACCCCCAAGCTTCCCTTCCAAGCTACAAAGACAGCCATATGGGGGTATACAAATGTAACAGCCCTGATGCTTTGCATCATGGCATGACAAAAATTATTTCTCCCATTTACGTGAATAGAATGCAATACACACAGTTGGGGGAAGGTGGTGTGGATCTTTAGGGGCTAAAACGGGAGGGGAGGTGAGAAGGCAACAGCCAGAGCCACTGACAAGGCAGTACAACCAGCCCTCCTGTACTGGGCCCAGGCCTCATCAGTTCAAAAGGGGGGCCCAGCAGTACTGCCTCTGGTTGCACTGCAGGTGGATCGGTTCTAGTATCTGTGCCCCCTTCCCCGAGCTGTCTGGGACCTTTGCGTGCCCCATTTCCTCCTCTCCTCTTCCACTGGCAGCTTCGGATGGCACACAGGAGGGTTATCTCAGGATGGTGAGCAGGGGGGCACACCACCCTAAATGAACACAGTGAGCGACCGCTCATTGTCGGAGTGCAGATATTGCCTCTGTGCCGATATTAACTTGAATAGGTCTTGTTCCAACAGGGGTATCATTTCTGCCATGGCTGTAAAGCACAGCATGACAGGCATTGCATTTTAGCAAAAATATCATTTGAGGAGGAGGGCCCTGTCAGGTAAGCTGTAGGGGTCCCGTGATTTCTATCAGCAGCCCTAGCAACATCACACCATCCCTGCCCATCCCTGCTCAACAGAAGTTGACTGTTTGATCAACCTCTGTCCAAAAGACTTGCTGGAAAACTTTTCTTGATCAGCAGCTGCAGCCAATTGGCTGCAGCTGTTGATCAGTGTATTCCAATGACAGCTAGTCCCACAGCCACAATACTATGCCCCATTGGCTGAATGAAAAAAATATTGCCTATGGCCAGCTTAATGCTAGAGAGAGACAAGACCTGTAAGTGACTTTTAACTGCAGCAGAGAAAATCAGGTCTCCTCTCTTGCCAAACAGAGCTGTGCTCTGAGGTAGAGCTGTGCAAATTTCAGTACTGGATGGAGAGAAATACAAATCAGCTCCCTTTTATGTATTTCATCTGTGTTTTAAACTGTTTGTCTTGGGTTCAACTAATCCAACTTCTGTATGCAAAATCATCGAGAATCTAAAAGACTGTAATGCCGCGTACACACAAGCGGATTTTCCGTCGTAAAAAATCTTGGATGTTTTTTCCGACGGAATTCCGCTCAAGCCTGGCTTGCATACACACAGTCACACAAAAGTTTTCTGAACTTTCGACCGTCAAGAACGCGGTGACGTACAACACTATGACGAGCCAAGAAAATTAAGTTCAATGCTTCCGAGCATGCGTCAAATTGTTTCAGAGCATGCGTAGGAATTTTGCGCATCAGGATTGGTACAGACTATGGGAATTTCCGATCAAAACTTTTTTCCGACCAAAAAATTGAGAACCTGTTCTCAGTTTTTGCTGGCTGGAATTCCGACAGCAAAAGTCCGATGGAGCATACACACAGTCGCATTTTCCCAACCAAAAGCTCTCATCTGACTTTTGCTGGTGGAATTTCCGATCGTGTGTACGCGGCATTAGATCTAGTGCCATTTGCAACACAACCGGTCTATAATCTTGTAAAAAATATATATATATATATTTTATACATGGAAAATAGAAAAATGTAATGTAATGTGAAAATAATGTATTATAGTCTTTCATATTCTAGCATATTCACAATATTTTCTCCATGAAAGCCCTATAAATAAGTGACATAACTGACATGAAATCATTTGTACATGACACATAAGTGATGCAATTAGTGAACATTATAGGTCTACAAAAAATGGCTACCACTACTGAGCACCAATTGGGCATCCAAGATAAGAAGCTTTTTCAAGATTGTGCCCATGCATAATTTCACACAATTAGTGTAGCCTCATTACCCCACCCCAAATGTAATTATCCTGGTCTCTAGAGCTGAAATACTCTGCAAAGCATATGACTAGACAGATGTCACTTGGTGTATATATAGCTATGCAATGCTCTGCAAGTCACCAGAAACATTTTTCTAAGTGCTGAGTTCCTGGCAGATACAAAGAGCAGCAATTAAAGCATGTACAATAAAAGTCATTAAATGCATTATAAAAGGTTAGTAGTGTATGTTCTTGACGCTTTCTTGATATTAGCCTACTCTATTCTTCTGTATGGCAACACTTAGATGAGGGGAAAGTGCTAGAAATCTGAGCTCTGCTGCAGTGAACGTGTGCTGATAATAATCATGCTGACAGCAGGCAAAAGCAGAGTGAGCAGGGTGATAACATCATTAGGATGCTGCTACGTCTAAAGCCCCGTACTCACAATCAGAATATCCTGATAAAATACTGCTTTCAAATCGATCGTTAGATAATCTGATCGTTAGTATACAGCTTTCGTCCAAAATTTTCCCAAGGGACAAACATGAAAATGTTTCTTGTACGATACCAGATCATACGATTTTCATTTAATCAGCGCTATATAAATACATTACATCACTGCAAATTTTTTATTCTGTTGTACGAGAAGTTTCGTACTTTAGTAACCTATTTGTTTGCGATATGGAGACCAGCATGCAAAAGAAATGGCTGTTCATTCATCCAATAATCTCATTGTGTGTACTACGCTTTACTTGATATCAGTATGCTAGGGAGATGCAGAAATGGGGGTGGGGGGGGGTTGATAGTGGCAGCCCAATGACTTGGGTGAGTAGGGATTTTGAGGCCATAGCTGTGTGACGGAACCATCCAGCACCCAGCTTGGGTGCTTCTGTCAAGATATACAGTATAGCTTCCTCCGGTCTGGACCCAGGAACTAGCTATTATAGCTGAGCACCCAAGACTAGACAACACTAGCTCAGATACAAACTGGAACTCTCTTCACTGAAAATTAATTCACTGAGAATATAGAGCACACAAGATTAGGTAGAACCTAATCCCATTACCCTAACAATTCAAACTGTAAACAGGAATATAATTAACATAGCTAAGGAACCGCCAACATAACCATTAAGCTAATTAAACAACTATACACCTAGGTGACTCAGTGCCCACCCAGACCGTTCAGCACCAAGCCCACAACCCTGGATACAAAGTACAATACACATCATCATAAGAAACATTCCACAATATGTATCTGGGTCCTCAACTTCCCAGAGTCTGTGTGTTTTGGGGAGACGTGGACTTTAATCCAAAGCAAGACCACTCCAAGGGTCCCCCAGGCACACACCTCCCAAAGTATAGTGCTCCCTTAAAAGCCAGGGCCCATAGTCAGTAGGCAAGAGGCCACCCTGCATTCCACTCCAAAAGTTCCTGTCCTGTTTGAGTTTGTCACAAACTGCAACCCAGGTGTTCCTATGCAGCTGTGAGTGAAGATCAGTGCTTCGCCTAAGGCTCCTGTATGCAAGACTGTAAAATAAAAGCCGGTAATCAATCGTAGGACTGTACAATATTCTTTATTGGAGACAGGGTAAAAATCTCATGGTATACAGCAGTGCTAATGCATTTCAGCCCAAACGAGCCTTAATCATAGCCAGTGGGGTATTAGCTCCAATCAATAGGTGTAAGACTCTGGATACTGACTAGACTCACCATGCTGCTACCCAGGAGTTGCTGTTTCAGCCTGAAAAGGCTTTAATCATAACCAGTAGCTATGATTAAGGCTCTTTCAGGCTGAAATGCATTAGCACTGCTGTATTCCATGGATTCTATACCCTGTTGTCAATAAAGAGTATTGTACAGTCCTGCAATTGCTGGCTTTTACCTGGTAAAAGAGACTCTGGATATCCTTTAAATGCACCCCCTTACAGTACCTCTACCCCAAGTCTTAGGCTCATCATACATATTACATTCTGAGAGAATGTGCTGCTTGTACAATCTCATCTAGATTTGCCCAAAAAAAATTATATTAGGACCTACCTAAACTAGGTCATTTTTAGGGAAGATAAGTCTGTATGGCACAGTGAAGATCTACGAGGAGCTGAGGGAACGGGGAAGAGTGAGAGGGTGTACTGGAAATACAGGTATTCTTTAAATCTAGTTTAGCCATATACAATATAGGTTGATTGAGTAATCAACTTATCAACCTTATCAGCTTAGGTATTTTTGTTTTAGTTTTCTTAAATAGTTTCCCTATGTGGAGTATGCTTTTGACTACTAGGTGGCCTAGCGTGTAAACCTAGGGTGACGAGGAATCATATTCATGATTTTCTATATATAGGGATTTTTTTATGTAATTGCCCATTATGTATAATGTTTATTAATAACCCCAAGATGGTGCAGAAGATCTGGTATATATAACACTCGGATCAACGGTCATCTGTTGGTAATGATCGTGAATATGTGACAGACCTAGCCCTGTCACAGTCTAATTATGGTACAGGTGTTTTGGTCTGATCAGCCAATGGAAGCGCCTCCTTATCTTCTGAGCGATGTATTTATGTGTGGCACTCAGCCTGTATACGTACCCCTGATGACGTCACATATGACAAAACGCATCGGTGGAGTTACAAACATACGCTACTGCGCATGCGCGACCGATGTTCGGCCATCTTAACTTTGCGGAACGGATCTGTTCTCAATGAGATGTGTTTAAGCGTAATATTGTCGTTTTAAATGGAAGTGCACTATTATCCTTTAAATAAACATTATGAATTGTAAAGTAATGCGCTAGGGTGGAGCTTTATGTTTTACATATACCCCGCTTATTTAGCACGCATGGGGCTTTGCTGAAGCAACTTCCTGGATTGTTTTCTCGCCATATCTGCACACTTTTAGAGCCAGGTTTGATGACATCTGAACTAAAGCGATTGGAACTAAGGTCCAATTAAGTGCATATTGACATCTCTCA
This sequence comes from Lithobates sylvaticus, assembly GCA_028564925.1. Classification (NCBI taxonomy): domain Eukaryota; kingdom Metazoa; phylum Chordata; class Amphibia; order Anura; family Ranidae; genus Lithobates; species Lithobates sylvaticus. The sequence continues at coordinate 146,421,087 of CM053035.1, read as the reverse complement.
GTAAGAGGGATCGTCGGCTCTCTGGTAAGCCTCCAGTGTGAATTTACTGTGGGTGTCACTGTTGCGATATCTGGATTTTTTATTGAGCACGGATTTTCTTCTTCGGATTTTCTCTTTATGGACATTATTTTGATTCACAAATTTTTAATGTTGAATTTTAATTTTTTTCACCTAATTTTGTTTATATGTTCACATTATATGTATAGCGCCGCACTTTGTTTATTTATTCTTTAAATCTGATGGGGGCTGCTAGGACAGCTTCACATCAATGCCCTTGGAATTATACAACCTAATTAAAAGAGACACGTTGAGTCATCTGCACTAACTCGGAAGTAGACTTTAATCAGCGCTAATCCTGGGGATGCATAGAGGGAACACAGACTTACCACGTAAGGTATCCGTTTTTCATCCAGACACAGTTTAGTATATCAGGGCACATCACTTCTTAAATTGCTCTGTTGCTGGTAATTGTGTTTTAGCAACAATAGCAGCTGAACCATGTTAATGTGTGGACAAGACAGTTGCAGCATTACCATGAAGCACACATAGAACTTTTGTAGACTCTGGCAGCCCTGGGTTATGTCAGGTCAAAAATGTAAACAGAAAATACAACTTTACTAGATATCTGCAATACATGCACATTCAACTTGCAGTATCTCTTTAAAAGTGCTGCAAGTACAGAAAAATACCTGATGATCTGCCAGACATCAGGTGTGCTACTAACTTTCTATACGGGCCGACAGCACAGTGCCTTTGCTGTACTGAGATCCCAACCAATGCTGTCATCCCTGACTGCTGGACAACAGAACACCACGTTTTCCCCAACTCCTTTCTGTCTTACTCAACATGCATACATTGATTTCTTTCCTAGCAAAACAATAATACTACTTTGAACCAAGGATATGTGTGTGAGCCAGTCTGTATGGGAATGGAGTCCTGTGCCCACCGCTGTGAGTGCTGATCAGGAAGAAAGCTCATCTATGCCCCAGGCAATGGTAAAGAGTGACTAGGTGTCCTAGGAGCCGCACATCAAATCAAGACTTGCTGCCATAACCATTGTGGGGAAAATGAGGTTAATAGAGAAACGACTTTGTTCCCCTTTGAGCTTAAGTCGAAGTATATCTAAAATTTATAAAACCCTGATTAAAGAAGTAGAATCTGAATTCCCGCCCTATTTGGGAAAATGGGAAGAAGAGATAGTCTTTCTTAGGGATGAAGAACATAAAAGGAAAATTCTTGGGACAGCGTATTCCTTGTCAAGTGATATAAGGACAGTGGAAATGGGCTATAAACTGCTGGTGAGACACCACAGATGGCACATAGGTTTGGGGCAGAAGGCCCCCCCAACTTGCTGGAGGGTTGGTTGTAACACCCCGGGGACCTTTGCGCACCTGTGATGGGACTGTACAAAGATACAACCCTACTGGGGTAGAGTTATAGCAGCAATTTACAAAATAACAGGAGAACGGATACAAAAAGGCCCCTGGGAATGTTTGTTTCATAGGTACAGGAAAGACGTTGGCCCAATACGAGAATACTTTAGTCCCACATCTTTTAAATGCAGTGAAAGGGCTGATCCCAAGCCTGTGGAGATCCCAAGAAGCGCAGAATATAAAGGAGTGGGTAGTAAAAGTGGAAATGGTGCGAGCCATAGAGGAAACAATCCATACAGCTGAGGACTCATTGGAGATATATCGGAATATATGGGGAAAGTGGATAGATTATAAAAAAGGTGAAGAGTGGATGAATGAGACAGAGGTTTAAGTAGGGGGGGGAGGAGAGGAGGGGGGTTTGGGGTGGGGAGAGAAGGGAGAACAAATGTACATTGTAATAACGATATGGAAATGAGAAGGTTTATTTTATATGTATTGATGTATGTCTAATTACCGTATTTATCGCGTATAACACGCACCGGCGTATAACACGCACCCCAAGTTTAGGAGGCCATTTTAAGGAAAAAAGTTTTAGGAGGGAAGTTTAGGGGAAAAAAAAAAACGTACATTTAAGCGTCATTTGCAGCTTGCCCAGCGTCATTTGCAGCTTGCCCAGCGTCATTTGCAGCTTGCCCAGCTTCATTCCCAGCAAAAAAATTGCTATGTGAATGTCCCAGCATTTTTACCGCAATGGCGAATAATCCCTGTTGTGTTTCTAATATGTTTATTTCCTGTGATTATCAGCTCCATCTAGTGGCCATAAAGTGTTATTTTACTGAAATACCTCTATCAGGAAAAATACTACATTATGGCCCCTAGATAGAGCTGATGATCATAGGAAATTATATATTAAACACATTACAGAAATTATTTACGACCACTGTGAAAACACTCAGACATGGCAATTTTTATTTTTTTTTGTATATTTCTATATGTAGGGACAGAGCTCCTGGAAGATGTATTTCTGGGGTGTTATAATAGAAACTGACATCTAAGCAGACATTCTGCAAGAAGTTTACAAGCCCGGTAATGATGTCATAGGCAGTAATAAAAGTTGATTCTTGCTCCCGGAACAAAGTAAAATGAAATACTGGAGCATACTATAGAAGGTGAGGGAGACTTGGGGGGGAAGTTGGGCAATGCCTGGACATACACTTAAAGTAAAACTTAAAGTGGACTTTCTGATTTTAGCTCCAGTGGACTGTTTCCATGAATGGTTTTGGCTTGTTGATGGAGCTGTCTCTTAAAGTGGTTGTATACCCGCACAAAAAATTTTTTACAACCACTTTAACATTTTCTGTAAATATTATTACAATAGTTATTGTTGGCACCGCTCTTAATACGCTCAGTGAAAAACACGGTTTAGTGGCGCGGTGCCATTTAGCGAGGTGTTTAATTGGGGGCCTCATTTGGGTCTTCTGACCTGAGAAGAAAGAGCCTCGCAGTAAGCGGTGATGCAAGAGTCACAGCCGTCTCTGCCTATTTTGTAATTGATTAATACACCGTGAATAAAATCACTTTATTATTTAATGATCCCAGCATCCATAGTACACTGTCCGCATTCCTTACCCAGTGTGCTCTGCCGTAACCAAGGCAGTACTGGGGCCAGAGGAATTTGCAGCCGCCGAGGGGCCTCTGCTCAGGATTCTTGCCCTCATTGTGTGCGATCAGTCAGTAATCATCATCATTAGCCCCATACTGGGTTTCAAAATGGGAATCACGTAGACATCTCATCATTCACTTATGTATTATACAGTGCACATCCCTTTGTTCCTCCGTTTATGTGCTTACAGCTAGAGAGACAATCCCACTGTGGATAATTGATGCCCAGCAAGTCAATTACAAGCATTTGCTGCCTGCAACCAGCTTGCCTTGGGCGACCTAGTAGAAGTGAGCTGCCGTCCCTTGACAATACCTCATCGCTACATCACCTGCACAACAAGGTGCTTCTCTCGAGGTGCCTAATGGCCTAGTTTACTCTGTATCTTCATGATATTTTTGTAACTTGCTAGAAAAACTGCCATCTAGAAAATGCTTAGAAATAACAGTTTTTTTAATGGAAAATTAAAAAATAGACATTTGTCCTAAATCAATGCAAAGTTTTTACTCCTAAGTGCCCGTTCATTGGAATTTAAAGGGGCTCCCACCTCTGCAGAATATCCGAGCATGAGTTTGGGCCGAACATTGGCTGCTCGGAAGTTCTCCGAGCAACCAAATTATAGGATCGTTTGACCGTTTGTTTGGCCCACCGAACGACCGTAATGCACTGCACCGCCACACAGTGCATTGAAAGCCCTGATTGGCTGAAGTAATGAAAGCTTCGCCCAATCAGGGCATAGAGCACTGTCAGAGCCATGATTGGACGCTGTCATGATGACTGTATCCAATTATGGCTCGTTGCTCTTAATCCTGCCCCACACTACAAAAATTGGCAGTCATGTTCCCCCAGCCGTAGCGTTTTGCCAAGTTGTCTCCAGTGATAAGGAGGATGGATGATGATGAGGTCACTGACTCGACTTGGGTGCTGAATAGAGCAGAGGAGGAAAGTGAGGGTGAGGTACAACCCCAACTAGGCAGCCATCATGGAAGAATAGAGAGCAGCCACCCTCACATTGTGGAGCTGTTGTCTCTGGGCCCACTTTCCACAGCTCAGCTGTCTGGGCCTTTCTTTAGTACATGTGCAACCAATCGCACTGTTGGTATTTGCAAACTTTGTCTCAAGCGCATCAAGTGTTGCAAAAACACCAACTATTTGGGTACCACATGCTTGACAAGGCATTTAACCTCCAACCTTTCAGGTGCACCTTTTGGCAAGAGCACCTGAAAGGGGCACAAATCTGTCCCTCCTCCTTTCTCACCTCAGTCTGTCCCTGCATACCTCATGCCCTCTCGGCAGCTTCTACTGACAGGGATGATGGTATAGCGCAGGGTGTCAGCAGCACACCACCAGCTGTAGACTATAGCCGGCAAATTCTGCCCCATCCGCTGCAGCGGGAAAATAAATACTTTCCCTGCCACCCACATGCCCAGCGTCTAAATGTAAGCTTATCAAAGCTGCTGGCTCTACAACTTCTGTTTTTCCGTCTGGTTGATTGTGCATCCTTTCGGGAATTTGCAGAATGTGCTGAACCACCATGGTAGGTTCCCAGTCGCTATTTCTTTTCACGTAAGCCTATTCCATCTCTCTACCATCACGTGAAAGGCAATGTTGTGGCAGTCAGCCGTAAAAGTCCACGTTACTGCTGACACGTGGTCCAGCAAGCATGGGCAGGGACGATATACTTTGTTCACAGCACACTGGGTAACTCTGCTTGCAACTTGGAAGGATGCAGGATAGGGCTCAGTGCTGCAGCTTGTTGTGCCCCCACTTCTCCATACAGCTGGCGATGATACCAGATTTGCCAGCTCTACATCCTCCTCCTCCATGCCCTCCTCATTTTAGGGGGTCATGCACTGTCAGTGCTCGGTTGGCTGAAATTCAGTGGGAATTCCACCTGCCTGTAAACTGCCTGATTTGTGACATGCCTACCAGGTGGAACTCAACTTTGGCAATGCTGCAGCAGCTGCACATGCAGCACAGGGCCGTCAATGAGTACCTGTGTGAGTATGGCACAACGTCAGTCTCAGGCCAGCTCGGGAAGGCTCAGTTTCTGTTCCCCACGCTGCTCATAAAGGATGCATGCACTTTACATTCACCATTTGAGGAGGCCACAAGGATGGTGAGCCATGACAATGCATGCATCAGTGACACAATTCCTGTTGTGTCCCTGCTGGAGCAGACTCTGCATGGCATTATGGACAGGGCACTTGAGGCAGAGCAGCGGGACGAAGAGGAGGACTTCCTTTCCTCTCAAGGCCCACTTTATGCAGACACCATTATTCCTATTCCACAGAACACACACGAGGAAAGAGAGGAGGAGGAGGAGGAGTATTCTGGCAGTTTCAGAGGCATTGACGCAGAGGAAGAAATACATCAAACTGTAAGAGATGGTTTTCCATCCGCAGAACCCTTGAGAGTAGTACATGACTGGGAGGAGGCAGTTCCAGATACTATAATCCTCAGTGACCCTGAGGAGTCTGCTTTTCATGCCTCCGCATATGTACGGTGCATGGGCTCCCTCATGCTTCACAGGCTGCGAAAGGACCCAAGAATATGTGGCGTAAAGGAAAAGGATCACTATTGGTTGGCAACCTTCCTTGACCACCATTATAAGGGGAAAGTCTCAGAACTCGTCCCTACAGATAGTACAGAAGATTAAATCTCTTGAGGAGACCCTAAAGAGAAGTTTATCAAACGCATTTCTGAATTATTTTAGTCCTCACCACCCAGGGCTGTCAGCTTCCTCATCCCATCGGCAGCGTCAGCATCACATGGTGGACAATTATCTAGGGGCAAAAACAGAGATGGAGAGCGTTCCAGACGACGATCCACTGGCTTACTGGGTCATGAGAATAGACCACTAGCCAGAACCTGCCCAGTATGCTATTGAGCTGCCCTGCATCCAGCGTGCTTTTCGAACAGGCATTCAGTGCTGCTGGAGTGCGTCTGTCCACAAACTCTGTGGACTGTCTGACTTTTATCAAAATGAATCAGCCCTGGATTACTAGCAGCTATGAATCCCCTGATGCCAATGCCGCAGATTAAATGTTTTTGGATGTGGAATCTCTGTAGGACTTCTATGCTGCCTAGTGTTGTGTGTGTTGATTTCATCTCGAAGAATGTTTTTGGTGTAGGTTTCATGGGCACAATTAACACACAAAGACCAATTTTTCTGCACCTGTTTGACAGATGCATATCATTACAATTTTTGACAGCAAGGCCAATTCTTGCTTTCTTCAAGAGTACCTCTATAGGGTTATAGTGTGAAGGCGCCACTGACAACCAAAGAACAATCTTTCTGCACCTGTTTGACAGGTGCATATCATTAGAATTTTTGACAGCAAGGCCAATTATTGCTTTCTCCAAGAGTACCTCTATAGGGTTACGGTGTGTGAAAGCGCCGACACCCCAAGAACAATTTTTCTGCACCCGTTACAGGAGTAGAAATCCAAAGTCTGTAGTCGTTACACCAGAATATATTCAAAAAATCTCTATACTTGTTCCCCGTGCACTACATTGTGGCTTCATCATACAGACTGGCTCCACAAGCCGTTGCTTACAAAATAAAGAAAGCTTGCAGGGAAAATGTTAATTTTTATACTTTCCCTTTAAGCATCAATAAATCACTGATCATTTAAAAATGACGTTTTTTTACAAACTTTTTTTCATTGATAAGTGTCCCCAAGGGCAGTACCCGGACCCCCATAACCATTGTATGCCCAATTACTTGCATATAAGCCTTCAAAATGGGCACTTTAGATTTTTCACTTTCGAGTCCTATAGACTTCAATGAAGTTTGTTATTCGGTTCCGAACTTTCCCGATGTTCGAAAGTTTTGGTGCGAACCGAACAGGGGGCAATTTGGCCCATCCCTAGTGGTTGGTGTGTTCCTTTCTAGTAGTGGTACCACACAGTCAGAAGCAAAGTATAGTACACAGGGCACAGCAGCTACTTCCAGATGCATAGAGCTCAAGGCAATCCTAGATGCTCACTATTGTGCACAGGGCGACACATAATTTTCTACCCCAAGCTTCCCAAAAATGAGAGTGTTCTGCCTCCCATGTCAAATTCAGTAGGCTTGGGAACCAATCATCCTACTTTGCTCAAAGCCTTCTAGTCAGTTTACACAACAGCACCCACTAGCTATATGTAGCAGACACTGGAGCCAAAAGCTAACTACTCACATCTCCAACCTGGCACAAACCTTTTGAGAACTCTCAGCCCTCTTTCAATATAACTCACCAGAATTCACCTTCAACCCCTCTCAACTAAGGTAGAGTCTTACGCAGTTGCTTAAAGTTAACTAAACCCCCCTATCCTTTACAGCCAAGGAATCTGCCATCTTAGCCTCTGTTTGATCTGCAGTTGCCATGGTGTTGATCAGTTATGATATGTTATCTCACACATGTGATCAGTTATTACACCAGCCATTGGATAGATTGATGGTTGGGTGGAGTTCACACGTAACTTTGACAGTTAGCATTCCCAGCATGTTTTTAGTTCCACTTTAATAACAACACCAATACTAGAGAAAAAACGTTTTTCACAAAAGTGTGCTCCATGGAAGAAAACTTGTGCCCACACCATCTCTCACCTTATTCTTTCCCTCCATTTCCCTCCAGAGTGGCTTTCTTCTTGCCACTCTTCCATAAAGGCCAGAATTGTGGAGTGCTTGACTAATAGTTGTCCTCTGGACAGATTCTCATACCTGAGCTGTGGTTCTCTGCAGCTCCTCCACAGTTATCATGGGCCACTTGGCTGCTTCTCTGATTAATGCTCTCCTTGCCCGGCCCGTCAGTTTATGTGGACGGCCATGTCTAGATTTTCAGTTGTGCCATAGTCTTTTCATTTTGAGTGAAAAGTGCAACTTTATCCCTGACCTGTCTGGTGTGTTCCTTGGCCTTTATGATGCTGTTTGTTCACTAAGGTTCTCTAACAAACCTCTGAAGGCTTCACAGAACAGCTGTTATTATACTGAGATTAAATTACTCTTTTTACTAATTAGGTGACTTCTGAAGGCAAAGGAGCCAGAATACAAATGCACACCACACTTTTCAGATATTTACTTGTAAAAAACAATTATCATTTTCCTTCCACTTCACGGTTATGTGCCACTTTGTGTTGGTCTGTTAAATAAAATCCCAATAAAAATACATGTTTTTGTTTGTAGCATGACAAAATGTGGACAATTTTAAGTGGTATGAATACTTTTTCAAGGCACTGTATATAACCCAAATCCGGGCACGTGGAGTAAAAAAGAATAGCTGATGCCTGAATAGCAGGCATCAACTTACCATTACACGCAATGGGATTGATTTACTAAAGGCAAATAAGCTGCTCATTTTGCAGGAAAATTTTCCCCAGAGCTTAGTGATAACATGTCACCTTGCAAAGAATACCCAATCACGTGCAAGGAAAAGAAATTTTTATTTTTATTGCATATGACTGGATGATGAAAGTCATGTAAAATGAACAGCCAACTAAAATGAACAGTCTAATAGTAAACCCTCCTTACACCATTCTAATTGAAATGTTGGACTCAGGTGCTAGAAGCAAATTCAGCAGGGATGCTTCTGCAGTCAAATTTTCTTTTAATTTTAGCTCAAGGGGGTTTAATTATGTGTCTGACATTACTCCTTCACATATCATACTACCTAAATTAATAAGGGGCATGAGGGACTCCTACTGTGCTCATGAGGAACATGCTGATAGGAGGAGAGGCAGAGAGAACAATTAAATTATTTATTTGTTATTTTGCTGCTTCTTCTTGCACTGTCCAGTCATAAACTTGGAGAAGGACAAGCTATTTTTTACTAATTTTTTAAATTTAAGAAATAGGTATTTTGGTACTTTATAACCCAGGTAAATACATGCTTAAAATACATATATGTAAGCACCAAAGAGCTTGTATTTCTGTATAAGATAAACACAAGCCTGACAAACAGCAAAGCTAGCCTTGTGACCTTGTTTTTTTTCTACTGCATTTAAAGCTGAACTCCAACCAAAAATAACAAGATAAAAATCAAAAACACATTAAAAGACAAAATTACAAAACTGTCTGCCACTTGATGTCCTCCGTCTGATGGCCAGCATCATTCAACCCACATTCTCTGAGCCCAGGTTGTCCTGGACTAGTCTCAGTCTGTAACAGAACAATGAAAGGTGAAGAAGCACAGTGATGAACTCATCTCTCTGTCACTCTGTGCCCTGCTCCTTAACAGCACATTAACTGAATGACTTCTTGGGCTGCTTCTTTCTCTCACACTCCAACCCTGCTGTACTTGGACTGGAAAAGGTTGATACCTAGGTGCATTAAGGTGCTTTCACAGCTTGCATTTTAAAAATGAATTAAATGATGAATTAATAATTAAAAGGTGGTATTATTTCTTGTCTTTTATATCAGTCTGATGTCCCACCTTAAGTAATAAAGCTAAGTCATCTCCCTGACCCCAGCCAGTGACTGGACAATGAAGCAGCATTAGCAGTTTGCCATTCTGCTGCCTTTGCTCTCAGAATTATTATTAGTGTATTTGCATGTAGCACCTCCTTTTACTGTCCACCTTCTAGTCTGAGTGTTACTGTATAGGTGATTACATGAAATTTATACCAGGTCTAATTCACGTTGTTAGCTATATTTAGCAGTCTGTCTGTATATGCAGTAAAGCATGCTTGTTATACTCACTGTGGAGCCTAAGTGGTTAATCCTCTGCATTGTGTAAAAAAGGCTGTTTGATCCTGTTGTCTCTGATGCTCCCCTTCTTCCACTGTCCCCACCCTTGGAGTCACTCTGCACATGCTCAGTTTGGTGTGTATTGCTTGAGAGATTTTTCTTTCTTGAGAGGGTGCATGTGATCAGCACCGGGCCAATCAACACTGTCCAGACAGAGGGTCAGGGGTCCTGCAGCCTCATAGGACAGTCAGTGTAGAATGAAATCTCCTCCTACAAGCTTTAACCAGACACTAATAGAAGTCATAAGACTGCTATATACTGCTGAAGAGAAAAGGTATTTAGCCGTTTCTATTTACTAAAATAATTGCAATTCAATGTTCTGTATACTGTGAAAGACCAGATATAGTTAATGCAGGCTCCTGGGTTTAGTAACTCTTTAATATAAGCAAAACATGTCTAAATAATTTCAACATGCATATTCTTACTTGGATTTTGGTGTGTGCTTTGTATATTTCTTCCAGATCTCTGCAGTAATCCAGTGTGAAAATGTGCCTCTGTGGAGGAGCTTCCTGTAATGAAGACCAATCATGGCTGCCCTCTCTCCTTGTGCAGGGTGACTGGTCTTGTCTCCGCCCCCTTCCTGCAGTTTTCTGCAGGCAGCCTGTAGTGAGAGTGCCTTTTTGGTCCCTCCTACAGCTCTGCTCTCTGCACAGGAGAGCATAGCAATCATGTCATTTTTGCATGATGATATCTGGGTTTGCAAAGGTATTTTATGCACACGAAGTCTATGGCCATTAAGGTATATTTTCAAAAGCCAGCTTTTGTGCCTGGAATTCAGCTTTAAAAAATATTTATTGGTTTTAATAAATACATAACTGCATTTTATATCTGCCTGGAGTTCAGCTGTACATAGGAGGGCAAGGTGCAATTAGTTCAGACAGGCTTTTTTAATAGCGATCAGCTTGTTTTGTTAACCTTTCTCCCAGGAGTCATACGTAGCACTGTGCTAGTTTAAAACATACTTTCACCCAGATCTAAGGTGTGAGCATGTGTGATCTTATAAAATCTGTTAACCACTTCAGCCCCGGACCAATTGTCAGCTTAAGGACCAGAGGTCTTTTTTCAATTTCGCACTGCACTACTTTAACTGGTAATTGTGCGGTCATGCAATTTTGTAACGAAACGAAATTTGCGTCCTTTTCTTCCCACAAATAGAGCTTTCTTTTGATGGTATTTGATTGCCTCTGTGATTTTTATTTTTTGCGATATAAACGGAAAAAGAGCGAAAATTTTGAAAAAAAAAGAGATTTTCTACTTTTTGTTATAAAAAAAATCTAATAAACTCAATTTTAGTCAAACATTTGGGCCAAAATGTATTCAGCCACATGTCTTTAGTAAAAAAAAAAATGCCAATAAGCGTATATTTATTGGTTTGCGCAAAAGTTATAGCGTCTACAAACTAGAGTACATTTTCTGGAATTTACACCGCTTTTAATTTATGACTGCCTATTTCATTTCTTGAGGTGCTAAAATGGCAGAGAAGTACAAAACCCCCCAAATGACCCCATTTTGGAAAGTAGACACCCCAAGCTATTTGCTGAGAGGCATGTTGAGCCCATTGAATATTTTTTTTTTTAGTCCCAAGTGATTGAATAAAGACAAAAATAAAAAATAATTTTTTTTTTCTTCAAAAAGTTGTCACTAAATTATATATTGCTCACACATGCCATAGTTATATGTGGAATTGCACCCCAAAATACATTTTGCTGCTTCTCCTGAGTATGGGGATACCACATGTGTGGGACTTTTTGGGAGCCTAGCCGCGTACGGGGCCCCGAAACCCAAGCACCGCCTTCAGGATTTCTAAGGGTGCAAATTTTTGATTTCACTCCTCACTACCTATCACAGTTTCGAAGGCCATAAAATGCCAAAATAGCACAAAACCCCCCCAAATGACCCCATTTTGGAAAGTAGACACCCCAAGCTATTTGTTGAGAGGCATGGTGAGTATTTTACAGCTCTCATTTGTTTTTGAAAATGAAGAAAGTAAAGAAAAAAAATTTTTTTTTTTTTTTTTTTTCAATTTTCAAAACTTTGTGACAAAAAGCGACATCTGCAAAATACTCACAATACCTCTCAGCAAATAGCTTGGGGTGTCTACTTTCCAAAATGGGGTCATTTTGGGGGGTTTTATGCCATCTGGGCATTCCATGGCCTCCGAAACTGTGATTGGCAGTGAGAAGTGAAATAAAAAAATTACTCCCTTAGAAAGCCTGAAGGCGGTGCTTGGTTTTTTGGGGTTCCGTACGCAGCTAGGCTCCCAAAAAGTCCCACACATGTGGTATCCCCGTACTCAGGAGAAGCAACAGAATGTATTTTGGGGTGTATTTCCACATATGCCCATGACATGTTTGAGCAATATATCATTTAGTGACAACTTTTTGTAAAAAAAATATATATATTTTTTTTTTTCATTATTCAATCTCTTGGGACAAAAAAAAAAAATATTTAATGGGCTCAACATTGCTCTCAGCAAATAGCTTGGGGTGTCTACTTTCCAAAATGGGGTCATTTGGGGGGGGTTTGAACTGTCCTGGCATTTTATGCACAACATTTAGAAGCCTATGTCACACGTCACCCACTCTTCTAACCACTTGAAGACAAAGCCCTTTCTGACACTTTTTGTTTACATGAAAACATATTTTTTTTTTGCAAGAAAATTACGTTGAACCCCCAAACACTATATATATTGTTAAAGCAAAGGCCCTACAGATTAAAATGGTGGGTGTTGCATTTTTTTTTTTTTCCACACAGTATTTGCGCAGCGATTTTTCAAACGCATTTTTTGTGGAAAAAATACACTTTTTTTTATTTTAATGCACTAAAACACACTATATTGCTCAAATTTTTGATGAAATAAAAAATATGATCTTAGGCCGAGTACATGGATACCAAACACGACATGCTTTAAAATTGCGCACAAACACGCAGTGGCGACAAACTACATACATTTTTAAAAGCCTTTAAAAGCCTTTACATGATACCACATTAGATTCACGGAGGAGGTCTACTGCTAAAATTACTGCCCTCGATCTGACCTTCGCGGTGATACCTCACATGCATGCTGCAATTGCTGTTTACATATGACGCCAGACCAACGCTTGTGTACGCCTTTGCGCAAGAGAAGGGGGGGCAGGGGTGCTTTTTTTTTTTTTTTTTTTTAGTTTTTTTTTTATTTATTTAGCTTTTTTATTCTATTTTTAAACTGTTCCTTCCATTTTTTTTCTTTGTTATGATTTTTATTGTTATCTCAGGGAATGTAAATATCCCCTATGATAGCAATAGGCAGTGACAGGTACTCTTTTTTTGAAAAAATTGGGGTCTATTAGACCCTAGATCTTTCCTCTGCCCTCAAAGCATCTGACCACACCAAGATTGGTGTGATAAAATGCTTTCCCAATTTCCCAATGGCGCGGTTTATATCCGGGAGGGGGGACATTCCCTCCTACTGCTTGTAAAAGCAGTCTAGAGGCTAATTACCCGCTAGAATTGCTTTTACATGAAAGCCGATCACTGGCTGAAAAGAATGATACCAAGATGATACCTAAACCTGCAGGCATCATTCTGGTATAACCATTCAAAGTCCAGCAACATACTGGACATATATTGTAATCTTTTTCCGCGCTGCAACTGAATGGCGCACCTGAAAACAAAAAAATGCTTAACACTAAAACACAGTAAACAAAATTACATACCTGAAAAGCAAGCATGATAAAACATGATAAAACATAATAAAACATTGCAGAATAGAATGGAGTAAAAAAAGAGCAACAATAGAGAGAGAGAGAGAACAATAAAACGACAACTATTTTTGTTTTTTTTATTTTTTTGAGATTCACAGGTAAAAAAGCTCCTGACTGTTAGCGACTGAATCAAAACGCTACCACAAAAAAAATGTTAGCGATCGCAGGGATCAGGCCTGACTCTGCGAACGCTGCAGTTATGTGTGCTTAGTGTTTTGTAAGTGACAGTGATCGATCGATACTGCACTTGGGTGGGCTGGGCTGGGCGGAGGGGGAAAACGCAGGTGCTAGCAGGTATCTGGGCTGATCCCGCTAACAATGCGTTTTTTTGGAACCCTAAACTGCTGGGACGCTAGTATAGATCTGATCAGATCAGATATTGATCTGTTCAGATACTATACCACTAAGGGAGGTGTATGCTTTGCGCGTGGGTGTTTGCGGTACTGGCACTAACCTGGGGCGACGCAGACCTTATTTGACCCTAAAACCTAATTGATATCACCCGCCGGGCGATCAGGGGGTTAAACCGTTATTGGGTAATAAATGGCGGGTGCCCTGACAGTATAAAAAAACAAGCTAACTAACCAGCGTCACCCGTAACAGTAATACAAAAAAAAACTGGTTACCTAGCGACACTAATGCAGGGATCAGAAAAACGATCGCTTAGTGACACTGGCAAAAGGGGGTGAAAGGGTTAACTAGGGGCAATCAGGGGGTTAAACCTTTATTAGGTAATATATGGGGGTACCTGACGCTATATAAAAACCTGACGGGGAACCTAAATAACGAAATAACTAACTGGCTAACCAGCGTCACCAGTGACAGTTATACAGTGATCACTGGTGAAAGGGTTAACTCTAGGGGCAATCAGGGGGTTAAAACCTTTAGGTTGTAATATGGGGGTACCTGACCTATAAACCTATTTATGAACCTATATAAACATGGCGGTTAACCTAAAAAAAAACTGGTTACCTAGCGACACTAATGCAGCGATCAGAAAAACGATCGCTTAGTGACACTGGCAAAAGGGGGTGAAAGGGTTAACTAGGGGCAATCAGGGGGTTAAACCTTTATTAGGTAATATATGGGGGTACCTGACGCTATATAAAAACCTGACGGGGAACCTAAATAACGAAATAACTAACTGGCTAACCAGCGTCACCAGTGACAGTTATACGGTGATTACTGGTGAAAGGGTTAACTCTAGGGGCAATCAGGGGGTTAAAACCTTTATTTAGGTTGTAATATGGGGGTACCTGACCTATAAAACTATTTATGAACCTATATAAAACATGGCGGTTAAAATAAAAAAAAAAATGGTTACCTAGCGACACAATGCAGCGATCAGAAAAACGATCGCTTAGTGACACTGGCAAAAGGGGGTGAAGGGGTTAACTAGGGGCAATCAGGGGGTTAAACCTTTATTAGGGGGGGGTAGGGGGCTACCTAGGACCTAAAACTAACTGCCCTGACAGTTATTACAGTCACACTGACACTAAATGCAGTGATCAGTAAATAAATGATCACTGCAATTAGTGACACTGTGACTGGGGGGGGAGGGGGTGATCTGGGGGGTGATCAGGGGGTGACAGGGGGGTGTTTTGTGTGCCTAACTGTACTGGTGTCAGTGTAGTGTTGTGCACTAACCTGTACATGTTCGCCGCTCGGCGTCTCCGGTCACATAGACCGGCGCACCGAGCGTGACATCACTTCCGCCTTCCTGTCTATACAATAGACAGGAAGGGGAAGCTTTTCATTCGCCAGGAGCGATCGCGAGGGGGTGGCCAGAAACCACTGGCCGTCCCCTCGTCCCGGATCGCTCCTGAAGCGATGCCGACCGTCCCCGCCGGCGGAGGGGGGTCCGATCGGACCCCCCAACCGCCTAAAGAATGGCACGTACAGGTACGTGGTTCTGCCTGTACGTGCCATTCTGCCGACGTATATCTACATGGGGCGGTCGGCAAGTGGTTAAACACCATGATAAATAATCTGTGCTAAAATGTCAGTGCTGGGTTAGGGGCATGCCTTCCCAGGGATTGAAAAATGAAATACAATGCTAATCTCTTGATTAATAAATTGCAGCTAGCTTGATTTACACTGTGTAGGTTTCTCAGTTACTCAGCTGCTTTAATAAATCTCCAGGACCAGTGCCGCTAGTTTAAGATTCTCTCAAGATTGCAATATATAACACATAAATATATTTAGCTACGTGACTTCCATGAAAACATTACAGACCCAATGCTAAATCTTGGGCCTTTGGCCTTATGGTTTCTGCTGCTACTATTCTATGTTCTACAGCACAGTGGGCAGAAAAATGTTTACTAAAACTGGCTATACAGGGGGTCCCCGAGTTACAAACTCGTTAGGGACTGCCCGCCTGTACGGAAGTCGGAAATGTTCGTAAGTCGGCCGCGCATGCGCAGACCGACAAATACGGAGATTTCTGGACATTTCCGATGTTCCGTCTAATGCCGTTCTGCGCATGCGCGGCAAATTACGGACATTTCCGTCATTTTCCGAGGCTCCGTATGGCCGCGCATGCGCAGAACGGCCGAAAGTCGGCGAAAAAGAAGGAAAAATGGCGGAGGGTCCCCGCAGCGCCCCGTTCATAAGTAGGGGTTGTTCGTAGGTCGGGCGTTCGTAAGTCGGGGACCCCCTGTACAGGAGTCAGTTTTTCTTCATTCAGCCAACGAGTTGATGTGGATGTGGGAATTCTCCCCGCTATGTCATTGTATGCTGACTCCCCAGCTATCAGAATACACTGATCAGCGCCGCATCCGATTGGCTGCAAGTGCTGATCGAATGGTAATTTTCCAGCAGGACCATTCATGAAAAGTCCATTAATAGACTGATGTAGTGTGTCAGGGGCGCTAACTAAATAGATAATAGCTATAAAAGTACTCTAATCATAAGTAATAGTGGAGAGTTACTAATCTAACCCTCCACACTTGTGTTATCTCTTAGGTGTAAACATGTGCAAATAATATATAATAAATGCTCCTATATTCAAATCAGCTGGCTGCTGAATGATAGACAATGTTGCAAAGAAATAAACAAAAAAAACACAATAATTATCCAGGTGAATTCGGTATCACATGTCATGTGCCATACGTAACAACCACCACATTCTCAATGACATGGGAAAAGTTCATCCAAGTGAAATCATGCCGGTGGAAAATGTATAATAACCAAACAAAAGTGAAAAAAGTGTTTCAAAAAACTAAGTTTGAAAAAACTTTAGAGTGTCCAGTGATGTAATCAAGGGATAAACCACAGGTTAAATTGCTTGTCTGTAGACTGTGAATGAAAATACCTTCACCACTTTCTTCTATAAATCACCCAATGTGAATAGGTTAACTGGCTCCTTACCAGATGTATTGGACTTCTTTAATTAAAAAGAAAGTCAATCAGGCTTTCACAGGTTAGTGCCTGTGCACAAACGATAGGCAGGAGATGATAATGACAATTCCTCTTCCCATTGGATTCAAGCAGGGTATATATAAAAAGGCAAAAGGAACAGCTACATAGTATAATACTGTTGGATTTATTAAAAATTAAAAAATAAACATAGCCAAGTGGCTACTTACAAGGTAAGGTGCCTACCCGGCACTGGGGCTACTTGCATGTAGGAGTAGTGTATGGCGTGGAGATCCTGTTCTGTCTGTAAGAGGTGCAGAGCGGCGTGCGCTCCAGCAGCGATCGCTGACAACCACCACTATCCAGGAACAGGATATGAGTACCAGAGAGTTTTGCGTGACTAGACAGCCGCCGACGCACGTTTCGATAGAATCGTCTTCAGGGGGGCGTCCCCCTGAAGACGATTCTATCGAAACGTGCGTCGGCGGCTGTCTAGTCACGCAAAACTCTCTGGTACTCATATCCTGTTCCTGGATAGTGGTGGTTGTCAGCGATCGCTGCTGGAGCGCACGCCGCTCTGCACCTCTTACAGACAGAACAGGATCTCCACGCCATACACTACTCCTACATGCAAGTAGCCCCAGTGCCGGGTAGGCACCTTACCTTGTAAGTAGCCACTTGGCTATGTTTATTTTTTAATTTTTAATAAATCCAACAGTATTATACTATGTAGCTGTTCCTTTTGCCTTTTTATATATACCCTGCTTGAATCCAATGGGAAGAGGAATTGTCATTATCATCTCCTGCCTATCGTTTGTGCACAGGCACTAACCTGTGAAAGCCTGATTGACTTTCTTTTTAATTAAAGAAGTCCAATACATCTGGTAAGGAGCCAGTTAACCTATTCACATTGGGTGATTTATAGAAGAAAGTGGTGAAGGTATTTTCATTCACAGTCTACAGACAAGCAATTTAACCTGTGGTTTATCCCTTGATTACATCACTGGACACTCTAAAGTTTTTTCAAACTTAGTTTTTTGAAACACTTTTTTCACTTTTGTTTGGTTATTATACATTTTCCACCGGCATGATTTCACTTGGATGAACTTTTCCCATGTCATTGAGAATGTGGTGGTTGTTACGTATGGCACATGACATGTGATACCAAATTCACCTGGATAATTATTGTGTTTTTTTTGTTTATTTCTTTGCAACATTGTCTATCATTCAGCAGCCAGCTGATTTGAATATAGGAGCATTTATTATATATTATTTGCACATGTTTACACCTAAGAGATAACACAAGTGTGGAGGGTTAGATTAGTAACTCTCCACTATTACTTATGATTAGAGTACTTTTATAGCTATTATCTATTTAGTTAGCGCCCCTGACACACTACATCACCATTATTACCAATTCACGGTTTTCCACAGGGAGCAGCTTTTTATTAATTAACTTAGTCCATCATCAATTTAGTTTAACCACTAGTGGCGCGGAGTTGCGCAACCTAACCAAGGGTTGTATTTGTTCACATTGTTTCCATTAATAGACTTCCTGCTGCACTGGCCGAATTTCAGTCCGTGTATGGCTTTCCTGATACTAGAATTATCACAATTAGCCCTCAAAACTCTGACACTTTTCAACGTCTCCTTTTTAGCGCCTGTGTCCAACTAGCCAGAAGCTATTATTAATAATATTATTACAGGTATTTATATAGTGCCAACAATTTGTTCAAAATGTTATGTATTGTATATTCCTATCAGTCACTGCCCTCAAAAAGCTTACAATCGAAGGTCCTATCTCACATAAAGTACATACTAGGACCATTTCAGACAGAAGCCAAATAACCTACTAGCATGTATTTAAAATGTGGGAGGAAACTGGAGTACCTGGAGGAAACCTACACACTAAGGCCCCTTTTACACTGGGGCGGGGGCGGTGTCTGTGGTAAAGCGCCGCTATTTTCACACTAGGGTGTGAAAGACCCCTTTCATAATGAAGCGCTTTGCAGGCGCTACGGCGCTAAAAATATCGCCTGCAAAGCTCCATGAAAGAGCCGCTGCTGTGTCTCCAGTGTGAAAGCCCCGTACGCAATTTTAAAGTATGAAATGTTAGGTATTCGTTTACACAGCATAACATCATCTTTTATATATTACCAAAAAAATGGGTTATATACAGTACCTTGAAAAAGTATTCATACCCCCTTGATATTTTCCACATTTTGTCATGTTACAACCAAAAAACGTAAATGTATTTTATTGGGATTTTATGTGATAGACCAACACAAAGTGGCACGTAATTGTGAAGTGGAAGTAAAATTATACATGGTTTTCAATTTTTTTACAAAAATATATATCTGAAAAGTGTGCGTGCATTTGTATTCAGCCCCCTTTTCTCTGATACTCCTAACTAAAATCTAGTGGAACCTATTGCCTTCAGAAGTCACCTAATTAGTAAATAGAGTCCACCTGTGCGTAGTTTAATCTCAGTATAAATACAGCTGTCCTGTGAAGCCCTCAGAGATTTATTAGAGAACCTTCGTGAACAAACAGCATCATGAAAGCCAAGGAACACGCCAGTCAGGTCAGGGGAAAAGTTGTGATGGGATGAATGGAGCCAAATACAGGGAAATCTTAGAAGAAAACCTGTTAGAGTCTGTAAAAGACTTGAGACTGGGGCGGAGGTTCACCTTCCAGCAAGACAACGACCCTAAACATACAGCCAGAGCTACAATGAAATGGTTTAGATCAAAGCATATTCATGTGTTAGAATGGCCCGGTCAAAGTCCAGACCTAAATCCAATTGAGAATCTGTGGCAAGACTTGAAAATTGCTGTTCACAGATGCTCTCCATCCAACCTGACAGAGCTTGAGCTATTTGCAAGGAAGAATGGGCAAAAATGTCACTCTCTAGTGCAGGGGTCTTCAAACTATGGCCCTCCAGTTGTTCAGGAACTACAATTCCCATCATGCCTAGTCATGTCTGTGAATGTCAGAGTTTTACAATGCCTCATGGGATGTGTAGTTCTGCAACAGCTGGAGGGCCGTAGTTTGAGGATCCCTGCTCTAGTGCAAAGCTGGTAGAGACATCCCCAAAAAACTTGCAGCTGTAATTGCAGCGAAAGGGGTTCTACAAAGTATTGACTCCGGGGGTCTGAATACAAATGCACGCCACATTTTTCAAATGTTTATTTGTAAAAACTGTTTAAAAACATTTATCCTTTTCCCTATTACTTCACAATTATGTGCCACTTTGTGTGGGTCTATCACATAAAATCCCGATAAAATACATTTACATTTTTGATTGTAAATAAAAAAATACAGATTTTTACTTAACTTAAAAAAAAAATTGCCAGTAAAGCTCCTGTCCTTAAGTGGCTAAACAATGAAAATAATGCAGCTAGCCACCACATGACACCGCAGAGGCTTTCGGGAGGTATTGTCACAAAATCCTGAATGAGAAGCTGACAGTGTCTCTTTAATCCCCTGCACCATACAATCATGGCCAAAACTTTTGAGAATTGCACAAATATTATTATTCACAAAGTCTGCTGCTTCAGTGTATTTATATCTTTTTGTCAGATGTTACTATGGTATACTGAAGTATAATTACCAGCATTTCATAAGTGTCAAAGGCTTTTATTGACAATTACATTAAGTTAATGCAAAGAGACAATATTTCTTCCTATTCAAGACCTCTGCAATTCGCCCTGGCATGCTGTCAATCAACTTCTGACCGATGGCAGACCATTCTTGCATAATCAATGCTTGGAGTTTGTCAGAATTTGTGGGGGGGGGGGGGGGGGGGTTGTTCGTGTTTTTTTTGAGGGTTGACCACAGGTTCTCAATGGAATTAAGGTCTGGGGAGTTTCCTGGCCATGGACCAAAAATTTTGATGATTTGTTCCCCAAGCCACTTAGTTATCACTTTTGCCTTATGCCAAGGTTCCCCATCATGCTGGAAAAGGCATGGTTTGTCACCAAATGGTTCTTGGATGGTTGGGAGAAGTTGCTCTCGGAGGATGCTTTTGTACCATTCTTTATTCATGGCGGTGTTCTTAGGCAAAATTTTGCGTGAGCCCACTCTCTTGTCTGAGAAGCAACCCCACCACATGAATGGTCTCAGGATGCTTTACTGTTGTCATGACACAGGACTGATGGTAGGTTTTTTCTGCATGCCCTAAAAAATCGGAAAGGGAATTCAGAGAAAATCACTTTACCCCAGTCCTTAGCAGTCCAATCCCTGTACCTTTTGCAGAATATCAGTCTGTCCCTAATGTTTTTCCTGGAGAGAAGTGGCTTCTTTGCTGCCCTTCTTGACATCAGGCTATCCTCCAAAAGCTCTACCTGCCACAACAGATAAACTACATGTATGTAAACTGTCTTATCTGCATAAGAATTTGCAATTAGACTCCAGGCACTCTTATGATGCATGAACCTCTGGCAGACAACACAGCCAGGAGGATAATATTACATCTTCTGCTGGAAGAATTCAGTGGTTATGCCTCTCTGCCCCCCAGCATGCTGATTGGACATTGAAAGAGCAGCGACACACTGAGAAGTCATCAACTCTGCTCACTACTCCTGTTCTCTCTATTCCTGTGAAGACATTTCCTGTACGAATTTGTACATATCTCCTAGTGTTATGCACTAGTAACACAGGTTACTTGCATTTGTACAATGCAGTACCATTCATTCCAAATGATACCCAAATGTACCTTGTTTATGGATGTGTGTTCCAATGTTCTGCACTGCCAGAAAAGCAGACTTTTTGGTAAATTGACAGCCTATTAATTTTTAATGGGCTTCCTTAATTCAATAAACAGTGGCACACAAAATAATGCGTCAACGTACATGCATTAAAAGGTAGGTCCACTTTTCTAAACCTTTTTTTTTATGTTACATTCATATTTAGGGTGTTACATGAAACATGGTCACTGTCTACAGGCCCCAATCTGCCCTTTACAGAATCTGGGGCTCTTGTCCTTGCCAGCTTCTGTTACTATTTGAATTTGGTGCGGCTGTTCATGGCTCTGACTCTACATCATTCATTCATACAAAGGAGCCTCTGCCACCATGATAGAAGGACTCGTAGTTCTCAATGTAGTCCATTCATACTTCCTCTAGTCCTATAACTAAAGATCCTCCTGCAGCTAAAACATGAATCTCCAAAATATGGCCCGTGGGCCACATCCAACCAATTCCAAGTTTTTTTTCAGCCTGCACCTAGGGTCAGTTGTTGATTTAGGATTCACATCAGCCGAGGATGCCTATGGTTTCCACTTCTCCCTGTTAGCGTCCTAGCAACCAAATATATACTTGCCCAAACATTCACAGAAAGAACTTCACCGTCCAGACCTGATCCACCTCCTGGCTCATGCCCTGCTGCTACAGCCACGCTATGAACCTAACAGTGGTATAGGGAGCTATGATACAATGTATATGGGGGGATTCTGATGGGGATCCTGATGTAAGTGAGGGAACTCTGATGTGGACCTTGATGTTGGTGGGTACTCGATTATTGCTGTTTTTTTTTTTTTTTTTTCGGCCTGCAAATATTTGTATAATATATAAAGTGACCCTCGTACTGAAAAGTGTGGAGACCCCTGGGCTAGAGGAATAGTCTGTGGGAGCCTGTACATTGCTCTTGTGATCTACTGAATGCAAAAAAATAATAAATTCACTTTTATTAATAATCAGTATGGGTGCATTTGTTTTGCAAAAGGTGGATTATGACTTTAAAAAGACTCTAAAGAATACACTGCATTAGACTGAATTTTTATGTGTTTCTGAAATTCTGTTTTAATATCATCATTGCATCCTATAAATGTCCTTACTTTTTTTCCGCTTTTGCATTGGATGTATTCGCTAGGATAATTGGCAATAATAATAAGCGGTTTAATGATTCCTAAAAGTAAATGGCATTCTCCTTGTGTCTCTAACGAGTAAATGAAAAATATATGTTTATTGGGCTGTGCCAGCTTTTCCCCAGAAATCTCCATTCCTGGCCCCATGCATGAGCCTTTTCTTGGATCGGAGTGGCACACATTCACACCTCCTCAGACGTGACCGTGTGACTAATTACAGGCAAGCCATATGAAACCGCCGCAGACACAGGCTCATTATATATGGTCATATAGAAAAATATGTGGGCATATATCACCATCCCTACAGCGAAACATCTTATTTCTCTCATTATTTTCTGCGCAAATGTTCAGTCTGGAATATTTACGCTAGCAAACTATTCAGTTTTTCCTGGCAGCCGTCGCCATGGTTGTTCCACACAGGAATACAATTAATTACAACTTGTGTTCGTCTGAGGCGGATTCTAGGGTTTCTGTATTATTAGCATGGTGATTTTTCAGGCTGGGTAAAGAATGTAATTGTGACTTGTTACGTAAAATGTACATCCTGCTTGACAGGAGAAAGCCCTCGCAACTGTTCACCAATGATATTATTTGGATATTTTTAAATTTCAATGGTTTTAACCCATTTGTGCCTGGAACAGCTTGCAACTTACCCAAGGATAGCGAATGGCAGAATGGTTGTGTAAAAAAATAAATAAATAAATATAATACAGAGACTGTAGTGAGTACATTTGCTAGGCATTTTTATTTCTTTGTCTTATTTTGTTTCCTGCAATTACTGTATCCAAGAGCCTGTGTGACTGGATACAGATTGATTGGATAGCTTATATAGGTTCTCATATTACATTGTTTGATAAATCTAGAGTTCATGGTATCCACTCCTCACATGTATGGCTTATGCCCCGTACACACGAGCGGAAATTCCACCAGCAAAAGTCTGATGAGAGATTTTGGTCGGAAAATGTGACCGTGTGTAGGCTCCATTGGACTTTTGCGGGAGGAATTCCAGCCAGCAAAAGATTGAGAGCATGTTCTCAATTTTTCGGTCGGAAAAATTTCCGATCGGAAATTCTGATCGTCTGTACCATTTCCGGCACGCAAAATTCTTACGCATGCTCGGAAACAATTTGACGCATGCTCGGAAACAATTTGACGCATGCTCGGAAGCGTTGAACTTCATTTTCTCGCGTCGTCGTAGTGTTGTACATCACCGCGTTCTTGGCGGTCGAAAGTTCAGCGACCGTGTGTATGAAAGCCAAGCTTGGGCGGAATTCCGTCAGAAAAAACATCCAAGATTTTTCAGACGGAAATTCCACTCGTGTGTACGTGGTATTATTGTATTCATTCTTATGTATAGTTGATTGCATTGACTCCCATATAGAGATGAACCCATGTGAGCTATCCCGCCAGTGTTGCCAAACCCCCCCCCCCCCCCCCCCCCAAATGAAATTTACTGACATGATGCCCAAAATTTACAAACAGCACCATTTTTTTTAATGGCAAAAAACATGAAATCTACTGACAGACAGAATTTTTACTAACAACTCAAAAGAGTACATAACATGGCCATTTTAAGGGCAAAACAGTGCAGGTATCAATATTTAAGCTACAGACATATACTTAGTGCGATTAGCAATATTTTAAAGTTATAACAAAAGTAAAAAAAAAAACATATTTCTCCATTTACATGAAGGTTAGGTTAATATAACCCAGCACAGAGTTCCCCCTTACACCAGAGTCTGCAGAATTTCCCCTTACAGTGAAAGTGGAACTATGATGTAAAGGGGAAATGTTGCAGACATGTCTTGTTGGCTCAAAGCACAGAAGGCTGGCACAGAGCAGAGAACACAGCACAGAAGGCTGGAAGTGCTGATGCAGGGTGGTCATCCTGTGTCTGTTAGCCAGCTGTGCTGCACATCTCATCAATCATACCTTGATTCTTGTACTGGTGGTGGCGGTGTTACAAACGGGAGCTGTGTGGAGAAGGTGCTACCCAGGCATGATCATCACTGCGCTCCCTCCTGAGTCCACTCTTGGTTCCCCCGGTCCCTCTGCCCCACTGTATCTTTGTAAAAGGCACTAAGCAGTGCCAAAATGTCACAAAAGTTTTGCCTTTAGTTATACTTTAAGTCATCAAGCCCAGTGCAGTGAGTGTCCCCAGTCAGAGTGGGGGGATTATCAAGAAAAATCAGTGAGTGAGGGGGGGGGGGGCAGAGCAGAGAGCGGTGACTGTCAGTCACCAGCTCTCTGCTCAGGGAGCCCTGAGAACTGAGCGATCAGTGGTGTTTGATCGCTCAGTCCTCAGTGTTAGAGCCGGCGGGGGACAGATGCAGATCTCTGCTCTGCCCCCCCCCCCCCCCCACTGCTCACTGGAGTGCTGTAGGGGGTGGGAGCGACTGGCTCAGGCTCTCAGTGGCTCTCTGAGAGGCTGAGCTGGGTGCCAGTCCAGGCATGTAGGCAGATCCGGACTTCATTTTCGCGATCTTCCCTGGACTGGCTCTGCATCCACCTAGGTAAGTATGATTCTTAAAAAAAAAAAAAAATCCTATACTTCTCTTTTAAAAATGTAAAAAACAGATCCAATTACAACTCTGTCCCTAGTTACATCACAAACCTCATCTCAAAATTTACCCCAAACTGTCCTCTCCATTCCTTCAAAGACCTACTTTTCTCTAGCTCCCTCATCTCCTCTCATGCTCACTTCCATGACTTCTCCAAAGCCTTTCCCCTCCTCTGGAACTTCGTACCCCAACCTGTCTGGCTATATCCTACTCACTTTGGTCTATCTTACCTCCACCTAAATTTGTACTTTTAGTTTCTCCATCAACTTTTCCCTCACAGTTTTTCCTTTTTTAACACTTGCCCCTTCCTCTAGATTGTATGCTCCCATGAGCCAGGCCCTCCTAAACCTATTGTATTGAATTGTATTGTAACTGTACTCTCATTTTTTTCTGTAAAGTGTGTGCAAACTGGTGGCGCTACATGAATCTTGTATAATAATAATAATACAAACATTGTATGGTCAGATTGTAATGCATATGATGAGGTTTAAAGAGACGCTGTCAAATTATACATTCAGAGCAAAGTGACAGAGTCTTTTTAAAGCCCACACCTCAACCTGCTTATACTCAGCTGGCACATTACCATGTGTTGCGGTGTGCTGCATCGGAAAAAAAATGCAGGTGCGCCTTCTGTTGCATTGGCAGCACTCTCAAATGAGTGGGCTGCCTGTACGTAATGCATGTTAACTCACAAAAGAACGCATGTTAATACAATGCACCAGAACAGAAATGTCTGAGGGGGAACTAAGTGGGTCAGGGATGAGGGAATAAAAGCCCCTGTCATTTTGCTAAACTCCAGACAAATATAAAAGCCCCATTATTTATTTGCTGTGGAAACACTGTGTTAACTCTAGCTAGGCGCACACTATAATGGTGGATTAGACTGGATCTGAGTTCTGGATTTATATTAGGGAAGTTGGTGAACAAGGCAAAAGGACTGGATTACTGTATTTACTGGAAAACTGTTCTTTTCCTTTATTAAAATTATTCTCACAATCCATGTCAATCTTGTTTATAGGTGTAGCTTGTAATTAAACATGTACATGAATAAACTCACATTTGTTCATAACATATACTGTACAGTCTCAGCTTCTTTCTTATACTGCTCTATACTGCATAGTGATTGTGCTTTACTGTTCCTCTTTCCAGTTTAGCCACCTAATCTTATCTCTGCACAAGTTCAGGAAGAATGCTGACCACATCCTTGATATACAGAAAGCCACTAGCTAGAAAATCTAGAGGGGAGGTCAGGTCAGGTTTTTATTGCCATTTGTGTCCCCATCGGGCAGATTTCACAGTGATGATGTAAACACTCCAATAGTGATATGAATAAAACAAAAAACACATGTTGTGGGAAGTGAGTAGAGGTTTAGAATTTTTAATAGTGTTTCTGTCTTGATGATGCCCCCCCCCCCTTTCACCATTTCTTGTTTGGGTGTCACAGGTACAAAAAAAATGTAGTTAAATATTTCCAGTAGGGTCACAGACAGAATTTTAAAAATGTAACATAATTGTAACCCTTTCCTCATTAAAAATTGGGAAATAGATTTTGGTTGGAGTTGGGGTTGAAATTTGGGGGACTTTAGATTCCCAGCACTTCAAAAGGGCATTCTGTGAGGTCAAAGGTCAGAAAAAAATCAATTTGTTATACTGTCTGTGACGAAACTTCCCCACACTCTGCTTGAGTGCTTTTGTCGTATACCGTTTCCTCCCAGTCTGAATACAGATATCAGATATTCCAACCGCTCACAAGCACAAAACAAGACGACACTTGTTTAGCTGCTGACTTGGACTGTTTATTAGAATCAGAATACAAGTCTTTTTATACACTTTTAACACAATGGGTTAGATAAGGAGGTAGGGCTGGCTTGTGGGTACTTCCCTCCTCCCCTCTAGCAACAACTTAATAGACAACTATATAATTAGCATGTTAATTAACACAGTATTTAAGGCAGCCCAGGTGACCAGACAGTCCGTCTCCGGAGCTCAGTGTGATCAGCTCTTTCAATGATCATGTATTGTTCAGAATGAAACAAACTAAGAATAGTCTTTACATATATCCTGGGAGATATTGTGGATAAATATTACTGTCCCATTTTAAGTAATCCAAGATATATTTTCTCACTCACCCTGTGCCAGGATGGCACAGGGTGACTTAGACATAAGAGGTGTATGGGGAGCTGAAACAAGGGTATCCCATACTTTCCAAGGGATTCTTGGTTCCACGGGGCCCTCCCGTCACACTGTCCAGTTATTTTTTTATATACAAACAGAACATTGCCACACTAAAATGACAAGGAAATAAAGTAACATAAATATTACAGTCCAATTAGGAGTGATATAGTCCAATCATGAAACCAGTAGATCACTCCAAGGAAAATGTGAGGGATTAAGTGTTCAACATATATGAAAAAGAAACATTGATAGTGGTGCAGAAGTCAGTTTAATGGGAGTGGTTTCCTAATTTTCAACCAGCTGCTGTACCTGCAGGGCTCTAATGAGGATAGTCGCAGGGCCTGCATGCATTTAGATGTGATTTCTTATTGGGAGTATCAAACCAAAAATGGCATTGCTGTTGTAGGGGATGCATGAAATCTGACTTTTTTTGACTTGCAGACTTCTGGGAAAATCAGTGAGCCAATCACACAAGCAGGAAATTACATATCTGGGGGGCGTTCTGTACACATTCTGTGTACAGAACACCTCCAGGTAGCCATATTGAACTTTACAGAAAATAAAAAAGCTGCAGATTGAAAAGGAAAGGTAATTTTTAATAACATTCAACTACAATGGGACTTGTGTTGCAATTGTTGATGCTATATTATATTTATTTTTTATTTTTTCCCCACGAAACTGGAGTCACCCTTTAACTATATGTTGAAATCCACTTCCTTGTGCGTGGAAAATTGATCATCAGATAGGTTGCCGACTATAGATCAATTATTCCTATCGTAAGAGACTGGTCTAAAAAGAAGTTGGTCATTATCCGAGTCTGTACCGTATGCCCACCATTACCCGCAGAGAGTCTAATACAGAAGTTTAATGAATGAATACAAATAAGACAGTTTAATCCTATAAGGAGGATAACTGACATTTAGACAGAAACTAATTGACCTCCTTTTTATTTTATACATAATTACAGGTGAAGAAACTTTGACTTTTGCTTAAATTTTTTTTGAAAAGTTCAACCTAATTAAGGAGATGGTACATATGTTGTAGTAGACAGAACTCCAAGGTGTGACAAGTGTGACAAGTAAAAAAGATTTAATTACTTACACAAAATGCACTGTACTGCCATTTGAATTATCAACGTGTGTGATTGCTTTCATGAACAACTAGCTAAGGAAAAGAAAAATGCTGAACAGGCAAAAAATGCTTGTAAAGGAAGACATCTCCCCAAGCCTAGCTACCGTATCTCACAAAAGTGAGTACACCCCTCGCATTTTTGTAAAATTTTATTATATCTTTTCACTTTTTTTGTGACAACACTGAAGAAATTAAACTTTACTACAATGTAAAGTAGTAAGTGTACAGCTTGTATAACAGTGTAAATTTGCTGTCCTCTCAAAATAACTCAACACTAACATTAATGTCTAAACCGCTGACAACAAAAGTGAGTACACCCCTTAGTGAAAATGTCCAAATTGGGCCCAAAGTGTCAATATTTTGTGTAACCACCATTATTTTCCAGCACTGCCTTAACCCTCTTGGGCACGGAGTTCACCAGAGCTTCACATGTTGCCACTGGAGTCCTCTTCCACTCCTCCATGATGACATCACAGAGCTTGTGGATGTTAGAGACCTTGCGCTCCTCCACCTTCCGTTTGAGGATGCCCCACAGATGCTCAATAGGGTTTAGGTCTAGAGACATGCTTGGCTAGTCCATCACCTTTACCCTCAGCTTCTTTAGCAAGGCAGTGGTCATCTTGGAGGTGTCTTTGGGGTCATTATCATGTTGGAATTCTGCCCTGCAGCCTTGTCTCCGAAGGGAGGGGATCATGCTCTGCTTCAGTATGTCACAGTACATGTTGGCATTCATGGTTCCCTCAATGAACTTTAGGTCCCCAGTGCTGGCAGCACTCATGCAGCCCCAGACTATGACACTCCCACCACCATGCTTGACTGTAGGCAAGACACACTTGTCTTTGTACTCCTCACCTGGTTGCACTTGACACCATCTGAACCAAATACGTTTATTTTGGTCTCATGAGAATACAGGACATGGTTCCAGTAATCCATGTCCTTAGTCTGCTTGTCTTCAGCAAACTGCACGCTTTCTTGTGCATCATCTGTAGAAGAGGCTTCCTTCTGGGACGACAGCCATGCAGACCAATTTGATGCAGTGTGTGGCGTATGGTCCGAGCACTGACATGCTGACCCCCCACCCCTTCAACCTCTGCAGCAATGCTAGCCGCACTCATATGTCTATTTCCCAAAGACAACCTCTGGATATTACGATGAGCACGTGCACTCAAATTCTATTGTTCCTGTAAGCAGTACATTTGCTAGTTTGCAGATTTTATGCATTCAGAATAAGAATTTTCATTGGTTACATACCTGCTTCTTACATCTGCTAAATTCTAGATGTAAATCCCAAGTGCATGCCATTTACTTTTCTAAGCCACTGTATCATAAACAACTCCAAAGTTTTTTAACAAAATACTGTTTTCATCTTTTTTATTTCTTTTGTGAATAACAACTATTTAAATCACATGTACCAGGAAAATATATCTGCAGTGAATGTTTGGTGAATCAGACGGCTTTATAAATATACCCCTTAGTGTCCCATTGCTGGGCTTGCCTAGTAAATTGTACTGCCTCTGTTTGTTATCTACGGTACATTTTAGGCTTAGGCTTCATTCCCACGAGGTGGATCCGCTGCCTCGGAGTCCGCCTCTGTCCGCCAGCTCAGCGGGAGACCTCTCCGTTGATCTCCGCTGAGCTGGCGGATGACAGGTCCCTTTCTGCTCACTGAGCAGGGAGGGGCTTGTCGAGCACTGCTAGTTTCGATGGAGAGATTGGAAGAAAACGTACAGCATGTCCGTTTTCATCAGATCTCACCCGATCCGATCCGCCTGCGACGGATCCGAATGTAGGGCCATTCATCTGCTTTTGGCAGATTGGACTGGGTCAGATGTCAGCGGACACGTCACCGCTGACATCCGTCGCTCCATAGACCAGAGTGGAGTGCCCGTTCGGGTCTGCCGTCAAAACTGCCAGGCGGACCTGGACGGTCCGACAGTGTGAAAGGGGCCTTATCCTTCATCTTTTTAAACTATATATATATACAGTGGTGTGAAAAAGTGTTTGCCCCCTTCCTCATTTCCTGTTCCTTTGCATGTTTGTCACACTTAAGTGTTTCGGAACATCAAACCAATTTAAACAATAGTCAAGGACAACACAAGTAAACACAAAATGCAATTTGTAAATGAAGGTGTTTATTATTAAAGGTGAAAAAAAATCCAAACCATCATGGCCCTGTGTGAAAAAGTGATTGCCCCCCTTGTTAAAACATACTATAACTGTGGTTGTCCACATCTGAGTTCAATTTCTCTAGCCACACCCAGGCCTGATTATTGCCACACCTGTTCACAATCAAGGCATCACTTAAATAGGAGCTGCTTGACACAGTAAGGTCCACCAGAAGATCCTTAAAAGCTACACATCATGCCGAGACCCAAAGAAATTCAGGAACAATTGAGAAAGAAAGTAATTGAGATCTATCAGTCTGGAAAGGGTTATAAAGCCATTTCCAAAGCTTTGGGAATCCAGCGAACCACAGTGAGAGCCATTATCCACAAATGGCGAAGACATGGAACAGTGGTGAACCTTCCCAGGAGTGGCCGGCCGCCCAAAATTACCCCAAGAGCGCAGCGACGACTCATCCAAGAGGTCACAAAAGACCCCACAACAACGTCCAAGGAACTGCAGGCCTCACTTCCCAAAGTTAAGGTCAGCGTTCATGCCTCCACCATCAGGAAAAGACTGGGCAAAAATGGCCTGCATGGCAGAGTTCCAAGGAGAAAACCACTGCTGAGCAAAAAGAACATCAAAGCTCGTCTCAATTTCTCCACAACACATCTTGATGATCCCCAAGACTTTTGGGACAACATTCTGTGGACCGATGAGACAAAAGTGGTACTCTTTGGAAGGTGTGTGTCCAAGTATATCTGGCGTAGAAGGAACACTGCATTTCAGAAAAAGAACATTATACCAACAGTAAAATATGGTGGTGGTAGTGTGATGGTCTGGGGCTGTTTTGCTGCTTCAGGACCTGGAAGACTTGCCGTGATAAAAGGAACTATGAATTCTGCTGTCTACCAAGAGATCCTGAAGGAGAATGTCCGACCATCTGTTCATGTACTCAAGCTGAAACGAACTTGGGTTCTGCAGCAGGACAATGATCCTAAACACACCAGCAAGTCCACCACCGAATGGCTGAAGAAAAACAAAATGAAGACTTTGGAGTGGCCTAGCCAAAGTCCTGACCTGAATCCTATTGAGATGTTGTGGTTTGACCTTAAAAAGGCCGTTCATGCTCGAAAACCCTCTAATGTAACTGAATTGGGACAATTCTGCAAAGATGAGTGGGCCAAAATTCCTCCAGGACGCTGTAAAAGCCTCATTGCATGTTATCGCAAACGCTTGGTTGCAGTTGTTGCTGCTAAGGGTGGCCCAACCAGTTATTAGGTTTAGGGGGGCAATCACTTTTTCACACAGGGCCATGATGGTTTGGATTTTTTTTCACCTTTAATAATAAACACCTTCATTTACAAATTGCATTTTGTGTTTACTTGTGTTGTCCTTGACTATTGTTTAAATTGGTTTGATGTTCCGAAACACTTAAGTGTGACAAACATGCAAAGGAACAGGAAATGAGGAAGGGGGCAAACACTTTTTCACACCACTGTATATATATATATATATATATATATATATATATATATATATATATATATATATACAGTATATAGATATTGTTTAGTATTCTTAACAAAGCAAATAGAATGCATTTAGCAGGTAGTTTGATTTTGAACCTATTTTGAAGTAGCTGGAAGCTTTAGAAAAAAGGAGAAAGCTGTGTACACACTGGGCTAATTCACTAAAAGAGATTGCATGTAATATTTAGGTCATGTATGCAAATATTACATACCATACTGAAAAGCTCAATTCACTATAGGTTTACAGTGCCTTGAAAAGTATTCAGCCCCCCCCCCCCCTTGACAAATCGCCGTTCTGTCAATAGCGAAAGCACTGCGCCACTATAAACCCACTTGTGACATTAGCGAATCAACATTCGTGATTGTCTTCCTGCTTCTCCTGGATTGGCAGGGAGGTGAAGCCGGGGAAGCCAGGGAAGCCACCTGCAAACCTGGATGGGGTAAGTGCGGGTGGGCGCGAGCAGGCGGGGTTTGTTTGCCGCCCACCCCCCAAAAAAATGGAGCACCAGCTGCCACTGCTATTGGGCCTAGGCCATGTTTGTAAAACATGATTAATTCTTTACATTTTAGTTAAATTGCACCTTGTGAGGGCAGTTGTGTAAACATTTCAACTTTTTAAACTTTTATGATAACATTCCTGTTATAAATTTAACTAATTTTCACAGAATGTAATTAGCAGAGTTTATACTGGAAGCATGTTCCATGTGTATCACCTCTGTCAACTCTCAATCTGCAGTTTATAGCATTTTAAGAAGTAAAAAGAATTTATTAATTGTGAATAAATTGCTTATCATAATACTTTATAAGACAATCAAAATAAATTATACATTAAAGTATTTCTAAAGTCAAAACTTGTTTATGTTTAGAGAAGGGTTAAAATCCCTATCAGGAATTTTTTTATTTTTTTTTGCCCATCTGTGTTGCACTTGAAATACTTTCCTTCAGTCCCTAAAAGTAGACACAACAGGAAGTGAGAGGAAATCACTCCAAAGTGATGGCAATCCTCTGTTGGACAGCTGTCACCACAATAAGTTTCCCATTGAAAGATTCTTCTTCTTTTCCTGCTTTTGGGAAACAACAGAAACATTTGGTCTTTTTTTTTACTTTTTTTTTTTTAAGTCCCATCACCAAGACAGAGAGGACAAGTCTCCTCAGTGGGGACACAGACAAAAAATTAAAACACTTCCCTGCTCTTGCTTTAATTTCTTGCAGTTTCTAATTTCATATACGCATGTAAAAAATCTAATAAACATGTAGCCCAGGGGTTTCATCGTGGGCCGCATCAGCATTATGATTGCCCTCAAAAGGGCCGGTATCTGTAAGATTAGATGTCCAGCGCATCCCCTCACCTTACATTAGATGTCAAGAGCCACCCCACCATCAGAAGTTGAGTCCCCCACTCTCCCTTACATCGCAGTGTACCCCCCTTTCCTTATGCTGCTGCTGGGCAGAAGCTGGATGCATTGCTTGAAAGCAGAAAGTAAGGGTCTAGAGGAGGACCAGAGGAGGGCTTGAGCTCTGCTGCGGCTTCGGCCCACGGGCCTTGTGTTTGACATCTGTGATGTAGCCTATCGATACACGATGTAAAAGCTTGACATAGGTCCATTTTGTTTACTTGTGTTGTTGTTTCTGTACCCAGACAGAGGAAGCAGGTATAGAGAGTTCAAAATAGACCATCCCAGGACAGTTTTTTTTGAAAGCCGATGGCGTGCAAAACACACTCAAAAACTCACCCGGTGCATAAAAAATGTGCACACACATAAAGAGTGACACAAAAAAGTGCAACAGGTACACAAGTCCTCTAAAATCAGAGGACCTAGTCCTGAATACCCCGGGGCGTTAGGCTCCTGACAGGGACAAGGACACGTAAAACTTGGTCTTTCTGGCCGAAACCAGACAGTTTCAGGAGTTAAAAGTCCTATGGAAAAACCTCAACTTTAACCGCTTCCCGATCGCCTCATGTAGATATACGTCTACAGAATGGCACAGGCAGGCAAAACCACGTACCTGTACGTGGTCCTTTAAATGCCTGCCCGTGGGTCGTGCGCGCGCCGCCAGCGGCGCGCTCGCGACCCGGTCGGGAGCTCCGTGACCCCGGCCGCGGGACCAACGGACCCGATCGTCGCTGGTGTCCCGCGATCGGGCTACGGAGCTGAAGAACGGGGAGAGGTTTGTGTAAACAAACCTCTCCCCACGCTTCCTACACTGACTGTCAATAATTGGCTGTTCCCGGTCGCGCGCGACCCGGTCGGGAGCTCCGTGACCCCGGCCGCGGGACCAACGGACCCGATCGTCGCTGGTGTCCCGCGATCGGGCTACGGAGCTGAAGAACGGGGAGAGGTTTGTGTAAACAAACCTCTCCCCGCGCTTCCTACACTGACTGTCATTAATTGGCTGTTCCCGGTCATCGGGAAAGCCGATCAATGACGTCAGACGTCAGCCCCGCCCCTAATGTAAAAAAAAACACACACGTCAGAGCCCATAACCCCTCCCCCTAGTGGTTAACTCTTTCACTACAACTGTCATTTATACAGAAATCAATGCATTTAAATAGCATTGATTTCTGTATAAATGACAATGGTCCCAAAAATGTGTCAAAAATGTCCGATGTGTCCGCCATAATGTCGCAGTCACAATAAAAATCGCTGATCGCCGCCATTACTAGTAAAAAAAAAAATATTAATAAAAATGCTATAAAACTATCCCCTATTTTGTAAACGCTATAACTTTTGCGCAAACCAATCAATAATCGCTAATTGCGATTTTTTTTACCAAAAATATGTAGAAGAATACGTATCGGCCTAAACTGAGGGAAAAAAATGTTTTTTTATATATTTTTTGGGGATATTTATTATAGCAAAAAGCAAAAAATATTGCATTTTTTTCAAAATTGTCGCTCTATTTTTGTTTATAGCGCAAAAAATAAAAACCGCAGGGGCGATCAAATACCACCAAAAGAAAGCTCTATTTGTGGGAAAAAAAGGACCCCAATTTTGTTTTGGAGCCACGTCGCACGACCGCGCAATTGTCAGTTAAAGCGACGCAGTGCCGAATCGCAAAAAGGGGCCTGGTCCTTTGGCTGCCAATTGGTCCGGGTCTGAAGTGGTTAAAAAACTGCACCACATTACAGTATAAAGCCCCAAATGTCAATTGCAAAGCAACTCACAGGGACCAAGTAATAAAAAATGATTGGTAATGACCATGATGACTGCTTAAATCGAGTTTTCCTTTAGCATAAGTATAAAGAGAGCGTGTTGGGATGAGCGTGCACATAATGGAGCTGTCACTGTCTATCCTCCTACATAATATTCTAGCTTCAATTTTAAATCGCTGCTAGAAAACTACAATATTTCTTTGTCCGTAATGATATAACAGTGCTGTCCTCCTGTCTTATTCTGTCACCATATAGGTATATAGCACAGGATATATATAGATTCACTTAGCACAAATTACATTAGTGCCAGCAGTTCCCAGGTGGTGAAGGCTGAAGACTGTAAGCTAATTGAGGGAAGGCCTGCAGCTGTTAATTCAGATAGTACCTGGAGGTATCTCTGTGGCAACTAGAAAAATATTGTCATTTTCTGAGGATTAAGGACTGTTGAGGGCTGAGAGCGGCAGCGGCGAGTGCTGAGAAGGCTGTGCTGAAGTAAGTCGGGGAGGCTGGGAGTTGACTAATTTGCTCTGTGAGTTCTTGGTCCCAACCAAACAGCTTGAAGTGTAGCTGAAAAGCTCAGATGACAAGTAGTCACCAGAAAACCAAATGGTGATGGGTAGACATCTTCTCTGAGTTACATGTCAGGATGTTGGCATTAACATACATTGGAGAACTGTAGAAATCTGGAAGCTTTATGATGAAGAAGATTTATTTGACAGCTTACTTTCCACTCTTTTGGGGCAATTAGGAAGCCTACTATATTCTACCTGGATTGTTACCAGAGTAGTAGTATAAAACTTCAGCCATCTGTTTATATTTTCTGTAAGGAATGCACAGGATTGTTCCTATCAACAGGCATTTTTTTTTCACAGTTGATCCCCCCCCCCTACCCTAGGGCAATAGGAGTCAAGTTTGTATCTGACCTTAAGACCCTTTTCACACTGGGGCAGTTTTCAGGCGCTTTAGCGCTGGAAATAGCCTCTGCTAAGCGCCTGAAAACCGGCTTCCATTTATTCAAGTGGGACTTTTTACACTGGGGCGGTGCGCTTACAGGACGTTTTACGAAAAGTCCTGCAAGCAGCATCTTTGGGGCAGGTTGGGGGCACTGTATTCAGCGCTCCCAAAATTCTCTGCCCAATGGAATGAATGACCAGAGCTTCTGAAGCGCCGCAACATGGGAGGTTTTAACCCCTTCTTTGGGGTTAAAAGCGCCCCAGCGGTAAAGCGCCGCTAAAACGAGCGGCGCTTTAATGCAAATGAGGCTGCGGCCCTAGTATGAAAGGGGTCTACGGTCTGTCTAATAATCCATCAACAGCTGTACCCCTGAAGAAGCGTTAATATACGTGCAACATGTTGAGCCACCAATCCTGATTTGTCATTGTGTCACTGCTTCTCAACCGTAGCATTGGATCTTTCCCAGACGATGGAATGATGAATTATACATCTCCTTAAGTTCCATTGATTTCTATTGGTTGATTATGGTAGTGGTATTGTTACATTGTATCCTTATCAACAATTGTGGTAAATGTTAAAGTATTTGTAATGAATTTTGTTTATGTCCTTTATAATAAATATTTTTGATACTGAGAACGTATTCTGTCAAATTGTGCCTAAAAAGTCCAAAGTCACCCTTTTCTTTTTTCTTTCAATTAAACCTCTAGGACAGGGGTCTCCAAACTTTCTAAACAAAGGGCCAGTTTGTTGTCCTTCAGACTTAAAAAGGGTCGAACTGTGGGCATTTGGATTAGAAAACTCCCGACGTCAAAGGGAATGAACAAAGCTCCATCACAGGTGTCATTGGGAGGAATTGTGCCCCATCTTTGTTGTCATTGGGAGGAATTGTGCCCCATCTTTGTTGTCATTGGGAGGAATTCTGTCCCTTCATTGGTATCAGTGGGGGGAATAATGCCCCATTGTTGGATGAAAATAGTGCCTCAAGGGCCAGGTAAAAGCAAGCAAAGGGCAAAAAAAAAAAGCAAAAGCAATCTGGCCCCCGGGCCGCAGTTTGGAGACCACTGCTCTAGGATGTGGCACATTTTCTACTAATTTGTATCCACATTACCACTATGTGTGATGATACAATGAAATGTATCAACTCTAAACAGCTGTACTGTGTTCACAGCTAGTTCCCTTTTGCCCTGGTGTGCAGAGAAAGACTTAAATTGGCCACACATTATACAATTTTCTTATTCAGTGTCCCTAATGCCGCGTACACACGAAGGGACTTTTCCCGGCGGACCTAGTCCAGCGGACAATCCGCCGGACTTTCCAGCTGGCTTCGCCGGACTTTCCGAGCGTGTGGACTTGCCCACACATGCCCGGACTTCTCCGGCGAACAATCCGCTGGACAAAGTCCGCGAAGTGCGTTCTGTTAAGTTGTTTGTTTGATCAGCCGACCGTTTTGAAGCCATGGAGTGTGGACGTACTCGGGAACGAGTTCGTGCTGTGCAGGGGCTCGGTGTTGCGGTTAACACCTTGGCACGAGCCCAGTCCATGAACAGGGTGAGGAGGAGTTCATGGACCAAGAATTGGTTGCGCCAGCGTGACCAATTCTCGCATATGCCTTTGCTCCGTGAGATCCGTGAGAATAATCCTGATGATTTCAGGAATTATCTCCGGATGACGGACCCCATTTTTTCACCGTCTGTTGGCTTTGCTGTCCCCTTATATTACCAGGCAGAATACCTGCATGCGGCAAGCCATCAGTGCGGAGCAGAGGCTAGTCGCCACGTTGCGTTACTTGGCGACGGGGAGAAGCTTGCAGGACCTCAAGTTCACGACAGGCATCTCCCCCCAGGCTCTGGGGCTCATTATTCCAGAGACCTGTTCTGCCATTATCCACGTCCTGCAGGAGGAATACATTAAGGTAAGTCTTCTCTTTTAAAATTACCTATGTCTTGTATGTTTGCTAATGTAGTGCATCAATGTCATCATTAGCTAATTACCATGATAGGACTATTCTATGAATGTCCCCTATTCCTTTTTTTTTTTTATTTTGGTTTTTTGTCTAGTATTTTATGGTTGACTTATCGAAATAGCTTTAAGAATGTATTATTTATTAAATGAACGGACTTGCCCACACACGGAACAGTCCGTTCATTTAGAACGTAACTTCAGGTACGTAGCTAGCGTAGGCAGTAAATGCCGGCGCGCTAGCTCCGTCACCTGGCATGGATTTAAAGGGAGTCCCCACGCCGAAAAAACGGCGTGGGGGTCCCCCCCAAATCCATCTCAGACCCTTATCCGAGCACGCTGGCCCGTTGGGCTTTCCCAACTGGGAGGGGCGGATTGACGGCAACATTGCGAATTGTGTCCCACCCAGTCGGGGTCATACATTGGACTTATAGGGGTTCCTAGCCCAGGCAAACTGAATACTATTATTCTTGAACAATTATTTACGGAAACATTCAAGGAAACGATACTCCTTACCAATTGGCCCTGAGGGCCGGAGTGGAAGGCAACATGTCAGGGCTGGATAATCGCCCTCTTGGTTCGGCCCCCAATCAGCCCAGCAAGTGCGGGACCTTTATTTACAGTATTTTAATAATGGTAAGGGGGCCATTGAAATGGCAGCAGACCTTAAACCATCTTTTTGATTTTTACAAAGAATAAATACAGTTATTTATGTTTGAAATATTGGTAGTTTCGTATTGTTTTTGCTTTTAATTTGGCTGTTTTATATGTTGTCCTAGTGCACATCTTAATAGTTGCAAACTTGATTTAGCGTTTAGTAAATAAGCCCCTTTGTCAATGAACCACAACATGTTTTTGTCAAACTGGTAGTATTTAAAAAGAAGAAGCCACACATTTTTTGAATTTGTGCAAACATTATTTTTTTTATTATAGTGCACATCCAAAACTTTTTTTTTTTTTTTTTCTTGGGAAAGGGGTGGGGTCACCACCTACAGTATTTATAGATGATGAGCATTTTTTGGGAATTGTGAGCATGAGACCCTGCTTAACATATTTATCCCCCCCCCCCAAAACAGCCTCTGGAGTCCCTGTGTAAGTTACCCTAAAACCCTTACTACAGCAGTAATTGTATAGATAGTGACAATAATAAACAACCTTACAACTCCAACAACCAAAGCCAGGTAAACTCAATAAACGTTATGAAGACAAACGGAACTTTCATCAAATATGCGCAAGTTTCACGTTCGAATGTTAATTACATCTGCGCAAGTTTCACGGACGAGTGGTAATTACATCTGCGCAAGTTCACGGGAGTGGTAATAACATCTGCGCAAGTTTCACGTACGAGCGAGCGACCCCCCCCCCCTCCTGGTAATAACATCTGCGCAAGTTTCAGGTACGAATGGTAATTACATCTGCGCAAGTTTCACGTACGAATGGTAATAAATCTGCGCAAGTTTCACGAGCGAGCGCCCCCCCCCCTCCTGAGCCGTACCAGGCCGCGTGCCCTCAACATGGGGGGTCCCTGGGGAAAGGGGGGCCGTGCGGCCCCCCCACCCCAAAGCACCTTGTCCCCATGTTGATGAGGACAAGGGCCTCTTCCCGACAACCCTGGCCGTTGGTTGTCGGGGTCTGCGTGCGCGGGGCTTATCGGAATCTGGGAGCCCCCATTTAAAAGGGGGCCCTCAGATCCCGGCCCCCCACACCCTATGTGAATGAGTATGGGGTACGATGTACCCCTACCCATTCACCTAAGGTTTTTCGGCGTGGGGAGTCCCTTTAAATCCATGCCAGGTGACGGAGCTAGCGCGGCGGCATTTACTGCCTACGCTAGCTACGTACCTGAAGTCACGTGCTAAATGAACGGACTTGCCGCTCATTTCATTTAAAAAGTCCGGCGGACTAGCCTACTAACGGCGGGACTGTCCGCCGGACTGCCAAGTCTTAAAACTTTGGTCCGCCGGACTTTGGCGCCAAAAAGTCCGCCGACGCCCACACACGAGGGGATTGTCCGCTGGACTTAAGTCCAGAGGATAATCCCGTGGGATTGTCCCTTCGTGTTTACGCGGCATTAGATTTACCTTCAATGATGTAGTACAAGGGCCTGCCTGATTGCATACAAATTAAAAGTGTTTAGATTTGACCTCATATTATATGGTTTTGGTAAATCTAAAGGAAAATTGTACAAGAAAATTGACTTGCTGGAACTGCATACTCACCTCCGACACCTGCTGGATGTTTCTCAGCACTGTGTTATGCACACCTGACCTCATTAGCAGTGTTTAAACACTAAAAGCGTAATATCACCTTTACAGAAAAATCTGTAAGGTGAACTTACAGAGGAGCCCCTCTTCACCCCCCCCCCCCATCCCGCTGACCTGCAGTGCGGCGATCTCCCGTTCTGAGCCCTGCTATCACCGCCTCACCGGACCGGGGCTTTGAAATCTCCTCGGCTTAATCTTCAAAACGTCTCCTGTCAGGAGGTACGTTTCGGGGCATTCTAAATGGTCTGCGCCATTACATGGGCGGCGCCAACCAATCAGATCCCACGTAGCCTCTTCTGTCAACGGGAAAGAAGTAGAGAGAATGCCAAGGGGATTTCTAAGCCCCCGTCCGGTGATGCAGCAACAGCAAATCAGCGGGACAGGGGGAGTGAAGAGGGGGTCTTGTGTAAGTTCATCGTACAGATTTTTCTGTAAAGGTGAACTTATACTTTAAGGACCACCCCACGTGCCTCAGGACGGCCCTTTAGTGCAAAAATCATGTACCTGTACATGGTTCTCGTCTTTGGCCCGCAATGGCCGTCGGCAATCATTTGCAGAGAGGCAGAACGGCGGTCTGCCTATGTAAGCAAGGCAGACTGCTGTTCTGCCAGAAAGGAAAATGGAGATCTCTGTTTTCTTTTAGTCAAAGCACTACGTTTACAGTTAGAATGCACATATAGGGAACACATTTAACCCTTTGATTGCCCCTGATGTTAACCCCTATCCTGCCAGTGTTATTTTTACAGTGTCAGTTTTTTATTTAGCACTGATCACTGTATTGGTGTCACTGGTCCCCAAAAAGTGTCCATATTGTCTGCCGCAATGTCGCAGTCCCGCTAAAAATCGCTGATCGCCACCATTATTACTAAAAAATAAATAAAAAGTCCATAAATCTATTCCATACTTTTTAGACGCTATTACTTTTGCGCAAACCAATCAATATACGCTTATTGGGATTTTTTTACCAAAAATATGTCGCAGAATACATATTGGCCTAAATTTATTTTATTGAAAATGTTTTATAGCGGAAAGTAAAGAATATATATTTTTTTTTTTTCAAATTGTTGAATAAATAAAAAAAAAAAAAAAAACTCACAGAGGTGATCAAATACCACCAAAAGAAAGCTCTATTTGTGGGAAAAAAAGGACATAAATTTTATTTGGGTACAGCGTCGCACGACCGCGCAATTGTCAGTTAAAGTAACACAGTGCCGTATCACAAAAAATGGCCTGGTCAGGAAGGGGATAAAACCTTCCGGAGCTGAAGTGGTTAAATTAAGTGCATTCAGACTCTGTTAGCCTGCCTGACTAACATAGGTGTGCGCAGCCTATTGCATTAGGTTGTGCACCCCAAAGCTCAAACTTGCGTGCCTTTCTCTGCAGCCTCAGCTGCACGGGAGAGGGAATGAATGGGAAGAGCTCTGTGAGAAGCTTCCTCTTTATTCACAAACTGAAGCATAGTAAACACAGTTTACTATGCTTCGGTTATGAATGAACACAGTGAGTGTGTTCACTGTGTTTATTTAGAAAATTAAGGTGCCAGTAAATTGCATATTTACTAGCCCCTTCCCCCACTCTACATCCTAAAACTGTCAGGGCTGGGCTCAGCCCTTCCTTCTCAGAGCTCACCGCTCACCTGTCGGGTAATTGCCAGCTCCCATCTCTCTCCACAGTTACTCAGCTGTTGATGATATCCTGCTCATCAGTCTTGCCTACTTAAGCCGTCCAGCCCAAAGGATCTTTGCCTTCGTCTTGGTCAACATCACAGAGCCTAGCTCCTGCGTTCCTGTTTAAAGACTTGCTTTGCTTACATCCTTTCTGGCTCCAAATCCTGCTTGCTGTTCCACTACATTGATCCCTGACTTCTGGCTTGGCTGACTATCCGTTCCGATTACTGAACTTTGGCTATGTTTTGACTACGT
The DNA here is from genome assembly GCA_028564925.1 of Lithobates sylvaticus. Lineage (NCBI taxonomy): Eukaryota > Metazoa > Chordata > Amphibia > Anura > Ranidae > Lithobates > Lithobates sylvaticus. Next base: position 146,378,603 of record CM053035.1, on the reverse strand, counting down.
TTGTTCTTTTTACTTTTATTATTAAACAAGTGTGATTTAACTGTACTTCTGTCTCAGTCTGATTTCATGGTTTCTGACAAAATCATCCCCTGCAGCAGTTGGGGGCAGAGGAGAAAAGGGAAACCAGCAGCACTGTGGTGCCAACACGGGGGGTATCGATGTCGCACGTGGTGATTAGCGTGTGCCTTGGGACATCTGGCACACCCCCTGTGCACGCCTATGCTGACTACCTTGTGCTTGAACTAATTTCTATACTTCAACCTTGGACTGTATTTTGGGCTCTGCCGCTTACCTCAACCATCTGCCTGTCTGACCTCACTGCTGTTTTCTACTCTTATGCCACGTACACACGGTCAGATTTTCCGAAGGGAAATGTTGGATGTGAGCTTGTTGTCGGAATGTCCGACCGCGTGTATGCTCCATCGAACATTTGCTGTCGGACTTTCCGACAAAAAATGTTTGATAGCAGGTTCTCAAATTTTCCGACAACATAACTTTTTTGTCGGAAAGTCCGATCGTGTGTACACAAGTCCGTTGCACAAAAGTTCACACATTCTCGGAATTAAGCAAAGGGAAGCCGCGCTGGCTATTGAACTTCCTTTTTCTCGGCTTGTCGTACGTCTTGTACGTCACCGCGTTCCCACGTTCATAATTGTTGGCCAACATTTGTTTGACCGTGTGTATGCAAGACAAGTTTGAGCCAACAACCTTCGAACAAAAATCCACAGTTTTGTCGGCGGAAAGTCTGATCGTGTGTATGCGGCATTCGTTTTCCCGCTATTTGGCTATAATTTTCCAGGCTTTGTTTGCCCTTATTTGCCCACATAAAGGCGGCTCTGAAGAAGACTTGACCATATGGGTGTACATCTCAGTAAGAGTTCTGTACCCCACCAGTAAAGTGGAGGGTTTGCTGACCCTATGAAAGTCTCTCAGCTCATTTATGCTGTTATGAATTTTCATCATTGTTCTGCTCCCTTGGCTCAGTGTCCACAGGCCTATAAGCACACCACCGGCTTGCCTCTGGTTGTACTAAGTCCAGTCTGAAAGAGAGCCAGAGTAATACACAATCTGTACACCCGCACTTGGTTGTATTGCCAAGCACAGTGAAAATATCTGAAAAAGGTATGTTTTTGCTCAAATGTTTTTACTGTGATTGTATCCCTATGCTGTGCTCCCTTATGGAGCATCTGTTCCCCATCCACATCGCTGACCACAAACAACTGAATGCACCTATTGGTGTTCGCCTAAAAATAAAAATGTGCTTTATTCAGGGATCTTTTACCAGCCCTCCTCTGACCCATTCATCTTTGTTGCATTTATCTGCCAGATAGGAGCCATTGCAGATACCCAGTGCTACTCAGTGATATGAGGGAGTATGTGACACCATCAAACCCATAGCCACCCAACTGTCCCTGATTTCAAGGGACTGTCCCTGATTTAGAGCAATGTCCCTCTGTCCCTCATTCCTCCTCATTTGTCCCTCATTTTGGTCTGATCCATATAGTTGTATATAAAAATGCACTTTTTATCTTTCAAACAGTGTTTTCCAGAGCTAAACCTTTCATCTGATTTCTAAATAGCTGCATTTGTAAATTTTAAAAGCCAATATAAAGGAATAGTAGTGATAAAAAAAAAAGCCTTTGTGGATTTAATTAACCATTTGTTTTGGTTAATTCTCCTTTAAGGAGGGTGTGGCAGGGGGCGTGTCCTATGCCTACATACGTTTGCTAGTAGGTGTCCCTCATTCCCATCTCAAAATGTTAGGAGGTATGATCAAACCCGTGTTGGGTCCAACATCCAAACATCTCACATAGAGCTTACATAAGTTATATTTCCTGGAGGAACAAAGCTCCAGGAAGGTAAGTATATAAGTAGGTTGTGGGGGGCTATTAAAAGACCCTATCACTTTTCCCATTCTTAGCAAAGTGACAGAACCAGTATCGGTAAAGATTTTGAAATGAGTATTCCCTTGACACTACAAACTCTGTGAGTAAATATAAAACAAGTATCTTTAATAAAAGAAGAAAGAGGAAATAATAAAGGAATTCTTCAGTTCATTACCGAGTAAAAGAAATATCTGGACTTTCACTGAACTTTTATCATTATTTTTCACTACGCTCTGGAGATAATTAAATTGGCAGTGTAATAAGCAGAAAACTTGTAAAATTCAATTTGTATTTGAAGTTTACATGCTCCAGAGTTATTCCTGAAAATGAAAACATTTTAATGAGTCTGGAATGACACAGGATGTGGATGCTAACTGGCCGTTGTGGGGTCAAAGGGCATGAAAAAACACAGAGAAATTGAAATTTTACACCAAGTTTATCCAAAAATACCCTTCTCTGCAACACATTTTAACATGTTTCTTATAAAATCTCATGAAGAATGCATCACTAAAGCCCCATCTTTATCTACAACCAATGCTTCATTTGCTTTTGGCCATATTTTTCATTGAGTATATATATATATATATATATATATATATATATATATACATATATATATACATATATATATATATATATATATATATATATATATATATATATATATATATATATATATATATATATATATATATATATATTGTAACCTGGGGGACAGGTAGCAGGTACAAAGCTCCTTGGGATGAGCTGTTTAGTTAGGCACAGATACCAAATCCACTTGAGGTAGTGAAAACAGTGCTGGGTTTATTTGATTTAAATACAAGTCCATACACAAGTTCTGCACAGTCTTCCAGAAAACATATCAGAACAGAAATAACAAAACAAAAGTCCTAGCCGTGTCTCGGCTCTAACTATACCATACACTGGCCCTCACTACCAGGCTGAGCAAGCCTACCGCTTGTCAGTTTCTGTATAGAGTTTTAAAGCATTTTACCAACCTTTAGCTCCTCACAAACCATCCATGTCTGTGTGTCCCAGGCAGAGAGCAAAGGCTGTCTGCTCAGGTGAGCTTAAATTAGCCTGGGGAAGAGGACTAAGATCCGAACTGGATCATGTATCAGGGACCTCTGAATGTGTATGAGAGGAGCCTGGGAGACGTATAAATCCCGAACAAGGCTTCTCCTGGCTTTCTCTGGGACGCTCTGCTACAATATATATATATATATATATATATATATATATATATATATATATATATATACACCCAGTACAGTATATATGTAATATATATAATTAAGGATATTCTTCATGAGTTATGCTGTAACAGACATGACAGTTAAATTGGCATCTGCAGGAAATATCACGTTTCTGAATATTTTATGCATGAAAATAATAATCGTGCTGCGGGTTCCGGATGTTCTTCACACAATTGGGGCACTTTTAAGTGTGCAAAGGCCATGCCTTTAGATAATGACCTTCTGCGAAATTGATTTTGTTTAACATATTTTTCTCCGCATTCATAAATACTCAATAAAATAACTGAATTAGAAGAAAAATGCATATAGGTATGTGTGGAAACTGTACTGCCCCTGTCTGTTCACTCTGTATTATGTTTGCCAAAAATTATCTATCTATCTAGTAAAAAAGAAGAAAAGTATAAAGTGGGCGTTAAACGGTCAACTCCAGACATATGTGTAAGGACACAGATAAATATAAAAATGAGAAATTTTATTATAAACCACAACATATATACAAAGTAAAGTATACAGTACATCATACATATACATAAAAAGGGGAAAAACAAATCCCCAAAAATACATGACATTGATACCTATACAGTATAAATTGCATAAGAGAAAATGATGGCAATCATTTGCTCTTATGCAATATATACTGTATGTGTATCACTGTCATGTATTGTGTGTGGTTTGTAATAAAATTTCTAATATATATATATATATATGTGTGTGTCTTTACACATATCTCTGGAGTTGACCGTTTAACGCCCACTTTATACTTTATCTTCTTTTTTACTACAGTATCTCACAAAAGTGAGTACACCCCTCACATTTTTGGAAATATTTTATTATATCTTTTCATGTGACAACACTGAAGGAATGACACTTTGCTACAATGTAAAGTAGTGAGTGTACAGCTTGTATAGCAGTGTAACTTTGCTGTCCCCTCAAAATAATTTAACATTCATGTCTAAACCTCTGGCAACAAAAGTGAGTACAAAAATGTCCAAATTGGACCCAAAGTGTCAATATTTTGTGTGGCCACCATTATTTTCCAGCACTGCCTTCACCCTCTTGGGCATGGAGTTCACCAGAGCTTTACAGGTTGCCACTGGAGTCCTCTTCCACTCCTCCATGATGACATCACGAAGCTGGTGGAAGTTAGAGACCTTGCGCTCCTCCACCTTCCATTTGAGGATGCCCCACATATGCTCAATAGGGTTAGGTCTGGAGACATACTTGGCCAATCCATTGCCTTTATCCTCAGCTTCTTTAGCAAGTCAGTGGTCGCCTTGGAGGTGTGTTTGGGGCCGTTATCATGTTGGAATACTGCCCTGCAGCCCAGTCTCTGAAAGGAGGGGATCATGCTCTGCTGCAGTATGTCACAGTACATGTTGGCATTCATGGTTCCCTCAATAAACTGTAGTTCCCCAATGCCGGCGGCACTCATGCAGCCCCAGACCATGCTTGACTGTAAGCAAGACACGCTTTCCTTGTACTCCTCACCTGGTTGCCGCCACACACGCTTGACAACATCTGAACCAAATAAGTTTATCTTGATCTCATTAGACCACAGGACATGGTTCCAGTAACCCATGTCCTTACTCTTCTTGTCTTCAGCAAACTGTTTGCGGGCTTTCAGTGTTGTCACATGAAAAGATATAATAAACTATTTACAAAAATGTGGGGTTGGCACTCCAGGACATATCTTTTTGATCTGATGTGGGTGGGTCTTGACTACATGTTTAGGACTCCACACTACCTCACTACATTTATCTCTCTCTCTGGTGTACATACTAGGGTTGACACCTGTCCGGTCACCCGGACAGTTCGGGTTTGGAATCATGTGTTTGGGTTTCAACCTGCCTAAAACCCGGACACATTATTCAGACTGGACTATGGCCTCCCAGCAGGGTTGCTGGCTGCAGTTGTCTAAGCTGAGAGTGTCTGTTACACTCTCCTTCACACTGCCCAAAGTCAGGACTAACAGCTCCCCCCCACACACAGATGGGAGAGGAGAGAGGGCTTGATCTGCACCTCTTCCCCCCACCCCTCTGTGTCTGCCCACACTTCAATCCCCAGCACTGTGCCTCAGAAAAGGAAAGTGGGGACTGGAAATTTGAAGTCCAGCAGCCTCAAATCCATCTGGATGAGAGGTACTGACTGCCAAGGGGTGAGTGAGCTCACCATCCATCCCTGTCTGTGACCCCCCTTCTCTCTCCTTCCTCTGAGTACACTAAGGCAAATCAGGGTTCTCAGAGCACCCCTTATATCGCAGTTCCCCTTTACACCAGAGGCCACAGTGTACCCCCTTACATCAGAATTCTCTCCGTACATGAGAGTACTCAGTACTCCCACTTAAATCAAGGTTCCCAGAGCATCCCTTATGTCAGAGTCCCCAGAGTTCTCCCTTATATCAGAGTCTGCAGAGTCCCCCCTTACAGTGTAAGGGAACTCTGTGGATTCAGATGTAAAAGGGGAATTCTGTGGACTCTTGTGGTTAACTTCATATGATTAGAAATGTTATTTAATTGCACAATATACGTACAGGGGGTCCCCGGGTTACAAACAAGATAGGGACTGTAGGTTTGTTCTTAAGTTGAATCTGTTTGTAAGTCGGAACAGGTAAATTTTTTAAGTGTAGCTCCAGCCAAAAAAATCTATTTTTAAGCTTTTTGGAGAACATAGGGAAGGGTTATCACCCCTGTAACATTTGTTTTGCTGTCTGTGCCCCTGTTCAGAAGATTTCACCTCACCTTCTGTCCCAATGACAATTGGATTTAGAAAATTTTGGGTTGTTAGGGAAACATGGACTGGTGATAAAGCATCAGTGGAGACACCTTTTTCCCATATTAACTCTTACAGGAGTGAATTTCCCTTCCTAGGGTGGATTTCCTCTCACTTCCTGTTGTCTCCCTCTGTTTGTATATAGGAGTCGTTTGTAAGTCGGATGTTTGTAAGTAGGGGACCCCCTGTATAGTTTATACTATATAAAAAATTGCCGCGTGCCGCTAAAGTGTTCGGGTTTGACTTGAACAAAAGGTGGCAACCCTAGTACATACTTATATATTTTACAATATTTTCACAATAATCTTCATAGACCACAGACAAAAGGCTCTGTAAAAACACAGAAAAGCAGAAGAAAGTAAACAAACAATGATCTGTTAGGCAGATTAGGGGTACCAGGCAGAGCTTATCAATATCTATGAAGTTTTCTCTGTCTATCTGAACTTGTGACTTGAGCCTGATACTTTAAAATAGATAAGTATTTCCTTTGAGACATTGACAATGTTTTAACTTATTTCAAACCTATGTTTTTCAAAGCATTCACTATATCTGGTCTCACACGGTACACAAAAAATAGAAATGCAATTATTTTAGTAAATATAAACAGCTAAATACCTTTTCCCATCATCAGTTAGAACAGTCTTGCGACTTCTATCAGTATCTGGTTAAAGCTTGTAGGAGGAGTTTTCATTCTGCTCTGACTGTCCTATGAGGCTGCAGGACCCCTGACCCTCTGTCTGGACAGTGCTGATTGGCCCTGTGCTGATCACATACACTCTCCCAAGAAAAAACTCTTTAGCAATACACACCAAACTGAGCATGTGCAGCTTGTCCCCTAGCCTCTGTTCTATGGGGATGGTTTGAGGACAGTGGAAGAAGGGGAGGATCAGAGAAGACAGGATCAAACAGCCTTTAAATACAATGCAGGGGATTAACACCTTATGTTCCACAGTGAGTATTACAAGCTAGATTTACTGCATATACAGACTGATTTTACTGTTGTGGGTTTAGTAACACTTAAAAGTGAAAATAAAGGTTCCACTGTTTTGTTTAAAAAATAACAAACATGTCATACTTACCTGCTCTTTGTAGTGGTTTTGCACAGAGAAGACTCAATCCTCCTCTTCTCATGTCCCCCGCCGGTGCTCTTGCCTCCATAGGTGATATGAACCCGGATGTGTTGAGCTCTAAGCACTTCTGGGTTCAGAGCTGTCAAATTCTGACCACTCTGGCTGGAAAATAAGCTGATTAAAAACATTCTGTTTATAGGGGCATGTCTGCCCAGGTTTTTTAATTAGTACTAATTATTGAACTCACTGGGTCTGACTAGTTCTAGTTAGACCAGTTCTGATGCTCATGTGTGCCCATTGCTCATGTGTGCCCCTTTTAGCTATGAGCACAGGTCAGCATAGACACCCTGACCAGTCTACGGCTATGTAGTCCTATACACAACAAATGGTGGTGCACTGTGTGTTCTGACATCTTTCCTACAGAGCCAACATTAACTTTTCCAACAATTTAAGCTTTAGTAGCTCTTCTATTGGATCTGACTACTATAGTCTTAACTCCCAGCGTGCATCATGCCATGGCCATGGCCATGGCTACCCATGACCCCATTTCTAGTTTGCTCGTTTTTGTTCCTTGGACTGCTTTTGATAGGTCCTTACCATTGCAGACCAGGGACATCTCACAAAAGCTGCAGTTTTGGAGTTGCCCTGACCCAGTCATCCAGCCATTACAATTTGGCTCTTGTCAAAGTTGCTCAAATCCTTACGCTTGCCCATTTTTTTTTCTGCTTTCAAGACAACTACTTCAGGGACAACATGTTCACTTTCTGCCTAATATATCACATGCACTTTCAGATGCCATTGTAACAAGATAATCACTATTATTTACTTTACCCGTCAGTGGTCAAAATGTTATAGGTGATCAGTGAAAATTCCTTTTTATTTTAACACCTTGATTTATATGATTTTCGTACTTTTAGACAGACGAAGTCAACCAGCACACATGACGTGGGTTGGAACAGACTATAACTGCCACGGGTGTTTGATCAGCTGCTACAACATTTTATTTAACCTAATAAAAAGTGACTGTCGAAAGCTCCCCTATACTGTTATTACATAGAATTTAGTTCAGCTCTCTTGCTCTGTTCAATGCAAAGACCCCATAAAAAAAAAACACAGAAAAATACTGTTACATAGTTATCCTTCTTCACTGCAGAAAAGAGAATCCACCCATACAACAATAAAAAACAATAATTTTTACCTTATATTCAGATTACAAAACCTTGATATGGTTGCCAGAGAAAATTTAATTACATTTTTTTTTTAAAGTCAGCAGCTACAAACACTGTAGCTGCTGACTTTTACTAAGGACACTTACCTGTCAGTGAGCCCACGATGTCGGCCCCCCGAGGCCGGTCTGTCCATCGGATTTGTGCCCGCGCCGCCATCCTAACTAAGGGAAACAGGCAGTGGAGCCTTACGGCTTTAGTGCCCGTTTCCTACTGCGCATGCGCAAGCCACGCGGCGCTTTGTGAATGGCCCCGTTGTTTCCTGGGACACACACATGTCCCAGAAGACAATGGGGCCGCTCGCCGAGGAGGAGGAATTGAAGAAACAGCGCAGCGGAATAGGAAGAGGCAGATTAGGAAGACTGCCTAGCAAGAGGGGTTTGTGGTGAGTAAAAAAATATTTTTTTTTCAAATGTTTTTTTAAATATTTTTTTAAGAATGTTAATGTAATTTTTTTTTTTTTAGGGTGGCCCTCCACTTTAACCTCCCTGGCGGTATTCCCGAGTCTGGCTCGAGGTGGAATTTCAGTACCATAAGCGGTAACCCCGAGCCAGACTCGGGATCACATTGCAGGATACAGGGGAAGTTACTTACCTTGTCCCCTGGATCCTGCGATGTCTCCCCACTGTGTGTGCGAGCTCCTCCGCTCGATTCACACAGTGCCCGAGTGCCGCTGAGCTCCGTTCCCTGCGACGTTACGACGCACGGGAGTGGAGATCGGTGCCAAATTCAAAAAAGTTAAAACACACAATACACATACAGTACTGTAATCTTATAGATTACAGTACTGTATAAAAAAAATTACACATCCCCTTTGTCCCTAGTGGTCTGTCCAGTGCCCTGCATGTAGTTTTATATTATAAATACAGTTTTTTCTGCCTGGAATTTGGAGATTGTCCATAGCAACCAAAAAGTGTCCCTTTATGTCAAAAGTGGTTTTAGACCAGCTAGAAAACAGCGATAATAAATTAGAATCACAATTCGTAATCAAACACTAAATTTAATGACAGCGACAATTCTGCAACTGAGCAAATTACAGTGTTTTTGATTTGATTACATTATTGAATAATTTTTATAGTTATTTATTATATTATAATTTATGTTTTTGTGTTTCAAACTTTATCATACCCGGGATGTCTACTAGACAGGACAGATTTAAGTGAGTTATTCCTAAGAATTTCAGGCCTACAATATAAAACGCCAAATTTCCATGCAAAATAATTGTATTGCTTTTGGTACAAAATTCCTGACATAATAATACCGCCAGGGAGGTTCAAGTAAAACTAAAAGCAAAACTTTTATTTTTCATTTTGGATAGAGTAAGGGAGGGTTATAACCTCTGTCCATTTTTCTATGCCCTTTGTGTCCCATTGGGAAGATTTCCCTTCACTTCCTGTCCCATAGACAAAAAGGGAAGTGAGAGGTAATCCCTGCAAAATCAGGGAATTCTGGGATTTCACCAAGGTCACCAGAACTAGTGTCCCTTTTGGAGGATTACCCACTATTTATGCTCTGGTGTCAACCAAATATTTGGGATTTTCTTTCACTTTCTTATTTTTTTTGGTGATTATGGTAAACTGGACAAATAGAAAATGGGAATCTCCCTAGCTGGGACACAGACAGCAATAAAAACCCAACAAAAATTCTAATGCCTCACCACTCCAAAACTAAAAAAAAAAGTTTTGCCTTTAGTTACACTTTAAGTTCCTTAAAACTTCAAGTGCATTTCATGATAATGGTCACGTTAGCATACTGGAAAGCTTAAGAATATATATACATGATTACAGCAGGTGATAAATAATAACAAAATTCATGCACATAGGCCTTACGTACATCAGATACCGTGTTTATCGGCGTATAACAAGCACCTTTTCCCCCTTAAAATTGGGGGAAAGTCGTGGGTGCGTGTTATACGCTGATCCCCCCAAAAAAAAGTGACAAAAAAATACAGCCGCGCCCAAAAAAAAAAAAAAAATAGCGAGCGCCGCCAAAAAAAAACAAGCGCCGCCGAAAAAGAACGAGCGCCGCCGAAAAAGACCGAGCCGACTGTTCGGCTCCGCTCGCAGTCCCACCTCCCTGCGCTCGCTCCTGAAACAGCAGGGAGGCGGGACTGCGAGCGGAGCCGAACAGTCGGCTCGATCTTTTTCGGCGGCGCTCTGTCCTTTTCGGCGGCGCTCGCGCGGTCTGTTTTGGCGGCGGGAAATTTAAACGTGGGCAAGCTGCAAATGACGCTGGCAAGCTGCAAATGACACTGGGCAAGCTGCAAATGACACTGGGCAAGCTGCAAATGACACTGGTCAAGGGTGCAAATGGCGCTGGGCAAGCTGCAAATGATGCTGGGCAAGCTGCAAATGACGCTGGGCAAGCTGCAAATGATGCAAATGACGCTGGGCAAGCTGCAAATGACGCTTAAATGTAAGTTTTTTTTTCCCTAAACTTCCCTCCTAAAACTTTTTTTCCTTAAAATGCCTCCTAAACTTGGGGTGCGTGTTATACGTCGATAAATACAGTACATTCAAAAAACATTCTGCTCTGTGAATATAAAAGTCAATAAATGGCACTATAGATGTGATAATATAATCTTAAAATAACATAGAAAATGAAAGCAACCTGCTGTTATTTCTGCTTAATGATTTTGACATTGTACACTTGTGAATACTTGTGATAGCTAATCATCTTATATAAATGCATACTCACACAAAGAGGGAGAGACAGTAACAGTGTTAGGACGGCAAAGTGTGTGAACACACTGCAGAGTAAATATAAAACAGATAGTGAAAGCTACACAATCATGGACTCTTCATAGCAATGTCTCTGTGACTCAATCAGCGTAAAATGTGGCTACGTAGCATAGTCAGGCACGTGTCAAGTCAGAGGTGGAATCTAGGCTTCAGCCCCCTTTAGCATTGAACAGACCACACAATGTCGACAGATTTGTTTAATTGAGTGGAACAGACCCACAGATTGCTTCTATCTTTAACCAGGTGAACGTTTTGCAGACACCCTAGTATCCCACTTCCATATAGATTTTCTCTGTCACAGAGAGGGACCAGGCCCTTGGCAGTAAGATCTACCAATTCACTGACAAGTGATAGGGAACATAATTCTGCAGAACAGTATACCATCCCTCAGGACGAGACTGGACGAAACACAGTTACTTACAAAATACCTAACTACCTAACTTTAATACAATATATAAAAAAAATATATATATATATATATATATATATATATATATATATATATATATATATATATATATATATATATATATAAAAAATATATATTTTTTTTTTTTTTTTTTTAAAACACGTGTCACAGGGAATACCAGAGATGCAGTGAAAGGGGGAACCAGGACTGGGATCAGGAACAAGGGGAGCAGATATAAGGCAAGCAGGGTGCAGGGTACAGGATGCAGGGCATGAGCAAGATCAGGGGCAGGATAAATGGCAAGCAGTATCTGACTTAGCAAAGCAAAGCAAAACATTTACATGAAGTGTACTAGCAGAGGGAAGACTAAATACCCTCCCAGCAACAAGCATCAGGTGAAGACTGATTACTAGAAACTGCTGGGAGACACCCCTGGTGGACACTGGACTACAACTTTTGGTTCTGGGAAGCACAGTGCCACCAGCAGGTAACCCAGGTTCTGACATTTATTCTGGCAGTGGAGGGCCTCAAACCTAGCTGCAAATCACTGCCTGATTATGTGCTGCAGCACCTAGTTATAAGTCATAGTCCCTTTGCAAAGTCCCACAAATAACTAATGAGCCTTCCAGTAAAGCCCACCTATAGCAGCTGCCTGGGATGGAATGGCATTGATGCTGCAATGTTCCTGAATTCAGAGCAAAGTTGCCAATCTTTTGTAGGCTGTACCTGCTTGCACCACAGTGGGATGAGAAGATGTGCAGGGTTGTGGCTATCAGCATTGTCACTACCAATTCACAAGCCTGTAGCTTGTCAATCAGCACCTCCACTCCTAGTCCTGCACACTGTTTTCTGAATGGACAGCACTGACTGCTGCTGAAACCCTCCCACTGTGAGCTTCATGGTCTGGGAAGGGATGCATGTGAGACACAAATGAGCAAGGCCAATCCCACTGACATCATCATTTTTTGACAGGACATGTTGGACGTGGCTTAGACATGACATCATCACTCAAGTTACTGATGTCTTGGAGTAACCTGGTTTGCTTTTTTGACACATTAGGTGAGCAGGAATTACATTGTGAAAGCATATTTCATACTATAATAAAGCTATTAGTACACTACATTATGGTCCACACCCGATGCTTTTTTTTTTTTTTGTTTGCCGGTACTAAGAGAGATACATATACAAAGCCCTATTATTCATTTTTAGTTAAATGATCCACATCATCCAGGGAGAGGCTTGTGTTCTTGGTCTGTTCACATGGTGGTGGTACTACTGCGGAGATTGGTTACTACACTGGATGGTGGAACACTTTATTTAAAGTGCATGTATGAATGGTTCGCCCTGTCTGGTAAGGGCTCACGTTTTATTTCCTCGCTGGGGAAGATGGAATATGCTTATGTGGAACTATCATGTTGAAAGGAAAGCTGCGATAGGATGATTTACACTATTTTGGCAATGGACTGGGACACTTTTGGTTTTCTTTGCACAGTTCTATAAGGAATATAATGGAACATCCTATATTCTAACTGTGTATATATATATATATATATATACATTTAGCACTATATTCAGCACAATAATTCTGCACTTTATTTGTATATATGTACTGTGACATGGCACTGCACTTTATAACCATTGACACATGAAGGATTTGGTTCAGTCAGCCAAGGTACTTTAACAGCAGGTACTTGTAACAGAATAACACACAACTCTTGAAGTGGGTGCACAAAGAACAGAAATATAAAATCTCTTGCCTTAATGCTTCCCTAATGCAAGGAGAAAAGGAAGGCATGTACTTTTTAAATAGCATAGAATTGAGTAACACAGTATTTCTGCCACACTTCCTATCTGTAGCTATGGATATAAGCTCACCTCCCCTCCTTTGGGTGGTAGTCTGCATATTTCCCTATTTTGACGGTGGGCTAGGCCATAACGAAGCCCAAGGACCTCACCACTCTGTGCATGCAGGGCTTTGGATACACTTTATTCCTTGCTTTGAGCAAAACTGCCAAGTCTACATTACTGCATGCTTGTGTAGGATTGGATATGAAGGGTTGCATTGTACAAAGCACCTTGCCCTGCCACTGTAAATAACATAACAACATATATATATAAGTGAATGCGTCTGGAGCAAGTACACACTTGTTTGTGTTGTGTTATGGTTCTGTTTACCGTTCTGCCAGATGGCTTCCTTTTCACTCACTTTGCAACTTCACATATTTTTTTCATTAGCCGTCTGCAAAGAGATTAACTGCTACAGTATATTCAGTACATTATGTAAGAAGCTTTAATATTCTTAAATGGTGATTGTATATATATATATATATATATATATATAGAAAACAAATAGCGTGTTCTATACTGTTTAATGCTTTAGTGGAGCAACAGCTAAAGCATGTGTAGCCAGGTGCTGGGCCACAGCAATATGGAGAACAAGACATTGACTTTTATTATTCTCTCCCTCTACTAAAATAATGATGTTATGCTGCAGGGGGAGTGCTAAAGCCAAGCAAGCCCACTTCTATGCAGAGTGCTAAGAACCCTGGAAGTTGTTGTATGAGATGACAACCATATAATGAGACCAATTGACTCCTTAGACTACAGATTCCAATAGGCACTGTGCAGTAGGAGGTATGGAGAGATGTTTTTTTATTAAATGGCCTGCAAAAGTTCTTCCTTTTGGCACTAATAGGAAGTTAGAAAGAAAGCACCTCTTTCTGAATATTCACCTGCCAGTGGGAGACCATACCACCGGAGATCGGAGATCCAAGCCTGGAACTGTGAGTGAGGACACCCGGGGACAATGGAGCAGCTTCCACATCACAGCCCCTACACCACTGCCACATGGAGACTGGAGCAACCACTCACTCTCTGCTTCCCACCACTGATCACTGGAGGTCTATGTGGAGAGACCGAGGGGGCCTCCCTTCTACAGTGAGAGGTTACTTCAGCATCCCAGGTACTGGTGAGAGGGCTATTAAACCATCACTGATAATGCTAGCACAATCTGAGCCACCGAGAGCAGAACACCAAGTGTACCCCATCCATACTGTGCCCATTCTGCGCTCTATACTGCACTAATTCCAAACCTAGACTGCACTGCACCTGTACAAAACCTATACTGTTTTACACCAAATCTTTACTGCATCTGAAAGAGATCTACCTTGAACCTGTGCCAAGTTTATACAATACCTATACTGCATGCAGGTTAACTGGGACTGTCATTAAGTGCACCAGCAGTCTTAAAGGGTTCCAATGATAGCCGGCAGAAGAACATCTCAAAGGATTGCCCTTCCGGTAATAATTATTCTGCAAGTTTTTTTGTTTATTTATGGCTCAAATTTACACAGCAATATTACACAGCACAGCCTGGTAGATGGCACCACTTTTTCTGCTATAGACTGCAAAAGGCAACCTGTTAACTGGACAAAGAAAGAGCAGACTGGTAAAGTCTTATTTCTGCTCATGCTGCTTCCTCTTTTTATTAGCATGTTCCTTGTCAGCATATTTGCATGCGGCAAACATGTAGAATGACTCCCGGTCCTGCCCCCACCCCTACCAGTCTGAAAAATAATTCTTTCCTTGGACCCTGGGATCTAGTTGCTTTTTGAAAGGTGTTCATTTGAGTATTTATGGATTCTATTTGCCAGAATATTTATTTATTCTGGCCACTGAAATGAATGAATGCTCAAGCATTAAACACGTTTAGACGCTTAGCGCATTAGCATTTGGGCACGTTTAGATGTTTTAGGTGCATAAAACATTTTTTCTGCCTGTAAACACAAGCTAACATAGAAGTGCTTTTACAGGCACAACAAAATGCCAAACACTTATAAAAGCAGTGTTTTTTAAGCAGTCCATTTCCCACATTAAAACGTATACAATGAAATGTTTTTTTTTTCCATTGCAATAACTTGTTCCATACTTTTGTAATTTTAAACCAGCTTGGTCTGTATAAATTTGTATTGATATGATATATTTATAGAAAGGCATGTATCTTGGCAATACTGTGTGTAATGTACGTAAATGGTAAAGCTCACATACGGTGGGTAATGCGTTCGATAAATAGATGTTCCCAAGCAGATTCCACAGTTCTTTATCTTCATCTGTCTGATCCTGTCCATTATAGCTTAAGTGATTAACCAAACTGAAGTCTCTTAATAAGCAGCAAGGGCTCTGCACAGAGGACAGTAACACGTATTAACCTTTGCGTCCTAACAGGGCTTTTATCAATTGAATAGCCAAGTGCACAGTCACGGATTGCTGCATACGGTGATAGCCTGTCATCTCAATGATACAAGGCCGACTGCGGCAATCATCACTTACAGGGGTAAATTGAGCCAACGCTGCCGAGTGGTATATTTTACTGCATGTGCTGCTAGTTACATTCCACCACATATATTCTGCCTTATTATCCCTGATGTCTATATTTTAAATTGGCTTATACTGTACTCTATGCCTTTAGTTTATATTGTTACGGAAGGTTTTTTTGATCAGATATATTTCTAGCTCACTCTAAGCGTAAAAGTAGGAATATTTTTTCTTTATGTGATATGGGCACAGTATAAAGAATGTGGACGACTGGGTCCAGGGAAATAAATAAATAAAACAAAAAAGAACCCTGTGGGAAATATACCTTTTCATTTCTTACAGGCATTATTTTTTTCTCTTACAAATCTATCCCTATATGGGTTTTCATTTTTTTGGCAGATACATTATAGGCCATCTCTGGGCAAATTTGTCCCCTGCCATGGCCCCATTTATCTTTGGGCGCCATGAGTACAGCTCATCCATGAGAATGATTGCTTTGAACAGTAGGAAGAAGAGCTGGCCAGAACGCTTTATTTGCAAAGATTGTGCAGTACCAAGCAGGATCACTCACTGAAGATCACTGGAAGGTAAGTATTTTACTTGGTATGCTGCACCCAGAGGGCTGGGGGTTTAATTAAAGGACAGCTGAACTAAAGTTTTTTTTAAATGCAACTATAAACTTGAATTTGATTCACTTCAGCCTCTTTCAGTCCCAATATTTCTATCCCTATCCTTATACAGCATCACTTAGAATAGGAGAGGAAGAGAGACTGGCAAGAGTGGGAGCCAATCAGATGTACTGAAATGTATAGAAACATTAGATTGCATATAAAGTTAAAGTGTTACTAAACCCACAACAGTAAAATCAGTCTGTATATGCAGTAAAGCATGCTTGTTATACGCACTGTGGAACCTAAGGGGTTAATCCTCTGCATTGTGTAAAAAGACTGTTTGATCATGGCTTCTGTAAATCTCCCCTACTTCCACTGTCCCCTGATAATTTCCTGACAATAGTCTATGGCGTCAGACTGCACATGCTCAGTTTAGTGTGTATTGCTAGAGAGGTTTTTTTCTTCTTGGGAGAGTGCATGTGATCAGCACAGGGCCAATCAGCACTGTCCAGGCAGAGGGTCAGGGAAATTGCAGTCTCATAGGACAGTCAGAAAACTCCTCCTACAAGCTTTAACCAGTGCTTGGCTGGACACTGATATAAGTCGCAAGACTGCTTTAACTGCTGATGAGAAAAGGTATTTAGAAGTGTATATTTACTAAAATAATTGCCTTTCCATGTTCTATGTACTGTTTAAGACCAGATATAATGAATGCAGGGTCCTGGGTTTAGTAACACTTTAAGGAACAAAATAATAAATTAATAAAATAAAATAATAAGAAAACATATATGATATACAGATTTAAAAACTTGTCTTAATCAAGACACAATCTGATAGGAGTGGACATTAAACTGAGCAGGGAGATGACCACCTCAGTCTCATACTGCTCCTTATTGTCCAATCAGCAGGCTTGGGGTGGAGAGTGGACACTACTGTATCTCTTTGACAGTCTATGACTGTAACAGAGGATGTGATGTCATCTGCCTGGCTGACGGGGTATATAAATCTCAGGAGCAAACATTCAAATCCTTCAGCAGGTGAAATATCTCCCTTATATATATATTTAATCTGTGTATTTTTTATTTATTTTTTAATCAGAAAGTTTTTTTTATTGTGTCACAAAATCAGAGGTGCAATAGGAACAGATATAGAATCTCTTTAGGGCAGGGATCCTCAAACTACGGCCCTCCAGCTGTTTTGGAACTACACATCCCATGAGGCATTGTAAAACTCTAACATTCACAGACATGACGGGAATTGTAGTTCCTGAACAACTGGAGGGCCATAGTTTGAAGACCCCTGCTTTAGGATGTACAACAATAACAGTATAGCATACAGATGGTGATATAAGGCACGTAAAACCAGGATATGACATTTCTGTTAAAATGTCTATGACCAATGAGCCCATTCCTTGTTTTTAGCACTGTATGTTCCATTGATAAGCGGATAACAGACTAAGTGACACACTGGTAGTTATATACACTAGAGTACTGAAATTGAACTAACTACCTTCCAACGGGAAGGCGAACCAACTGAAACCTCTTAGCACAACCAAGACCATATTGGGTTGCAGCGGTGAATACTGCTGGTTAATCAGTAATAGAGGGGATACTAATGCCGCATACACACGGTCGGAATTCTCGTCGGAAAAAGCTCTGATGGTTTTCCCGTCGGAATTCCGACGGAATTTCGCTCAAACTGTCTTGCCTACACACGGTCACACCAAATTCCCACGGTCAATAACACCACGCCTTAAAAAACGTTCGACTGCACTATAAAAGGGAAGTTTAATGCTTCTGAGCATGCGTCAAATTGTTTCCGAGCATGCGTCGGAATTTTGCGTGTCGGAATTGCATACACACGATCGGAAAATCCGATAGAAAGGTTTTCCGTCGGAAAAATTAAGAACAGGTTCTCAATCCAAAGTCCGTCGGAAATTCCGACAGAAAAAGACCGATGGGCATACACACGGTCGGAAAATTCGATGAAAAGCTCCCATCGGACTGTTTCCATTGGAAATTCCGACCGTGTGTACACGGCATTAGAATGATCAATAGTCTCACGATCAGACTCAACCTTAAACTTATCGTGATATGGTGAAAGTGATGAGGAATTGTTTTAGGGATCTATGGAGTTACATTTGAAGGAGTCGATTGAGAACTAGCTGGGGTGGTGCCAAGCCCGGGGTGTAAAGCCAAGGCTGCCATATTTTATAGAATTTTTTAAATATGTGTATTTTTAACTGTTTACCTGTTTAGCTATAAATGGCATCTAAAGCCCCATACACACGGTCGGACTTTTTCATCAATTTGGTCCGATCGGACAAGGTTGTTGAAAAATCAGACCGTGTGTATGCACCATCGGACAGTGTTCGTCGGTTTGTCCGTCGGACAAAGTCTTATCTCCTGCTGGAAAGATTTCCCGTCAACCCGGTCCGATCACACCAAATCCGAGCGTGTGTACGCTTGTCCGACCGGACAAAGTGCTACGCATGCTCAGATCACATTACAAGACCAAAGCTATTGGCTACTAGCCTCTACGTAGTCCCGTCGTAGGCAACAAACGTCACCACGTTCAGAATGATCGGATTTTCCGACAACTTTGTCCGATCGTGTGTACGCAAAACCAACATCAGACAAAGTATGACGGACATGGTCCGACGGACCTGGTCCACGGATTGTCCGCGCGTGTGTATGGGGCTTAAGACAGTAGCTAAGGTGAGACTTTCGCCTTCCCTGCAGAAGGAAAGTTTGTTTGGCTCCTTATTGCTCCCAGCTTTAACTTATATTTGCTTGATATTTGCTTTTCATGTTGCTCCTTATGTTTACAGGTTGTTTCGTATCTTTGAATATTTCTTATAACTGCAGCAAAGAAAAACTGGAGTTCTCCCAGAAAATGATAGCCTGGATGCTGATTGGTTGTTCTGGTCAATGACTTTATGTTTCTTTCTTTTATATTGGTAGATCTCTCATTACTTTTCAACAGTGCACGTAATTTCTATTTAAAAGCAAACTATAAACGTGAAATGCTTTCCTGCCCCCTGCCATGTTCAAACCACAGCTTAAAGGCATCAATAGATTTTTAAGAAATGTATTAAACTGCGTTCAGCTTAAACATTTATTTCTCGGCAAAGCTATTGGAGATTGATAAAGCACCAATTAACATTTTATAGGTCAAAGGCATGCAGCTGTGACATTATGGTCATGCTGCTTTCATTAAGGAATTTTACATGGGGCTGCTATTGTTCGAGGAAAATGTAAACCTATTTCTTAATCTTCCAAAACTGTTTCCTTGTGATTGGTCCCTATGGGAGTTCAAACTGTATTAGGCACTGTACACGTTGTATCATAGTTCATCTACTTTTTAGAAGGGTTCTTCCAAGGTCTGTATTATTAGAAGATATGCAGAGAGAATTATAGATTGAATCTGGCTCCACATCAATTAAATCACCTGGATTTATGCCAGACTGTATCATGCAGCAGCGCTGGGAGCGACATGGAAAGGTCTAATAAGGCTCTTACTAGCTGGTCAGTGGTTAAAATGTTCTATTCATTAAGCTAATAATAGCATTCAGTAATAAAATAAATAAAGGTAGGCAAGAGGACCATGCTCTTCTTAAAGCGGGACGGTACCTGAAAAAAAAAATTAAAAGCCAGCAGCTACAAATACTGCAGCTGCTGACTTTTAATAAATGGACACTTACCTGTCACAGGTTCCAGCGATGTGGGCAGCAGAGGCCGATCAATCGTTCAGCTCTCTGCTGCTGCCGGCGCCATTCTCAGTGAGGGAATCAGGAAGTGGCTTCACTTCCCGGTTCCCTGCTGCACATGCGCGAGTCGCGCAGCGCAATGAGAATCTTCAGCGCTGTCTGCCGGCAGACAGCGTGCCAGGACAGGAAATGGCGTAAACTCCCGTGGGAGTTTATGCCTGGAAGTGGGTGCAGATACCTGTCTTAGACAGGTATCTGCACCCCCTCCCCCCCGAAAGGTGCCAAATGTGACACCGGAGGGGGGGAGGGTTCCGAAAAGCGGAAGTTCCACTTTAGGGTGGAATCCCGCTTTAATGACCATCTAGAGTGATCTAGAGCAGAGATAAGCAACCTCAGCCCTCCGGCTGTAGTGAAACACTGCAAGACCCTGACAATCACAGGTATGACTCTTAAGCCCCATACACACGGTCGGACTTTTTCATGGATTCTGTCCGATCGGACAATGTTGTTGAAAAATCAGACCGTGTGTATGCACCATCGGACAGTGTACGTCGGATTGTCCGACGGACAAAGTCTTATCTCCTGCTGGAAAGATTTGCCGACAACACGGTCCGATCACACCAAATCCGATCGTGTGTACGGTTGTCCGACCGGACAAAGTGCTACGCATGCTCACATCACATTACAAGACCAAAGCTATTGGCTACTAGCCTCTACGTAGTCCCGTCGTAGGCAACAAACGTCACCACGTTCAGAATGATCGGATTTTCCGACAACTTTGTCCGACCGTGTGTACGCAAAACCAACATCAGACAAAGTATGACGGACAGGATCCGACCGACCTGGTCCGCGGATTGTCCGACCGTGTGTATGGGGCTTTAGAGGCAGAGGCATGATGGGATTTGTAGTTTCAAAACAGCTGGAGTGCCGAGGTTGCCTACATAAAACAGTGAAATATTAAATCTAGTTATAATGCAGGAGATGACATAAGATAAGGTTTGGGTTTGCAACTAGCATGGGTTTGGTCAGTGGCGGCCGCTCATGCGTCCGGCCCCTAATCTACATGCAGGGTGCTGGACACATGGATTCCAATGGGTTTTAATTTCTTTTTCGAAGCACATGATTAGACCCCGAGGCTTGGGGTGCAGAGCACTGTGCCCGGAGCCCACCCCACCCCGAATTAATATTCGCTAATGTCTTCCTTTTTCTCCTTTAGGAAGCAGGTCCTAAGACACAATTGGCTGCGAGTCTTAAGTCCTGATTGGCCGGGAGGAGAAGCGACTGCCGGGACTTGGTAAGAGATGCAGGAGGGAAGCCGTGGAAGTCACAAACTGGATGGGGTAAATGTGGGGCTGTCGGGGGCTTGGTGGGCGAGCGATGCAGCGATTGAGCAATGGGGGGCAGCGGCGAGCAATCGAGCAAGCACCGGGGGAGGGTGGTTGGTTGGTTGGCTGGGGGGGTGCCAGCCGCCCAGCCCCCCCCCCCCAAAAAAAATTGAGCACCAGCTGCTACTGGGTTTGGGCTGATCCAGTGGATTCAAGATTCACAGATCTGGCAAATTTGGGAGCTGATTTGCCCAAGAAATATTTTAAACCATAGTGCGCTGCATGGCCTTTAAACTATTTCAAGCAGGCTTAGAAAAACCAATAGGGAGGCTTTTGGATAAGCCAGCTCCCACATTATAAAATGGGGGGGCACAGAACATCCATAAGGGTTGATTAACTAAAAGCAAATAGGCTGTTAACTTGCCAGTGGAATGTTCCCCAGAGCTTAGTGAATGAGGTGAAACTCTGCTGACATCCATCATCCAATCATATGTAACCAAAAATTCTCTTTTTTTTCCTGGCACATGATAAGGTATTCTTTGCAAAGTGAAATTTCACCACAGTCACTAAGCTCTGGGGGGGAAATTTCTTTGCAAACTGTAACTTCCCTTGCAAAGTGAACAGCCTATTTGCCTCTAGTAAATCATCCCCATTGTGCCAGTCATTTGCAAGCCTCTTTTGGTTCTTAGGCTCCATTCACACCTAGGTGTTTGGAATCGCGGGTGAAATCTCTGCGATTCATGCCCGTGACTCCAAACCGCAGCAAAGCGTGGGACCGTTTGCGACGCCATTACTTAATGGCACCCCAATCGCTGTACGATGTTTGCACGACAAACCGCAGCATAATCGTGCAAACAAAATCGCAGATCCACAACTCCTTTTGGGCGACAAGCGTCCCATGATTTTGTTTGCACGATTTTGCCGTTATTTGCCGCTATTTTATTTTCTGCATCACTTCTCTTAGAAAATTGTGTTTAGTTTTGGGGCAGTACTTGAGGGGTTTTAATTCTTGTTGGGGGATATATTTTTATTTTATGTTTATAAGGCCTTTATCTCCAATTAAACTGTTCTTTTTGCAGCAAGGGGGCTTTTGTTTTTTTAGGAATATCATTTGGGGGTTTTCATTTATTTTAGGGATATATTGTTTTTTATTGTACTGGTATGTTAATAGGGCTTTTTTCGGTTAAACTGATTTTTTTGCTGCTAGCAACCCCTTAAAATGTGGGCTTTTGTTTCAGGAGTGGTATTTTGTGTTTTTTGTTTATTTTGTGGGTTTCTTGAATTTTTTTATTTTTTTATGTTAACAGGGCTTTTTTAGGTTTGGGATGTTTGAAGCAGCTTCATTGATCATCTGTTAATAGAGCTGTCTTATGTTTGCAGGTTGGCCTATTATCCCTGGTTAAAGTTGTCCTTCTGCTGCCAAATATACACTACTATATCTGCTGCAGTATCTTAATCCTTGTAATTAAACACCCACCTGAACTCTTTGTCTCTAGTACATTTTGTCCAATTCACCTTCATTAAAATAGTCTTTCAGAGCAGGACACTTTTGTATCAGTGAGAACATCTCTGATCTACAGCCAACTTTCTAGCTGCTGATCAAAGCAGGCCTATTACCAAAAAATCTAAAGTTTTATTTTAAACTCGGACAATGTTGACAGCACATATGTATTATTTATTTTCGGAAGAAAAAAAAACAGCAAAATGGCAGAGAGGTACCGTGGGTATAGTAAAGAACCCCCCTTAAAATAATCACATTTTGTTGCTTTGCAGCCCGAAATGAAGACAGGCACAGTTTTGTTTTATACAGCTGTATATATTCAGTGCAACTTATATCATCCAAGTGAAAGATATATATCAATATGTCAGAAAAAAATTTAAAATAAATAAAAAAACTGAATCACTGAGTTGGAAAAAGGACCACCCCCTTTTCTAAAAATTACTTTAAACTCAATTAGATGCAACTAATCACTTTCTCAATGGCACACAAAGCCATTTGACTTTCAACTGTATTCAGCTGTGGTCATTTTGATTAACTCAGCATGGAAGTAGCTTTCCTGGAGAATTTCAGTCTCTGGTAGTGCAACTGAAACAAACAGTATTTTGTTGAACCACCTTTTGCTTTAAAACTTCAATTTTAGTCTTATCTGACTATAACATCTTTTTCCATGTGGCCTCAGAATCTTCAAGGTGTGTTTTGGCAAAGCTCAGTGGTGATTGCATGTGGCCTTTCTTGAGGAGTGGCTTTTTTCTTGCGACCCTCCCATACAAGTAACATTTGTAGAGAATTTGTGATATTGTTGTCACATGCACAGAATGGCCACTCTGTCATAATTTCCTGCAACTGCTTCAGAGTTGCTGTAAGCCTCTTGGTAGCCTCTCTGACCAGTTTCCTCCTGACTCTTTCATCCAGTTTGGAGTAATGTCTGATTTCATAGAGGATCTGTGTTGTACCAAATACCTTCCACTTCTTAATAATAGACTTCACTGTGCTTCTAGGCATTGATAAAACCTTGGATTCTTTTTTTTTTTATCCATCTACTTCCTTGTGCCTGTCCACAACCTTATCCTGGAGACCTTTTGATAGTGCCTTGCCACCCATAGTTGACTGTTTGCTTCATTTGCACTACCAGGGACTGAAATGATCCAGGAAAGATCTTTTCATGCTGAGCTAATCAAAATGACCACAGCTGATCACAGTTGAAAGTCAAATGGCTTTATGTGCCATTGAGAAGGTGATTTGCTACACCTGATTGAGTCATTTTTAGGAGGGGGATGATCCTTTTTCCAACAGTGATTCTGCTTTTGAACTTTTTTTTCTAACATGTTGGTGTTATATCTTTCATTAGGAGTAAATACAGCTGGATAAAACAAAAACTGTGTCTGTCTTCATTTCAGGCTGCAAAGCAACGAAATTTGATTATTTTAATGAGGGGGTGATTCTTTTCTATACCCACTGTACACTTTTTATATCCCAACCAGACCCTTATCTAGACCTGCTCCTGTGACCAGGATTAGGAGAGCAGTGAGTGCGCGGCCCCCCTTCCTGTACCATACTAGGCCACGTACCTTTCAATATTAGGGGTACTTTGCAAGGGAGCACGGCAAACATTCCCCCCTTGAAAACTTCTGCCCCAAAGTTAAGGTACAAATGCTTCTACCCCACCTCCGTGTATCCCAAAAAGGAGAAGGGATAAATGAGCAGGACTTGAATCTTGAAGCCCCCTTTACCAGATATCTGTGCCCTACCAGGTGGATGAATACAGGGGTACATAAGTACCCCTAACCTATTCTCACAAAGAGTTAAGAGCAACTAAACCCACAGAATTAAAAATCTTTTAAATACAATAAAACATAAATGCATACCAGGTTTTAACAAATAATATTGTCCCTAGAAGTAAATCCAGCATCAATCACAGTGTCTAGCAAGGTAATCCATGATAGTCATGATTACTCATCGCCCAACTATCTGGGATTAGCTACAGTAGGATTCAGAAAGGAATTGCAAAGGGGCTATGTCAGGTATGTGCTAGGTGACAACTTGAGTTTAGGGGATCAATCCATCTAAAACTAGTATTTCACTTTTTTGGTAGATAATAAAGAAGTAAACCACCTGGACAGGACAGTGATCCTAAACATACAGCCAGAGCTACAATGGAATGGTTTAGATCAAAGCATTTTCATGTGTTAGAATAGCCCAGTCAAAGTCCAGAGAATCTGTGGCAAAACTTGAAAATTGCTGCTCACAGATGCTCTCCATCCAATCTGACAGAGCTTGAGCAATTTTGCAAAGAAGAATGGGCAACAATGTCACTCTTTAGATGTGCAAAGCTGGTAGAGACATCCCCAAAACAACTTGCAGCTGTAATTGCAGTGAAAGGCGGTTCTACAAAGTATTGACTGAATTGGCTGTATTGGCTGAATACAAATGCACACCACATTTTTCAGATATTTATTCATTTTCCTTTCACTTCACAATTATGTGCCACTTTGTGTTGGTCTATCACATAAAATCCCAATAAAATACATTTAGGTATTTGGTTGTAACATGACAAAATGTGGAAAATGTCAAGGGGTATACTTTTTTAAGGCACTGTATAAACAAAAAAAAATGGTACAGGGCTACAAGGCAAATTAGCAGTTTACAGAATAAACACCTCCTGAAGCAAGCAGAGCACAGTGCACACTTGTACAGCACAGTGCTGTGCTTTATAAATGTGTATTTTTTTGTTTTTTTTTAAGCAGCAGTAGGGCTGCAATGAGGCTATACCGCTGCTTTGTAAATGGAGCCCTGTGTGTTCACCCACCTGCTATGTGCTGATTGATAGTACAAATCAATAAACCTGAACTCATAGACCTCAACTTAAAAGTAACTAACTTAAAGGGAACATCTAGAAATGCTTATTTTATCTTAGCAGTACATGGGGGGCTATTTACGAAAGGTAAATCCACTTTGCACTACAAGTGCACTTGGAAGTGCAGTCGCTGTAAATCTGAGGGGTAGATCTGAAATGAGGGGAAGCTCTGCTGATTTTATCATCCAATCAATGTGCAAGCTAAAATGCTGTTTTTTATTTTCCTTGCATGCCCCCCTCGGATCGACAGCGACTGCGCTTCCAAATTCACTTGTAGTGCAAAGTGGATTTGCCTTTCGTAAATAACCCCCACAGGGGTGTCTTTAAGGCCCCTTTCACACGTGTGTGACTTGTCCTGCGACTTGGGACTGCAAAGTCGTACCCCATGATTTCCAATGAGTACCGTTCATATCTGTGCGACTTCAAGTCCAGGCGACTTCAAAGTATTCCCTGCACTACTTTGGTCTGACTTTGATGCGACTTGAATCTAGACCTCAAGATTATACAGGCATTGCTTCAAGTCGTGCCAAAGTCACGTCAAAGTCACGTGTTAAAGTTGCTTGACTTTCAGGTCATACAAGTGTGAAAAGAGGCCTAATTCCTCCTAAAAAATAGCAGTGTACTTGTTGGTATGTGATAATGCATAGGCACGCGTCTTCTGTAGCCTTATAGCTATATATGTAAAGTGCAGCTGTTTCTGACTGCTAGTTTCCCAGGATCTGGAGTGAGATTTGTTAATGTCACTACTGTGCTGCTCACTGTTCTCCTTGCTGGAGGGCAAGCTATACCTGAGGACTAGCAGTGCAAAGATCCTCCTATTTCTTCTTGATTCATTGTGTGGAATCTGTGCTTTCCACGCTTCTCCTGCTGCTTTTACATTGTTACCCCATCAGTCCTTAGATCCTCAGTCATTATGTGGATAGATCTGACATGAGAAAGCAAAGTCCTGCTCCTTTACCAAGATGGTCACCACCACACCATACAATGCAGAACAATGCATGGTAAGTTATGAGAAAAAAATAGGTGCAGGGAGCCCACAGGTAGAAGGAATCTTTTTGCCATCTCGGTCTTAAAAGTGTTATTATGCGCAACTGACCTTTGTGATGAGAGTCAACTATTAAGGTGGGACCTATTGGGGCTCGATAGATATCCTTTCTTTGAGAGAATACACTTTTTCTTGCATTTATTGGAAGCAGTGCAATTGGATGGGCGGATTATCACAGATGAACATTTTTCACTATTGATGTTTTTTGATGTGTTTTGTTGTTCATTTGTAGTCATATGCACATATTATTATTTTCCCCTTGTTGTGGATTATATATTTATACACATATTTGTTATATATTATAATAGAAGCACAGCACAATTTATTTATTTCTTTTCTGTTTCTTTGAAGTGTTTCACTTTGGTGAAAGGTGTGTGAAATTTATTGAATACTGAATACTACTGACTAGCCTTTGCAAAGGGCACAGCTTCCGTGCTACGGGTTCTCTCTAATTTAGCAGACTGACACTATTATAAATAATGATAAGCAATGATGGGGAAAAAAACACCCTGATCCTTAAGCAGTCAAAAACTCCTGTGCAATCCCTAGAAGCCCAAGTATTACTGCATATATGCACTTTGAGTTGTCATACTTGAATGTATGATAAAAAAAAAAATTGTAAATTGATTTTCTTATCATTGCATTCTTACCAACTATATACAGTAATTATGTAGGTGTATAACATTTAGTAGCTATACATTGTAGTACAAGCACCTTGTAGGTGTTGGCAGATCCACGGTGGAGCAGCATTTGTGTCTTGAGCATTGTACATGAAAGGGCACCACAAGATTTACTTAAAAAGAATAAAGATACAATATTAAAAAAAGAGGTAACGTAGGTATTGATAATAGTTTATGATGATATACAGTATAATAAAGACATTGTTTTACACAACATTGGATTCCAAAGTTGATGTACTCGATTGGAGCACTGGTCTGATGAATGCTAGATTGAAGGACTTGCTCTTTGCATGCATGGATGACTTATCATTATAAACAATTTATTATACCTTCTTATTGGATTTCTACATTCCTGCATTATTAGATGAGGAAGCTCTCAACGTCTTGTATTAAGCTGCTTATCCAAAATTTGCCTTAAATAGTTCTATGTTTATTTTATTTTGTGGTGATGAGGGGAATATTTAAGGAAGTGTAATTTTTATTTTCTGTTTTTTGTGTTCTTTGACTTTTTTTTTTCTAAAAATTGCTTGGTTGGAATTTGCCACCCTTTAAGAGATGGGAGTATTTTTCACACCCATTTTCCCATAAGAAGGTATATCCAGTCTCCAAAAAAAACTGTAGATGGTGACCACTGGTTCATAAGTTTCTTGCACTTACCTTGGTGTCTACTGTAGAGTAATAGAAAGCATATAAGCATAGTTATATGTGGGCCTGCAATAAATACATTCATTTTTAAAATAAAGAGCGTATCAAAATACTTCAAGTACTGTATTTCAAAGATCAGTTTACAAAACTTTATACACTTAAAAAAACTTCAAATAAGTTTGTCTGAAAAACATTTTTTTAAGTGGAATTGTTTTCACCAGGTCCTTGAAACACTAGTACCAGTCACTTTTGCCAAAGCCTAAACCCCTAATGCCGCGTACACACGGTCGGAATTTCCGATGGAAACAGTCCGATGGGAGCTATTCATCGGATTTTCCGACCGTGTGTATGCCCATCTGTCTTTTTCTGTCGGAATTTCTGACGGACTTTGTATTGTATTTTTACGACGGAAAACCTTTCTATCGGATTTTCCGATCGTGTGTATGCAATTCCGACGCGCAAAATTATGACGCATGCTCGGAAACAATTTAACGTATGCTCGGAAGCATTAAACTTCCCTTTTATAGTGCCGTTGAACGTGTTGTATGCTGCAGTGTTATTGACCGTCGGAATTTGGTGTGACCGTGTGTAGGCAAGACAGTTTGAGCGAAATTCCTTCGGAATTCCGACGGGAAAACCATCAGAGCTTTTTCCGACGAGAATTCCGACCGTGTGTACGCGGCATTACACTAACAAGTTAACATGCAGATAGAGTGGTATGCAAGGCTAAGGACACTTTCATGAAATGCAGTAAATGAGCTTTAAAACAAGCTATCACTGACCTCCATAGCTGCATGTATTGTGGAGCAATTACGATAGCGATTAGAAGGCTGAAAGACTGCACTGTCACTGTCGGGAGGGAGGCATCGGATGAGCTTAGCTGCCGAAAGTGAAAGTGCTTCTTCTGTAAACTTTGAGGATGAATTACTATACAGTGAATGTGTTAAAGCTCAATTAATGCTTCTTGAGAATGTGTAAATATATAAATGTCCACATAATATCAAAAACGCTTCAGCACTCAATCCAAGGTGCTCCAGACGGTACTTGGGTGCACAATGCTTCTTCAGGTGAGATCAGGAAATCTCCAGTAAATTGTAAAAAACACACTCAAGAGGGTGCAACTCCTCATGCAATACCACCATACAATTTATTGAGTACCCAGAGACAAATAGATACTCACAATTGATTAAAAACAGCAGGCATACAACAAGTATACTTCAGCCTTGGGCAGTGTGTCCCATCATAAAACCATCTAATTAGAAAGCTAACACGTTTTGGGAGTCAAGCCCCCTTCCTCAAACCTGAACCAACCTAGCGTCCTGTCAACTCTTAAATGGACCATTTAACCTTCCAATCGGACCGTTTTATGATGGGACTCACCGCCTACAGCTGAAATATACTTTTTATATGCCTGCTGTTTTTAATTGCTTGTGAGTATTAATTTGTCTTTGGGGACTTAATAAATTGTATAGTGGTAATGTAGTTTTACAACCCCTGTTAGCTTTAAATTACTATTTGTGTCATCATTTAGGATACTTCTCCTCCCTTCCTTTCTATTTCAGGAATGTCAGACAGAATAGAAAGTGGGGGAATATCCCTGAATTTCCTGCCAAGTCATACAGCAGTGGTCATCATCATCAACCCTGTCTTCAGGGCCCACTAACAGGCCAGGTTTTATGTATTACCTTGGGGAGATGCAGACTAGAATACTGCAATCACTAAGCAGCAAATGATATCACCTGTGATGTATTTCAGTTATCTTGCAAACCTGGCCTGTTAGTGGGCCCCGAGGACAGGGTTGATGGCCACTGTCATACAGAACAGAAAGTGAGGAAAATCCCCACACCTTTCTGTCTATTTGATGGCTGTCAGACAGCACAGGAGATATGCATGGGCAGAAAAATGCAAGAACAACTTTCGAAATTGAAAAGTGAAGGCTTATGCCACGTACACACGATCGGACTATTCGACAGACTTGGTCCGGCGGATAATCCGACGGACTTTGCAGCTGAGGTCCGCCGAACTTTCAAGCGAACGGACTTGGCCACACACGATCACTCCAAAAGTCCGACGGATTCGAACGTGATGACATTGAATAAGGAAGTTCATAGCCAGTAGCCAATAGCTTCCCTAGCGTCCGTTTTAGTCCGTCGGTCTAGCACACAGTCGACCAGATTTCTAGGTCCACCTAGAGCCTACACATGATCAGACCAAGTCCACCAGAAAGTCTGATCGTGTGTATGCGGCATTATAGAGCCTTTGTCATTGCTGTGTGTATCTCCATAAGGGAGATTTTTTCCTAATCTGTTGCCCCACAGACTGGGTCAGACAGTGCAAGAGGACAGTAAAATGAAATTGCTGCCACTGTGCCATTGAAAGGAGAGGAAATAATGGATATAGAAGGCTACCAGTCATAGCAAACTGCCAGTTATAGCAAGCAATGTCTAAAATACTATGGCAGCATCTCCGATACCAACCAGACAGGCTGATTTAACACAGCTCTCAGTTTTCTCATAGAAGTTGAATAGTCAAAAGCTGTAAATTATTAAAGTGGACCTAGAACCTTATATGTTTTCATGTTAAGTGCAGACATGTGTGAGTTTAACACTTCCAGGTATTTAATATCTTCCACAAAAATCCAAGTCCTTCCCCTGAGAATGCCTCATGTCTGCTTTTCTTTTGTAAAGCGTGGCACAATCTTTGCATTCATGATCCACGATTCACATTCAGAATACTTCCTGAACTGAGATGCCTGGTGCAGAGATGATACACGCATATAAATACAGGTGTCTGTGCAGTTATTGGCTGTGTTCACAAATGTCTGACAGCCTTTTACCTTGTGAAATGTTACTTGTGAAAGTTACATTGTGATCACTGGGAAGGAAGAGACTGAGGAAATGTGTCCTGTCTACAGCAGACTAATAACATTATCTCAGCCTAGGCGATTGCCTGTAGGTCAGACACCATTTTTTAATAACAAAAAGTACAGTTTTTTTTATAAAAAGTATACTGTTGTCCTTTAAAAAATACTTTTTTAAGTTTCTGTTTTCTCATAAAGTACTGCCCAGTTTAGCCTAGCTGTTCACTATCTGCTTCAGAACCCAGAGGTCCTTGGTTACGTACAACATGAAAAAACAATGGCCGGTTTTGTTTTTCCCATGCTCTGTTCCAGTAAAGTCTTCTCTTCCAATGAACACCAAATGAGCTCATCAATGCTCTGTTATTGACTAGACCAGCATGAGTCAAATTATGCTGCTAATTGGTGCTTGCTTATTGCCTTTTTATACCACTTACTGCTCATTCGGTTGCATGTTAGACAGATTACAATTAAGTGCAAGGTAATGTCTCATGAGTAATTGCAGGCCCTTTTTTATTCAATTCCTAAAGCATATCGTTGCTGGAAGAATCAATATTACTTTACAAGAATATTTTGTTTCTGTTGTGTATTATAACTCATTTATTCATATAAAAATAATAATTTTGCTGCAAAATTTTATGATTATATATATATATGAATTGAAGTGTGGAGGAGAACTGCACCCAGCTTTCAATTCAGTGCCAGCAAACAGGATCTCCCACCGACCTTGTATATAAAAATAAAGTTCCAAAGAGTTGCTGCACTTAAAAATTGTTGCTTTATTCCGTCAAATCTTTAGAAAAAGATTACAAAGCAAGTAGAGTCATTCAAGACAAAATCGTTACAATCATCTGTTCAGACAACGATTACGTTTCGGGCTGATTTGTTTGCCCCCTTCCTTAGATCAGAAAAAAATGCTATGAATTAAAAAGGCTTTCAGAAATAGAAGTGTTAATAGTACACTTGCACATAGTTTTTGAAGGAACTCAGCAGGTAAATGAATCCATGAAACTTGGAGAATTAATCACAGATCTTCTGTAGATGTAGACTGCCCCAGATCCTTCTGTCTCGTCGTGTAATCCCAGACATCCCAGGCTGAGATCAGTGCTCTGTGGGGGCCAAACCATCACTTCCAGGACTCCTTGTGCTGAAAATAGTTCTTAATGATATGGGCTGCATGTTTGAGGTCATTGTCCTGCTGCAGAATAAATGTGGGACCAATCACATGCCTCCCTGATGGTATGGCATGATGGATATGTATCTGCCTGTATTTCTCAGCATTGTGGACACAATTGATCCTGACTAAATCTCCAACTCCATTTTCAGAAATGCAGCCCTAACTTTGCAAATAACCTCCTCCATACTTTACTGTTGCCTGCCGACACTCATTATTGTACTGCTCTCCAGTCATTCAGCGAACAAATTGCCTCCTGCTACAGCAAAATATTTAAATTCTTTGACTTTTTGACTCATCCAAAGCACCGGTGACAATTTTTTGCACCCCAGTTCCTATGTTTTCTTGCATAGTTCAGCCTTGTTTGCACATCAGAGGTATGTCTTTTTGGATGCAATTCTTCCCTGAAGACCACTGTGCCATATCAAACGCTCCCACTGTGCCATCAAACGCTGCCACTGTATCATCAAATGCTGCCACTTTGCCCCATTAAATGTAGCTTCACTGTGCCCATCAAATGCAGCCTCACTGTGCCCCATCAAATGCAGCCTCACTCTGCCCCATCAAATGCAGCCTCACTGTGCCCCATCAAATACTCCCAATGTGCCCCATCAAACGCAGCCACTGTATGGCTGCTGCCAGTGTACTTACCCTGTCTTGGTGGCGGTGGGACAGCTCCTCAATATCTTCACCCATCCTCTCTTCCCGTCCATTGCTATGATTGGATGCCTGATAGGCGTCCAATCACAGAGCCTGTCCTTTCAGCCAATTAGGTGACAGGTAACAGATCTGAGCACCTGATTGACGGAGAGGCGGTTTAATGTTAGGAAAGAAAATAATTATTTGCTTTTCTAACACAGCTGAGTGACCTGCATGGCACTCACAGGTCACCTTTTTTGACGCCTGTTAGAGCCTATGGCGCTTAAAAAAAAAAAAAAAAAAAAAATCAGGCGCCCGGAAGGGAGCCGGGCACCTGAATAGGGGGTGGCAGTGGCGGCCATATCTATTGGTGCTAGAGGGGTGACTGGAGAGAGGGGGCGGTGCCTGTGCACTCTTATGGACGCACCGCCACTGGTTGAAGGGAAGTAAGCATAATGTGCCTTTTATCTTCTGCATTAAAGTAGAACTACAGGCAAAACATCTTATGCATGTTAAGGTTTATGCATCTATAAACCTCAACACTGCCCATGTATTTGTGCTTCTTCAAAAGAGCTTGAACAGCACATCTTGAAACCCCAGTCTGCTTTAAAATCCTTCAGTTTCCACTCTAATTCATCCCAAAGGTGTTCTATCAGGTCCTTTGCATGCCTCACTGCCTCACTGTGCCCATTTGCAGCCATAGGTCCCCCGAACTTCAAACTCAGTAGAGTTAAGGGTTCCTAGATGCCCCCTAGCTGCAGACAAAATTTGGGGTCTCTGGACAAAGGGTCCCGAAATGATATTGCTGCAGATGGACACAGTTGACCGAATTTGGTTAGTAATCGGTTCTGAAAATGTCATTCTCTGCTGCAGAAAAGTGCTTGACTCAAGTATAAGCCGAGGGGGGCACTTTCAGCACAAAAAAAATGTGCTGAAAATCTCAGCTTATACTCGAGTATATAGGGTACTACCCCACTGGCCAGTGGTTAGGTAGGGCAGTATATAGGCCACACTGTTAGTTTGAATTATCTGTGTTCTCCTTTAAGGACATTATTATGGTTGTTTCATTGCCTTTCAGCAAGGCGATAAAAAGAAGTGTCACATACTTAGTTGTAACTTTATTTCTGTGGCTGCCATTGCATTCACCTTATCGTATTGAGTTTTTTCAGTACTTCCCTTACAAAGCTTATTCCTGCTTAAATAAAGCCCAATTATCATTACTGGTACGTCGGTGACTTGTAGGGTTCATTTAATGGTGGGTCACCACTTGGAAGAGGTGAAGAACCCAACATTTTGCAACTCCTTAGGGAGGCATTTTTACATATTTGGATGTAATACTTACAGAGATGCATTTGTTGGTTTTTACCTGCTGCCCTACACACAAGGACATTTGCTAAATACTATGCTACCTCTGACAGTGTGATAGAGGTTAGTGATGATAGTAAGATGTACATGTCAACTCCTGAAATTGTTTTAATTTGTGATGCACTGCAATCCACTTATCAGCTACACCAATAAGTTTCTACCTTTCATTCTCACCCACGGCTCTTTTATTTTTTTTCACCATACATACACTTTAGCTTGTCACAAAACAACAGACAGGCAGCCTTTCTGACAATTATTCCTCTTTACTTAACACGCATCTCACAGCCAGCAACTTCCATAGCCACATCTGGGCCCACAGCAGAGAGATGACTGACTGCTGCTCTCACTTACCAGCTCATTTGCACTTTAAATGGTGCAAGACAATGAACCTTAATTGGCTCATCACGGCAAATGTGTAAAGTATTTTGCTGAAGGTAGTTAGAAGATATTTCTGCTTTGATTAAAGGTTCCAAACTGCCGAGACTGGAGATGGAAAACAACACTCGTTTGTAAAATTATATGTACACAGAGTCCAAAAGTTATCCAATACAAATCATTTGGTCACTCTTGTAAGCCAGTTGGACAGCGTATGCGGAACAATCATAATGGATAACTTAAAGTGGACCTGTCATTTAATTTTACACTTCACATGAATCAGTAGGTCAAATGTAATTCCAGATTCTATTATTATTTTAACCTCTTGCTTGCCATGAATAAAAAAGAAAAAACTGCACAGGCAGCCTGTGTGTTTCTAGGCTTCATGAAAGTTAAATAGACTATGGATAAAGTTATGCCCATGATCTTCCCTAGATTATGTGGTGCACTGTGCAATGTTGTGCCCTTGAAAGAAAATAAATATATATGTGTGTGTGTGTATTATAAATGAGGTAGCGTGGTAAACATTGGAAATCTTACCTTGATGTAGCCAGACTTAATAATAATACAAAAACAGTAGTTAAATATAATGGAAAACATTACTCGGTAGTGGTACATACCCATTTGTCAGTCTGAGGAAAGGGTATGTACTCCAAACTTGCCCTATACAGGTGGGCATATCAGAAGTCGGAGGAAAATAACCTGAGGACAATGGATTGCAGTGCAGAGTTGGTTGCATCATTGTGTTTTTGTGTCTGCTCAATGTTTATGATAAGATGTTTGGTGGTCATATTTTGCCTGCATTATATCTACAGCCAGCTTTAGGCTTTCCAGAAACACTTGGTGAGTCCTCATTAAGGCCAGTGAATTATTTACAGAGTTCACGGTCAGAATGGTTCACAGGCACCGGCAGCATCCAGTATGACACATGGCTGGAGAATTTTTGACACACAATCAATGGCTGAAGATTTAATATAAATAAAAAGGTTGGATTTGTTACCCTAATTACCACCTACAGTAATTACAACAATGAATGTAGTGTGGAATCGAAATAATTGAAGTGAAACTAAATGACCTGAAACGCTGTGTCCAGTAAACCATTAAGTCTGCTTTCATTTGTTCTACTGTAGCGCTACCCCCCCCCCCCCCCCCGAAGGAGCTGTTTGATAATTTAGGTTCCCTGTTCTGAGCCTCAACTCCAAGAATAACCCCAGCCCCTCTAGCACACCTGGTTGAGTGAAAGTTACTGCACATACCTATAGGAACACAATCATGGATACCTTTAACACAACGATGAATTAGCATCAGGAAATAGACACAATATTATTTAGTGGTAAATTAACCTAATGTATTGGTATAAGTTAGAGTTTAAGCATAATGAGCACACAGAAGAAGGATTCAGATGCAGTCTGCTAAACAGTGTGATCTCTAGGCCGAAGTGACTTAAGTTATAGTTCTGTACCACTAGACTGTAATCAACATTAATTGCAATGCGAATAATAATACTATAACTATAACTGCACTCTAGAAGAATGGTTGGATATGGTACAATGTCCCCTGAGAGGTACCTCTTAGCATAAGGAATAGGTGAAAGTCTTTATGTAGCAGCTGTAAAGGGTCAGTCTTTAGTCCTATCTTTTCAGCTAGCCAGCATTGGGGCCCAGTTGTACAGATGGTGTGCATGAGAATCATCCCATTCAAGCCTGCAGGCAGAAAAAGGGCTACTATATGGCTGTATGGTTAGTTCCTAAAGGGCTCTGTCTTTCTCTCTCTCTTGCAGCAGATAGTAAGTATCCACAGCAGCAGCTCACCAGTCCCAGCAATACTGCAGCTCACCATCCGATCACACACAATGATTAGTCTACTCTCTGCCCTGCACACAGGTTACTCTGGCTGTTGTCACTCCCAAACTCAATGCTCCACTCTCACTCAGGCCGCCAATATGCAGCAGTGATTGTGCAATAGGACAGCGATGTGCACTCTCCAGTCTTCCTCATGGCAAAAAGGAAGCTGTGTCCTGTGCAGCCTGAGAAAATACAGCTCTTTCCTCTCCTCCTGGCAATCTCTCTTGGAAATGCAGTTCAAAAGCTCTTGATTACAGTAGAGTCTCTATCTCCTCTGGCCTACAGTTCCCACAATGCAGTGCTGCCTGACTGCTGAACTATTACTGTTCAGGAGCTCCCTCCTCTTGCTGATAAAGTTGTTACCAGTTCAGCACCACAGAGCAGCAGCCCCAGAGAGCAGCTGCAGCCAGTGCCTCTCTCAATCTATCCATTCTTAGCCAAACACAAGGCTATGCTACCTAATATTCAATAGCTTTTAAAATGAATGTGTGGTCAGGCTATAGACATTCAAGAATTTTCATACCCTTTTAAAAAAGGAAATTAGCTTTACAGCAAGTATTTACTGAACTCTGTGGCTGCATGTAGTGTGGAGTAATTCAGCCTCTAAGTTCACAGCAGAAGCACTAAATTCCTAAAAGTCCTGCCCTAGTCCTCCAGCTGTGTTAAACTGTCCAATTTTTATACTGCCTTTTATGCAAAGAGAGAGATTCTGTTAGAATGGAAATCTCAGTCTACTCCTTCTGTGACAGGGTGGAAGACTGCAATTAATGACGTGCTGCCATTACTAATATAATATAAGATTACCTAATACATATACCAACCTTAATTGTTCCAAAAAAGTATGATAACATTTTAACCAGTTGTATTGACGTCCAAGGTTTATCCATATGATGTGTCAATGCACCTTTAATTTTGTCAGTGTCTCATTCAAGAATTTCACGCCCATGTGAACTTTCCTTGTGCTAAGTGGTTACTTATTACTGTGTAGTATACATTCTAAACACATCAGGCTAATCATACCTCCTTCACCAGGTGGGCTTCTCCTCTTGCAACACCTGTCTTTCCATGTGTGCGGATGGTTCAGCGGACGTGAGGTAACGCCTCGGTCCACCCACCGGAAATTACCTTCTACAGAGGGACAAGCGATAAAATAACAAATAATAATATGTGCTCATTTTTGCATTACAGACTCTTTACCACATGGGTTATTATGGGTTATTATATTATATGCCTCTATATATTATATATATTAAATGCCCCTAAAATGCCTCTAAAGTGCCCTCTTTTTGCATCCAATTGTAGGTGGTTACCTGTTTTTTTATTTTAATTTTTTTATTATTGATTATACCAATGTATGCTGTACAGTTTTATACACTATTGTCACTGTCTGTACCTGTTTCTTTAACTGCTTGCCGACCGTCGGCTGTCAATTGACAGCCAGGCGGCGCAGCTCTCGTGGTGGGAGGGTGTCATATGACGTCCTCCCCTTCCCGGCCCACCAGGGGGCGCGCGCCCGTCGTTTCACTGGGGACTCCGTGCGCATGCCCGGTGGCCGCGATGCCCGCCAGGCACCCATGATTGCCTGGTAACACAGCAAGACTGTGGATCTGTGTATGTGAACACACAGATCCACGGTCCTGTCAGAGGAGAGGAGACCGATGGTGTGTTCCCAGTACAGAGAAACACTGATCGGTCTAATCCCTTTGTGAATCACCTCCCCTTACAGTTAGAATCACTCCCAGGGAACATATTAACCCCTTGATCACCCCCTAGTGTTAACCCCTTCACTGCCAGTCACATTTATACAGTAATCAATGCATTTTTATAGCACAGATCGCTGTATAAATGTGAATGGTCCCAAAAATTTGTCAAAAGTGTCCGATATGTCCGCCGCAATATCGCAGTCACGATAAAAATCACAGATCGTCGCCATTACTAGTAAAAGAAAAATAATAATAAAAATTCTATAAATCTATCCCCTATTTTTTAGACCCTATAACTTTTGCGCAAACCAATCAATATACGCTTATTGCAATTTTTTTTTTTACCAAAAATATGTAGAAGAATACGTATCGGCCTAATCCGAGGAAAATGTATTATTTTTTTTTTTTAATTGGATATTTATTATAGCAAAAAGTAAAAAATATAGTTTTTTTTCAAACTTGTCCCTCTTCTTTTGTTTATAGCGCAAAAAATAAAAACCGCAGAAGTGATCAAATACCACCAAAAGAAAACTATTTGTGGGGAAAAAATGATAAAATTTTCAGTTAGGTACAGTGTTGTATGACCGCGCAATTGTCATTCAAAATGTGACAGCACTGAAAGCTGAAAAATGGCTTGGGCAGGAAGGGGGTGAAAATGCACTGTATTGAGATGGTTAAAAATTCAATAAACATTTTTTTCTGGAAAAAAAAGACCTGCCTCAACAATTCAGTTCCCCCTGCTCCCCTTTCTAGAGCTCCTGCTTTGTGCAACAGAGTAACAGAGATTGGACTGCTTCTGAATAACTGCTGGTAGGGGAAGCAGGAGGGAGGAGTTAAGCTGCTGAGAGAATGACTTGAACAACTTCAGGGTTTTGTGTGGAAAGTTTGAGGATTAATTCCTTAACAGTGCCTGCAGCTACTAATCATAGCTGAGCCCTAAAGTTGGTAAAATTGGTTTATTTTAATAAAATAATACCTAGTGATTGGAAAGGTCAATTGTTCAGGCAATGCTTTGCTCTGTTTCCCAATTGTGCTTCTGCATTGGCACCCTGTCACATGAGTCCCCAATAAAGATTGCGATTGACCATTACAACATGCATTCTGCCAGCATGGTCCACTGTTTTTGCCATTTGTAAACCCATCTGAGAAATTCCTTGAAGCCAACAATGGAAAGAATTTAGACAGGAAGTTGGTTGCTGGCTCAAGTCTGTTTCTAAAAGCCAGTTTATCAAAATGAAACATACTCTTCAGGAGGATTATCAAAAGAAGCCATACCTTTTGAAATCAAGGTTTATTGACAAACAGTATAATGCAGAGGAATTTAAAGGAATTTTTGAGGAAGTTGGTGCATATGAAAAATCGAATATTATGATAGGTCGGATACCTTTGGATACTCCTTTGTTAGCTATTTTTTCCAATCAGTATTATGATATTAAAAAAATCCTCCGCAAACAATGGAGAGTTTTAAAAAATTATAAAATATTGGGTCCTCAATTACCAGAACTTCCGCCTGTTGTTTACAGGGGCATTCCACCGATGAGGCTCCAAGTTTCCCTCAATGTTATAGATTGCCCCAAAAAACCTACTTCTTTCAGGATCTTTAAAGGATTTTTTCCTTGTTGGAAATGTGGGGTTTGCAAACTGAATCAGTTTAAAGGGAGAAGTTTCTGTCAATTCCAATTAAAGACAACTTCTAAGTCCTATCATAATATTTTTTTTTTTTTATTACAACAAATGTAATTTATTTGATACAGTGCCCATGCAGCCTACAATATGCAGGCCGCACAGTGATGGCATTACAAATTAGGTTGAACAAACATGTTGCAAATATCTTACAAGGCTTTGCGGGACATAGTGTTTCCAAGCACTATGCGGTCCATCATAGGAAAAAATCCTGAAGGTACCGGTACTTTTTCATTAGATAGGTTTGTTTCTAACTGTAATGTAAAAACCAGGTTCCTCAAAAATTGTAACTTTGAAGGACCATGAACACTCAGAATAGTAGGGAATATATAGAAAAATATTCAAATTTATTACACAAAATTTAAGACATAGTACAAAATATGAATAAAACCGTAACACATGATATAGAGAAGCAGTCCGAGGACAGACAGCTGGAAAAGGGCCCAAGTCGACTGTCGAGAGGACAGAGGAAATCCAATGCATTTCAACAGATGAGGTAAAGGTCTTCTTCAGGGAAAAGTGGGCTGAGAGTTTCCAAATGTATACATACAATCTACAATATTAATGTACACATAATTACAAACAAAGTTTATAGTATCACATGATTTTTAATACAAGTAGTTGGCGCAAGCACTTAGAACAATAATCCAAAATAAATTTTCATTCAGAAAAACACGATGAACAGTGCTGAGTATAAGAGTCTGATATGCTCGGATAAACCATATATCTGCTCCTATATATATGTGCGATTGGCAGTGTTAAAATAGGGGTAGGATAAGGGGGGGGGTTAACAAACAGGTTAAAATGACTGGGGAGGTGACAAGAGGGGAATACAATAAAGTCCACTAAACACGGCAGCCATCCAATGGAAACAGAAACCTTTGTTCCCGAAGCACTATAAGAGAAAGACAAGAAAAAGAGGCGCCTCTGGGTGCAGACTGTAAAACTATTTTAATCCTGTGAAGTACACAGTACTAGAAGCACTCACGTTTGGCTGGTGAATGTAAGATATCCCATGCAATGCAGGTAGTCCTTGTGTTGTCAGTCCCTGGGGCTGGATATGTTCGGTAGTTCCTCTGTATAAGCAGATGGTCGGTAGTTCCTCTGTATTAGCAGGTGGTCATCCGACCGGCTGAGGTGGATAGGCGGCCAAAACGAGGCTTGAGACGCAAACAAGGATCCAGGGATGATGACGTCACAGCGTGCGACGCGTTTCCTGAGCTAGCTGGCCTTGAATCACATGACGACCGCGCTCCTTTGTCAAGCTCCACAAAGGAGCGCGGTCGTCACGTGATTCACTGCCAGCTAGCTCAGGAAACGCGTTGCACGCTAGCTCAGGAAACTGAAATGCCAAAACAGCGCCGTGAAGCCAGAGCAGAATGAAAACAAACCGCTTTAACCAGTACTTTTGATCATAGGCTTGGATGCTGATTATTCAACCCCTCTCCATACATCTGCCAAATAACCTTGAGGCATTTTACGCTCTCACGGCTTTATTTGCGGCATAGCCTTGCTTTCAACTACAGTGGCTAATCTTAGCCGGATCGGGTCTCTGAGAAGTATCTTTATAGAATTAATTCTTACATGGAAAGATTTTATGCACAATAGTCAAAGTGATAGGTATGCTTATTATATATTTGGACAACTTTATTGAGCGTTCATTCTTTTGTGTATTAATCTATAGTTTGTAAAAACAAACTATTCATTACTCCCTTACTTTTTCCATACATTTAGATCCTTATTGGTCTGTCCCTTGACACTGCTCCGCCCCCCTTTTGGGAGGCACGTTTCAGATCCGGGGGTTTGTTTTTTGGATACGGGTTATTTTCATTCTGCTCTGGCTTCACTGCGCTGTTTTTGCGTTTCAGTTTCCTTTATCTTCTGAGTTATGATTCTTTCAGATTGAATTTCATAACACATGAGGTCAGTATACATACTTACATCTACGTTTCCTGTTTTCTCTTTTTGTAAATAAATTAAAAAATGA
The DNA here is from genome assembly GCA_028564925.1 of Lithobates sylvaticus. NCBI lineage: Eukaryota > Metazoa > Chordata > Amphibia > Anura > Ranidae > Lithobates > Lithobates sylvaticus. The sequence goes on along the minus strand of CM053035.1, from coordinate 146,336,935 downwards.
TCAGTTTATAAATCATGTGATACTATGAACTTTGTAATTATGTGTTCAAACGCATTGGATTTCCTCTGTCCTCTCAACGGTCGACTTGGGCCTTTTTCCCAGCTGTCTGTCCTCGGACTACTTCTCTATATCATGTGTTATGGTTTTATTCATATTTTGTACTGTCTTATATTTTGTGTAATAAATTTGTATATTTTTCTAGATATTCCCTACTGTTCTGAGTGTTCATGGTCCTTCAAAGTCCCACTTTTTGAGGAACCTGGTGTATTAGGGATGTGGACCTGAACAAACTCTGTCCAATTAGTTGGCAATACCATTTGTAAGTTTCTAACTGGAAGGTAGTCATGTTCGATGACAAATCTAAAAAATGGAAACTCGTTGAATATATAATTTAAAAACATTTACCCCATTCGGGTTAAACATTAAATGGGATGTAAATTGTTTTATTAATAATAGTTGATTAATTTGCTAATGTGTAAAATATTACTATTATAATTATTAATACACTATTTCTTTATATATGGTGACATTTTACCATTTTTATGTATTTAAGTGTTCTGGTCAGTGGAACGCAAGAGCCGTTTTGTTTCCTGTGTTTTGTTTTGTTCCTTGCATTTGGTTCTGCTTCTGGAGTTTGGAGCGCATTTGGTTCTAAGGATTATTCCAGTCCTGTGTGCTGCACATTTCCGGGAGCTGGAAGGCATGTATGGTTAAGCCCATCTGGATGACGATAACTAGTCATGTCCCTGGGAAAGTTATTCTATGACAAAATGCATAGGGTTGGGTTTGGGTGTGACCTCATCACATTGAAACACCGCGGGTTGTAAACAGTGTGATGTCATCATGCTGGACACCACGGCTTCTACATGTGGATTCGAGATTTTAAAATGCACATTTTTACTAGGTTTATGTAAGTACAATACTTTTAACTCGAATAACTACTTTCGAAAATGTACTACACTATGGAGCTGAATTCATACTTTCTTGAGTATATCATTTAAAGTCGGATGAAGAGACCTTTATATGTACTATGACCGGAGAGTGTGGGAGCCCTAGATAATCATCTTAAATGCACAGTTGACCATGCTATCATTTGAAGGTCAACACTGTCTGGTGAGCGGTTTGGCTCATTCACTGCAGATGATGTGTGGATGAACCTTTGCACAGTGAAGGGTTTCAGGATTTTCCTTAAAGGGTAACTCCACATTCGTGGGGAAAAAAATAACAAATAAAGAGAAAATAATATAGCGTGTACAATTGCGATACAAGTCATATTGTAATTGAATGTTTTTAAAAATGATCTTTAGTTTTCAATCTGCAGCCGCTGTCTTTTTCTATAAATGCAATGGAATATGGCTACATGGAGTTGTTCTGTACACAGAATGTGTACTGACCACTCCCCAGAAAAATTTCCTGCTTGTGTAATTGGTTTACCAATTTTCCCAGAAGTCTATCTAAGATACAAGTCAGATTTCAGGCATCCCCTGCAACAAAAATTTCATTTTTGGAGAGATATTTCCAATAGGAACATGTCTAAAGCTGACTGATAATTATGAAGCCACTCCCATTAGAAGCACAGACAAACACACTTGGATTTCTTCAGGATAACAAAAGGTAGGAATCTGCAACAAAGGTTGTCATAATCTTTGCAATGTACATAGATTACCCGTGGGGAATGTTTTTTTCAACAAAAGTGGAGTTACGCTTTAAATTTGGATATCTATTTTTCCTGCACTCTTCATTGGGGTCATATAAATGGATACAATTTCTTAATACTTGAATGGACTGATGTTATGTTATTATGGTTTTAGTGCTGCATGAATGTACATATTGTTTTTATTTGTAGTCAACAAATTATGCTAGCAACTTTGGGATTTCTAAGTCAGAGCGCAGATATTATTTTTCTTCTGTTTAGGGAGTAGGTTAAAAAAGGCTTCAGGAAATCAGGAGCACTTAGCTGCAACAAAGGATGAACGAAAATGGCATTCATTTATGATACACAGTGGGGTTGATTTGCTAAAGGCAGATAGATTGTGCACTTTGCAAGTGAGGTTGCACTCATTTTCCTAAGAGCTTAGTGAATGTGGCGACGCTTCGCTTTGTGAAAAAATACCCAATCAGATGCAAGGGAAAAAAAAACAAAACATGTTTGCACATGATTGGATGATGAAAATCAGCAGATCTTCTCTGCATCTACTAAGCTTTTGGGAAAAATGAGTGCAACTGCACTTGCAAAGTGAACAGTCTGTTTGCCTTTAGTAAATCAACCCCAGTGTTTTATCAAGCTACAAAAATTCAGGCGAAAATAAACATGAATGATTAGAATTTAAATATATTATTACATTTTATTTGGATCTTCTTTTGTAGTCAGCATGATGTGATTCAAGACAAGAGTGAAATAGAACAAAGCAGAGAATTTTTTTGTTAAATTTGTTTATTGAGGTTTAAAACAATACGTAGGCAGATTCAGGTACAGTAATAGAAAATAACATGCCGAGGTGTAACCCTGGAGTGAGCTCCAAAATGCAATATAGAAGAACATACATATTGCTGCCTAATCATAGGTATAACAGCTAAAGAAGTTGTTTCCCGATAATAGTCGAGAAAGACCGAAACCCAACGAAAGCAAGGAAAGCATAACTAAACATTGAACAATCGGTTAGCAAAAATTATCAGGGGTATAAGCATAACAGGATTATTGGGAGATTAACCTTGTGGGTGAACCGTATTGGAGCTTAGGGGCATGATACTGTGAATCCATAGGGCACAAATATAAATACTGTGACCTGAACCAAAAGTAGAGTGAAAGAAAGGGAATAGGGAGAATAGAAGAGTGAAAAGAGCAGAAAAGGAGAGAGGAGAAAGGGAGAAGGATGAAAGTCAAGAGGGAAAAAAAGGGATCCCGGAGTAATGTGCGGCTCCAAGCACATGATACGTATATAAAGGATATGAGTGCAGGAAGCAGAACAATTCTAAATAAACTGAAGCCCATCAGAGTTCACCCTTGCATCAGAGTCTCTCTTACAGTGTTGTCGGGAGCCCTGAGAGCCCAGGAGCATGACAGTACACCAGGGGAACCTATGTGGGGTGTGAGTTGTAGATGTTGGAGAGAAATGGAATACATAGCCTGACCTGAAGACCTTTGTGAGTGGTTACTGACTCTAAAATCTTGCAGCTGGCTGTATTTATGGTTTACTGTTAGTTTACAAATGTCCCTTTGTTAGGGTAATGTAAATATTCAAATTGAAGTGCATATTTAGAAAAATACCTTGGAATTTTGAAGGTGCCCTTCAAAATCCCAAGGTATGTTTCTAAATAGGTAGTTTTTATTCGGGATGTGGTGCCCTTGATCTCTATGATTGCCGGTGTAATAATATATTGATGTGACTCAAAATAAAAGTGTTTATAAACCCTACAATGAACTTCTGTTTGCTCACTTTTGTTCTGTTCATTATAACATTCGGCATTCCTCTGTTACCTGAACATGTTGAAGAGTAACTATTTACAGAGCTACTGCTTAATTCCTTGCAGGCAACATTTCACATTCACCTTCTGCCCTTTATACTTCCAATTTGCTGCACCATGCCAAAGGTAACGCAAGCTTACTCGTTTCATAGTGCACATGGTTCAAGCATCCAAAGCTTTAATGCCCATATGTGAAAGAATATATGGAGAGCAAAACTTACTTTTATCTGATCTCTACGCTAAATTATTTTCCTCTACTGACTGTTATCAGTTAGCATTGTCCCAAGCTCTCTTTGTGGACTACAGAACACCTCCCTCTTATGTGTAGTCTGCAGCTAGCACACATCTCCCATGTAAGGGGTGAGTATCTCCCATAGTTAAGAGAAGTGGGATTTATCTTTCTTTTTTATGAATAGTGTAGGAACCACTGAAAATGGGGTACTTTGCAGCAGTGGTGGGCTTAAGCATAGTATGCCATGTGATGTGATTAAATCCCCATATTTACTCATTAAAGTGCTTGTAAACCCACAGGGAGAAAAAAAAACCTGCAAGACAAAGGCATAATGAGCTAGTATGCATAGCATACTAGATCATTATGATATACTTACCTTAGATCGAAGCCCCCACTGCTTTGGCCGGCGACATTTCTCCCGGAGTTACTTCCGGGTATCGCGTGCTCCGGTGCTGTGATTGGCTGGAGCCGCGATGAGGTCACTTCCGTGCATGCACGCGCGAGCCGCCGGTAACGGCATGTCAGCTGAAGCAAGGGCAACGAACGAGCCGTTGCTGCAGTGCACATGTGCCAATGATGTTGACACATGCTGATACAGGGGATATCTCGTAAACCGTGCAGGTTTAGGAAATATCCACAGTAGCTACAGGTAAGCCTTATTATAGTCTTACCTGTAGTAAAACGTGGTTGTATTTACAACCACTTTAAGATTAGGTGCTTTTAAGCAGCCTTGTAAGATTTAAAAGTTACTCCTCTTGTATTTTTGTATGTGTGCGCTATTCTCTGTGGTTCTATTTATATATACTGTAGGTCTCTATAGCAGCACCAACTTTAGATATTCAGGTTTAGGGTGTGCCCCCCAATCCTTTGTTTGTTTGTCCCTCTTATGTTATGGGGAAAGTGGGAAGCAGAGGTTATCTGTAGTCTTGCTGTAGGTCAGTGAGCATTTCTACCTTGAGGCAGGAAGTATGCTACGGGCAGGATCACCAGATAAAAATAAGTTGAAAAAAAGAAAACAGAAAACGAAGGCAGCCACCAAATCACTTAAGCTGCAATATATAAAATTTTCGTTCTTGGGTTTAAATACACTTTAGGACATTTTAAAGTAAGTGTATTCCTTGTGATTTTGAAATTTTGGGGGGGGTTTCGGGCAATTTACAGGAGTATTTGCATGTGTTTCAAGCTTCAGGCCTTTGTTTCCTGGGCCTGGGCAAGGGGAGGAGAGTAATTCCATGAGGCCTCATTCACACTTCGCGATTTGGAATCGCGAGCAATTCTGCCAGCAATTCCAAATTGAGTGGCAATCGCTGCAAAACGTGCAATGCTCATTTGGGTTCCATTATCCTTCAAAGGCACCCAAAATGCTTTGCAATTTTGATGCGACTGTCGCACAAAAGGATTGCGCCACAAACTGTGCCTTTAAAAATCAAATGAGTGACAAACGCTCATAGGGCAGCCCATTCAGGCTCGTTCCTGCTATCAATATTTGAATGGAGCCTCAGAGTTCTTCAGGCATGGCATGTGTTTACAGGTGCTCCCAGTAAAATCTGTGAGACCACAAATGCCTCAATATGCTTGAAAAAAAGCTTTTTTGAGCACATACACTTTTTAGGGCATACAATGTAGGGTGAACAAGTGTGAACAGGGACAATTAGAAAGAATTAAATTCTGCATATTGAATGTCATCCGGCATAGTGAAATGAGCATAGAAAAGCATAAACGTGTGAATGGGGCTTGTTTTGTAAGTTCTTTGGATCCTAACTTTCAACAATATGGGTGGGGGGCTGCATTCCACCAATTATAAAAGATAGAAGAAAATGTTCATCATCAAAGTGTTACTAAACCCACAACAGTAAAATCAGTCTATATATGCAGTAAAGCATGCTTGTTATACTCACTGTGGAACCTAAGGGGTTAATCCTGCGCACTGTGTAAAAAGGCTGTTTGATCCTGTCTTCTCTGATCCTCCCCTTCTTCCATGTCCCCAATCCATCTACTGATGTACTGATGGACTCCAAGTACAGAGCCTTGGAGTCACTCTGCACATGCTCAGTTTGATGTGTATTGCTAGAGAGATTTTTTTTCTTGGGAGGGTGTATGTGATCAGCACTGTCCAGACAGAGGGTTAAGGGGTCCTGCAGCCTCATAGGACAGTCAGAGGAGAATGAAAACTCCTCCTACAAGCTTTAACCAGACACTGATTGAAGTCACAAGACTGCTAGCCCCCCCGCCAGGCTATCATATCCGGTGGCATGGGAGAGGATCCCGGAAATAAGCCCTGAGGCAGAGGACTGGCATAAATGGAGCACCCGAATCCACAAAGAAATACTAAACTTTGCCCTGTTTGAGGCGGGCTACAAAGTATATGCCAGATGGTACTCAGTACCAGAGCGGCTCTCCAAAATGTATCCAGGCACCTCGGCCTCTTGCTTCAGGGGTTGTGGACAGGTGGGTTCACCACTACATGTATGGTGGACATGCCCCAAGGTTTGTCGCTTCTGGATTAGGGGCCACCCAATTATATTCTCAGTCACCGTGGTTAGTTAAAGATGCTAGTGTCGCCCTGCTGAATAAACCAGTGGAAAATATCCCCAGACAAACGCAAATGTTAATATACTTTATATTCTTGGCGGCCAAAATTGCCATTGCGTTAGCTTGGAAAAGTCTTATTGTAGACATAGCTTTGATGAAACGTAAACTGACGTGGATCATGTTGAGCGGAAAAATTTTGAGCATTCTGCACGACAAACAAGCTCTTTCCGATAAAATTTGGTCCCCCTGGCTTACATACCTACAGATCCCAGAGTCATAAAGCTGTTTACCTGGAAAACTGAGCGTGGATTTCCGGTTGTAATCACCCTTCTATCTTCTCTCCTTCCTTAATTTTTTCAATCTCTTTACTCCATGCTTACCATTGGTATTATGTTTTTTTTATGTTCATCTCACTTCCCTGCCCCTTGGTTGACCCAGATACCTCTGGGTAAATCGTTGGGAATAGGGTCCCCTGTAGGAGGGCCACATAGCAGACCTAACCTGCGTGCCAGGTCTTTGTCAATTTGTACTAAGCCCCACTTATGTTTATTTGTTTTCCTGTCACAATTGGAGTAAGTGAGGATTGTTCGCTGTTCTACTGTTCTTTACTCTTTTACTATAACAAGTAATAAAAACCATTGACACAGAAGTCACAAGACTGCTATATACTGCTGATGATAAAAGGTATTTACCAGTTTATATTTACTAAAATAATTGCATTTCTATGTTATGTGGGAGACCAGATATAGTGAATGCAGGGTCCTGGGTTTAGTAACACTTTAACCGCTTCCCGACCGGCCACTGCATATATACGTCAGCAGAATGGCACGGGCAGGCAGAATCACGTACCGGTACGTGATCGTGCATGTGCATGTGCCTGCCCAGCGGACCCGATCGCCGCTGGTATCCCGCGATCGGGTTACGGAGCTGAAGAACGGGGAGAGGTCTATGTAAACAAACCTCTCCCCGCGCTTCCTACACTGACTGTCAGTGATCGGCGGTTCCCTGTCATCGGGAACGCCGATCAATGACGTCAGACGTACAGCCACGCCCCCCTACAGTAAAAAAAAACACAACACGTCACACTGACTCCTCCCCGCCCCCTAGTGGTTAACCCCCTAACTACAACTGTCATTTACATAGGAATCAGTGCTATTTAAATAGCAGTGATTGCTGTATAAATGACAAATGTCCCAAAAATGTGTCAAAAATGTCCGATGTGTCCGCCAAAATGTCGCAGTCACAATACAAATCGCTGATCGCCGCCATTACTAATAAAAAAAAAAATATTAATAAAAATGCTATAAAACTATCCCCTATTTTGTAAACGCTATAACTTTTGCGCAAACTAATCAATAATCGCTAATTGCGATTTTTTTTACCAAAAATATGTAGAAGAATACGTATCGGCCTAAACTGAGGAAAAAAAATGTTTTTTTTATATATTTTTTGGGGATATTTATTATAGCAAAAAGTAAAAAATATTGCATTTTTTTCAAAATTGTCGCTCTATTTTTTTTTATAGCGCAAAAAATAAAAACCGCAGGGGCGATCAAATACCACCAAAAGAAAGCTCTATTTGTGGGAAAAAAAGGACGCCAATTTTGTTTTGGAGCCACGTCGCACGACCGCACAATTGTTAGTTAAAGCGACACAGTGCCGAATTGCAAAAAGGGGCCTGGTCCTTTAGCTGCAAATTGGTCCGGGGCTGAAGTGGTTAAAGAGTTAATTGTGACTGCAGAACATTATTGATATTTTTTTAGCACAACAATTTGACCAGCATTTTGCTCATACTGTGCATACTGAAGAGTTACTATTTACAGAGCTACTTCTTAATTCCTTCCAGGCACCATTTCAGATTCACCTTCTGCCCTCTATATGTTCAATTTGCTGCACCATGCCAAAATTAACAAATACCCAACTCATTTCATGGTGCATAAGTTCAAGCATCCAAAACTGTAGCCTCCCTGGTGGGATGATTATGTCAGATTTTTGCGTCTCAAAGCCGTACATTGTTTTGCATAGAAATTTGGAGTTTTATATTTTAGGCCTGTAAGTCTTAGTAATAACACGCTTACCGTATATACTCGAGTATAGGCCGTCCCGAGTATAAGCCGAGGCACCTAAATCACCACAAAAAAAAATGGGGAAACGTATTGACCCGTGTATAAGCCGAGGGGCAAAAATGCAGCAGCTACTGTAAGTGGAAAAAGGGTCAGCAATGCCAATCTGAATGTCCCCTGTACAGGCCCCCGTGTCCCCATTGCAGCCCGTGTCCCCATTGCAGCCTACCTGTGCCGATCCGCCGATCCGCCGATCCGTGGGTCCGTGGGTCCGTGGGTCCGGGGCCTGGGGTCCTGGGTCCTGTGTCCTGTGTCCGGGGTCCTCGGTCCTCGGTCCTGGGTCCTGGGTCCGGGGCCCGGGGTCCGGTCCCGCTCTGTCCTCCCCACAGCGTGTATTACAGGCGCCATTAAAATTTAAAAGCCGCGCCTCCTCGTCCGTGATAGGAGGAACACTTTTTTCCCAGCAGTCAGTGTGCAGTGTTCCACCTATCACGGATATCCTCTCATCCTCGTCCATGAGATGAGAATGACAGGCCATCCGTGATAGGCGGAACACTGTACTGCTGGGAAAATTAGTGTCCGCCTATCACGGACGGGCGGGAGGAGGCGGCGCGGCTTTTGAACACCGCCGTCTGTCTGCATGACAAGCGGTTCATGTAGGCAGACGGCGGTGACTCGAATATAAGCCGAGAGGTGGACTTTCAGACCTAAAAAAGGGTCTGAAAATCTCGGCTTATATTCGAGTATATACGGTAAATCTGTCCAAACAAGAGTCTAGTAGACTTCCCGGGTATGATAAAGTTTAAAACACTAAATCATTAATTATAATATAATAAATAACTATAAATAATTATAAAATATAATAATATAATAATAATAATAATAAAATGAATTTCCCCACGATTCACTACCGCTCAATCCTGCAAGTGTTCTAATTTACTATCGCTGTTTTCTAGCTGCTCTAAAACCGCTTTTGATGTAAAGGGACACTTTTTGGTTGCCATGGATAATCTCAAGTTTCCAGGCAGAAATAACAGTATATATAATATAAAAGTGCATGCAGGGCACTGGACAAAGCACTAGGGACAAAAGGGAGGTGAAATGATTTCATACAGTAATGTAATCGGTATGTGTTATGAATTTTGTACTTTTTGAATTTGCCGCCAGGCTCCGTCTCCATGCGTCGCAACGCTCGCAGGGTACAGAGCCTGGCACACAAAGGCATCGGGCGGAGGACACAGCGGGGGGACAACGCAGGATCCTGGGGACAAGGTAAGTACACTGCATCAGGACAAATAAGAACTCTTCAGGCAATTCTCAACTCCCCCCAATGTACACTTCTACTACAAAGCAGTCTTGTTGGAACAACTTAAACTCTGGTGGATCCCGTCCACACATTCAAATTGGAAACAAACAGTGGTACTGACTAAAGATCCAAAATTGTTCCTGGGTGCCTCACTTTTATCCCAAACGCCTAAGTACTTTCCTTTGGATACAATAACCACCTCCCTGAGAGTGTGGACAGCTATCCCTAAGATCTTAAAAGCTATACCTCACTCCATCTTGAAATACCTGCCAATCGAAACTATTGCATGCATACTTCCAGATCTACATGTAAAGCCTTGGACAACAGCAGGTATTTGTACCATAGGAGATCTCTTTACTTTATCAAACTTAAGGTCCTTTGCAAACCTCCAAGCCACATATGGCTTTTCTCCTAGATCATTCCACGTATACCTCAGGATCAGATCCCTGCTTTCTAAAATACAATGGAGTACACAAGATGAGATCCTGTCCCCTCTACTACAATTCTACGAATCACATAACAAACTACTCAAAGGCATCTCGTATATCTATGGTCTCTTTTTACAATCATCAGGAGACTCCATTCAGACTCAAATACTGCAATGGTCCACACTTATAGCCTCTGCCCCATCACTGGACAATGGTGCAAAGCACTATCACTACCTTTACGGCTTTCTCATTGTACCACGCATTGGGAATCTCTACAAAAACTTTTTCAGCAATGGACTATACTCCTACCAGGCTTGCTAAGATCTACCCTAATACTTCCCATTTATGTTGGAGAAATTACGGCCTTTCAGGATCTCTCTTCCACATATGGTGGGAATGCCCAGTCATTAAAGGCTTTTGGACTCAAACAAAGAATCTAATACAGTCAGTCATCCCTATGATAACCAAATTATCATCATTGGATCTCTTATTCGGCTTAGCAACAACTACATAACCTAAACAATTCCAAACCATAGCCACCCATGTCCTCAATGCTGCACGATTGGCATTGGCTAGGAAATGGAAATGTCCTCAATCACCGACCATCCAAGATGTGATCATAATACCCTTAATAATCATTTCAAAATTGAATATTTCTTCTCTAAAGCCAAACTCACCACTAAGAAAATCTACAAAGTCTGGGACCTCTGGCTCAAAGACTCCAGAAGCATAAATTTTAACTAATCCCTTGGTCTCTAATACCCTATAGTACTTTGTGTCTTTCTAGTTCAACATTCACTGGTAACACACAAATCACTGCACTAAGCACCTAGTAACATTACATGATGGTTTCGATCAACATGTGTGATTGCCAGTCAGTTCAAATTTTTTAGTCAAACCTACAATAAGTTCTCCATATAGTCTAAGTATTGTTTACCTTTCAATCTGTTACTCCTAAAAACCTTTGTATATGTGCAAAACGATAGCTTAACTACTTGTATTTCTTTGAATTCTATACTTCTTTGTTCTTTGAACTACTCAATATGCACACATACTATAATTTGAGAGTGTATTGTCTCATGACACGTACACACGATCGGACTTTCCCCCAACAAAACCGTGGATTTTTGTTCGAAGGTTGTTGGCTCAAACTTGTCTTGCATACACATGGTCACACAAATGTTGGCCAACAATTCCGAACGTGGGAACGCAGGGATGTACAAGACTTACGACGAGCCAAGAAAAAGGAAATTCAATAGCCAGTGCGGCTCCTTCTGCTTGATTCCGAGCATGCGTGAACTTTTGTGCGACGGACATCTGTACGCACTATCTGACTTTACGACAACAAAGTTTTGTTGGCGGAAAATTTGAGAACCTGCTAGCAAACATTTGTTGGCGGAAAGTCCGACAGCAAATGTTTGGACTTTCCGACAACAAGCTCACATCGAACATTTCCCGTCGGAAAAGCCAACCGTGTGTACGCGGCATCTCTCTTTGTTGTTTCCTGTATTTCTTTGAAACTCAAATAAAGATTTAAAATACATAAAAATAAATATAAAATAATTTATTGTGGCTGTAGGAGCATCAGGGATATTCTTTAGCACAACAACCTGGCCAGGGCTCCTCTGTTACCTGTACATACTGCAGAGTCACTATTTACAGAGCTACTGTATTAATTCCTTGCAGGCAACATTTCACATTCACCTTCTGCCCTTTATACTTTCAACTTGCTGCACCATGCCAAAGTTAACAAAAATACAACTCATTTCATGGTGCATAAGTTCAAGCATCCAAAGCTTTATTGCCCGTATGAAAGTAGATACAGAGAGAAAACTTCCTTTTATCTGATCTCTACGCTAAATTCTGCAGGCTCCCTGTGATTACAGGTGCTGGAATGAGCCCCTTTGTAGTCTCTTACTGATTGTTATCAATGTTTACATTAGCAGTCATTCTGTAACTCTTTTTCATGGAAAAATGCAAAAATGTTCTAAGCTCCGAAGTTTCGTTGTCACAAGAACCATCGAGATAATTATGCCGCAAATCCTTCAAACAAATATTTTGAATGCATGGCTATTTTCAGTGCAATAGCAGACGCTGAGTTGTGTGCTGTGTTGGTTGAAGGACAGCAGCAGACCAAAAAGGTACATTTTTTGGTCAAAGTGACAATACTTTCCAGGAATAATCACTAGTATGTTTAATGAAGATGTAAATTCTAACTGAATGATATTTATTTTGCTAAAGCACTTCATACTATAAACAATTGTCTTTTTTTTTTTCAAATAAGATATTTGTCAACTTTTTTTCATTCTTTGTTGCATATCAATGTTGTTGATCTTTTGTAGCATCTTTCCAGCAACTTCCTGTCTATATGTGCTCAAGAAATACCAGCATGGCATTCTTCTGGGTGGTTTCCTGATGGTGACCTATAGTTCTGTAATGTATGTTTAAACAATGTCGCCAGTGTGAGAGGGTGACAACTTAGGAGCACAACTGGGTGACTGGGCTAGAGCATTTATGGCGGGATCACCAGCAACTATTTTAAAATAATATGTTGCCCCAACATTTTATACACTATATTGTCAAAAGTATTGGGACATCTGCCTTTGCACGAAAACTTTAATGTCATCCCAGTCTTAGTCCGTAGGGTTCAATATTGAGTTGGCCCACCCATTGCAGCTATAACAGTTTCAACTCTTCTGGGAAGGCTGTCCACATGATTTAGCAGTGTGTGTCTATGGGAATGTTTGACCATTCTTCCAGAAGCGCATTTGTGAGGTCAGGCACTGATGTTGGACGGGAAGGCCTGGCTCACAGTCTCCACTCTTCATCCCAAAAGTGTTCTATCGGATTGAGGTCAGGACTTGCAGTCCATTCACTCATAAACCTTGTGGACAGCCTTCCCAGAAGAGTTGGAGCTGTTTTAGCTGCAAAGGGTAGGACAACTCAATATTGACCCCTACGGACAAAGACTGGTATGCCATTAAAGTTCATGTTCGTGTAAAGGCGGGTGTCACAATACTTTTGGCAATATAGTGTATTTCTGATATGTGGATGTTGTATCATGTACTTGTGTTAAAAAGGTTGTAAACCCTTCCATATGCCCAGTGAAGTGATACACAGAGATTAAACAAATCCTCCTACATACGTTGTAGCGGTTTATCTGCTGTCTTCTCTTATCGTTCAAAGCCCAGAATTTATACAGCTTGTCTGAGATGTCAAAAAAAGGGGGAAGGGTTGAAATTACATTTTGCAGAGCTCAGTGAGGAGAGTTCTGGCATCTGATTGGAGAGAAGAAACACACCCCCTCCACACAGTACACAGCAACAGAGCTGAGATCCCTCCCATGTCAACTTTTTTTCTCTTGGTGTCAGGAAGGCTACTTTCATACTGGGGCATTGCGGGCGCTGGTGGTAAAGCGGCACTATATTTAGCGCCACTTTACCGTTGTTTTAGCAGCACTATTCGGCCGCTAGCGGGGCAGTTTTAACCCTCGCTAGTGGCCGAAAAAGGGTTAAAACTGCCTGCTTTGCAGGCGGGTTTGCAGCGCTGCCCCATTGTTTTCTATGGGAATGGGCGCTTTAGGAGCGGTAAATACACCGCTCCTACATCACTCCAAAGATGCGGTTTGCAGGACTTTTTTGACCATCCTCCAAGCGCACCGCTCCAGTGTGAAAGCCCTCGGCTTTCACACTGGAGAGAGAGCAGCGGCTGTTTCAGGGCGCTTTGCAGGCACTATTTTTCTCTGTATTATAGCAAAAAGTAAAAAGTTCAAAACTGTTGCTGTTTGTTTATAGTGCAAAAAATAAACACTGCAGAGGTGACCAAATACCACCAAAAGTGGGAAAAAAAGGATGTAAATTTTGTTTGGGTACAGCGTTGCACGTGCAATTGTCAGTTAAAGCGATGCAGTGGCGTATTGCAAAAAAATGCTCTGATCATGAAGTCTGATCATGAAGGGGGCAAATCCTTCCAGGGCTGAAGTGGCTACCACTCAGTTGTGCCATACTGTGAGCCCAGGGGGAGTGTCCCTAACAGCCTGGGCTTACAGGAGGTGGGTTGAATGGCATTGGCTGTCACTAAAATCAGAAGAGCAGCACTACAGGTGACAGGGACTGATTTTGCACCAAAAACTATATTGGGCAATTTATTTGAAAAAAAAAACAGCAACAAAACAGAAACTAGAGTTCTACTTTATGTGTAAAAGCCTACTCTACAATATATTGTAGAATAGGCTTTTCCACATAAAGTAGAACCTAAAACTGGAACATGTTGAGTGGTGTTGTTTCCCTGCCTTTAACACTTGGAACACATCTCAAACACAGGTCAGCAAAATCTCAGTGAGTGTAATTGAGCAGTACATACAGCAATTCAGAGGTTTCTTTGTGTTGCTTTGCGTTTCTTTGGATGCAGCATATCCTCTTAAAGTGGAGGTAAATCCTTCTATTGTTTTCAGTTAAGGAAGCTGCCATCTTGGCCTCTGTTTGATCTACAACTGCCATGATGCTGCACATGTGATCAGCTATGACACCAGCCATTGGATGGTTTGACAGTTTGCCTGAGAGCACAACAAAGCAATGGGAGTGTTACATTCTCGGCACGTGCCGGAAATGTAACTGTTTTTTTTAAACTGTTAAATGGATGGGTTTACTTCCGCTTTAAGGTGTGTGTGAGCTGATGCAAAGAAGGTCAATTACAACAGTTTCATGTCAAATGCTGCATTTTCCATAATTAGAGTGCAGCTGTATGTGTTCAAATATAAAATGCTGTTTTTGATTGGAACGCCTGCCGACATGCATCTTAATAAATAGGGCTTGCTGATTGGAAGAGAGAGCCTGAAGATGAGCTGAATTTCCTTCACTATCCAATCATCAATAGTGATTTTCTGACCCGAAGTAAATGGTCAAGATGTCACCTGGCGAGGGGTTCTGGATTAGAAAACTGCCTTTACAGAATTACATTTTTTTGGCAGTTAGTATAAAGTGAGAATAAATTATACAGGGGGTGGGGTAATACCAAAATATGGACATAGTGACATAATTTCTTTAAGACTCAGGTCATAATTTTGTGACTTTGAGTAAATTGTTGGCCATTAAATCGTTACATTTGTGAGAAACCACAGAGACCCGTAGAACACATTCCTTTGCGTTTAATCTATGTTTGGATATACACCATCTTGGAAAAACTGACATTCTTGGCAACTGAAAATCCAGCTCTCTGTATGCCTGTAAAGGCAGCCTGTGCACATCATGGAGCTCAAACCGTTTTGTAATATCCTTCTGCTAATTCCTTACTGGTCCCTTGTGCCACCCTTATTTCTGGACTACGAAAGCTAGAGAGCAAACACTGGGTGGACTGGTAAAACACATTAAGTCTTAATTTGAAAACTGCTGCAGAAAATGAAATCATCAATGTTTCCCAGCCCAGAGACTAAACGCGTAATGAAAAAAGAACACAGGAAAAATAACCAAACGTAATACTCCCTAACAAAAATGTCTATGTTAGCCAAGTTCATCATTTCTCCTCTGTTCCTCCTAAACCTTTCTTCAGTTTGCCATTTTAATAGACTTTTCAATAACTCTTTTAAATCATTGTCAACCCTGTCCCACCCATCTCTGCAGTCTTTATTGCTGTGTTATGGTTTTTGGCCTTTGTTGTTAGCAAGCATCTCCATATTCAATGTACAAAGAAGAAGAAAAAATCTGTGAAAGAGCCCTATAGATTGTCATAACAGGACAACAGGTCAATAACTGTGCCTTAATACATCAGAATGTGTGTGTATATATATATATATATATATATTTATTTATTTAATATGTTGATTGCATTTAAAATAAAAATGCAGCCGACCACATATATGTAGCAAGGTCTTGGACCTCCAAAGGCCTAATGGTGACCTCCAGAGTCAGGGATAGCTGACATCCGTATTTGTAGAGTGGGTTACAACAAGGCATGGTGGGTGTGATGCAAGATGGAGTGGTGGACGCCAGACACTTTTTGGATGCAAAAGATATTTTTTGTCTCTTAACAGAACTGTGGGAGAGAGGGTTAGGGCCAGGACACCCTTAAGTAGATGCAATAATAAGTGGCAGATTCCAAGACTTCTATAGGCACACAGCTATACAGTGAAAGGCCTCCAGCTAGATAACACTTCTGTATAGGTAGGACCGCTGTCTTCTATGGCAACAAATCTTGTAACAGTCACTAAGGGTAGTTGTACTTAAAGCGGAGCTCCACCCTAAAGTAAAAAGCTTCCGCTTATCGGATCCCTCCCCCCCTCCGGTGCCACAATTGGCACCTTTCAGGGGGAGGGGGATGCAGATACCTGTAAAATCCAGGTATCTGCACCCACTTCCAGGACTAGCTAGCCACAGCTGCCCCGCCCCTACCCGAAGATGCCCGCCCCTATCTGCAGATGCCGCCCCCCCCGCCCGTCGTGTCTTGGGAAACACACAGTTCCCAGGACACAACGGGGACCAATAAACACGCGCAGTAGGGAACCGGGCAGTGAAGCAGTTGCGGCTTCACTTCCTGATTCCCTGACAGAGGATGGCGGCGGGGGCAGCCGAGAGACGATCGGTTGCTCGTCATCTTCTGCCGACACCGCTGGAACCTGGAACAGGTAAGTGTCCATTTATTAAAAGTCAGCAGCTGCAGTATTTGTAGCTGCTGACTTTTAATATTTTTTGTGCAGGTGGACTACCTCTTTAACTATTGGCAACACAGACAAGTTCTTCTCATACACTACAGTCTTTTTAACTAAGCTAGAAATTCAGCTTTAACACACTGTAGAGTTTTACTCACTGGGCTCCCAGTCTCTCACTAGACCTCCAGATCCAATCGCCACTGAATCTCCTGAGCTCTTCCACAGCTAGCACGCTGTATATTTCTCAAGCGTTACCCCCGCTATCCTGCTGAGTCCCTAGCTTGGTACTCGATGCTCCTCAAGCGTCACCCCTGCTGTTCTGCTGGGTCCCTGGCTTGGCGCCTGCTGAAGTTTTCCCCCTTCTTCATTGTCCCCAGCTGGTGAGAAGACTGCTCTGGTACTGGCTCCAGCTTACTCACTGTAGTCTCCGGTAACAAGGTGGATGGTCCTTTAGTGGCAACAGCTTCCCCTCTACCTCTGACCACAGCTGGTTCCCCTGTCCGGCTGAACCTCCACAACTCGGTTGGACTCAAATCCTGCAGTCCCAACTCTACGCTGCTTCTCTTGCTCCTGGAAAGGCCTCAGGCAGCCTAGCCCCCAGGTGTTCCCTGGATAGGCCCCAGGCTTCAAGCCTAGCAGCCTGGGGAGACATAACATACGTCCACCCAGACAGCCGTCCAGGTGGCACAGAACCCCCAATCACCTGACTCCACCCAAATAAATAGGCTCTCCCAGCAGGCCAAGGGACTAAAGTAACCCCTGCCAATTGGCTGAGGCACCCCATCCATCCATAGTTTGACCTTGCTACACCCCTGTCAATCTAATTCCACCAGCAAGCACCAACTAGTGACAGAAGAGAGAAGGTACCGCAATCCAGCGTTAGAGAGGAATCAGTGGATCTTCTAACAATCAGCCAGGATGATTAATACCTGAAACTAAATTCATTAGCAACCCTGCCTAAACACCAGGGTGCTACATCTATATATATATATATATATATATATATATATATATACACGTATATATATATATATATATATATATATATATACACATATACAGTATAAACTAATACAATTCAGTCCGGTTCACACACTAGATTTTGCACATTCCATTTGTAGACAGTCTATTCATTTCAATGAGCTGCCAAACACACAGGAAATTGCACAAGTTAGGGGAGGCACAACTTTTAAAAGCTGCGCCATACCAAACCACATGGTACTGCACTACATTTTCTAGATGCCTTTGGGATGTCATTTAAAACAATTGTATCTGCGGGCATTTAGCATAGGCAGCACGCTCCTATGCAATGCAGAAAACATGCATGGAAATGCATCTTTCACTTCCAGTGGACTTGTGTGAAAGGGCCCCTTTTTAGCAGAAACTAAGCAATCAATGACCTAAGAGTTTAATTGACTATGCCAGCTACAGAAATTTAGTGGAAAGAGATCAGATTTTTGCCTATGGGTTACATTAGGGCTATTTTGATCCCATCTCTTAGCATTCATTCATAGCCACCGTTTTATGGGGTTGATTTACTAAACGCAAAAAGACTGTGCACTTTGCAAAGTGCAGTTGCTCTAGAGCTTAGTAAATGAGGTAAAGTTTCACTTGTACAAAGAGTACCCAATCACATGAAAGGACAATAAAAAAACTGCAATTTTGCTTGCACATGATTGGATAATGGAAGTCAGCAGAACTTCTGCTCATTTACTAAGCTCTGGAGCAACTGCACAGTTTATTTTCCTTTAGTAAATCAACCCCTATGTATTTCATTGCATTGAGATTTTGACAAAAAAATTGAAAAAAAAGTTCAATCGCTCTGTCATGTTGCCTCATGTATGACCAGCCTATAAAGAAGCTGATTCGTTGAAAACAATGCTATCTAGCAAATCTAAACAGTTGTTAAAAAGGAGGCAGAATCACTGTATTCTGACTGTTTATTTACTATAATGGCTAATCTACAAATCTCTGTTTAACCCAACACCAAAAATCTGGACAGACAAGCATGTAAAAATCACATCAAAAGTTACAAGGCAAACATTGTAATAATAACTCAAAATATGTGCTGAATCTCGCTGAACACTTTCCAAAGCCTACTAAGTACATTTTGTAAGTTGTGATACTCATTCCACAGCAAAAAGTGGAGGTAGCCTCTATTTTTTTCAATCTTATAACACACAAATAATCTTAAATAATCACTTTTTTTTCTAACCTTTTCCAATATTAGATATATACTATCCAATTTATTAAAATGTATACCTCTGTTATAGCCATCCCAGAGTTTGGTCTGCCTACTGTAATATTTTTCAATCATTCCACCAACTTGTACCTATGGATTCACTCTCTATGTCATTGGCTGACACTCCAGCTCAATTCAGAATCTACTGAGAGCCAGTGAACATGGACCTTTGGTTAATTTCAAAACTGCTTTACTCTCCATTAAAGCAGTAGTAAAGTTAATTAAAAAAAAAGTCTGGTCCGCCTCCAAGGTAAATTCATAATGTAGTAGCAGGGCGCTGTCACCGCTGACATCTTCACCTGGTCTTTCTTCCAAGGTTTGCGGGCTCTGGCCATTTGAATGGCCGAGCCGTGCTGATGTCACTCCCATGGCACAGAGCTCTGAAGAAAAAGCATGAGTATACCATTCCTTCAGAGCGCATGAGCCAGTGCCACCTCTGGCTGCTAAACAAGCGAATATCTCCTAAATGGTGCACATTTAGGAAATATTCATTTTACCTTCAGGTAAGCTTTATTATAAGCTTACCTGTAGGTAAAAAAACACAAAGCGTAGGTAAAATCACAAAGCAGAGTTTACTCCCACTTTAAAGTAAATCGGAATTTCAAAGCAACTTGAAGCAGCTAGATGCAGCTTAGAAGGAGGTCCACTGCAGGCATGCGATTGTGTATAACTATATGTCAGGCTCCATCTGCACACAGAGATTTGTATTGAGTCATCTTGCCTGCTGGCAATGCATCCTGACACCTCTTCTCCATAGCAGAAAAAGATTTGACCCACTTGCAGTGGTATCTTTTAACAAGCCAGAACATCTCTAATTGTAATTGGGAGTACCCTCAATTGCAGAGAGGATGGGGGGGGGGGGGGGGCTCTTTATCACCACCTAATATGCCAATTATTATAATCAATGCCTGAAGTGGGAAGCATAATTTGCCTAATGGTAGCATTACGTGACATAATTTGCAGTAGCCATACCATCTACTGTATCCTCCCTTTTCAACACATATGACATATACCATTATATAACTTACCATTGGTTTATTATTATTTATTAATAACTGTTTAATAACTTATTTTTCTTTTACATGACTTCTCAGTCCATTAAGCACAGCGATGGTCTACTATAACAAGCGAGATCCACCACACATGCCCCAACCCCCCTATGGGCATGTAAGCACATACTTTATATTTGCATTAGAACTGCTTTACTCTTCATATCAATTGAAATGCCAAATCAATGTGAATAAGCTTAGAAGGAGGTCGACTGGATGTTAAAAGGAGGTCAACTGCAACTTAAATGGATCTGTGAAAGAATTTAGACGCATTTCAAACTGATCCCAAAAGCAAGCTAATGCACCTAAAAGTAAGCTACCGTATATACTTGAGTATAAGCCAAGTTTTTCAGCACATTTTTTTGTGCTGAAAGTGTCCCCCTCGGCTTATACTGGAGTCAAGCACTTTTCTGCAGCAGAGAATGACATTTTCCGACCCAACTTTGGGGCCCCGTATCTCAGGTCCACTTGGTGCTAGGAACCCCAAATTTGGTGTGCAAACCCAGTGGAACCAACACATATCCAATTTGGGGTTCCTAGCACCAAGTGACCCCGAGATACAGGGCCCCAAATTCGGTCAACTGTGTCCATCTGCATCAATGTCATTTTAGGACCCTTTGGAGACAGAATTTTGGCTGCAGCTAGGAACCCTTAACTGCCAAGTTTGAAGTTCGGGGGACCTATGGCTGCAAATAAGCACGGTGAGGCATGCAAATGGGCACAGTGAGGCTGCAAATGGGCATTGTTGACCCTCTTTTCCACTTACAGTAGCTGTGCATTTCTCACCCTAGGCTTATACTGGAGTCAATACGTTTTCCCATTTTTTTGTGGTAAAATTAGGTGCCTCGGCTTATATTCGGGTCGGCCTATACTCGAGTATATACGGTACATTTTACCTATCTACACAAGCCCTGTAGCTGACCCAGTAAAACCAGAAATGTTCTAGGTCAAGTGCTGCATGGGCACTGTCAGTTGCAAGAATGCTCCAGAGATTTCAGATGGGCTCTTATCTGAGTACACTACACACATATGCCATACTGTGCAAGCTCTCACATCTGCTCTGTAACAGGACAATGGGGAACTACACTCCCAATACAAGTAGAAGATAACATATACATAATTTTCCCTCAGTGGTGTCATCTAAAATGTTCTAATTTGGGACCTTGTGTACTGTTTTATGGTTGCCATATGCATGGTTTGACACACCTTACAAATGTAAACCATGCAAGGAAATAAAAGCATTGTCTTCCTTCTTTTGGTAATAAAAAAAAAATGGCATTTCATACATTGCCTATCTGTGATTATCCAAGGTCGTCAATAAGCCAAACTAGGAATACGCAAAAGTGTTCCCCTATTAATGCAGATGCTGCCATCACACACAGAGCACAGTTCAAGCACACTGACACAAGGATGGAGCAGACTACAGACATTTTTTTTTTTTGTGATTTATCTCTAGAAACCTGAACAATGGGGAGGGTGCAGTGTATGGGATACTCTGGGCTATAAGGTACAATAAGAGGACACTCTTCCCTCTGTTACAATCCTTAGAAGCAAATCTTCTGCTACGCTTAAGAATACTTTTCATACATCCCAATATTACCCAGTCACCAGTCATGAGGCCAGAAAAAAGCTGTGCCCATTCAGCTTCCTCCAAGTGCCTTCTAGTGAGGTTCAGCAGACTGGATCCCAAAGGTAAAACACAGGGTCTTTGATGTAGCCCCCCCCCCCCCCCCCCCCCTAGCTCTGCCACAACTGGGACCTTGATGAACAGTAACTGGACTTGATAGGGCTTCAGAAGAGGAGGGGGTAGTCAGACCCCCACCCAAACTGGTGGAAAACCTTTTACAGGAAGATTCTGCTAGTCTGGAATTCACACTATTCACGCCTTCCCACCTACTGGGCCACCCCTCCCAAGGTTTTTTTCAATATTAAGCTACATATTTGTCTCTCCCCTCCCCATGTTCCAGAAGCCTTCAGGAGGCCAGGAGGAATAGTCAAACCTGCAACCTGTGAAACCCAGAACAACCAGAGCAGAAATCAACTGCTGCTCAAATGACTACACAAAAGTTACATAAAAAAAAAAAAAATACATTTTACCTAACATCCCAGCAGCCTATGTAGGAGAGTGCTACAAACATACGAAGATCTTTTGTGCAAAGAATGTTAGATGTCCAAAATTAGTTACCCTATATGAATAACCCTAGTAGTATCAATGTACCATTTTATCTGAGAGTCACATGGCGTTCTGATATTGAGTTTTGCCTGGATGAGAAAGGTGATAGACACTATATAGAAAAACTGTATAAACCATTTCGTGTACTCAGCATGCCAGCATCAGGCCCTAATGAGCCATCGGCCCAGCAGAGTTTCTTCTGGTACCCTGGCAACACATCACTTGGCAGAGTCTCCAGGTTGTTACTATAGCAACTCAACATATTATTTCATATATACCATAGTCTACATTCCAGGCAATTTCCAGAGTTTCCTTGCTATTACTCCTGTGTTGAAGTAGTCTGGCACTATATAAATGAAAATATGCCTCAAAACACATAGGTTAAAGTAAACTGGTACAAAATACTGTGTTACCTCCTAATCAATGTGTGGCATCAGTTAATGCTTGTTACACATTATCACAGCTGCAATTGTTCTACAGTTTACTAACAATCAGCTTGCACTTGTTTGATATGTATCTACTCATTTGATAAAGAAGTTAAAGTAGATGTAAACGAAATCACAAAAATCTCATATAAGTTTATACATGTAAAGGAAATTTCACACATTTTCAGCATTCATAAATCTGCAATCTGCCAAACCCTGAAGGCAGCTGTCATTCCTGGGCCAATGAGTTGTAAACAGGAGATTCCCTGCCCCGCAGCTGCATATACAGAAAAGGATGGGGATGCTTGTGACATCATTGTCCTAATATGGCAGTGGCTTACCTGCATCTTCAGGGGATCTCCCTTTTCCCTTATCTATACGATCCCCTAATTTACAGTCATTCCCTACAGCAGGTGAGAACAGATGTAGACAAAGTGATTCTCACCTTGGAGACCCTAGGTTGGATAGTGAACCGGGAGAAGTCATCCCTCAAACCATCCCAGTTAAAAACCTTCTTGGGATATTTAGGAAAAAAGGGGCAAAAGTGGTAATGGCGGTTTCCTCACAGAACCCAGGAACTGCTTTCACAGTCAGGTTATGAGAGTTCTAGGGCTAATGACCTCCTGCATTCCAGCGGTTCCCTGGGCACAGCTCCATTCCAGGGAATTGCAGTTCTTCCTGCTATCCTCTTGGGACAGAAAGACGGAGTCACTGGATGTGAAGGTTTCCATCCTAGCAAAAATAAAGGCCTCCCTAGATTGGTGGCTTGGCCAAGACAAGCTCATGTCTGGTCGTCCCTGGGCCCAGTGGAACCCACTGAAGATTACCACTGACTCGAGTGCCTGGGGTTTGGGTGCTAACCTGGAGGACCTCCAAACCCAGGTGTCCTGAACCCTGAACCACAGGGAGCTCTTGGCAGTGGGTCAGGGATTGAAGGCTTTCAGAGGAAGGATTCAAGGACTAGAAGTCCAAATCCTATCAGACAACATTACAACCGTCCCTTAACTGAACCATCAGGGGGGAAAAGGTCCAGGAGACTCTTAAATTTGGCTTTAGAAGTTCCAGGTTGGGCCGAAGGAACACTTCAGTCAATATAGGTTGTCCACATAAAGGGGACCACCAATATGGTGGCAGACTTCCTAAGCTGACAGCCCATCCACCAGGGGGAATAGGAGTTAAACCAAGACATGTTCCTTCAGATAAGGCAGCAGTTTGGAGTGCCGGAGATAGACCTTTTTGCCCACAGAGGGAACAGGAAGGTAGGGTGATTTTTATGTTTCACCAGAGAGCGGAGATCGGAGGGGGTGGATGCTCTGGCACAGGACTGGCATTGCTACCTAGAGTACGCCTTCCCCCCTATTATCATTAATTCCTCAGGTCCTACAGAAGGTGGCTCACTCAGTGCAAGCTGATCCTGGTAGCCCCATGAAAAGGACAAAGGACAAAAAGGACATGGTTTCCTACTCTAAGGAAATTGTCTGTTCCCCCCCCCCCCCCCCCCCCCCACAACGTCTCTCATCCAGGCAGGATCGCCTTCACCCCGACCCAGGGTTCTTCAACTTGACAGCCTGGGTCTTGAAGGGAAGATACTCAGAGACAAGGGATGCTTTGAAAGAGTGATTGAGACTCTCCTAGGAAGCTGGAAGCCGATCACTAGAAAGATCTACACAAAAATCTGGAAGGTTTTTTCACACTGGTGCCAGGATAGAAAAATCTCAAGGCCTTCGGTACCAGTAGTAATTTATTTTTTGCAGGCTGGGGTGGACCAGGGGATTGCCCTGATTAAAAGATTTCAGTTAGCAAGGGAGAGGTTGACCCCCGCAAGAATTACCAGAGTCCTGCCTTGGAATCTGACGCTGGTCCTGAAAACGCTGACGAAAGCGCCTTTCGAACCAGCATTATAGATTTCAGTTAAACTTTTGACACTTAAATTAGCCTTTTTACTGACCGCCACCACAGCCAGAAGGGTAAGTGACCTGCAGGCTCTGTCAATTAGGGAGCCCTTTTTTGTTGGTACTGGAGGACAGAGTGGCTCTGAGGCAAGACCCACTGTATCTCCCCAAGGTCGTGTCCCAGTTTCATAGATCACAAGCGATTATTTTGCCCTCTTTTTGTGAAAACCCGAAAAACAAGAGAGAAGAACATTTTTATTTGCTAGATGTCAGAAGGTGTTTACTGACATACCTAGATAGGGTGAAAAACTTCAGGAAAGCAAGTCACCTTCTGAATTCTATTTAGCGGCCTTAGAAAGGGAAGGCAAGCATCTAGAACAACAGTGGCTAGGTGGATCAGACAGACTATAGGAATAACTTATGAGCAGGCAGGGTCCCCAATACCAGTAGACCTCAAAGCCCATTCCACAAGATCTCTGGTGGCCTCATGGGCAGAAAGAGCCGGAGCCTCAATAGAACAGATCTGTCAGACAGCCACATGGGCGAAGCAGGACACTTTCCTCAAGCATTATAGAATGGGACTGCTATCGCCTCAGGATCTGGCATTTGGAAGAAAGGTCTTACAAGCGGTAGTCCCAACCTAAGGTAGGCCTTGAACTTCTTGTTCATCCTTTCAGGTGTGCCATCCTGGAAGATGACTAGAGAAAATTACCAGTTACACTTAACTGCTTTTCCAGGAAATCTT
This sequence comes from Lithobates sylvaticus, assembly GCA_028564925.1. Taxonomy (NCBI): domain Eukaryota; kingdom Metazoa; phylum Chordata; class Amphibia; order Anura; family Ranidae; genus Lithobates; species Lithobates sylvaticus. Next base: position 146,311,740 of record CM053035.1, on the reverse strand, counting down.
CCAGGACGGCAGGCCTACTTCCCACGCCAGTTTTGATGTAATTACTACGGGAAAAGTTTCCCTCTAGCACTAGGATAACCTATTACTTTGGCAGAACTGAGGTGCAGGGGGAAGGGAGGGGCCTTTTAACCTCACATGTTGATTGTGTTTCCTGTCAGGTCGACTAGCCATCTCTTAGATGTGCCGGCCTGGAGGATTTCCTAGAAAAGCAGTTACCGGAAAGTGTAACTGGTAATTTTTGCCAGCAGCAATGTGTATGGGGCTCTCTGGCAGCTATTACCTGGTTTTTACATGCTGCTGAGGCGAATTAAAAATGTCTCCCAACCAACGGGATTTGCTGTCAGACAGTGCCCATGTGAAAAGGTTATAAACCTTTTTTTAATACACTGATGCCATTTTTTAGAATAAAGACACACCTAACTTGTAATGTGTCATTCTTAGCCCACATTACCACTTTCTACCAGTATTCCTGCCATCAAAACAAAACTACCCAGTTTAGTCAGTTATCATTATTTAATTGTAATAAGGTGCTTGGCTAGTAACAGAGAGCGATTTAGGACACTGTGCTGCAGTGCTCTCTGTAATTCCAATGGACTTCAGTTGAATCGATTAACACTACCTTGCCTCCATCCACCAGGGGGATCTGACAAGCAGAATGAGCTCAAGAGACTTCATGGTTATCAACATGTATCAATTTGCTTAACCTGGTGTGTAAGTGGGGCTAAGGTTGTTCTCTAAGTCAAAGCAGAAGAACAGAGAAGCCAATCTACCAAGGGGCTCCTGCAGGGGTAGCGCTACATAAGAATCCTTTTTTTGTTTGTTTCTCAGCCTGTGAAGGGAAACATCAGAGTGCCATTAATGGGGAGGATCTAGTGATTTCCAGCAAAGAGTAATTCTTTTTCCTACAGAATGGTTAGCTATTGATTGTGTGTTAGTGAATACACTTAAAAAAAAAGGCAAGTGAATATACAGTTCTTACCGTACCCCAGCTCCCATACTGCAGGTGGCGACATCACTATCCTTCTAGCAAAATCATAGGGAATGATGAGTACCCTTAATCTCATGACAAAAGGTTTCAGCACAATGCAGAAGCATCTTCTTGTAAAATTTGGGGTACCCAGCATTCTCAGAAATCACACCTGAAGAATGGTAATATCAAACTCCAGGCAAACAGATAAATATACAGTAGAAATACATCATGTATATCATACTTGCCAACAGTCCCGATCAAAATCACGGGATTTTGCTTTTGTCCCGGGAAATCGGAACTGTTTTTGGCACCGCAGCTTCTGGAGAGGGGAGGGGCTGCAAAAAATATGGCCGCTGCTGGGGACACCTGATGTAAGGAGGATCTCTGTCCGGCTAGCAGGTTCTTTCCCCTTGTGTTCAGTGGAGAGGGGAGGGGCCTTCGATCCGTGCAGCCAATCGGCTTCTCTCTTTAGTGTACAAGTAGACAATTCTCTTGTACACTAAAGCCAGTTAGCTGCACGGATCGGAGGCCACCCCGCTCTCCACTGAACACAAGGGGAAAGAACCTGCTAGCCGGACAGAGATCTTACGGCAGCAGATCTGGAGGCCTTCTGCCTCCAGTCAGGTCCTCCTTGTGAGTCCTACGGAACTGCTGCCTGCTGTCTTCAGTTACCAGCTTCCGTTTATGAACTACAACACACCTCCTCTCCGAGTCCGGCTTCCAGCTTCCCGTTGTTCCTGCTTCCTGCTGGCCTTGGCTCCAGTCTGCAACTGGGTTCCTTGCAGCTCATCAGAGGTCCGGATCAGCCCTTACACCTGTAACCTGTCAGGCACTTGTGCCCCTTTGCACTCCCGAGCCCCTGTCTGCTCTATCAGGGGTTCTTAAGCCAGAGGTATACGAGAGGCCGCTCCCTGCATAAGTGGGCTCAACCACCAGGTACGTGACAATCTCAGACTTGGACCACACCCCCTTTGAGCCACACCCTTTGTGAGCCACGCCCACTATTTAGTTTAAACCAGGCCGCATTTTCCTTTCCACTCTGCACCACGCCTAAAAACAAATGTCCGGCTCCCTAATTATAATAAGACTCCTACAGACAAAAAAGTGTCCCTATAAATTTGTTTACAATGTTGGCAACTATGGTAAATGGAAGCTGTTGTACATGTAAAAAGATTTGTGTCCCCATCCATCTAGTCCTGAGATTAAAGCTAAGATTCAATCCATGGGTATCCCTCCTGGCACCACCTGACTCAAAAAAACTTTGATCTGAAGATCGAAGAAACCGGGCGAAAAGGTTTGTCTCCTGAATAGTGACTGCAGGCTGTGACTGCCAGAATACAAGAGTCAGTAGGGGAGCTTCTTCAATCAGTGTTGTGTGAATGTAATAGTCTGTTAGATCTGTGCACGTATTGTCAGTTGTACAGAGCTCTACTAAAAAGTACAGTCAGGCTAGTGACCTGGCATTTCTCTTCTGCTGCAAAAATGATATTAAACCCTCAGTTTTTAGCACTTTCAGCAGCGGATTTAATCACTTACTGAGTATGTCGCCACTTTATCTTTTAATCTTTACCTATGTTTCAGTTTAAGCTGATGCCATGACTGCTGACCCATGTTTCCTGTTTCAGGGTGGCTCCTTTCTCTTGTAGCATCCTATGAAGTTACCCTTGCATGCAGAGACTAGAGTTGGGCCTTCCTACCCTTTGTGTGTCAATAGAAACACAAAGCCCCATAACTTAGGATGACAAGGCATTCTCCTTCTCCTCCCTCCTCCTCCCCTCTCTCTTTTCCCAAGATAACAGACTGGCCACACTGTCCACTGTTAACTCTTTTTCTGTCCCTCTCCACTCTTCTGCTCATAGCATGTTCCTTTTCAGCACATGTGCACTGCAGAACAACCGATTGGCTATTTGTGCAGTTCCTCCCTCCCTGACTCTGAACCTTTTGGCTCTCTATTTTTATAGTTCCAACAGATTTTCAGTGACTATGGAATGCATGTGTGAATTTTTTCCTCCATCCTGTATAAGGTAGTACTACAGCTGCCTTCACAAGCAAGACAACGTCTAGTGCCATGTCACCTGTTTCTAAGGTTACCGTTAATGTAGTGTGCTCATACCGTGACCCTGCTGAATAAAGCAAGTCTCAGAAGCAGCCGGTGCAGCATATGTCACACGCTTGTACCTTGTTGGGTTCAGGTATTGAATCATATCGAAGGATTCTAGCTTTATTAAAAGTCTGAGGGGGACAAAGTGCACTCTGACACCCAAATTGCAGTCCTACAGAGATAACTAAATCATATTACTATCAGTCTACCCAGCTCTTCTTAGTTGCCTTCTAGTGTGCAGACACATTCCACAGGTCAGCTCTATGCTCCACAGGAATTTTTCGCTCACACACTCTGCAAGAAAGTGCCTTAGAAATAATATAGGCTACATATTACTGACAATAATATTACGCAGTCGGCACAGCAATTTGGAAAACCTTGCAGTCTTTGTAAAGTTACTGTTTGCATTTATACATTGCCAACAAATTCCGCTATAAAGAGTTCATAAAACTTCTGAAATCGGTCTCTGCCCCTGAGGGGCTGATTTACTAAAGGAGTAGAGCATATTCACTTTGCAAGAGAATTTTCACTTAGCTAAGTGAATATGTTTATAAACCGAATTCTCAAAAGAATACCCAATCACATGGCAGAAAATAAAAATAAATGATTTTTTTTCATGCACATGATTGGATAGTGGAACTGTAGGGGGCACAATTTCACCTCATGCACTAAGATAAGGGAAAGTTTGATTGCTAAGGAAACATGCTTTACTCCTTTGGGCCCATTCAAACATGATAGCAGCAAACAAATACTCTTGCGCACAAGTGTGTTGATCAGGTGATCTAAGGTTCAGGGTGGATAATGCCTCAGGCCTTGTTGCCCTCCAGGATAGGGGTATCCTAGCAGTCAGAAAATGAATAAAGAAAAGAGGTTGCACCAGCCTTGTGCTTTATCCTTTGATACATTTATTAAAATAATTTATTAAAAACTATTCACAAGCATATGAAAGAAAACCGCAGTGTAAAAGCCTTTAACAGCTGGCAGTCGGTCTGATAAAACAATCTCCCAATGATGATGGAGAGGACATGAGGACCACTGCTGCTTGACGCGTTTCGAAGGGATACCTTTTTCCTCAGAGCCTGGCAGTGCTACCACCCACTAATGTGGGCGGTCGGATAGAGAGGCAGGGACGGCCAACAATAGTGGGTGGGGCACCGGGGCCTCTCTGGGATGTGGGATGGATGCGCATATGTATATAAAAAGCTGAAAGCTGAGGTAGCACTGCCAGGCTCTGAGCAAGAAGGTATCCCTTTGAAACGCATCAGCCAGCAGTGGTCCTGATGCCCTTCATCATCTGGATATTGTTTTATCAGACTGACTGCCACCTGCTAAAGGCTTTTACACTGCGGTTTTCTTTCATATGCTTGTGAGTAGTTTTTAATTCAATCTTTTAATAAATGTATCAAAGGACAATGCACAAGGCTAGTGCACCCTCTTTTCTTCATTCCTTTTCCATTCAAACATGAGCCTTACCAAAAGTGCTCCAATGCTCAACTTTAGGATTTTCAGTATTTTCAATGGTAAAGGTAAATAATTAACAAAAATACCCTATATAGAAAAAAAATATATAGAACTTTTACATCAAAAATATAAACCAAAAATGATTCAGCGCTGCACCGTATAATCTATTGTAGCACCCTCTACTTAGCTAGGTGCTAGAGTTGAGATTTTTTTAAATTTAGGCAGGGCTAGTCAGCTAGGCCTGTTTGTTTTGATCTGCGGGGCTCGGAGTGGCTTAGAGTAGGCTGGCGACTCACAGCTAGTTTCATCTTTCGGTTAACTCTAGAGGCTTCTAGAAGGAAGGTGGGGAAAAGACATGGAGCTGTCTGGGGTGTTCTAAGGAGCCCTGACTAATCCCCAACCTGGATTGGCAGGGGGCAGGCCTCCTTAAATACCCAGGCTCAGCCCAGCTGGGGGAGGAGTTGTTTGGGTGGAAGAACTGGAGATGGAGTGTTAGGCTGTCGGGGCCTTGGAGTGAGCCCCCCAGTCTGGTGGGTTGACCTGGGCCCAGGGGCTCAGAGCTGTGAAGGAATACACACAACCCAAGGGTGACCTGAACAGGAGCAGGAGAGGACAGCAGGGAACACTGCCGGGCAAGTCTTCAGGAGGGATCCATCAGGTGTCGGTGAGTGACAGGCACAGTCGGGAGAGCTGGGAGAGGCATGCCAGAGCAGACTGGGAGGCAGTCTGAGATGGATGTAGAGCCAGCGGTAGAGACTGTGATGTTACTGGCAGAGAATTTGGGCGGCTGCAGCCAGGAGGGTTGTCAGAGTCTGCACAGGACTGACTGGAATCAGTAGTCCACCTTTATACAGCTAGCACTAAAGACTTTCCTTTCGCCATTGGTTGCTACACCAAGAGGCCCGCGGTCCCTGTCAGCAAATGCCAGTTTCTAAGGTTTGACTGTGTTAGAGTTGGGCCTACCATGTGCTAGCTGTGCCAGAAACCAAGTATTGTACAGGAGAGAAAGAAACAGTCTGCAAATAAGCATTGTGCTGGAGGAGGGTGGAGATCTAGAAGATGTAAATAGAGGTTCCAATTGATCATTATATTGATTTCTGCTATTGATTCTGGGCATCCCATCATTCCCTTTTACCCCATCCAAGTTTAATCCCTCAATAAATAACAAAAACAAAGCTGATGGATTGTTCATTGTCTGGAGAGTAACTGGAAGTGAACGCCAGGCTGGGCAGGGTGACAGGTGGAACTACTACATTCTGCAGCCCCTACGGGGGTACTGCTACATTTACTATGTTCCTCCCCACACTATGGAAGTCATCGAGAACTCCCGAGGTCGATGAGAGGTCGACCCAGTCTAGGTCTATCTTAATGTCCCCAAGCCGTTGCAGGTGCCAGACAGTGCAGGTTGGACCCGTTTCATGGAGAAAAGGCTTGGTCGGGCTATCTATAAGGATTGAGTGCTTGTGTTCAAAGTGGGTCGGTCTGTTCAGAGCCACTCGGTCCCCAGGGAAGGAGGAGGAGGGGACTGGAAGAGATTACCCGATCCCTGCTTCTATGCTTAGGAGCTAAGCCACATGAACTGCAGGAGAGGCAGACTGTGCTTATTCCTTTTTCTTTCCCTGACTTGCAGGAATAAACTAGCTACCCTATGTGCCCAACAGATAGACTAGCTGTTGCAAGGACAAGTTTGTTTCTCTACTGACTCTTTGGAACCTGTTAGCTCAGGAATGGGCCCCTCCCATCAGGAATCCTAAAGAGGACTGTTCACGCATTGTGCTGGAGGAGGCTGGAGCTCTAGAAGATGTAAATATAGGTTCCAATTGATCATTATATTTTGCTATTGATTCATCCCATCATTCCCTTTTATCCCATCCAAGTTTAATCCCTCAATAAACAACAAAAATAAACCTGATGGACTGTTCATTGTCTGGAGAGTGACCGCCAGGCTGGGCAGGGTGACAGGTGGAACTAGTACATTCTGCAACCTGTACGGGGGCACGGCTACACTATATATTGTGAAAACTACAAAATAAAGTCCAACAAGAAAAAAAAAAAAAAGTGAAAGCCCACGTGTAAGCGTCATGCCGCGTACACGCAATCCGAAATTATGCCAGCAAAAGTCCGATGAGAGCTTTTGGTCAGAAGATGCGACCGTGTGTATGACCCATTGGACTTTTGCTGGAGGAATTCCAGCCAGCAAAAGATTGAGAGCAGGTTCTAAATTTTTCGGTCGGAAAAAGTTTTGATCGGAAACTCTTATCGTCTGTACCAATTCCGACGTGCAAAATTCCTACGCATGCTCAGAAACAATTCGACGCATGCTCGGAAGCATTGAACTTTATTTTCTCGGCTCATCGTAGGGTTGTACGCCACCGCGTTCTTGGCGGTCGAAGGTTCAGCAAACTTTTGTGTGACCGTGTGTATGCAAGCCAAGCTTGAGCGGAATTCCATCGGAAAAACCATCCAAGATTTTTCCAACAGAAAATCCGCTCGTGTGTACGCGGCATGAGTCTCTATTTCTATAATAAAGTCTATATTAAAACACCATGTGCTCCACACACCACCACCATTAGCAGCTCACCTCTGTTTTTGACCCAAGTTCAATAGGTCATATGCACATGTCCCTTTAAGTGATGTAACTTGATGTGCCAGTTGGTTAAATTCTTCTCTCGGTTCAGTCAGGTTAAATATTTGTTCCCCAAAAGATCCAGAGACAATGCTCAAAATTAAAGCATAAAATAAGAATAGTGCGTTCCATAAGAATACGCTAATTTATTAAAAATCAAAGATGAAAATACACTCACACTAAAAGGTGCACAGCAACTGGTGCATCGCAGGTTACTTGCATAAAATGTCATTTCAACCACCACAGAGGGCATCATAGGTAGAGGCTGTAGCTTGTGGTTTATTTGCCATACACCATAAGCATGTTTTTAATATTGTCCCCTTAAGTGCTGGATTCTGCTCACATTACACCTCAGCGTTCTGCTCCGCCCTATTTAGAGAAGATGTCTTGCGTCACCGGCTCCGCCCTTATGCTTTACTCCACTGGGCGTGGCTTCATTAGAAGGATTTTTAATGGTGCCTGTTCACACCTGAGCGTAGTGTCACTTAAAGCTCCTTGCCTCCAAAAAAGTACATGAGCTTCTTTTGGGGCAGAGTCGCACTTTTGACCCCAATTGACATTAATAGGAGCGCCTGTAAAACAAATCATGAAAGATCAGCACAAGCATGTGTAGCACACAATTTTTAAGCTTTTTCTTGCCTAGTAACTAGCCTTCTATTGGCAAAAAAAATTGCAAATAAACGCAAAAAAATTCCTATACAAATGCTTGAAAAACAGCCAAAGACACTCAGTTCAAGTGTAAATAGGGACTTATTAAATCAGCCACAAAGTTACTTACAATATAATGTTTGTTTCTATAATAACTCAAATAAGCTTTAACATGACTGTAATTTCAGATATAAATCTGCAGCTTTCAGTAAATTATTATCTGGTGATTCTGTTATGAAGGTCCTTCCCTCCTTCCTTCCTAGGCACATACTGTTACAAGTGACAACACTCTATGTTTCCCATATGTGCTTCTTTGTTAACACATTTAATCACACAGGCTTCCAATGGAGACTACAACTACCACTGTTGTCGCTATCAGAAAACTGCACCGAGAAATGACATGCATTGGAGTACATGCAGACAGGAATTGAAATAGATGGAAAAAGGTGAAATCATTAAAAAAAATGACTATTGTTTATGGCACATCAGTGCTATAGCAAACTAAAGGTCATTCAGTTAGGGTATACATCTACTTTAGCCACTTATAGTCCATCCTAGAGCAGATTTGCTGCTACGTATATATACGTGGTCCAACATCTTGGGGTAGAGGTACGCACATGATTACTCACAGCAGGAGCCGATAGGCGGGAACTGTGGACTCGATGTCCGCCGGCACCAGACGATCATCCTGCAGAGAGACAGAATGGCAGTCTGCCTATGTAAACAAGGTAGATCACCGTTCTGACTGGAGGGAAGAGATAAAATTTGTGTCCCTTTGCAGGGAACAAATGTCATCTCTTACCCTAGTAAAAGCACCTCACACAGTATAGTGAAAAACTTGTTAGGCACACAGTTAACCCTTTGATCGCCCCTGATGTTGACCCCCCTCCCCAGCCAGTGTCATTAGTACAATGACAGTGCATATTGTTTAGTACTGATCACTATATTAGTGTTACTGGTCCCCAAAAAGTGACAAAAGTGTCAGTGTCTGAATGTCCGCCGTAATATCGCAGTCCCGCTATAAGTCCCTGATCACCGCCATTACTGGTAAAAAAATAAATAGTTAAATAAAAATAAATAAAAATATCCCATAGTTTGTAGACGCTATAACTTTTGCGCAAACCAATTAAAAAAAAGCTTAGGCCTGGTTCACACCTATGCAGGTTGCAGTTTGCATATTCCAGGTGCATTTTGCATTTTTCAATACACATTTTTGATCCATTAACCACTTCCCGCCCGGTCAATAGCAGATTGACGTCCGGGAAGTGGTTTCGTTATCCTGACTGGGCATCATATGACGTCCTTCAGGATAGCAGCTGCATCGCAGCGATCGGTGGAGCCGTGTGTCAGTCTGACACACCGCTACACCGATCTCGGTAAAGAGCCTCCGGCAGAGGCTCTTTACCACGTGATCAGCCGTGTCCAATCACGGCTGATCACGATGTACACAGGAAGAGCCGTTGACCGGCTTTTCCTCACTCGCGTCTGACAGACGCGAGTAGAGGAGAGCTGATCGGTGGCTCTCCTGACAGTCAGCGCAGCCCCCCCTCAGATGCCCACACTAGACCACCAGGGAAGCCCCCAGGACCACCAGGGAAGCCCCCAGCATGTGGATTGCCAGGTACATCCCCCATGGCCATCCACATGTTAAAAAAATGCCCAAAATATGCCAATCAGTGCCCACAAATTTTTTCAAAATTGACGATTTTATTTCAAAGTATTTTATTGAAAAATAGAACAAAATACAAACAACGGTGAATGACAAGGTACAAATAACAGTAGATTTAGGAATCTGCAACAACGGGTAATACATGACTACCAGGTAAGAGAAGCAATTGACCAGACATCGGTTACAAGGAGAAAAAACAAGATCGTAAGGTCCAAGTTATAAAGCGAGGGAGGAGAAGGTCTAATGGGCTATGGAACGAGCAAAGGCACCCCACTACCAGGCACCCCAAATGGGAGCTGTCTGTGCCCTATAGGGGGAACCCACGACGTCCCACCGCCCAGCTATGTGATTAACCAGTATCGGACTAGACCTACTCTGCCAGGTTACTGATAGTCAAGGAGGTACCCATAAGTGTCGACCTGTCATTCAATGCACAAACTTTAAAAAGGTAGTAAAGCCAGGAGCAGAAGGCAGAAAAGTGAGAAGTGAAGTGGGATTGAAGAAGAGAGTACGGGGGTTAAAGAGATGAAAGAGGAGGAGAGAAGAGAACAGTCAGGAAATTCGGAGCAGCAATTATAGTGATAAGTTTAGGAGATTATGGAGTTAGTGAGCCAAGGAGTACCAATGTAGATGGCCCAGGGTTCCCAGGTAGATTCAAATTTACGGACCGTGTCAGAGATAATGTTGGCTAGTTTCTCTTGTGACATTATCCAGGACACTTTCTGAATGACTGCCGGGAAGGATATCCTGGGTTTTTTCCAGGCCTTGGCTACCGTAAGTTTGGTCCCCAGTAAAATAAATTTAACAAGACTTCGTGTGGCTTTGGATACATTTGGAATATGAGCATTGAGAAGGGCCACCATAGGAGATCTGGGGATCTGGGTTCCTGCAATCCTATCAATCAAGTTAAAAACTTTTCTCCAGAATGGGCGTATTCTGGGACATTCCCACCAAATATGTGACATGGTCCCAATGAGTCCGCACCCCCTGAAGCACAGTGGACTAGCCATCGGAAAAATCGAGGCAAGACGAGAGGGGGTGTAGTACCATCTGGATATGATTTTCAAACTAGCTTCAATGAGTGTAGTGTTTAGAATGCTCTTGAAAGAACTAAAGCTTGCGTTCTGCCAGGTCTCCAGTTCCCATTGAAACTGAAAGTCTGCCTCCCAACTTTGCATGTAGGAGGTTTTAGTTGTTGCTGAGGTGGGTGACGAGTAGATTGTCGACACCCCCCTCCCCCCCCCCCCCCCCCCCGCTGATCCATGGACTGACCGCACCATATTTCATATTCCGTAAATCGAGGGGGGAGGGGCTTATTCGTCCAGAGTTTGTGTAAATAATGAGAGATTTGTCTAAATCTGAAATGTTCAGAGGCAGGTAGGTCCAACTGCTTCGTACAATAGGAGAGAGTAAACGGGCCCGAGGTTGAGAAAAAGTGACCGATTCGGTAAAGCCCCTTATCCAGCCACCATTTAAATGCTTGTATATTTTGTCCAGGGGGAAAATCAGGATTGTGAAACAAGTGGGACAGGGGTTTATAATCAGAGATTAGGTTCGTAGAGGAACGAACCTTGTCCCAGAGGGCAAACATATGCGAGAGGGTAGGGGCCAGAATTGGGGGGCGCAATTTCGGGTTCGACCAGAGGAGATAATCCAGGGTATGATGGGGTACTGCTTGCCTTTCTAAAAGGACCCAATCCGGCTTCTCGTATTTAGAGTACAGCACGGAGAGTTGGGCAATCCGGGCTGCAAGGTAGTATTTATATAAATGGGGCAATCCCAAACCCCCTTTCTTTCTATGTATGTACAGTATGTGTTGCGGAATTCTATAACCTTTTGAGCCCCAAATAAATTTAAGGATCTTGCTTTGGAATGTTTTAATATGATCCCTTTTGATAGGGATTGGTAGAGAACGGAAGAGGTAAAGGAGTCTGGGGAGCAACGTCATTTTCACAGAATTGATCCTCCCGAGCCAAGAGAGATTATGTTTAGACCATAATTGGAGATCCAGCTCCAATTTCCGGTACATGGGAGGGTAATTAGAGCTATAAAGATTCTCTATTTTGGCCGTGAGGTCAATGCCAAGGTATTTAATGGAAGATGTGTTCCAGTGGAACTTAAAGTGTTGTCGTAGGGAGTAGACATTGGCGATTCGTTTCGTACGAATTCGTAATTCGTACGAATTTTACGAATCTGTAGTACGAATTTTTTTTTTTTACGAATTCCGTACGGAATACGAAATTACGTTTACGAATTTCGTCGCCAAATGATTCGAATGAATTTGAATGAATTCGAATGAATTCGAATGGATTCGAATGAATTCGAATGACAAAGTGTCATTTTTGCAGGAAAAATTCCGTTTACGAATTTCAGCTCCAAATTATTCGAATCCAACTACCAATATCAAATTTCAACTAATTCAAACGAAATTATTATAGCAGATATAACGAATGAATTTGAATGCATTCGAATGAATTCGAATGACAAAGTGTCATTTTTGCAGAAAAAAAAGCTATTTAAAAAACAGTCATTCATTGATATAAAAAAAAAAAAAAAAAGCGTAGGGGTCCCCCCAAATTCAATAACCAGGCCCTTCAGGTCTGGTATGGATATTAAGGGGGACCCCAGCCAAAAAAAAAAAAAAAAAATGGCGTGGGGTCCCCCCCAAATATCCATACCAGACCCTTCAGGTCTGGGATGGATTTTAAAGGGAACCCCGGCCAAAAAAAAAAAAAAAAAAAATGGCGTGGGGATCCCCCACAAAATCCATACCAGACCCTTTATCCGAGCACGCAACCTGGCAGGCCGCAGGAAAGGAGGGGGGGACGAGAGCGGCCCCCCCTCCCGCCTGAACCGTACCAGGCCACATGCCCTCAACATTGGGAGGGTGCTTTGGGGTCCCCCCCAAAGCACCTTGTCCCCATGTTGATGAGGACAAGGGCCTCATCCCCACAACCCTGGCCGGTGGTTGTGGGGGTCTGCGGGCGGGGGGCTTATCGGAATCTGGAAGCCCCCTTTAACAAGGGGACCCCCAGATCCCGGCCCCCCCCCCCTGTGTGAAATGGTAAGGGGGTACAAAAGTACCCCTACCATTTCACCAAAAAAGTGGCAAAAATGGTAAAAAATGACAGGAGACGGTCTTTGACAATTCCTTTATTAAAATCTTCTTTCTTCTTTCTTCTGGTCTTCCTTTCTTCATCTTCTCCTTCCGGCATCTTCTTCCATCGTCTTCTTCCTTCCATTCGCTTCTTCTTCCTCCGGTCTTCTCGTCCTTCTCGTCCGGCGTTGTCCTTCTCGTCCGGCATCGTCGTCTCTTCTCGCAGGCCGCTCCTCGCAATGGGAGGCTCCCGCTCTGTGAGGCTCCGCTCCGGGTGACAGGTCTTTTATAACGAAGGCACCTGGTGACCCCTCCCCCTCTGACGCATGGGGTCGTCATGTGGAATTCCCTATGGCTTTCCCCATGACGTCAGAGGGGGGCGGGGGGTCACCAGGTGCCTTCGTTATACAAGACCTATCACCCGGAGCGGAGCCTCACAGAGCGGGAGCCTCCCATTGCGAGGAGCGGCCTGCGAGAAGAGACGACGATGCCGGACGAGAAGGACGACGCCGGACGAGAAGGACGAGAAGACCGGAGGAAGAAGAAGCGAATCGAAGGAAGAAGAAGATGGAAGAAGATGACGGAAGGAGAAGAAAGAAGATTTTAATAAAGGAATTGTCAAAGACCGTCTCCTGTCATTTTTACCATTTTTGCCACTTTTTTGGTGAAATGGTAGGGGTACAAACCCCCTTACCATTTCACACAGGGGGGGGGGCAGGATCTGGGGGTCCCCTTGTTAAAGGGGGCTTCCAGATTCCGATAAGCCCCCCGCCCGCAGACCCCCACAACCACCGGGCACGGTTGTGGGGATGAGGCCCTTGTCCTCATCAACATGGGGACAAGGTGCTTTGGGGGGGACCCCAAAGCACCCTCCCAATGTTGAGGGCATGTGGCCTGGTACGGTTCAGGCGGGAGGGGGGGCGCTCTCGTCCCCCCCTCCTTTCCTGCGGCCTGCCAGGTTGCGTGCTCGGATAAAGGGTCTGGTATGGATTTTATGGGGGACCTCACGCCATTTTTTTTGGCTAGGGTTCCCCTTAAAATCCATCCCAGACCTCTAGGGTCTGATATGGATTTTGAGGGGGACCCTACGCCATTATTTTTTTTTTTTTTTGGCTGGGGTCCCCCTTAATATCCATGCCAGACCTGAAGGGCCTGGTTATTGAATTTGGGGGGACCCCTACGCATTTTTTTATCAATGACTTCAATGAATGACTGTTCTCTGTATTACGGATCCAACAATTCATTTGCCGGCAAATAGCTGCGACTCGTGATTTTAAATAGTTTTTTTTTCCTGCAAAAATGACACATTGTACAGAGACAGTTCTCTATATTAGATATACTGAATCTCGAAGCATTCGAAGCATTCGAAGCATTCGTTATATCCGCTATTATAATTTCTTTCATGTTAGTTGAAATTAGATATTTGTTAGTAGTTGTATTCGAATTGTTCTCTGTATTACGGGAATTGGCAATTAGCCGCGAGTGATTTTAAATATTTTTTTTTTCCTGCAAAAAATGACACATTGTACAGAGACAGTTCTAAACACGGGAAACATGACCCCCTTCATAGACATACTATAGAGTATATAGTATATAGAAGGGCGCAGGTTTCCTGTGTTTAGAACTCTCTCTGTACAATGTGTCATTTTTGCAGGAAAAAAAGACATTTAAAATCACTCGCAGCTAATTGCCGATTCCCGTAATACAGAGAACAATTCGAATGTTGTATTGTAACTAACAAATATGTAATTTCAACTAACATGAAAGAAATTATAATAGCGGATATAACGAATGCTTCGAATGATTCGAGATTCAGTATATCTAATATAGAGAACTGTTCCTGCAGTGTCATTTTTGCAGGAAAAAAAAACTATTTAAAATCACGAGTCGCAGCTATTGCCGGCAAATGAATTGTCGGATCCGTAATTCAGAGAACTGTCATTCATTGAAGTCATTGATAAAAAAAATGCGTAGGGGTCCCCCCAAATTCAATAACCAGGCCCTTCAGGTCTGGATGGATATTAAGGGGGACCCCAGCCAAAAAAATAAAAAAAAAATGGCATAGGGTCCCCCTCAAAATCCATATCAGACCCTTGAGGTCTGGGATGGATTTTAAGGGGAACCCTAGCCAAAAAAAATGGCGTGGGGTCCCCCATAAAATCCATACCAGACCCTTATCCGAGCACGCAACCTGGCAGGCCGCAGGAAAGGAGGGGGGGACGAGAGCGGCCCCCCCTCCCGCCTGAACCGTACCAGGCCACATGCCCTCAACATTGGGAGGGTGCTTTGGGGTCCCCCCCAAAGCACCTTGTCCCCATGTTGATGAGGACAAGGGCCTCATCCCCACAACCCGTGCCCGGTGGTTGTGGGGGTCTGCGGGCGGGGGGCTTATCGGAATCTGGAAGCCCCCTTTAACAAGGGGACCCCCAGATCCCGCCCCCCCCCTGTGTGAAATGGTAAGGGGGTACAAAAGTACCCCTACCATTTCACCAAAAAAGTGGCAAAAATGGTAAAAATGACAGGAGACGGTCTTTGACAATTCCTTTATTAAAATCTTCTTTCTTCTCCTTCCGTCATCTTCTTCCATCTTCTTCTTCCTTCGATTCGCTTCTTCTTCCTCCGGTCTTCTCGTCCTTCTCGTCCGGCGTCGTCCTTCTCGTCCGGCATCGTCGTCTCTTCTCGCAGGCCGCTCCTCGCAATGGGAGGCTCCCGCTCTGTGAGGCTCCGCTCCGGGTGACAGGTCTTGTATAACGAAGGCACCTGGTGACCCCGCCCCCCCTCTGACGTCATGGGGAAAGCCATAGGGAATTCCACATGACGTCCCCGTGCGTCAGAGGGGGCGGGGTCACCAGGTGCCTTCGTTATAAAAGACCTGTCACCCGGAGCGGAGCCTCACAGAGCGGGAGCCTCCCATTGCGAGGAGCGGCCTGCGAGAAGAGACGACGATGCCGGACGAGAAGGACGAGAAGACCGGAGCAAGAAGAAGCGAATCGAAGGAAGAAGACGATGGAAGAAGATGCCGGAAGGAGAAGAAAGAAGAAAGAAGATTTTAATAAAGGAATTGTCAAAGACCGTCTCCTGTAATTTTTACCATTTTGTCACCTTTTTTGGTGAAATGGTAGGGGTACTTTTGTACCCCCTTACCAATTCACACAGGGGGGGGGGCCGGGATCTGGGGGTCCCCTTGTTAAAGGGGGCTTCCAGATTCCGATAAGCCCCCCGCCCGCAGACCCCCACAACCACCGGCCAGGGTTGTGGGGATGAGGCCCTTGTCCTCATCAACATGGGGACAAGGTGCTTTGGGGGGGACCCCAAAGCACCCTCCCAATGTTGAGGGCATGTGGCCTGGTACGGTTCAGGCGGGAGGGGGGGCCGCTCTCGTCCCCCCCTCCTTTCCTGCGGCCTGCCAGGTTGCGTGCTCGGATAAAGGGTCTGGTATGGATTTTGAGGGGGACCCCACGCCATTTTTTTTTTTTTTTTTGGCCGGGGTTCCCCTTAAAATCCATCCCAGACCTGAAGGGCCTGGTTATTGAATTTGGGGGGACCCCTACGCTTTTTTTTTTTTTTTTTGCAAAAATGACACTTTGTCATTCGAATTCATTCGAATTCATTCGTTATATCTGCTATAATAATTTCGTTCAAATTAGTTGAAATTCGATATTGGTAGTTGGATTTACTAACGATTCGTAACTATTCATAACGATTCGTAACTATTCATAACGATTCGTAACGATTCGTAACTATTCATAACGATTCGTAACGATTCGTAACTTGAAATTGAAATTCGATATTTGTAGTTGGATTCGAATTGTTCGCTGTGTTATGAGAACCAACAATACATTAGCCGCGTTAACGATTCGTAACGATTCGTAACGATTCGTAACTTTACTAACGATTCGTAAAAAAAATTACGATTCGTCCGAATTTCGTATTTCGTACGAATTCGAACGGAATTTCGTACACGAATTACGAATTTTTTTATATACGAAACGGGACGAAACGAAACGAAACAAATTTTTTGACAGTTCCCATGTCTAGTAGGGAGTCAACTGTTGAAGGGGGGAGTGACACATTGAGAGCGTTAGACTTATCATAATTTACCCGAAGCCCAGATATGTGGGCAAATTCGTTCAGGGAGTCACAGAGGTTTGGTAGGGAAGTCGTCGGGGAGGTGATGAAGAGGAGTATGTCGTCCGCGAAGAGTCCACATTTGTGGATCTGGGATCCACAGCGGACTCCGTGAATGTTGGGATTCTGTCGGATGGATATAGCTAGCGTTTCTATAGCTATAGCGAAGATTAGGGGGGATAATGGACAGCCTTGCCTGGTGCCTGTAGCGATGGAAATAGGTTGGGAATAGTGACCTTGTAGTTTGATTCGGGCAGTGGGGTTGGAGTATAGGGCTCGTATTAGACCCAGGAAGTTCTCGCCAAAGCCCCAGCGTTTCAGGATTTCAAATATATAAGTCCAGGAGACTGAGTCAAAGGCTTTTTGGAGATCTAGGGAAAGAAGCATACCTGGTTGTTTAGGGCCCCCATCCCATCCCGATTGAAGTAAGGAGACTATATCTATGGCTCTCCTGATCTGGTCAGGGCCTTGTCTGCCCGGGATGAACCCCACTTGATCTTTATGTATGTATCTGTGAATGAAAGAAGCCAGACGGTTCGCTAATATTTTAGTGAGAATTTTCAAGTCACTATTGATGAGCGATATAGGTCTATAATTACTGACCTCCTCTGGATTCTTATCCGGTTTTGGTATGACTGCGATGAAAGCGGAGTTAAGATGGGGATCGAGTGGGGTTCCCTTCACTTTAGAATTAAGAAATTTAGTAAGGTGGGGAATCAGGGTAGAAGGAAATGTTTTGTAATATAAGTTGGGAAGGCCATCCGGGCCTGGTGCCGAGTTAGATTTTAGATTTTTAATGACAGTCTGGACCTCTTCTTCCAAAAAGGATGCTTCCAGTATTTCCTTGTGTTCAACTGAGAGGGAAGGGACAGGGATCCCGTCGAGATAAGTTGAGACAGCAGCCTTGTCAGCGGTGTTTTGTGTACCGTAAAGATTGGAGTAGAAGTCATGAAACACTTTGAGTATTTTAACAGGGTTAGAAGTTGTGCTCTGTCCAGGGATTCTGATTTTGGGCATTACGTAGGAACGAAACCCTGGTGTAAGTCTGGAGGCTAACATGGAACCCAGCTTGTCTCCCTGGGTGTAAAATCTGTTCTTACTCCATCGAATTTGTTTTTCGGCTTTTGCAGTCAGCGCCAGGTTAAGTTCGAGTCTGGTTTTGTCAAGTTGGGCCCGCAAGGAGGGTGACGGGTGTTTTTTGTGTTGGGAGCTAAGGGAGGCGTATAGGTCGTCAAGTCTTTTAATGTCTGCTGTCCGTTCTTTTTTGATTTGTGTCGTTAATTTAATTATTTCGCCCCTGATAAACGGTTTGTGGGCTGCCCACAGGGTTTCTACTGAGATCCCTTCGGTGTTGTTAAGTGAGAAATAATCTGTGAGAGAATTCTCCAGCATTTGAACTCTCACCGGATCCGAGAGCAGAGACTCGTTCAATCTCCATTGACCGAAACCCGGCTTCGGGTATCGTCTGTCCATGGATAAAGTAACAATGGCGTGGTCGGAAAGAACGGTATCATTGATTCTCGAGGAAGTAATTCGGGGGATAGTACGGGTCTGGATCAGGAGGTGGTCAATCCTGGCGTATAGATTATGAGGAGTAGAAAAGTGGGAGTTTCTTTCCAGGGTTGAGTTCCCTCCAGACATCCGCTAAGCCCTGAGTATGTAAAAGTTTGGCTATCTTGAGGCTTTCCCTAGAGGGCCTAGTAAGTTGGGAGGAAGGGGGTTTGGATCTATCCAGAGACTGGTCGAAAGCGGAATTAGAGTCCCCCCCGAATATGACCGTACCGTCCAGGAGTGGAGATAGAGAGTCAAGCATACGTTTGAAGAAGGCCGCTTGCCCCTTGTTGGGCGTGTAATATGAGATGAAAGAGAAGAGTTCCTCCCCAATGGTCCCTTTCACAAGGATATATCTGCCCTCGGGATCCTTCATTTCTGAGGTCAAGGAAAAGTTACAGCTTTTGGCAAAAGCAATAGCAACCCCTTTAGTCTTGTTTTCTGCGTTTGCCAAAAAGAAAGTGGGGAAGTGGGCATGAAGGAATTTGGGGTTATACCGAATCGGGAGGTGTGTTTCCTGAAGCATGACAATATCAAGCCTGGAAGATTTATATGTATTGAACAACTTCTTTCGTTTCGTGGGGGAGTTCATACCCTGCACATTGTGGGTGGCTATAATCAATTTGTTCAGTGTGCGGTCAGCCATGGAGACTATAGGGGGGGGAGTGCAAAAATCTGCCATCACTTACCTTGATGAGTTCCATCCCGTAGTGGGTGTGAGGATAGACATCTGAACCACAGCCTATAGATGATACTGGATGTGCTTCTCGTGGGAACATGTACACTAGAAAAAGAACATAGGTTAATTGCTGCTCCGAAAGAAAGAGAGGGGAAAAGGAAGTAGGAGAAGGGAAAGAAAAGAGGTCTAGCGTGCTCTCATCTGGTGACAGAGAGGACCAGATGGAGAGGCCAGACCGAATGTTCACCCTGCGCTTAGAAGCGCGGGGATCCAAAAAAGAAAAAAAATTCTCCATGCCAAACTTGGCCTGGAGATCCTAACCCTACGAGTCCGGAAGGGAGTCAGAGGGATAGGAGGAGGCGCATGTGTACCACCCCAGACCCGGGCCTAACGGGTCTGAGTGAGATGCAAAACAATAAACATAAATTGAAACCAGTCCTGAGAGCAAAATTTCATTAGTCAGGGGTTATACACAAAACCGGAACCTGTGCAAAGCAAGATTGGGGAAGCGGGGAGGGACATCTATTCCC
The DNA here is from genome assembly GCA_028564925.1 of Lithobates sylvaticus. Taxonomy (NCBI): domain Eukaryota; kingdom Metazoa; phylum Chordata; class Amphibia; order Anura; family Ranidae; genus Lithobates; species Lithobates sylvaticus. Next base: position 146,292,280 of record CM053035.1, on the reverse strand, counting down.
TTGTTGCAAGCAGAGACATCAAGGTGAAGGGTCCATGGAATCCAGCCGGATACTAGTGGAGAATGAGCTGTGCTGACAACAGAGGACAGTCCTCCTTTGAATTATTTGCGGGTCCATAAAGATCCGTTCAGCCGATGGGGTTAAGAAATGGCTGGTAGCGTCAGGAGGGTAGGGGTATCTACCATAGAGTCCAGGAATTAGATTCAGGAAGCTTTAAGCATCAAAGTCAGTTGGAGAAGAAGTGGAAGACAGACGTGGAGAGGCCTCCAAGTCAAAGTGAGACAAAGGGTTGCCTTCATGTCGCATTCAATGAGGACCATTGTGAGTCGATCGGTGAGTTTTGTTCTTGTTCCAGAGGGGGTTGGGTGGACTCGTTGGGAGCGAGCGTTTGTTGGAGGCCGCTGGAGGGGTCGAGACATCCATGCTTGCCTCTAGCTCTATCACATTGAGTTTCAGGAGTAAGTGTTCGCCAGCTATGAAGTTGGAGAAGGAGTGTTCCTGGCCTTTCAGGGAGAATTTCACAGCAAAAGGGAAAGACCATCGGTATTTAATGTCCTTTTTCGTGAGAGCTTGCAGAAGAGGTTTCAGTGTTCTTCTACGTTGGATAGTGGAGGGGGCTAGATCAGCGAATATTTGCACTGGGTGACCCTGACAAGTCACCTGAGTCATGGCTCGGGCCTGCTTCATTATTGCTTCCTTAACCGCATAAAAGTGTGGTTTAGCTATGATGTCTCTGGGAGTGCCATCCTTCCTAGGTGGTCCAAGGGCTCTATGGGCCCTGTCAAGTTCCAGGCGGTGAGAAGGTATATTAGGGATTAGGGATTTCATGAGGTCCTGCGTTGCAGAGGAGACATCTTGGATGGATTCTGGCAGGCCTCTGATCCTAAAGTTGTATCTTCTAGATCTGTTTTCCAATTCGTCGATGCGGGACATGGCGGTGTCTAGTTGATCATGGAGGGTAGAGATGAGTTCAGAATGTTGGTGGGCTACTGCCGTGGTCTGATCCACCCTGGCTTCAACGGCGTCAATGCGTGACCCAATGTTTTGGAGGTCCGCCTTGATTTCTCCTGTGATTTTGGCGGCTGTGGAGGCTAGGCCCGTGTCCAGGAGGGTTGATAGCCTGAGGAAAAGGTCTTCCATGTTAAACGGTCGATCCCTGTCATGGGTAACATATGTAGGAGAATCAGTGAGGGCGGCCATTACAGGCCCTGCTGGGGAAAATGGAGGGTCCCCAAAGGAGCGGTTCAGGAGGGATGCTGTGGAGGCAGGAGAGGGTGTCATCTCTAGATGGCATGGTGGTGGAGGCCCTGGGGTGAGGTGAAGGTGGGCTAGGGGGTCCACTTGCCTGTGTTCCTGCTGTGTAGTCAGGATGGATGGATGAGGTGATTCCTGAGGTGAATCTGCAGCAGCGGCGGCCATCTTGGTACACCCAGGCCGTGAGGAGATCGTGTAGAAATTCTCCAAATTCTTCCTGGGGGGGCCCCTGGACATATGGGGGTGATCCCTGGCCTTATTAGGTCCGGATCGCCTAACACAGGCGATTTGAAAAGCTCTCAGGATGGCGCTATGATGGCTGTTAGGTCCGGGGTGGCGCTGAGCTCCGTGATCAAGCGTCCATCACGGAACCCTCGCGCATGCGCACCCAAAAATTGACGATTTTTTTTTGTTAATAGCTCAAAAAATAAAAATGCAGAGGGAAAAAAGGGACAGGTAAGCGCAAATAGTTGTTGGCCGGAGTTCAGCTTTAACCACTTGACCTAAGATTTACCTAAGATTGACCTAAGATTTACCTCCCATCCGGACCAGGCCATTTTTTTGCGATACGCACTATGTTACATTAACTGACAACTGCGTGGTCATGCGACAGTGTACAGAAAAAAAAAATTTATGTCCCTTTGCTTTAGAAAAAGAAATTACCACTAATAAAGTGGGTGTCATTCATATATTCTGCTTTTTGGAAAACTTACTTAAAAGTGGATGTAAACCCAATATCATTCTTTCTAAACTACTGCCATAGGGGTTATCTATAAGGATATACATACCTCCTGCATGTATCTTTACCCGTCAAATGTCTCCCCTCTGTCTGTTATGATACCCGAAAAACTGCAGATTCTGTGGGTGGGTCTGTTGTCTGGAGCTCGGTGGGTGGAGTTGTGATGTCAGTAGACTCCCCGCCCACCTCTACACTCTACACCTTGTCAATATGCTTTTTCTCCTGTGTATTTCTTACACTGAACTTCTGCTATGATCTCTAACATCCAGTGAAAAGACAGGAAAGTAACCACATGACTTCAGCATGCCCAATTATGCTGAGGTGTGGAACATCCAATCCTGGCACTTCTAAAGGAGTGGGAGGGAATTAAAAAATAATGCATGTCTCTTAGGCTAGTGCACAAGATATGTAAATCACTTGTCACTCATAGCAAGGGGGAGGATTTAACAAAGTTTTTCTCTGTTTGTCAAGATTTATCTCACTGAACAATAAAAGAGGATTGCTCAGAGCTGGATTAACTCTTTGTGGCAAGACTGGGCTCAAATTATAGGAAATCTTATACTCTACATTATGGCATCAAACAAAGAAAACATTTTTTCGGGTTTACATCCACTTTAATTTAGCCCTTTAAAGGGGTGTTCCGGGAAAAAAAATTAAAAGCCATTAGCTACACATACTGCAGCTGCTGGCTTTTAATAAATGGACACTTACCTGTCCTGCAGTCCCTCGATGTCGGCACCACAGCTGATGTCTCCATCAGCTGTCGGGTGCTGCCGCCGCCATTGCGGGTGAGGTAACCCGGCAGTGTAGCCTTTTGGCTTCATGCCAGGAACCCTACTGCGCATGCACGAGGCCCTCGCTCCTCTCTCCTATTAGCCCGGCAGCCGAGGGAGGAGGAGGAGGAAGCCCCGTGGTGACGTCACGGCCGCATCCGCGCCGCGGCACACTTCCGAAAGTGGGAAAGGATACCTGTCAAAGACAGGTATCCTGTCCCCCCCCCCCCTGAAAGGTGCCAATTGTGACACTGGAAGGGGGGAGGAATCCGATGAGCGGAAGTTACACTTTAGGGTGGAGCTCCGCTTTAAGTACAGTAAGCATCGAATGTTCGGGGCTTGAGACTCACAGTTGTGACTGGACTACACTGATTATAGTGGGTTCCTCGCTCAGCCATTCAGAAAAAAATCTGTATTCTTTTCACAGAATGCAAGGTGTTCTGTGATTGGAGTAGGGGAAATTGTGACACTCATCCTCACCTTCTCCAATCACAGAATGCTTTGCATTCTGGTAAAAAAAAAAAAGGCAGAATGTTTTCTCAATGGACAAGGTGCTGAGTGGACGATCTGCTATGGTCAGTGTACTCCAGCCAAAACTGTCTGAGCACCAGACATTCTGTAAGCGCTTACTGTACTGTAAACACTAAATGAAAGTAAATGTTTTCCAAAAAGCAGATGACACACACTTTATTAGTGGCAATTTATTTTTACAGCACAAATGTCCAAAATTCTTACATAGATATTTCAAATGTTGCATTTACCGAAAGATATAGCAGATCAGTGAGTGATTCAGCCCACTGACAGCAAATTATTGTTGAGTGATATGCACCCTTCTGAAATAAAACTACTGAACCTTCCTACAAGGTCCTACAGCCACTGATCCAAGTAAGTATAATCATTTTATTCCAGAGAATATTTCTTCCTTCACTGCAAGGTGAATTTCAGCCAGTTTTTCACCTTGTAATTTTGCCGTCAGCTTACAGTATCGCTGCGCCATTGTCCCGATCTGTCAGTTTTTTCTCACTCATGTCACTGATGAATAATGAAAGGGCTTGGGTGTACACAAGCGTTCAGTCGTGATGTCAGCAGATCACTGTGACTGATGTGTTACAACATATGCAGACTGAAAATGGGCAAAATATTGAAAGGCATATCTGTACCCTTCCATTTACCAACCACAGAAATAATTGTCAAAAAGGCAAAAATTTGCAGCAAAAATGACATGCCATTCTCACACATAATCACTGGAAATGGGATAAATGGTTTTCTCACCTAATTTCCTAATTATGCAATTTACTTATCAACTTCACCATCATGCAGAGATTGTTCAAAGGTGAAAAATTCAAAACAATACCAGATAGAGTTTTATTACAATATAATACAAACACACAAAAAAGAATAAAGCTTATAATGTATGTAAAATGCAATATATGGAGTGGAGTTCTGCATTATGGTAAGTCAGTCAAAAAAGTCATTGCATTGACAAAGACTAGGGCAAAATATTGATTAGTAATAGAAACTCAAAATTAAATGAAAAAGTAATCATTTATAATGTATTGGTCATCCTAACTTTTTGAGATAAGGAAGAGGAACGTGTTTTAACACAGGCAACATACTACCCCATGTCATCACCCCAGTTTTCATGAAGAATTTTCATGCCACAAATGTATGGTTAAACCCAGAAGGGCTTTGTTTCACTTCTACTTTTACAGGTACTTATACAGCGTTGACAATTTATGCAGTGCTTTATATATATATATATATACATATATATATAGAGATACACACATATATATATACACACAGTATCTCACATTTTTGTAAATATTTTATTCTATCTTTTCATGTGACAACACTGAAGAAATTACACTTTGCTACAATGTAAAGTAGCGAGTGTACATCTTGTATAAGGCCCCTTTCACACTGGGGCGTTTTTCATGCGGTGCAGCGCTAAAAATAGCGCCTGTTCACCGCATGAAAAAATCCGGCCCCTTTAACTCCAGTGTGAAAGCCGGCGGGCTTTCACACTGAAGCGGTGCGCTAGCAGGATGACAAAAAAAAGTCCTGCTAGCAGCATCTTTGGAGCGGGATAGGAGCGGTGTGTTCACCGCTCCTATACCGCTCCTTCCCATTGATTACAATGGGAGACCGCGGTAAAACCGCGGCAATACCGCGGTTACCGCGGCAATACCATGGCTACGGCGGCGCTCTGCGGGGGGTGTTTAACCCTTTTTCGGCCGCTCGCGGGGGGTAAAACCGCACCGCGAGCGGCCGAAAACCGCGGTGAAAACGACAGTAAAGCAGAGCTAAATATAGCGCTGCTTTACCGTCACCGCGGCTCACCGCCCCGGTGTGAAAGGGGCCTAACAGTGTAAATTTGCTGTCCCCTCAAAATAACTCAACACACGGCCATTAATGTCTAAACCGCTGGTAACAAAAGTGAGTACACTTAGGGAAAATGTCCAAATTGGGCCCAATTAGCCATTTTCCCTCCCCGGTGTCATGTGACTTGTTAGTGTTACAAAGTCTCAGGTGTAAATGGGGAGCCGGTGTGTTAGATTTGGTGTTTTTGCCCTCACTCTCTCATACTGGTCACTGGAAGTTCAACATGGCACCTCATGGCACAGAACTCTCTGAGGATATGAAAAAAAGAATTGTTGCTCTACATAAAGATGGCCTAGGCTATAAGAATATTGCCAAGACCCTGAAACTGAGCTGCAGCACGGCCAAGACCATACAGCGGTTCCACTCTGAACAGGCTCCGCCATGGTCGACCAAAGAAGTTGAGTGCACGTGGTCAGCAACATATCCAGAGGTTATCTTTGGGAAATAGACGTATGAGTGCTGCCTGCATTGCTGCAGAGGTTGAAGGGGTGGGGGGTAAGCCTGTCAGTGCTCAGACCATACGCCGCACACTGTATAAAATTGGTCTTCATGGCTGTCATCCCAGAAGGAAGCCTCTTCTAAAGATGATGCACAAGAAAGACTGCAGACAGTTTGCCGAAGACAAGCAGACTAAGGACATACTTACTGGAACCATGTCCTGTTGTCTGATGAGCAGAGAGTGTTAATTTTGTCGACTAAAACATTTTAGTCGACTAAATGAATATTATTTTAGTAGACTAAAATACGACTAAAACTAAAACAACTGAGATGACTAAAATACAACTAAAACTAAAATGGCATTTTAGTCAAAAGACTAAAATGGGACTAAAACTAAAATGGCATTTTAGTCAAAAGACTAAAACTAAATTGAAATTTGACTTCAAAATTAACACTGGTCTGTAGTGCATGTTCAAACCTCAATACCATAATAAATAACATATTCGATTTTTCACTCCAGCAGTATATAATGAGTTTGGAAATTGTAGAGAGAATTGTTAACTAATGCATTACAATTGAATTACACCCATTAGGTTTTAGACAACTAAAATTAATTTTAGTCGACTAAAACATAGGACATTTTAGTCGACTAAAACATAGGACATTTTAGTCGACTAAAATGTAGGACATTTTAGTCGACTAAAACATAGGACATTTTAGTCGACTAAAATGTACTGGAGATTTAGTCGACTAAATACGACTAAAACTAAAACAATTGCAGAAGACTAAAATGGGACTAAAACTAAAATGCCATTTTAGTCCTAAGACTAAAACTAAATAGAAATTTTCGACCAAAATTAACACTGCTGATGAGACCAAGTACAAAGACAAGTTTGTCTTGCCTACAGTCAAGCATGTTGGTGGGAGTTTCATGGTCTGGGGCTGCATGAGAGCTGGGGGGATTTGGATTTGAGATGAAAGGGAGCTGGGGGGGGATTTGTGATGAGAGGAGAGCTGGGGGGGGGGGATTTGTGATGAGAGGAGTGCTGGGGGGATTTGTGATGAGAGGAGAGCTGGGGGGGGGTGATTTGTACAGAGAGGGGAGCTGGGGGTGATTTGTACAGAGAGGGGAGCTGGGGGATTTGTACAGAGAGAGGAGCTGGGGGGATTTGTACAGAGAGGGGTGCTGGGGGGATTTGTGATGAGAGGAGAGCTGATGGGATTTGTGATGAAAGTAGAGATAGGGGGGATTTGTGATGAGAGAAGAGCTAAGGGGATTTGTACAGAGAGGGGAGCTGGGGAATTTGGATTTGTGATGAGAGGCAAGCTGGGGGATTTGTGATGAGAGGAGAGCTGGGGGGAATTTGAGATGAGAGGAGAGCTAAGGGGATTTGTACAGAGAGGGGAGCTGGAGGATTTGTACAGAGAGGGGAGCTGGGGGGATTTTTACAGAGAGGGGAGCTGGGGGGATTTGTACAGAGAGAGGAGCTGGTGGGATTTGTTCAGAGAGGGGTGCTGGGGGAATTTGTACAGAGAGGGGTGCTGGGGGATTTGTACAGAGAGGGGTGCTGGGGGGATTTGTGATGAGAGGAGAGCTGGTGGGATTTGTGATGAAAGTAGAGATAGGGGGGGGGGGATTTGTGATGAGAGAAGAGCTAAGGGGATTTGTACAGAGAGGGGAGCTGGGGGATTTGGATTTGTGATGAGAGGCGAGCTGGGGGATTTGTGATGAGAGGAGAGCTGGGGGGAATTTGAGATGAGAGGAGAGCTAAGGGGAATTGTACAGAGAGGGGAGCTGGAGGATTTGTACAGAGAGGGGAGCTGGGGGGATTTGTACAGAGAGGGGAGCTGGGGGGATTTGGATTTGTGATGAGAGTTGAGCTGGAGGGGATTTGTGATGATAGGAGAGCTAGGGGGATTTGTGATGAGGAGAGCTGGGGGATTTGTGATGAGAGGAGAGCTGGGGGGGATTTTGGGGAATTTGCGTTATGTGATACACAGTTCTAAGCCTCAACTCATTACAATTCTTTTACGCCACTGTAATTCTCTCCTCTAAGGAAGGTGTGACTGGGGGGTGGGGTTTGGGTGTGGTTGGGGAGGAGTTTGGGGGGTGGTTGGGGCAGAAAGTTAGACAGAGAGGTTGAATTCCTGCACCTTTTCTCTGAAAAAAACAGCCCTGTATATATATATATATATATATATATATATATATACAGTGGTGTGAAAAAGTGTTTGTCCCCTTCCTCATTTCCTGTTCCTTTGCATGTTTGTCACACTTAAGTGTTTCAGAACATCAAACCAATTTAAACAATAGTCAAGGACAACACAAGTAAACACAAAATGCAATTTGTAAATGAAGGTGTTTATTATTAAAGGTGAAAAAAAATCCAAACCATCATGGCCCTGTGTGAAAAAGTGATTGCCCCCCTTGTTAAAACATATTATAACTGTGGTTGTCCACACCTGAGTTCAATTTCTCTAGCCACACCCAGGCCTGATTATTGCCACACCTGTTCACAATCAAGGCATCACTTAAATAGGAGCTGCTTGACACAGTAAGGTCCACCAGAAGATCCTTAAAAGCTACACATCATGCCGAGACCCAAAGAAATTCAGGAACAATTGAGAAAGAAAGTAATTGAGATCTATCAGTCTGGAAAGGGTTATAAAGCCATTTCCAAAGCTTTGGGAATCCAGCGAACCACAGTGAGAGCCATTATCCACAAATGGCGAAGACATGGAACAGTGGTGAACCTTCCCAGGAGTGGCCGGCCGCCCAAAATTACCCCAAGAGCGCAGCGACGACTCATCCAAGAGGTCACAAAAGACCCCACAACAACGTCCAAGGAACTGCAGGCCTCACTTGCCTCAGTTAAGGTCAGCGTTCATGCCTCCACCATCAGGAAAAGACTGGGCAAAAATGGCCTGCATGGCAGAGTTCCAAGGAGAAAACCACTGCTGAGCAAAAAGAACATCAAAGCTCGTCTCAATTTCTCCACAACACATCTTGATGATCCCCAAGACTTTTGGGGACAACATTCTGTGGACCGATGAGACAAAAGTGGAACTCTTTGGAAGGTGTGTGTCCAAGTATATCTGGCGTAGAAGGAACACTGCATTTCAGAAAAAGAACATTATACCAACAGTAAAATATGGTGGTGGTAGTGTGATGGTCTGGGGCTGTTTTGCTGCTTCAGGACCTGGAAGACTTGCCGTGATAAAAGGAACTATGAATTCTGCTGTCTACCAAGAGATCCTGAAGGAGAATGTCCGACCATCTGTTCGTGTACTCAAGCTGAAACGAACTTGGGTTCTGCAGCAGGACAATGATCCTAAACACACCAGCAAGTCCACCACCGAATGGCTGAAGAAAAACAAAATGAAGACTTTGGAGTGGCCTAGCCAAAGTCCTGACCTGAATCCTATTGAGATGTTGTGGTATGACCTTAAAAAGGCTGTTCATGCTCGAAAACCCTCTAATGTAACTGAATTAGGACAATTCTGCAAAGATGAGTGGGACAAAATTCCTCCAGGACGCTGTAAAAGCCTCATTGCATGTTATCGCAAACGCTTGGTTGCAGTTGTTGCTGCTAAGGGTGGCCCAACCAGTTATTAGGTTTAGGGGGCAATCACTTTTTCACGCAGGGCCATGATGGTTTGAATTTTTTTTCACCTTCATTTACAAATTGCATTTTGTGTTTACTTGTGTTGTCCTTGACTATTGTTTAAATTGGTTTGATGTTCCGAAACACTTAACTGTGACAAACATGCAAAGGAACAGGAAATGAGGAAGGGGGCAAACACTTTTTCACACCACTGTATATATATATATATATATATATATATATATATATATATATATATTGTACATTTACACAAGTCCCTGCCCTCAAGGAGCTTACAATCTGAGGTCCCTAACTCAGATTAAAATATACACATACTAGGGTTAATTTAGTCACGTGCCAATAAACTTACCAGCATGTCTTAAGAGTGTGAGAGGAAACCAAAACGCCCAGAGGAAACCCATGCAGGCACAGGGAGGACATGCAAACTCCAGGCAGGTAGTACCGTAGTTGGGATTTGAACCGACAACACAAGTGCTACCAGGTGGAAGTATTTTTCTTTATAGTGGTTTCCAAAATAACAAATTCAATTATTTAGAGATACAATGAAGGTTGTAGTGTGTTGTATAACAGTTTTGACAGGGGGATTTGGTTACAAGATAGGAAAATTCCCTCTAAATGATGGGCAGTTGGAAGCTAAGACTTAAAGTAGAAGTTCACCCTAAAACTTGCCTGAGGGAATAGAGGGCTCCGACCCCCCCCCCCCCCACCTTCCTGGAAAACCTGCTTATATCCACATTCGGCAGGTCTGCCTTTTCAGCAAGTTTCGTGGTGGAGCGGGCCCACCGCCTGGTAGCCCAACTGCCGCGCCACCACAATCCTTTATTGCCAAATTTCTGAATTAGGGACTGGGATGCCATCCTGTGTCTTACCAGGGAAATAGGCAATATTCCTTTCAATAACGGCAGAATAATGGTGTTCCCGGATTTCTCAGAAGTTCTGAAAAAATAAATCTACTTGCATACACAATCTAAGACTAACCTATCTAGCCCTGTAAAGATGAAATCGTTATTCATACCTTTTCTGAGTTCGCTCCAGTCTGGTCTCACGCTGAGCTGTCAGCGGCCACTTCTCTGTGTAGGCAGGTGCAGAGGAGGCAGTCGACAACAGAAACCCTATAGCATCTCTATGAGTAACGTCACTTCCCAGGCATTTCACAGCCATTGTCGGCTGTCTCCTGCACAGAGCTTCTGCATCTGGTGTGTACTGGCCCTAAATCTGTATCTGGAGTGTAAAATAAAACAAGATGTCCATGAGTTGTTTTTCTGTTCCCATATTAATCCTAATGGAAATGTAATATGGTACAGAGCAACGTTCAGTTAATGATTTCTCATAAGAAGAACTTAGGCATGCAATACCTGTCAATCTTGCCGTAAAAAAAAAAACCCTTTTAAAGGAATTCCCGCTATGGGGTGACAAACGTCATTTATTTGTGCTCTTGCACCATTACTTTGTCATTTGTACCTACAGGTGGACAGCACAAGTAGCATAGGTTTGGTCCACTATTGCCATTCATAAAGTGGAACATAGACAGATCGATATTCGGACCGTTCAGCAGTAACAGGCCAAATTTCAATCCGTTCATGGGCAGGCTGGTTGTCCCGAAGTCGATCCATCGGCCAGTCTGCTGACAGCTTTAAGATTTGCTGAGGGGGAGGAGATAATAGGAAAAACACAGAATGGACCGACGGAGGACACATAATAGATGGGGAAAAGAAAAGCTGGAGGAGGTGACAGAACAAACTCTGCTGATGGTGAGACACAAAAGAATTAAACTTACAAGGAGAGTGTCTTATCTTATCTCCCTGATATTCTCTCCTTTCTCCCTCTACATTGGCATCCTGTGAACCTGAGCACTGTCAGCTACTGCTGCCTTCCCTTCTAGCTGAGCCAAGACATGAAATCAAAGCTGGCATATATTTTAATTACAGAAAGTGACATTTCATTCTTGAGACTAAGGAGAGGGGAGATTTATCAATAAGGAAGTGGGAACATTTTTTTGTTGATCAGCGACAGCATCCAGTTGACTGATGCAGCAGAGAGTCCCGCTGTCAAAATACAATGTCCCGGGGGGGGGGGGGGGATCCTCCATCCACCTTGCTTGTGTGGATGTAGGAATCTAATTAAAACAAATCACCTATGGCCAGCTATGCCCAGTACAGAGCAATGATTTGCAACAATGGGGGCGTTTAGATAAAAGTAGACAGGAAGTGGCTGGGGGAGGCTAAAGGAGAAAAAGTATTTTATAAAAATAAAAAAACACAGTAATTTTTATGATACACAGGAGTTGTTTTACTAAAAGCAAATAGGCAGTACACTTTGCAAACTAAGTTGCACTTTGCAAGATTATCTCCCCAGAGTTTTGTAAATGTGGCCGAACTTCACTTTACAAAGAATATCCAATGACATGCAACGAAAATGAAAAAAAAAAAATGCATTTTGCTTGCACATGATTAGATAATGGAAGTCAGCAGAGCTTGACCTCATTCACTAAGCTTTGGGGCAAATGCCCTTGCAAAGTGAAACTTTACTTGCAAAGCGATTGACCTATTTGTCTTTAATGACTCAACCCCACAGTGTCATCCAGTTAGGATTTAGATCTTCCTAAAGCTCTATTAATAATGGCAATCAAAGCCATCCATTCCAAGTGAAATAGCACAAGATGTTATGAAATCAGTTAAATATTTGGATGTGACCTGCTGTTTCTTTCAACATTCATGTCTGTTCCCAACTGGGTTTCCGGCAATGAAGTACATAACTTATAGTGATTATGTCTTGTGTTCTATTTTATAGAATATGCAAAAAGGAATAAAAAGGGGCCCAGCAGGAGCATTGAAGAGTGTGAATCTCATACAAAACTTTTATAGTCTCTTTGCAGAAGCAATCTTAGTTTCTTTGAAAGTTGCCTTAGAGATGACTAGCCTTTCACTCTTGGTGTTGGCTGGTTGAAAAGGTCTCCTTTCAAATTCTTGGAAAGATGTGTCCGGGAACATAGCTGATGACTCCATCTTACCCAGCAAACGAGCCAAGGACAACTTTGTAATCCAAATGCATCCCAGAGTGCCATAGGAAAATGACTTGGTTGGGTTTTGTCAGCATTGGCCAATTTCAAATGTGCCGGAGACACACTTTCCTTGACAAGCTTTTCATAGGCTGCTATTCAAAAGAACACAGAATCATTTTTCTTGCATTTATCAAATCTGCTTCAAGTGTTCCCTTTGATCAAGCTCAGTCCTTGATTCTTTGTATGGATTGACTGCTTTATAAAGGCACCGTGAACCCTGTCTGTGTTTGGCTGCATGCAAATCAGAGCTAAACAAAAGGAAATGCAAAAATCTAGCAAGGTGTCAATGACAGCAAGGTAATATTAATTATTAGCATTACTGCTTTATACCGTGCCAGCGTATTCCATAGCACAGTATGGAGTATGTGAAAGGCAAATGTAACAATTATATAACTAAACTTCTGAACAAAAACAAGTTACAATATGAAAAAGATCCAAACAGGAAAGAGCTTTATAAACTCTAGACAAATAAGAAGATTTTTTTTATTTTAATTAATTTTTTTCAGTTTCAGTGTGTATTCACTAAAAAATATCAAAGCTTATTCATTTTAAACAGTGGAAAAGGTAACTAAGTCTTAAATTCCTTGGAGATATAATGGAAATGGGTGAACTAACTAGAGCAGACTGTGACACTGAGAGAGACTTAGGCCCCGTACACACAATCGGACTTTCCGACGGGAAATGTGTGATGACAGGCTGTTGGCGGACAATCCGACCGTTTGTACGCTCCATCGGACAATTGTTGTCGGACTTTCCACCAACAAATTTTAGCTAGCAGGTTTTCAAATTTTCCGACCAACAAATGTGTGCTGTCGGACTTTCTGAGCGTGTGTACACAAGTCCGTCGGACAAAAGTCCAAAGTACAAACACACATGCTCGGAAGCAGAAGCGGTCGGTCTTGTAAACTAGCATTTGTAATGGAGAATTTACATTCCTGACGTGGCAAATTATGAAATCTACAAATGCAGCGCACAATTCTCTTCTTCTTTAATGAGATAATAATGAAGCTGCTTTGCTGGTGTTAGTGATGGAGTTATTGCAAACTAATTTTCAAAGACTTTTTTTTTTTCTAGTGATATCAAGAATAATATTATTATGTTTTTTTTTTTTTTTTTATTTGTGCAAGTTAACACGACAACACCATTAAACCCTCATTTTTAAGATCAAAGATACAACTATGTTGGTGTCCCTTGTCAGTTTTACATTGTATTTTTTAAAATGTAACTGCCGACTCCCAAACTGTCATTTGAAGTAAAACACATAGCCAAGTATTATTCTACACAATTTTTTTATTGTGCATAAAAAAAAAAAATTAGACATGCTATCTGCCAATAGAACTTAACCAAAAAGTGCATTCTAAGCAACCAAAAATATAGAAAATATACCAAATCAAATTATTCAACCAAAAAAATAATGTCAAAGCAATAACTCCAAGGCCAATAATAAATAACACGTTATCTCCTCTGATTCCACAACATGTCTGATTGACGAGCGGCCGTTCAGAAATGAACTGAAAAGCAGGAAATGAAAAGTGCGAACTGAAAAGTGATAAATAAAAAACGCAAAAGAAAAGCGCAAATCCACACTCACCAAACTTCTACTAACACGAAATTTGCAGAAAGAGCCCAGAGGGGGGCACTAAAGAGCTGAAAAACCACGTAGTACGTCACTACGTTCGTGATTGTTGGCCAACAATTGTGTGCCGTGTGTATGCAAGACAAGTTTGGGCCAACGCCCTTCAGGCAAAAGTCCACGGTTTTGTTGGCCAACAGTCCAATCGTGTGTACGAGGCTTTAGGGCAAATGAAGAAGGGGACGTAAGTTAGGATTTGTTGAATAGATAGTATTGCTGATTAAGTAAATACAAACCCAAAGAACATAAAGCCATGAAAAGCTTGATGCAACAAAACAGCAAGCTGTGTGTTTCCAGCTGCCGGCTGTTCCATGTACACTGGGACCCAGAGCACCCTGTGTAACATCCTCTTCTCATGCTGGCTGTGCTGAGGCTCTGTGTGAGACTTTTTCATCCGGCTCACCCCTCCCTTCCTGGCAGAAGAGCAAAGGACCAATCAAGGAGCTGGAGAGCTAGCTAAGCCATTTGGATGGGTCGACTTGGGTACAATCAGCCTGCCCATAGACTGTTCGAACCACGGCTGGCCTGGCTTTCTCGCTCTACTTAGTAGATGTGTAGCAGGGGTGTCCAATCTTTCTAAACAAAGGGCCAGTTTACTGCCCTTCAGACTTTAGAGGGCCTGACTGTGGTTCGTGGGAGTGGAAAATGCCCTGACATCAGTCGGAGTAAATAATGCCCCATCTTTTGTATTAGTGGGAGGAATAGTGCCTCATTGTTGGTGTCAGTGGGAGGAATAGTGTTTCACTGTTGGTGCCAGTGGGAGGAAGAGTGTCCTATCATTGGCGTCAGTGTGAGGAATAGTGCCCCAAGGGCCAGATAAAGACAAGCAAAGGGCCACATCTGGCCACAGGCTGCAGTTTGGAGACCACTGATGTACAGTATATCAATGGCATTCAGACAGTCATTCATATTGCTATATGTCACTGCCTTGAATTGTCAAACACAATGACATTACACATTCAGAGTGAGCATGACTCTATCGCTTAAAGGTAGTTTATCATGTAGCCTGCTCTGTGCTACAAAATCAATTGTGAGACACCGCCTGGCAGGATTGATTAAAGTTTTTATGTGTCACCCAATTTTCTCACACACACCTAATGGGTTTATGGCTGATGTGAAGAAAACAAAACTTTGTTTTTGCTTTCTCATGATATTAATAGGTTCTGTTGTGGGTCCTGGAGCCTTTGTAGAGCTTTGGGTGGGACTAAGGGCTCTTTCACACGGACGTGTCCGTGTACGGAGCCCGCTCTGCACAGCAGGGGATCGCTCCGTCGATCCCCCGCTGAGCAGGAAGATGACAGGTCTGTCTCTGCATTCTGTGCAGGGACGGACCTGTCAGAGCGCCGCTCTCCCCTATGGGGGATCGGATGACGACGGACCGTAGAGTCCACCGTCACCCGATCCGCAGATGGATGGAAAAATGGGGTTTTCCTCCGTCACACTTTTTCGGATCGGAGCGGAGCGGGTCGGATGTCAGCGGACATATCACCGCTGACATCCGTCCCTCCATAGGGGTCTATGGAGCGTCCGTTTAGGTCCGCCTAAAAAACTGACAGGCGGACCTGAACGGACCGTCCTTGTGAAAGGGGCCTTAAGCAGGCGGTGCTTTTTTGTGATCCGATGGTACCACCATTCATTTTGAAATTTGACCAACCAAACCTTCAATTTCACCTCATGTTGCTACAGAAAATAATTTTCGTGGCCAGGAATCTTCTTTTCTTTCCTGGAATTTCCTTTTCTTGCACTCATGCGCACTGCATTTTTTGATTATATTTCTTGCATGATTCTCCTATCATTGATTAGAAAATTGTTTTTCAAAAAGTTTCCAACATGCCCGATCACTCAAATCGGATGGCCACACGAAAATCCTTGCTGCAGCCCACGAATGGTGCAAAATTCGAAAAAAAATTCTTAGCCACGATTTTCGAAAAAGAAAATTATTTTCTGGGTTCGTGTCTTAGCTGGTAGCCAGATCTCATTATTAGTCTCAGCTGGCCACAGAACCTTAAGGCCCCTTTCACACATGCGGACAGTATGTCCGTATTTCATCCATCCGTTTTCGGATGAAATACGGACATACATGCACCGCTATGGGATAGCGGGTGTCAGCGGATGAACATCCGCTGACACCCGATATCGTCCGCCTCCGCTGTGGTCCGATTCTGCAGATGGAGGAAAACTCTATTTTTCCATCCGTCTGCAGAGCGGATCGGATGAACACAGACAGACGGTCCGTGTTCATCCGATCCCCCATAGAGGAGAGCGGAGATCTGACAGGGCGGTCCCTGCACAGTGTGCAAGGATCGCCCTGTCATCCGCCGGCTCAGCTGGGACCGATCCCCGCTGAGCAGCGGATCTTCACGGGGGCGGATCATTATGGATCCGTCCCATGTGAAAGGGGCCTTACAGATCCTTTACATATGCAAGCTGACTGATGCTCAGGGTTCTCTCTCTCTCTAATCCTCGCTCTCTTTCTTCCTCTGCTATGGGAGCTTGCTGCTGTGTGAAAAGAAGAGTGCTGATAGAACACTGAAAAAAGCACAAGTGCTGCTTTCTTGTTTTGGGGAACCCCTTAGGGGTCATCTTTTTAGTCAATAACTGATCTGAGTTTACTAAGTGGCTCAGGCAAGCAGATGTTTATTTTGTTTTATGCTATGGCTGTAGCCTCCCTGGCGTATTATTATGTTAGATTGTTGCGTCTCAAAGCGGTACAATTGTTTTGCATAGAAATTTGGCATTTTATATTGTAGGTCTGTAATTCTTAGCAATAACACACTTAAATCTGTCCAAACAAGAGTCTAGTAGATATTCCAGGTATGTTAAAGTTTGAAACACAAAATCATAAATTATAATATAATAAATAACTATAAACAATTATAAAAAATAATAATAATAAAATGAATTTCCCCACGTTTCACTATCGCTCAATTCTGCAAGTGTTCTCATTTACAATCGCTGTTTTCTAGCTGGTCTAAAACCACTTTTGACGTAAAGGGACACTTTTTATTTGCCATGGACAATCTCAAGTTTGCAGGCAGAAAGAATAGTATATATAATATAAAACTGCATGCAGGGCATTGGACAAAGCACTAGGGACAAAAGGGATGTGAAATGATTTCATACAGTGATGCAATCTATAAGATTACAGTGTACTGTATGTGTTATGAATTTTCTATTTTTTGAATTTGCCGCCGGGCTCCACCCCCGTGCGTCGTGACGCTCGCAAGGAACGGAGCCTGGCACCCAGAGGCATCAGGCGGAGGATAGAGCCCACAGACACAGCGGGGGGACATCGCAGGATCCTGGGGACAAGGTAAGTACACTGTACCAGGATCCTGCAATGCAACCCCAAGTGTGGCTCGGGGTTACCGCTAATGGTACTGAAATTTAACCCCGAGCCACACTCAGGAAAACCGCCAGGGAGGTTAACGTACCAACTCTTTGTTTCCTTCCTGAAAAAAAATGCAGGACAGACCTGCTTGGATGGTTCATTGGTGTCCCTGTGTTGTGCATAGTTACTGCTGCTAATACCAATTGAGCATTTTTTTTACACAAATCATGAATATGTGTACCCAATGTGAAGGTCAACACCCAAACCCAAGTCTACAGATAGCAAATCTTGGAAATATGGAACAGAAGAAAATGGATTGATTTAGTAACACATTTATGTTTTTTTGATATATTGAATTTGAAAGAGGTGATTATCCCCAAAAGGGTGAATCTAAGAAAGTTATTGTATGACGAAGCTGAATTGCAGGCAAAGAGCTAAACACACAGCTAAGGTACATACAGTATTTGTTTTACCTACCAATGGATTTGTATTTCTGTCCATTGTGTTCTGAGATTTAGACAGCTCTACAAAACAGCAAGGCCAAGATGGTGACTGTGACATACTTCAGGTAAAGTGTAACTAAAGGGAGATTTACCTACCTTTCCTCCAATGGTCCCCATCCCTCATTGGCACTAGCATCTTCTTCTGTCATGTCCATTGGCTGCCTTTGGATGACATCACTCCTGCCCATGCACAGTAGCTAGTCATCTCTGCACACAGGGATTGGGCCGGCGCTGAAAGCTGAGTTGAACAGCATGAGCAGCTCAGCGCACATGTCAGAGATCAGTACTAACCCTGCAAAGAAAATCGCAAGAGGCTGATATTAAGATATATCCAGACACTCGCCTTAGTTGCATTTAAAATTAATTTGCTTATAGTTTAATGAGTGCAAAATTTGTATTTACTAAAACTGGTGCATGCAGAATCTAATACAGCTGTGCATAGTAACCAATCAGCTTCTAGATTTTATTGCCAAAGCTTAAAGTCAGGGCTGGCCCAAGACATTGTGCTGCCTGGGTCCAAGAATGAAATGCTGCCCTCCCCCAAAAAAAATCATGCCCACCAAAAGGCCCCCACATCCATTATTTTATATCATGACAATTAAAGCTAAAATTAAATGTATCAAGAAGTCAGATTTACATGCAACAGTGGTGGTGGGGGTTGTGGGGTGCAGTCAAAGGCAGCAGTGGTGGGGGGGGGGTTTAGTCAGAGGCAGTGGTGATTGGGAAGGGAGGTTCAGTCAGAGGCAGTGGTGGTGGGGGGGTTCAGTCAGAGGCAGTGGTGGTGGGGGGTTGAGACAGAGGCAGCGGTGGTGGGGGGTTGAGACAGAGGCAGCGGTGGTGGGGGGTTGAGACAGAGGCAGCGGTGGTGGGGGGTTGAGACAGAGGCAGCGGTGGTGGGGGGTTGAGACAGAGGCAGCGGTGGTGGGGTTCAGTCAGAGGCAGCTGACAGCATGAGGAGAGGAGAAGAGAGCCGATAACCAGCTTCTCTAAAAGGGACATGTACACTGATAATCAGGACACTCAAGAGGAGCCGCTGACGTCACATTGGGTGGAAGGAGGAGGGCATGCCCATTAGTGCTCAGGAGAAAAATGACCTGTTTGCAAAATTGTATAACAAACTATGGAACCATTTTTCTAAAATTTTCGGTCTTCATTCGTTTATTTAGCAAAAAAGAAAAAACCCAGTGGGAATTAAATAACACCAAAAGAAAGCTCTTTTGAAAAAAAAATTATAAAAATGTCATATGGGTACAGTGTTGCGTGACCGCGCAATTGTCATTCAAAGTGTGACAGTGCTGAAAGCTGAAAATTGGCCTGGTCAGGAGGGGGTAAAAGTGCCCAATATGCAAGTGGTTAAAGCAATATTAAAGCCTTGTTTTTTGTTTTTTTTTAACAATAAACATGTCATAATTACCTGCTCTGTGCAGGGATGCATGAAGGTAAAAAAACCTTCATGAAATTCGCCATCAAACACTAAATCTAATGACAGCGACAATTATGCAACTGAGCAAATTTCTGTGTTTTTGATTTGATTACCTTTTTTTTTTATTATTTGTTATAATTATTTATAGTTTTTTATTATATTATAAACTTTATCATACCTGGGATGACTCTTGTTTGAACAGATTTAAGTGAGTTATTCCTAAGAATTACAGGCCTACAATTTAAAATGCCAAATTTCCATGCAAAATAATTGTACCGCTTTCAGCACCTGAAATCAGAAATAATCACACCGCCAGGGAGGTTAAAATGGTGATCTCACAGCAGCCATATTTACAATGTTTTTGGAGCTTTTAGGAAGAGCTAACAATTCTTTGTAGTTATCGATACTTTGTAAAAATATTTATGTTTTTTTAAATTTGGCAATGGTACATTTGTGGCAGTGGTTGGTTTCCCATGACTTTTGTGTGACAGGAACTTACCTTTGCGCCCTACAAATGGGCAGATTTGAATGACAAGATTTGCCCCTACAGACTTCAATAGGATTTGCCTCAAAATTTGAAAACTTCAAACTATGAGCAAGATTTGCAAAACTATTTGCAAACCAAACCCAGGTATTCTTATCTCTACTTCCTAGGTATAACATAAGGGGTGATTTACTAAAATGGGAACATATAGAATCTGGTGCAGTTGTGCATGGTAGCCAATCAGTTTCTAACTTCAGCTTGTTCAATTAACCACTTCGGTGCTGGAAGGATTTACCCCCATTTTTTGCGATACCACACTGCGTTACTTTGGCTGACAATTGCGCAGACATGCAACGCTGTACCCAAATAAAATTGATGTCCTTTTTTTCCCATAAATAGAGGTTTCTTTTGGTGGTATTTGATCACCTCTGCAGGTTTTTATTTTGTGTGCTATAAACAAAAAAAGACCGACAATTTTGAAAAAAAAAAATGTTTTTTTCCTGCTATAATACACACCCAATAAAAAAAATTTAAAAATCACATTTCTTCATAAATTTAGGCCAATTTGTATTCTTCTACATATTTTTGTAAAAAAAAATCCCAAAAAGAGCTTATTTATTGGTTTGTGCAAAAGTTATAGCGTCTACAAAATAGGGGATAGATTTATGGCATTTTTTTTTTTTTTTTACTAGTAATGATCAGTGATTTTTAGCGGGACTGTGAAGTTGCAGTGGACATGTCGGACACCTAACTGACATTTTTGACACTTTTTTGGGACCAGTGACATTATTACAGTGATCAGTGCTAAAAATATGCATGGACATTATACTAATAGCACTGGCAGGGAAGGAGTTAACATCAGAGGCAGGACTGGTGCAAGGATTTTTGACACCCTAGGCAAAACCTCATTTTGCCGCCCCCCTCCCTAGACTCCTGCCCTAATTCCACCACCTTTTCCCTGCCCAGGTAAAAACACCACCTTTTTAATGAAGCGCCCATCAAATGCAGATTCACCAGCTCCCATCAATGCAGCCTACCAGTGCCCATTAATGAATGTTTGCTTGCTTCCATTCATTTGGGAGTTGGGACACAGACACAGTCCTCCGCCACTGCTGCTCCTCTGACACTATGTGCAAACGGAACGGCGGCTGCCTGCTGATGCTGAGACTTGTGCTGGCCATACACTTTATGAAAAATCGTCCGAAAATCGGCCAGTTAATGGGCACAAAATCGATAATCGTTTGGACATTTTGAGCCGAAAAAACCAAGGACAAGTTTTGAAATTTTCTGCTGAACAAACGATAAATTGAAAGGTTAATGTGTTTCCCGTCCGACTAGTCTGCACTAGGTATATGTAAAAAAACGAACATAAAATGTATTTATTTATGTCCACTGAATGATTTATCGGTCATTACATGATGGCACGATCGTTTGCGCTCGCGGCCGAATGTTCGTTTTTCGAAAACTGGGTTCGGCCGATTTTTCGTATAGTGTATGGCCAGCTTTAGTTGCTTGCTGCAGAGAGAAGAGAGTAGGAAAACCAGTGGCCGGGCGCCCTAGGCAGCAGGGCATCCTAGGCAGCTGCACCGGCCCTGATCAGAGGCAACAAGAGGTTTACTATGTTTCCTCAGTGTGTTTCTAACTGGGGGGGGGTGGGCTGCCTGGGACAACACACAGATCCGTCTTCCTGCATAGCGGAAAGACAGGATCTCTGTGTGATCCCCTGTCAGAACGGAGATCTGCCTTGTTTACTATGGCAGATCCCTATTCTGTCACTGCGGGGAACGATCGCAGGCGGCTGGCGGACATTGAGTCCGCCGGACCCGCTAATTGGCTCCCCCCGGTGGCCAATCGGCGTATGCACGCGCCCACAGATCGCCGTGTACGAGCCGACGGACCGGTACAGCGATTCGCGTAGCTGAGCCAACCTGCTGCAGTTTAACTGCAGGGGCTGGTCGGCAAGCGGTTAAGCTTTGGCAATAAAACCTGGAAGCTGATTGGTTTCTATGCACAGCTGCACCTGATTTTGCACTCTCCAGTTTTAGTAAATCCCCTCATCATGTTTTCAAAGATAGCTTCAATGAACATTAAAAACCAAAATGTTGAAATGCATACAAGGAGCACAGCCTATGTGCTAAACAGTTTAGCTTTTCTTCAAGGCATTCTTGTACTGTTTACCCAACTCCCTTTATAAAGGCATTAACCTCAATTCACAGAAGGAAATAAATCATTAAATGCATGTAAGTAGTGGTCCAGGCATGCAGTATTTAAGGAATGTAAACATATAATAGGCCATTTTGAGTAGTTTCTGCATTTTCAGGTCAGTTCTCTCTCAGTAATGCATAGAAACCTAAATATGGAAATATGGAAATTATTGGGGTTGATTTACTTAAAGATTATCTACAGGATTTTTTTTTTACTATATTTAGCGCTGCTTTACCGTCGTTTTAGCCGCGGTATTCGGCCACTCGCGGGGCGGATTTACCCCCCGCGAGCAGCCGAAAAAGGGTTAAAATCCCCCGCAAAGCGCCGCCGTAGCGTATATTGCCGCGGTATTACAGCAGTGTCCCATTGAAATCAATGGGTAGAAGCGGTATAGGAGCGGTGAATACACAGCTCCTATACCGCTCCAAAGATGCTGCTAGCAGGACTTTTTTTACCGTCCTGCTAGCGCACCGCTCCAGTGTGAAAGCCCGCCGGCTTTCACACTGGAGTGAATGGGGCCGTTTTTTTCAGGCGGTGTACAGGCGCTATTTTTAGCGCTGTACTGCCTGAAAAACGCCCCAGTGTGAAAGGGGCCTTAGGCTATGGAGCAACTTCACTTGCAAAGTGTTCAGTCTATGTGCCTTTAGTAAATGAACCCCATTACATTTAGTAAATCCACTCCATTGCATGTAGTAAAATATACTTATTTTCTCTGGTCATTTTGCCAGATTTTTAGAGACTTTTTTTTTATGCATATCACAATGGTCTAATCCTTTGTTAGAACATATGTCACATGAAGTGGGGATACTTTACTTTTCACAATTATTTTTAGAGATATCTTCCCACTGACAAGTTCCCACTTATATCATTGATCTTTTTAGCTAAACTATATTGTCAAAAGTATTGGGACACCTGCCTTTACACGTACATGAACTTTAATTGCATCCCAGTCTTAGTCCGTAGGGTTCAATATTGAGTTGGCCCACCCTTTGCAGCTATAACAGCTTCAATCTTCTGGGAAGGCTGTCCACAAGGTTTAGGAGTGTGTCTATGGGAATGTTTGACTATTCTTCCAGAAGTGCATTTGTGAGGTCAGGCACTGATGTTGGACGAGAAGGCCTGGTTCGCAGTCTCTGCTCTAATTCATCCCAATGGTGTTCTGTCGGGTTGAGGTCAGGGCTCTGTGCAGGCCAGTCAAGTTCCTCCACCCCAAACTCGCTCATCCATGTCTTTATAGACCTTGCTTTGTGCACTGGTCCAAATCATTTGGTGGAAGGAGGATTATAGTGTGGGGTTGTTTTTTAGGGGTTGGGCTTGGCCCTTTAGTTCCAGTGAAAGAACGCTTAAGGCATCAGCATACCAAGACATTTTTGACAAATTCATGATCCCAACTTTGTGGGAACAGTTTGGGGATGGCCCCTTCCTGTTCCAACATGACTGTGCACCAGTGCACAAAACAAGGTCCATAAAGACATGAACAAAGTGCAATATAGCGCCAAAGGCTCCTAAAAAAGAAACTATAGTAATTGACGGTCTGTGAAGCTGCTCAAATTAATGGCAGGACCAAAAAACTAGTGTTAAAGATTGTAATAAAACAGCGCTGATCCAAAAAATGCCTATATATGTCTAGTGATGAAGAGAACTATTCAAACATATAATCTATACCCAATTAGTAACACACAAACAATTGATGTATATACAGAACATTAAAGTGCAAAGTGCTTATGAATAAACCACATGAATTATTTGTGAAAAATAAAGTCCAAAATGATGTGTTCCAAAAAAATTTAAGATGCATAAACAAAAAAAATGTATAGTGTATATGCGGAAAAAATATATCAATCAAAAAATATATAGAACTGATCAATAAAAATTATTAAAAATTATGTATAAGGACAGTTCTACAGTTCATGTGCGTGTAAAGGCAGACGTCCCAATACTTTTGACAGTATAGTGTAACTATAAGGGGGTAATTCTTCCCAGTGACCACAAGTGTAAGGAGCATTCGTCCCACTGGCCATCACACTAATCTATCATGAGTTGTAGATATAGTAATTTTTAGCAGGGGTTTCCTGAGACTGGAAAAATATTTCAAGAGTTCCTCTGTTTTTTGAAAAGGCTGAGAAAGGCTGCTTGAAATTCTATCTATCTATAGGTGATGCTTTTTGTTCACTTTGGATAGAGTATGGGAGGGTTAGAACCCCTGACAGTATTTTTTGCCATCTGTGTCCCCATTGTAAGGTTTCGCCTCTATTACTTTTCTGGGGACAACCACAAATTTGGGATTTTCTTTTCATTTCACTTTCAATGATAATAGTAAACAGGACAAATAGAGAGGGTGAATCTCCCTAACAGAGGCACAGACAGCAATAAAAACCTAATATGCAGCGTACACACGATCGGACTTTCCAGTGGGATTGTCCGCCGGACTAGAGTCCGCCAGGACAATCCGACCGTGTGTGGGGGCTCCGACTGACTTTTTGTTCCCAAAAGTCCGGCGGACTTAGTTTGAAGTTTTGACTCTGGGACTGTGACATCATAGGGGGGTGGGGTCACCATATGACATGACCCGGTGGCCCCGCCCCTTGTCCCTATATAACTGGCAGCGCAACGCATCTGAGCCATTAGAAGAGGAGACAGCGACGAGTCAACATCGGAAGAAGAAAGAAGAACAACAAGCAGAAGAAGAAGCAGAAGCAAAAGGCGACAGCGACGGCTACAGAAGCCCGGGCCACCGCTAGTAAAAGAGCTGGAAGAAGAAAGCGGAAGGCCCGGCAAGAAGAACAGAAGAGCGGGACAAGACCCCCGAAGTCGGAACAAGACCCCCAGACGACGGCAGCGACGAAGGAGAATGCCGGGCTCCTCCGCTAGTAAAAGAGCTAGCAGAAGATAGCGGAGAAGTCCGGCGAGAAGACCCCCCAAGACGGAAGAAGACCACCGGAGCTGTGCAATAAAGTATTTAAAAAAATTGTGTTGTTTTTTATTTACACTTTTTTCACTTACTCATTCACATACTCATTCATATAGGGTGGGGGGCCGGAATCTGGGGGCCCCCTTATTAGGGGGCTCCCAGATTCCGATAAGCCCCCCCGCCCGCAGACCCCACAACCAACAGCCAGGGTTGTCGGGAAGAGGCCTCTTGTCCTCATCAACATGGGGACAAGGTGCTTTGGGGTGGGGGGGGGCTGTATACTATTTTCTTTCAATATTTGACATTTTTAAGGATATTTTGTATTTACTATATTTGAACTTAATTGTCTTTGATACACCACGTGTAAAAATAGCGCCTGTATAGCACCTGAAAAAAGGGGGTCCTTTCACTCCAGTGTGAAAGCCGGAGGGCTTTCACACTGGAGCGGCACGCTAGCGGTGCGCTAGCAGGACGGTAAAAAAAGTCCATCTTTGGAGCGGTGAAGGAGCAGTGTATTCACCGCTCCTAAACTGCTCCTACCTATTGAAATCAATGGGGCAGCGCGGCTACACCGCCGGCAAAGCGCCGCTGCAGCGGCGCTTTGCGGGCGGTTTTAACCCTTTTTCATCTGCTAGCGGGGGTTAAAACCACACCGCCGAATACCACCGCTAGAACGACGGTAAAGCGGCGCTAAATATAGCGTCGCTTTACCGCCGACGCCCGAACTGCCCCAGTGTGAAAGGGGCCTTAGGGAGTTGCATATTTCTATAGTTTAACCAGTAGCTGACCGCCGGCTGTCTATTGACCGCCAGGCGGCGCAGTTCTCAGGGCGGGAGGGCGTCATATCCCGGCCCTCCAGGGAGCGCGTGCGCGCCGTGTCACTGGTCACCCGATGCGTGTGCCCAGCGGCCGCGATGTCCGCCGGGCACCCGCGATTGCCCGGTAACACAGCGGGACCGTGGATCTGTGTGTGCAAACACACAGATCCACGGTCCTGTCAGAGCAGAGGAGCCGATGTCCCTGTTCTTTTGTTTATAGCGCAAAAAATAAAAACCGCAGAGGTGATCAAATACCACCAAAAGAAATCTCTATTTGTGGGGACAAAATGGTAACAATTTCATTTGGGTACAGTGTTGTATGACCGCGTAATTGTCATTCAAAATGTGACAGCGCTAAAGGCTGAAAAATGGCTTGGTCAGGAAGGGGTGAAAATGCACTGTACTGAGGTGGTTAAACCATTTTACCTCTTCATTAGCAGAAAAATTGACAGGGGTTCTAATTCTTCTCCACTGTATCTATCTCACTGGATATCGCATGAGATAAAATACCACATAGTTTCATAAGATAAATACCGCATATTTTGATGAAATACCGCATGCCTTATTTTAGTAGCGTTTTTTTTTGTTTTGTTTTTTGCGAATGTCAAAAAACATTTTTTAAAAACACTATGAGGTATTTTACTGCAAATTTTAAATAGGAAAATACGGCTTTGTGAAGGGAGCCCTGGAGCCAGAATGCCAGTTCCAAGAAGTTACTTACAGCTACATTTACGGCTGCCGTGGATGTCTAAATGTAATCTGTCATGCAGGAGAGAGAAGAAATTACACAGCACAGGCTTCTGTATATCTAAAGAATTACACAGAATTCTAAATAAGGTGCATTGACTGACCCATTTGACTTTAGCAGAGTTGCTGTATTTACTGGATAGTATAAGTTACTTACTAAGTGCTTTTACTTGTTGCCTTGAATTGCTCTGTAAGTGGTTTTATCTAACATCATTAAATGTGTATTTTTATTTTTCCTTTATTGTAATATGCGAGTTTGGAATATCATTTAATACTATTTAACCGTGCAGTATATGTTTGAATTGAAACTGTGATGGCTCTCCTGTTGAGCAAGTAAAAGAAATTGTAATCATTAAGTGTAGTTAATTACAATATAATTTCTTGCTAGCTCCAGGGGTTTTTATTTTAATATATATATACAGTATATATCTATATATTCTTTGTAGTTTGCACATACTTTTAAGTATTTTGTATAAACTTAAATAGGCTCATGATGAGACCAGACTTGTTTTTAGTGTTGATGTAGCACTACCCCAACAGGAGCTGCTTATTATGCCTTGTACACACGGTCAGACATTCCAACGACAAAATCCGTCAGATTTTTTCCAACGGATTTTGTGCCAAACTTTTCTTGCATACACACGGTCGCACAAAGTTGACGGAAAATCCAATCGTTCTGAACGAGGTGACGTACATCACATACGTCGGGACTATAAACGGGCCAGTAGCTTTTGTCTATTAACTTATTCTAAGCATGCGTAGGATTTGTTTACACACGATCGGAATTTAAACGATCGGATTTTGTTGTCGGAAAATTTTAGATCCAGCTCTCAAACTTTGTGTGTCGGAAATTCCGACGGAAAAAGTCTGAAGGAGCCCACACACTATCAGAATTTCCGACAACACAATCCGATCGCACTTTTTCCGTTGGAAAATCTGAACCGTGTGTACAGGGCATAAGATTCCACGGGTTCTCTCCCCCAACAGTGCAGAGGCAACCAGGCACACAGCCTATTCACTCTGGCTCATTGAACAGTCTAAGGCAGTGATGGCGAACCTTGGAACCCCAGATGTTTTGGAACTACATTTACCATGATGCTTCACTACACTGCAGAGTGCCGGAGCATCCTGGGAAATGTAGTTCTAAAACATCTGGGGTGCCAAGGTTTGCCATCACTGGTCTAGGGGTTTGTCGATTTCTTTATTTTATTGGTTGTAGTAACAATGTGATGTGGGATTCTCCAAAAACCCTTGAGCACAATTTGGCAGAGGACAACTATCTCTTAACACTAGCGAAACAGCTTTTCACTCACAGCTGGGGACCATGAGATAGAGTGTAGAACAGGTATAGCTAGACTGGACCAGTCTATAGCAGCGATGGCAAACTTTGGCACCATAGATGTTTTGGAACTACATTTCCCATAATGCTCAACGACACTGCAGAGTGCATGAGCTATATGAGAAATGTAGTTACAAAACATCTGGGTGCCAAGGTTCACCATCACTGGTCTATAGGTTCACTGCTGGAGTCCATGAAGTAGCTTGCAGGTGCAGCACAGAAAAGGAGTCTCTACTCACAGTATCCTGGAACAGGATTAGTCCAGAAAAAGACAATCTACTCAGGGCTCCAGACAATTTAACAACATCCCAGCCACCAGGGGCATTGCTAGGTCTACAAAAGATCTGGGGCTAGAGCCCATAGCATCGAAGTAAAGAAAGTAATTGGCATGGTCGTGTCCCCAGAGCACCCCCCCCCCCTTATTACATCAGGGTCCCCAGAGAGCCCCCCCTTTACATCAGGGTCCCCAGAGAGCCTCTTCTTACATCAGGGTGCCCAGAGCCACCCCCTTACATCAAGGTCCCCAGAGAGCCTCTCCTTACATCAGGGTGCCCAGAGAGCCTTCCCTTACATCAGGGTCCCCAGAGAGTCCCCCCCTTACATCAGGGTCCCCAGAGAGCCCCCCTTACTTCTGGGTCCCCAGAGAGCCGCCCCCCCTCACATAAGGGTCTCCAGAGATGCTCCTCCTCTAGCATTAAATATAAGCCTCCTAAAGTTTCTTACCTTCTTTGAATTCACAACATGTGAAGGGGATGCAGGGCACTGGCAGTAGTCAGGTCTAAATGAGAAGGTTCCACACTGGGAGAAAGCGGAGTTAGACAAACTGTGGTTGGTTGGTTGATACCAACCAACCACTGAGAAGACAGTGAGCCAGGAGGTGTGTCAGCAGCCAGCCCAGGACAGGACTGCAAGCTAGGAAAGTTACGCTCTCCTCTGAATTCCGGGGATGGAGTCAGATGCTTGGTTGCTAGATGCTGGGCGGTCCTAGCAACCAACCACCGATGGAATGTCAGTAAGTTGTGAGCAGAAACCAGGACTGCCACGGCGGGAGTACGGCACCGCTGCACCCGGAAAGAGACTCGGAGCTATGGGCCCCAGATTCGGGGCTATAGCCCCAGAAGCCTCCCCCTAGTGATGCCACTGCCAGCCACCAACTGGGCACAACTCTCTGGGATTCTCAATATTCAGACTGGTCCTTTGAATTATGCCTATCTAAGCTCCGGGAAACATCTTCTAGAGGCAGGGGGAGGCAGTCAAACTCCCAGCCTTTGAGACCCTTAACAGACCAGACTAAACAATTACTGCTCCCTTGATCACAGCAAAAGCCAAAACTAAATTTACCTAGCAATCTAACCAGGAGGGTGCTACATCTGCATAGCTGGAAATTGTGGTTAAACCAACATCAAAGCTATTAAATACAAAAGTGTTCATATTTGAAAGAATATTAAAGTGGTTCTAAAGCCTTACAGTATATTACCTTATTGCATTTTATGCAATTAAGGTAAAAAACCTTCTCTGATCAGGATTCCCCCCAGTCCTCCTAAATACTTACCTGATCCTGAGAGCAGCGTCTCTCTCTCCACTTTCTCCCTCCTCACAGGGCAGTTTGCTGTCAATCAAATTCTTTGACAAGGGAGCAGGAGGCAGGACCGAGCCATGCTGTCTTTGTCTATAGACACAGACAGAGCTGCTTGCGATCGAACCTGCACGAGTGCCCCATAGAAAGTTACTTTCTATGGTGATCATTAGCCGAAGAAGGGGAGCCACCGCCAGGGAACCCCAGAAGAAGCACACCATTGCACAGAGAAAGTAAGTATAACAAGTTTATTATTTTTTATTTAAAAAAGTAATGCTTTACAGTCACTTTAAGATTTCATTACAAGCAAACCAACCTTCTTATATGGTAAATAAGTGATAAAATAAATAAGTTGGAAGTCCTAAATATTGAAATCATGCCTCTTGATCAAGAGTGTAAAAGAATGTTCTTGCTGTCCATAGCAACTAAGCAGATTTTCCTTTTCTATTTTCATTGTCGTATGGGAGAACAAAAGGGTGACAGTAATTGATAACCATATGTAACCAAATTAGTTTTTCCTGTTTTTCCTGTAGACACCATTAAAACCATATCCCAAAATGGTGTTCAACTTTATATGTCTTCTTGGTGTACGTAACAAAAAAGACACAAGTGGAAAAAAACAAAACAAAAACAAAAACAAAGCTAAAACAGTTTCAGACTGTGCTCTGTACTTGAACTTGGAAGGTTAGCACGTTTCTAAAGTGATGCATTTGCTTGGATGGCTTTACATTTGATAGTCACTTGTGCTCTGATGCAGAAGCAGGAAGCCCTTTTATTTTTACTGCTGGCACAAGGAAGGAAGGTGACAGTGTCTTCTATCAGAAAATTGAGTAAATTTATTGATTTTGCCCTCGGGGGATATTTTCTAAAATGCCTCTGTCTTTTGTAAGGACAGCCACTGGTTCGGCCTGATTGCCTGGCAGACAGAAATTCAATGAGACTTGTCACAAAGCTCATTCTTCTCCGTCTGTGGGCTTCTACAGCTGTGAAACACATTTACTAATATGTAGAATGTAGTGCGGAGGGAGTAGAGATGTTTTCTCTTATGAAGGGTGAATACCTGGTTACAAACTTCTAAAGTACATTTTTATATATTGTGGTGCATAACTTTCAACTCAGTTGTTACAATATCTTTAAAGAGACACTGTCACTTTGCCCATTTACCAAAATCTACCTATTTTTAGGGAAATTTAAACTTTATTTCAAGTAGTAGTAAACTGCACCTTTTTTTTTTTAAAACCCCACAAGACAATTTAATAATGTGCTAGTATGCATCACATACTAGCACATTATGAAATACTTACCTTAAAATGAAGCCTTACAGCGGAGCGCTGTCACCAGTTCCATCTTCACCTGGTCTTCCTTCCGAGTTTACGTCCTCCGACCAAGGTCAAACTCAGCCAACTGCACCGAAGCAGCCTGACAGGTCGGGGACGCTGATACAGGGTATCCAGCTCTCCGGCTCTCCTGCCTTGGTTCCGACAACAGCCCGGAATGGCCTCCAACTCGTCACAGAGCACCGAAGCAGCCACACTGCTAGGGAGCCTGCTAGGCATATCCTAAGGTAAGGCCGCTGCCAGCGGCAGTGCGAGTGAAGAGTCGGGGGGGCATCTGGCGGCAGTGAGAGTGAGGGGGGGGGGCAGGTTTGTTTGCCGCCACTGGTAAGCCTTAGTATAGGCTTACCTGTAGGTACAAATAAAAAAAACATAGTTTACTTCCACTTTAAAATGTTACTAAATCCACAACAGTAAGATCAGTCTGTATATGCAATAAAGCATGCTTGTTATACTCACTGTGAAACCTAAGGGGTTAATCATCTGCATTGTGTAAAAAGGATGTTTGATCCTGTCATCTCCCCTTCTTCAACAGTCCCCAATCCATCTCCTGATAGTATAGGGTCTTGGGGGCAAGCTGCACATGCTCAGTTTGGTGTGTATTGCTGGAGTTTTTTTTTTCTGGGCAGAGTGCATGTGATCAGCACAGGGCCAATCAGCAATGTCCAGACAGAGGGTCAGGGGTCCTACAGCCTCATAAGACAATCAGGGGAAAATGAAAACTCCTCCGGCAAGCTTTAACCAGGCACTGATAGAAGTCACAAGACTGCTCTAACTGCTGATGAGAAAAGGTATTTAGCAGTTTATATTTACTAAAACTATTGCATTTCCATGTAATGTGTACTTTGGGAGACCAGATATAGTGCATGCAGGGTCCTGTGTTTAGTTACACTTTAAGTTGGCCATAACATCTGAGCATTTTTTGGCTCCCAAATTTTCTCTAGCATTAGCAGACAGACACACCAATGGAATGTGGTTATGCATGTCTACAGCATTTAGTCTACACCAGTGGCGGTGCATCCATTAAGGGCGCTGCCCCTTCTCTCCAGCCCCCCTCCCCCTCTATGACTGATGGATAGATTCATACATAGCATATATCTATCTATGGCCGCCGCCACCCCCTTATTCAGGCATCCGGCCCCTTTTCGGATGCTGGAACCTGAATTACAGTGGCCGGGATGTGTTTTTGAAGAACCTGATTAGAGCCATAGGCTCTAATAGGCATCAAACAAGTTGAACTCGGAGCGCAAAGCATTACACTCCCAGTCCCCCCAGGTGTATTAGAAAAGTGAATAAATATAACACTGAATCGAGTTTCCACCAATCCGGTAGCGCGGGTCTGATACCCATCACCCGATTGTCTGAAAGGACAGGCGCTACAATTGGACACCTATCAGGAGGAGAGGAGGAGACGCATGGAGGATACCACAGGAGCAACTGTCTGAGCCGCTGTAAAGCCCCACAGCTGATGGTATGAATTTCACACTCAAGCGCGCGTCATCAGGAAATAGGTCTAACGCCATTTTACCGGAGCCTACATACTAACAAATCAAGAGCCATTGGTCAGAATCAACCCAAATAGTTTTCAACATCCAAAAATCTAATTTTAAATAAAAGCAGGTTTTTGCTTACCCTTTGAATGCTACCTTTACATAAAACCAATATCACCAAAATACTTTTTAATAATAAAACCACAATTGTATCCCATTATGTACAACTTCATATCCTTCATATCAGCTATAATCGGCATAATAATTAGGCTATGAATTCTAACTAAGAGGTCCGTATCATATA
The DNA here is from genome assembly GCA_028564925.1 of Lithobates sylvaticus. Classification (NCBI taxonomy): domain Eukaryota; kingdom Metazoa; phylum Chordata; class Amphibia; order Anura; family Ranidae; genus Lithobates; species Lithobates sylvaticus. The sequence goes on along the minus strand of CM053035.1, from coordinate 146,259,906 downwards.
TATTTTATCTCAGTACTATGTTATGCTTCATGGTTTTAATTATACATATAATATGTTTTTCATGTCCACATCCTATATATTGTGTGTATTGAGAGTTCTGAAATAATATACTCAGTCTCTCTACCAGCACTTTACTTGCCACATTGTGGTGGTTTGTAGTATTGGCTTGAATACATGTATAGTTGTTGCTACATTTTAGCTTACATCTATATTTTGTCATTTTCATCTGAAAAATGGCTGCTTTGGTGGTGGAGTCATGAATTCCAGCAAAATGACCGCCGTAGTTTGCTTTTACCAACCTATAAAATGGCCGCCACTATGATGGAGACATTTTCTCCAACAAAATGGCCGCTAACACACTTCCTGTTTTTGGACATAAATAGAGGCGTCTAACAACCAATCCCGTGACCCTGATGAAGTCACGTGTCGTGACGTAACGTAACGCGTAGGGGCGTGGTCGGACTTAGAGCGAACCGGAAGTGACGTAAGAGCCGTTTTTGTACGTCGTGTTTGCATGTTTTAATGTAAGGATCCATTTGGCATTTTAATAAACCTGTATTATAAATACATACCACACTATGGGAGGCCATTATTTGTTCTTCTTTAATGATTGGAACTGTGAGTTGACCGTGTAATCAGGAGCCCCGAAGGAGAAGTTTGATATCAGTAGAGGGAGATTCGAGCCCGCACTAACACCACCTGGATTCGGAACCCCCAATACGTTTGTAAATTGTAGATCCCCAGCTGTGAGCCTGTTTCCAATAGTTCTAACGGAGGTAAGGGCTCTGTGAGCATTAAGCTTTTGCGAAGTCACAAAGATTTTTTGTTAAGAAGAATTTGCTTTTATCTTTTAGAAGGGTCGTTTCAGCTATTTTGGATATTTTGGATATTTTGGACTTTTTATCATTCATTTCACAGTTCTAATTGGTTTAGCACATGTTTAATTTATTAATTTCATTTATTATTTAGAAATTTGCGCTGATAACTTTTATATATTAATCAAACAACCTTAAGCTGCAAAAAAAACATGATATAAGAGTGATATTATCATATTCATAGAAAAGTCATAATTAATTCTGTCTTTAATGATTCAAAAAAATATATATTTTATAAAAAAAAATACTATCACAACAAGCAATATAGGTTATACCACCCTCTAAAGGACAAACATATAATAACATGTCTATGCTCCTATAGATGTGTGCAGAAATGAAGAAACTGCTTCATTACCCAATTGCATAAGTAGTAAAGTCTACACATATAAAGCTCCATGGGGCTCTCATGTGAAGACCATCTAAAACCATTTTTGATATTGTTTACATGCTCGTTAATTCTCTTATATAGACATCTAGTGGTACTACATACATAAATCAACCCACACGGGCATGTAAGGAGATAAACAACATATCTTATGTTACTGAATATGAATTTATCAATCCGGTATTCTTTCCCATTGCTTCCCATGAACACTTCTGTTTTTCTTTTTTTATCAGCAGTGGTCCTGCAGGATATACATCTTCCACATCTATAGAAACCAATGGTGTCCATGTTTCTGAGTCCAGGGGCCCTTCTATAAATAAAAGAAGGTCTCAGAGGTAAGATTTTACATAACCACCTCAATACTGGGCACTTTCGCCCCCTTCCTTCCCAGACCAATTTTCAGCTTTCATCGGTCTCGTCTCTTTCAATGACAATTGCGCAGTCATGCTACACTGTACCCAAATGAAATTTTTATCATTTTGTTCGCACAATTAGAGCTTTTTTTTTGGTGGTATTTATTCACTAATCCGTTTTTTATTTGTTTGCAATATAAGCGACAAAAGAGCATAAATTTGGAAAAAAATATATATTTTCTTCTTTCTATTTTAAAAGAAATCCAATAAAATCTAATTTTGTCATAAATTTAAGCCAAAATGTATTCTTCTACATGTTTTTGGTAAAAAAAATACTGTTAAGTGTATAATAATTGGTTTGTGTGATCACATGTACAGATGTGCGCAGGTGATCACTGACATATGTGTGCAAATGATCATTGGGACATGCGATTTTACTGTTATATATGTGGGGAACATGTGTTTCGGGGATCATTACTATGTGGGGACCTGTGTTTTGGGGACATGTGTTTTGGGGACACTATTTTGGGGACATTGTGTGGGGACATTGTGCATACACTAGGTTGGTTCAATATCAAAAAGATATTAGCCACACTGGGGGCATATTTGGCCCCCATAGATATAGCCACACTGGGGGCTTTTTTTTTTTTTGGTTTAAATTTGGCCCCCATCAGTGACACCTTTCACTTGGTTATGTATGTCGATGAAGGGGATCGGATGAGTGGAGGGAGCTGAGTGGAGGGGATCGATGAGTGCTTAAGAGTGGAGGGGACTGTTCGTGAAGAGGAGATGAAGAGTGGAAGGGAGCATGGCCATGGAAGTGGAGTGGAGCGGGAGCGGGGAAGCATGGCCAAAAAAAGAGGCGTATGCCCCCCCCCAAGTGACACCGGCGACCACCAGCGAACCAAACGCAAGCAGCAGCAGAAGACGATGACGTCAATCAAACAAGGGGGCCAGTCTTTACCCCCCAGGAAAACGCTGCTCTGGTGGCTGCTGTTAGGAGGGACAAGGCCACATTGTTTCAGCCTCAACGTCCCTACTGCCCAGAAGACAGCACCTGGGATCGAGTCCGGGACTCTGTGAATGCCCTGTCCAAGGTTCGCAGGAACCACCGCTGGTGTCAGGCACAGGTAATAATTTATTCAAATTTTATATCACTCTTAGTCGGCTGTGTCTTATTTAGACAGTGGGAGGCAGAGCTTAAGGATGGCCTCCTACTTCACGAAGATGCCCCGCCCCCTGGAGTGAGCACTGCCATGCCACCGCCGCCAATGTGAGACTATCAATGTCATCATCCGTGGAGGAGGGAACAGGAACAGCTGCTTCTGCTTCGGGCAGTGGTGAGTACCTACTACCTACCTAACCAACACAAAGCAAACATAATAACAAACAGCTATTTATTGTATTTAACCACTTCAGCCCCCGATGATTTTCCCCCCTTCCTTACCAGAGCACTTTTTGCGATATGAAGTGACATCTTTTAATAGTATTTTTTTGAACTTTTTGGTGGTATTAATTCGGTTTTTACCATCCTTTGTCATCAAAAAGGCTTTCCTTCTTTTTTTGGTCAAAAAAAATTACTGCCAACATGGTGATCATGTACAGAAAAACGGACATATGTGTCCAGTTTATTTTACCGGATATTCATGTGTTTTTATTATTTTGGGACATGTGTTTTTATTAGGGGACCAATTTGAGAATATCAGTGAGTAAAAAGCTGTAAAAAACCAGCTAATACTCACTGATCACCAGCCGGCTGGAGTGATCCGCTCTCCTCTCCTCACCAACGACTTCCGTGTGAGGAGAGGAGAGCGATTGCCTAGCAAACGGCTGTTTGTTTACATCACATGACGGCTGTGATTCGACAAACGGCCGTCATGTGATCAGGAGGGCCAATCACCGACCCCTCCTGCGATCCGAGATGCGCCGTGTCCGGTGACACGGCCGCATCGGATCGCCCCACTGCGCTGGCACGCGCGCGATCCCTCAAAACTTCAGAAGGACGTTCCAGAACGGTCAGATCAGAAGTAGCACGGCTCCCACCCGGGCCGTCTATGTACAGTGGCCGGGTGGGAAGTAGTTAAGTACCGTAGTTTATCGCGATTCCAAGAGCGTTGCAATTTAAAACCATAACATGTTCGATATCTATCTATTTTACTTGGAGTAACATCGACTATCGCAATATCCCCAAAAAATTGGGCTAAATACATTTACTGTAAAAAAAAAAAAAAATGTTTTTAATTCAGTTAATTTCTCACCTAAAATATTGCTTTTGAAAGGCCGCTGCTGTGCAAATACACACACAGTGCACATATATATATATATATATAATGTTTGTGGTTCTCAGTAATTTTCTAGAAAAAAAGTTTTGATTTAAATGTAAACAATAACTGTCATAAATAGGCTTGGTCCAGAAGTGGTTACCATAACTCTTTATTCTATCTTAACAGAAAGCCTGAGCTGCCATATCCCAGACCCTCCAGCATCAGCTCCTTCTGCCAGGAAGCAACGCCCCATTCTCCTCGACGTAAGTTAGAATACGCAAGCTGCCAATATAAAGAAAAAGGACACAAGGCACCATCATCCACACTAAGTTCACAAACACATAAAAAAAAGCTACAACAACCATCCATTTTTAAGTTCATACACACAGCACACACCCCAAACTAGGGGTCTACCGATTAATGTGGCCCCTTTTTTTGTAATTATCGTTGACAAACTTACCAATATAGTGCTTCACAAGGTGTTTGTACTCGGGTGATGCTTGCAGCGGCAGACATCACCCGTCCGGTGCTGTTTTTTAACAACCCATGTGGCTACGTAAGCACTAGCAGCCGCTTGTCTGTTATTACAAACAGCTGGAGGGGAAGTCCTCCCCAGAAGTGCAGTCGCTGTAAATCTGAGGAGAAACTCTGAATGGAGGGGAAGCTCTGCTGATTTTATCTTCCAATCGTGTACAAACAAACATTCTGTTTTTTTTTCCCTTGCATGACGTCCCCCTCAGATCTTACAGCGACTGCACTCCAAGTGCACTTGTAGTGGAAAGTGTATTTTCCTTTAGTAAATAGACCCCACTGTTAGTATTGTAACCTATAATTGTTTATTCTATTACTACAATATGTGGGGAACATGTGTTTCGGGGATCATTACTATGTGGGACATGTGTTTTGGGGACATGTGTTTTGGGGACACTATTTTGGGGACATTGTGTGGGGACATTGTGCATACACTAGGTTGGTTCAATATCAAAAAGATATTAGCCACACTGGGGGCATATTTGGCCCCCATAGTGACACCTTTCACTTGGTTAAAAAAATCACCCCCATACCAAAAATAGTTGTTGGACATTACCATCTTCAATCCTTCAACCAAGAATGCAATTTGAGTTTGTTTCAAACTTGTATGTTTGTGCAGAGACCATCTAACCGCATCTAATGCGTCAACTTGCTTAATGTTCGTAAAGTGACTCGACGTCGGCTGTTACCAACTAAGCCGGGCCGTCGATATGAACATCTTTTAATAGTCTTTTTAATTCTTTACCATCCCTCAAAAAGGCTTTCCCTTTCACTGCCAATGGTTGAAAAAGTGTCCAGATATTCACCAATTTGAGAATACAAAGAGTTTATCCCACTAATGATCGGTCTCCCTGGTGGGGTTATCTTATTCTTATGCATTTTTGGCAATTGATACATTACCGGGATTTTTGGGGCTCTTAGGTTTAAATATTTGGCTTCTTTCTTATCTAAATTTTCTTTTTGAAAATCTAACCTTTTCCCGATTTTTGTATTTTTTTAAAACTATGTTGATTCTGACCAATGGCGCTTGATTTGTTAGTATTTAGGCTCCGGAAAAATGGCGTCAGACCTACTTCCTGATGATGCGCACTTGAGCGTGAAATGCATTGAAGCGAGGCCTGACACGCACATTAACAGGAGCCCTCCACTTCCGCTCGGGTAGCTAAAATACAAGCCGCGAGTCATACAGCGGTGATGGATCGGCTTCTGCTTCCCCTTGAGCTGTTTTTTATGCCTGCTGTCCCCAGTACTGGACTATGTAAGTGCTAAACTTTTAAGGAATTAAAATAGCAATATTACACTATTCCTGTCATCTGTGGCTCTTTGTGGCAGAGCCAATTCCACATAATCTTATGATGAGAGTTGGATGTATGCAGTAGAGGATACATAAGTCACGTTCATATACCATTGCATATTGGATTGAGATCCGGTTTCTCCCGCATACAGATGATTGATTGGGATGAGATTCCTGAAGGGGTTTAATTGTTGAAATGAGGAGTTTCCTATAATACACGCTTAATGGTCACCTGGTGGCCGAGGCTATCTGCTGAGCACATTTCATTATCACTTTGGGTAAAGCGCCACTGTATTTGAGATTTTGGACTTTAGAAGCACGGTGTTGGAGCATTGATCGTAGTTATAGACTTTGAATTCATTGTGCACTTTAATTATTGCTTAACACTGTGTATTAATATTTTATCTATTAATTATATTTGTCTAATTGCGCCCTTTATAATTATTATTTTATCTGGGTATTATTGCCTACTGTCTATGTGAATTTGAATATTTGGATAAAAACCTTTGATAGTAATATCATTGCCTATGAATTTTGGGGTATCTTTAGACAGGAGCTAAAAAAAAGTTTAGTTCTGCAATATGAAACCTGCAGAAAAAACAGCAAGTTTAAATACAGTAATGCACTTATGACTTAATAGACAGTAAAGGATGAGGGAGGTGAAACTTGGATTCAGGTTCCAGGCAGGTTTTATAGAGTGTTACAAACATTAAAATAAAACATGACATTTACTGGTTGGCATTATGAGCTAATTTCCTCCTTGTTCCTACACTGAGATATTTCAGTTTCTGAGATGAAAGATGATCATTAATCTACTCAGGGATACTGTAAGGGAACTTTGTTTTCAGCTTTATCCATAAAAAATGACCATTTGGCAATGTTGTCACCTATACTGGCTCCAATTTTTTTTTTAATGGTATAAATGTTAAGGTATATGTTAACCCAATCATTAAAAGTTCATATGTTTAAAGTTAGTCAAAGACTAAGCAAGGTTTAAAGCGGTATTCAAACCCACCACTAAAAATGTAGTATATTGCAGCTTACCAATCGTTAGATGAGGTGGCTGCATCGTCTTTTTTTAGACTTTTGTTTGCACCTGGTGATCTGGCCAGTAACACACCTCCTGTATTAGGGTGCCCCCGCTCTGGATGAATGAACACAGGGGCACCTTTCCATAGCAGCATTATCAGTTTTGGGAGAAGGGGTGCTAGATGTACTAGCAGATTTAAATACACTAACACATGTACGCTAAACTTGAGTTAATACTTTATAATTACAGGAAAGTAAACTTTTTTTTTTTCTTTTTGGGATAAATGTTTTACATAAATAAATATCTAATCATTGTAAGCACCCCTGCCAGCGTTAAATGGTTTGTCCCACCCTTGTAACTGTAACTGATACATCTGGAAGAGAGCTTGTTCTTTTGAAAAACAACATACTTACTGACTGAATCACCTGGTGAAACCCTAAAAAGGAAAATTAATGCAGCCATCACATCTAAGAATTGATAAGCCGCAATAAAATAAATGTTTGCTTTTATGTTATAATACTGTGCTATACTACATGTGAAGGCTGTCAGTTTAGGCAAGGAGGAGCCATCGGGGCTTCCAGTGGTGGATTTTTAAAGGAGAATCTGTAGAGCTGAAAAGTTGTCCCTCCCATCCACCCCATTTTGTTTTAGTCAATTGGGAGATGATTTGTCATGGCACCATAGGTGTGTTTCATATGCTTTAATTTGTGAATGAACAGGAAGCCTCTCAGCACAAAGCACTTCCTGTTCATTCACTGTCCAGTGCAGCTAAGGCTGTATAGAAAGGGAATCTCTGTCCCAAAAGTAAGACATCAGGGGTCTGTTTATACCTCTGATATTTCACCAAACCTCCCCCAACGAGGCTCCTAAAAAGTTAAATAAATTATAAAAAAAATACAATTTGTAAAAAATAACAAAATAATAAGAATAAAAAACTACTGACATTGTCCACTGCCCTACTGACACTAATCTCTTCTCTACTGAAACTGTCCACTGCTCTACTTATACCGTCTTCTGCTCAACTGACAAAGTCCACTGCCCCACTGCCACCAACCTCTGCCCTACTGACACAGTTCACTGTTCCGCTGGCAAAGTCCATGTTTTAATACATTTTAAAATGTTTGTTTACATTTATTTATAAGATTGTGTGCATGTAAATATATATATATATATATATATATATATATATATATATATATATATATATATATATATATATATACAGTGGTGTGAAAAAGTGTTTGCCCCCTTCCTCATTTCCTGTTCCTTTGCATGTTTGTCACACTTAAGTGTTTCGGAACATCAAACCAATTTAAACAATAGTCAAGGACAACACAAGTAAACACAAAATGCAATTTGTAAATGAAGGTGTTTATTATTAAAGGTGAAAAAAAATCCAAACCATCATGGCCCTGTGTGAAAAAGTGATTGCCCCCTAAACCTAATAACTGGTTGGGCCACCCTTAGCAGCAACAACTGCAACCAAGCGTTTGCGATAACGTGCAATGAGGCTTTTACAGCGTCCTGGAGGAATTTTGGCCCACTCATCTTTGCAGAATTGTCCTAATTCAGTTACATTAGAGGGTTTTCGAGCATGAAAGGCCTTTTTAAGGTCATACCACAACATCTCAATAGGATTCAGGTCAGGACTTTGGCTAGGCCACTCCAAAGTCTTTATTTTGTTTTTCTTCAGCCATTCGGTGGTGGACTTGCTGGTGTGTTTAGGATCATTGTCCTGCTGCAGAACCCAAGTTCGTTTCAGCTTGAGTACACGAACAGATGGTCGGACATTCTCCTTCAGGATCTCTTGGTAGACAGCAGAATTCATAGTTCCTTTTATCACGGCAAGTCTTCCAGGTCCTGAAGCAGCAAAACAGCCCCAGACCATCACACTACCACCACCATATTTTACTGTTGGTATAATGTTCTTTTTCTGAAATGCAGTGTTCCTTCTACGCCAGATATACTTGGACACACACCTTCCAAAGAGTTCCACTTTTGTCTCATCGGTCCACAGAATGTTGTCCCAAAAGTCTTGGGGATCATCAAGATGTGTTGTGGAGAAATTGAGACGAGCTTTGATGTTCTTTTTGCTCAGCAGTGGTTTTCTCCTTGGAACTCTGCCATGCAGGCCATTTTTGCCCAGTCTTTTCCTGATGGTGGAGGCATGAACGCTGACCTTAACTGAGGCAAGTGAGGCCTGCAGTTCCTTGGACGTTGTTGCGGGGTCTTTTGTGACCTCTTGGATGAGTCGTCGCTGCGCTCTTGGGGTAATTTTGGGCGGCCGGCCACTCCTGGGAAGGTTCACCACTGTTCCATGTCTTCGCCATTTGTGGATAATGGCTCTCACTGTGGTTCGCTGGATTCCCAAAGCTTTGGAAATGGCTTTATAACCCTTTCCAGACTGATAGATCTCAATTACTTTCTTTCTCAATTGTTCCTGAATTTCTTTGGGTCTCGGCATGATGTGTAGCTTTTAAGGATCTTCTGGTGGACTTACTGTGTCAAGCAGCTCCTATTTAAGTGATGCCTTGATTGTGAACAGGTGTGGCAATAATCAGGCCTGGGTGTGGCTAGAGAAATTGAACTCAGGTGTGGACAACCACAGTTATAGTATGTTTTAACAAGGGGGGCAATCACTTTTTCACACAGGGCCATGATGGTTTGGATTTTTTTTCACCTTTAATAATAAACACCTTCATTTACAAATTGCATTTTGTGTTTACTTGTGTTGTCCTTGACTATTGTTTAAATTGGTTTGATGTTCCGAAACACTTAAGTGTGACAAACATGCAAAGGAACAGGAAATGAGGAAGGGGGCAAACACTTTTTCACACCACTGTATATATATATGTATGTATGTGTGTGTGTGTGTATATATATATATATATATATATATATATATACTGTATATACTTGAGTATAAGCCGACCCGAATATAAGCCAAGGCACCTAATTTTACCACAAAAAAATGGGAAAACGTATTGACTCGAGTATAAGCCTAGGGTGAGAAATACGCAGCTACTGGAAGTGGAAAAGGGGGTCAACAATGCCCATTTGCAGCAGCCTCACTGTGCCCATTTGCAGCCTCACTGTGCCCATTTGCATGCCTCACTGTGCCCATTTGCAGCCATAGGTCTCCTGTACTTCAAACTTGGTACTTAATGGTTCTTAGTTGCCCCCTAGCTGCAGCCAACATTTGGGGTCTCTGGACCCAAAGGGTCCCGAAATGACATTTCTGCAGATGGACACAGTTGACCGACTTTGGGGCCCTGTATCTTGGGGCCACTTGGTGCTAGGAACCAAGTGGATATGTTTGGATTTGTTGTAGTGTTGGTTCCACTGGGTTTGCATACCAAATTTGGTGCACCAAGTGGCCCAGAAATACGGGGCTGCAAAGTCGGGTCGGAAAATTTAATTTTATTCTGCAGAAAAGTGCTTGACTCGAGTATAAGCCGAGGGGGGCACTTTGAGCACAAAAAAATGTGCTGAAAAACTCGGCTTATACTCGAGTATATACGGTATGTATATATAGATACGCATGTGTGTTTTAGCTCTGGGGTGCACACCCTATCGCTTTAGGCTGCGCACACCTTTGAGTCAAAGCAGGTAAGGGTTTTTTGGCACTTGAACAGTCATCAGGGTTTTGTCACATAAAAGGAGCAAATTAGATAATATGAAGCCCTCTGGTCTTTGCTGGTTGTAGCGATCCATTTGGGGATCAGTTTCCAGGGCAAAGTCCTTGTGCCAGTGAGTTGCAGCTGAGAACAAAATTGACATATACTATTTACTTTGCACTTGTAGTGCAAAGTGGATTTGCCTTTAGTAAATAACCTCCAAAGTGTTACTTGCCTGCAGGAGATGAAAAATAGGCCTTGTGCTATGGGTTCCTATGGTCTGTCTGGACTAATACAGTTATTGAAGATGCTGAAATATTCAATGTGCTGCTACATTTTTTTAAATGCATAGCAATCATGATGCTGGCGCAATGTCACCAGCAAAAGTATAAATGACATGCCATTTTACTCAGGGTGTACTTCTGCAGCAGGGAGGCAGTGATGGCACATACATGGGTGAATATACCTTTCTAAGGAGATGGGCTATCAGCAGACACTTAAGCCTCGTACATACGATTGGATTTTCCGACAGGAAATGTGTGATGACAGGCTGTTGTCAGAAAATCCAATCGTTTGTACGCTCCATCGGACAATTGTTGTCGGATTGTTGTAGCAGGTTTTAAAATTTTCCATGGACAAATGTCTGTTGTCGGATTTTCCAAGCGTGTGTACACAAGTCCGTCAGACAAAAGTCCAAAGTACAAACACGCTTGCTCGGAAGCAAGGATGAGCCAGAAGCGGTCAGTCTTGTAAACTAGCGTTCGTAATGGAGAATTAACAATTGTGACGTGGCAAATTATGAAATCTCGAAATGCAGCGCACATTCCCTTCTTCTTTAAAGCGGTTGTGTAGTCTTTTTTTTTTTACTTTTACCTACAGGTAAGCCTCATTATGGAATAATTACCTAAGAACGAGGCCCCCAACATCTCGCCCAATCCACGCCGAGGGAGCTGACATGTTCCCTTGGCGTGTCTTTCGGGTATCGCGGCTCCGGCGCTGCTCAGAAGAAATTTGGAGACGAAAGCTATTGGCTACTGGCCTCTACGTAGTCCCGTTGTACGTTTTGTGCGTCACTTCGTTCGGAACCATCGGATTTTCCAACAACTTTGTCCGACCATGTGTGTGCAACACAAGTTTCGGACAAAATCCGTCTGAATAAATCAGATGGATTTTGTGGTCGGAATGTCCGACCGTGTGTACGGGGCATAAGGCTTGTTTTTTAAAAAGTATTTTGGTGCATGTCATTTGGCAAATTTTTTACTTGCGTTTTTGTGTGCATTCCAGAAACACATGCCAAATGCATAATATGCTAGCGGTGCCATTAATTGTAAATGGCACCCCAAAAGTGGCTAGCAAATGTGCTGTTTGCCAAAATACGCATTAAAAAGCAAATCAAAAACCACCAAAATGTGCGTTACAAACCACACCAAAATGGGTGTTAAAATAACATGTGCCAAAATGGGCGCTAAATAATAATAATGTCCCATTGCAAGAGCTCAAAGAATAGGAATCTCAAATTGTGTTTCTTTTCATTATGGACGTTCTGAACCTCTCTGGCCATCTGTTCTATGCTCCAAGTGCTGTGAGTAATGTACAAGAGACATGTACATTTCTTTGATGTATGTAAGGGCTTGTATGGATTGAATGCTTCACTTCTTCACTGATGAAGCAATTAAACATACAGTGCTAGTTAAGATGAGGGATCATGAGAACCATCTCATCTATCTCCTGCACACTGCTCACGCTTGGCAAGTCCTACATCCCAATAAGACATTAATCTGCTGGCTCACCTCACCCTTTCTAACCTCACTAGGCTTTACAAATCACCATATCCAGTGTGTCTGATACATTTCTCCTAATTCCCCGATGGCTGAAGACTGGGAATCCTGCTGACCTTTACTAAAGAGGGAAAAATACTTAAACTGTATAGCAATCAAGATGATTACGCTCTAGGCCAATCATGAGTGCACACTGACCTCACCTGCATCGAAAGAAGGAAGAATTACACTATTATTCCATTTTTTTTGGGGGCCTTTCTTTATTATTGGAGAATGGAAAAGAATACACGGTTGATTTTGTGAGGAAATTACACTATGCTGACAATTTATTCCATGTAATTTTGGATAATATGGAAGCCTGCTGAGTTTATATGAATGGACAGCATGAATGGGTTCATTTAGAATAAATGTTTTTTAGGTCGCTGAGTGATTTATAATGCACTGGTATATAATATTTCCTAATCAGGCAATATTTTATTGGGCCGCATATTAATTAAGATCGCCATCTCACTTGTAGCTTATGGCCACAGTCCAGGGAAGAATGGAGACATTAAAAAGGGAAGCAGGGTGGACTCTGGTTGTGAAGAAAGAGGGGCCCGGGGCAGCTAATCACAGACCTGGCGAACAAAGAAGAGACAAAACTGTTGAAAATGGGTGGAAGGTTGAGAAGAGAAAGGAAAGTGGGCCAGTTATGGAACATTGGGAGAGGAGGTGATCAAAAACTGGGTGAGGGAGGGAGAGTGTCAGAGAAAGAAGAGACAAAAGTTGACAATGGCCCTTTGAAACACTAGGCAAAGTGAAAGTTGATGATGGCCAGTGAAGCAGAGGGGAGGATGGAGGCAGAATTGGGACTGATCGTTGCTACGGGTGGAGAAAGAGAGGAACAGCATCCCATTAAGTACTATTGGTGCTTTGGAGCTGTAACTCTAACGTAAACCTATTCCGAATTTTACCTCTAGTGACTAGTCCTAATCCAAGCTTGACGAGTGTTGTTTAGGAGAATCCTTCAGGTCTAATATAGATTTTGAAGGGAACCCCATGCCAAATAAAAAAATACATACCAGATACTTATCCGTGCATGCAACCCGGCAGGTCAGGAAAGGGAAGGGACGAGTGAGCGTCCCCCTGAACCATACCAGGCCATATGGCCTCAACATGGGGGGTGCTTTGGAGCAGGGTTGCCCCCCAAAGCACCTTGTCCCTGTATTGATTGACAAGGGCCTCTTCCTCACAACCCTGGCTGGTGGTTGTTAGGGTCTGTGGGCGAGGGGCTTATCGGAATCTGGAAGCCCCTTTAACAAGGGGACCCCCAGATCCCACCCCCCCCCCCACCCCCCTGTGAATGAGTAGGGAAACATAGTACATAGTACCCCTACTCATTCACTGAAAAAAAAGGTGTGTAAAAAATGACAGTAGACAATTTTTGAAAGTCCTTGAGTTAAAAAACAAAAAACAATGTCCCCCAATGCAGATCTATCTTCAATCATAATGCCCACCGCCACCGATGACCTGAAAAAGAAGAAAACAAAACGCTCACTCCCACGAAGGCTTCTGCTGTCTCACAGCTCTACCATCTGACAATTCTTAAATATGTTAGGGGTGGGGTCACCCGCTGATGTAACTGGGGGCCCGCCCCTTGTTACATCATTGGCCCAGCATGCCTCTTTCATTTTGTACAGTACATTTTTTTGGGTGTGAATGAGTACGGGTACCCCCACTCATTCACATGGGGGGACCAGGATCTGGGGTTAACAAGGGGATCCCCTTGTTAAAGGGGCTTGCAGATTCCAATGAGCCTTCCATCCGCAGACCCCCACAACCATGGGCCAGGGTTGTGGGTAAGAGGCCCTTGTCACCATCAACCTTAGGGAAAAAAAGAAAGAACAAAAGCAACCCTCCCATGTTGAGAGCATGTGCCCTGGTGTGGTTAAGGAGGGAGGGTGCTCACTGCTCCCCTCCCTTTCCTGACCTGCCGGGCTGCATGCTCGGATAAGGGTCTGGTATGGATTTTGGGGGGTACCCCACGCCATTTAAAGAAAAAAATTGGTGCGGGGTTCCCCTCAAAATGCATATCAGACCTGAATGGCCTGGTAGATATTGGGGGAGGTGACCCCAAGCCGTTTTTACATTCAGCTGTCAGAGGGAAATCCCATGACAGCTGATGACTCATCGGTTGTTAATGACACAGCAGCTAGCTTCCCGGCCCGCTCCTTAACAACTAGCTATACGCAGTTTAAACAATTCTTGTTGTTACACTCAGCTGTCAGCGGGAACCCTGCTGACAGCTGATGACTCATCGGCTGTTAAGGATGCGGCGGTCGGCTTTCTGGCCCGGTCCTTAAAGAGGAGTTCCCCTTAAAAAAAAAAAAATTAAAAGTCAGCAGCTACAAATACTGCAGCTGCTGACTTTTAATAATCAGACACTTACCTGTCCCAGGGTCCAGCGATGCAGGGGAACGAAGCCACGCTCATTCCCCCTCCGCTCGGCGGCACCGGCATTCTTACTGTGGGCACCCACTGCGCATGCGCAAGCGGCACTGTACGCCGTGATTGGCCGTGCAGTCATCTGGGACCTGTCACGTGTCCCAGATGACTGACAGGAGGGAGCCCTTCTTGCGCTGAGGGGAAGTGATGTCACTAGCCCAGGCACTGAAAGAGGCAGACTACGAAGGACCCCCCCCCCCCCAACAGGTGTGAGTTAAAAAAAAATCCAAATGTTTTTTTGTTTTTGTTTTTAGGAATTTTAATAAAATTTTTTTTTTTGAGTGCAACGCCACTTTAAGAAACTGTTCACAGTTTATTGTTGACATAAAAAAAAAAAAAAAAAACACTTGCGTTTTGGGCTTTTGTCCATTGAAGTCTATTACAAGCAAAACGCAATCTGCTGTGGGAAAAAAGTCCCTGACTCTTTCCAAAAACGCACTAGCTGAAAAACGCATAGATGTGAAGGTGTACCATAGGAAACCATGTTAAATGGACTGTAGTGCGTTTCTGCAAACTGCAAAATGCACTAAAAAATGCATAGGTGTGAAACTATTGTTAGTAAATAAATACCTTAAAGCCCAATTCTGGCTTCCCTTCCCCTGTCCACATTAAGATGCCTTCTGACCATTACATAATGTCACAGACAGAAAGGAGAAAATGGCACCAATAGATGTATGGCAATTATTGTGGATAAAGTTTAATAATAATTATTAATATAATGTAGCAAGGTCCAAGGGCCCCAGAGGCCTAATGGTGACCTCCAGAGTCAGGGATAGCCAACATCCGTCCTTGTAGAGTGGGCTACAAGGCATGGTGGGTGTGATGCAAGATGGAGTGATGGGCGCCAGACACTTTTTGAATGCATAGATATTTATTGTCTCTTAACAGAACTGTGGGAGAGAGGGTTAGGGCCAGGACACCCTTAATTAGATTCAATGATAATTGGCAGACTCCGAGACATCTATAGGTAGATAGCTATACAGGGGAAGGCCTCCAGCCAGACAGCACTTCAGTATAAGTAGGACCGCTGTCTCCTATGGCAATGAATCTTGTAACAGTCACTAACGGTAGTTGTATTTAACAATTGTCAACACAGTTATTCTCTTACACTACACTGTGTCTCTCACTGTAGATATTTACTCGCTGAGCTCCCAGTCTCTCACTAGACTTCCAGATCCAATAGCCACTGAATCTCCTGAGCTCTTCAACAGCTAGAACTCTGTATACTCTTCAAGTGTTACCCCAGCTATCCTGCTGGGTAACTAGCTTGGCACTTGATGCTCTTCAAGCATCACCCCTGCTGCCCTGCTGGGTCCCTGGCTTGGCACCTGCTGAAGCTTTTCCCTTCTTCACTGTCCCCGGCTGCTGAGAAGACTGCTCTGGTACTGGCTCCAGCTTACCCACTGTAGTCTCCGGTAACAAGGTGGATGGTCCCTTAGCTTCCCCTCTACCTCCCACCACAACTGGTTCCCCGTCCGTCTGAACCTTCACAATTCGGTTAGACTCCAATCCTGCAGTCTCAACCATACGCTGCTTCTCTTGCTCATGGATAGACCTCGGGCAGCCAGGTGCCCCCGGGATAGGCCTCAGGCTTCCGGCCTAGCAGCCCAGGACGACATAACACATGTTTACCCAGACAGCCTTCCAGGTGGCACAGAACCCCAATCACCTGACTCCACCCAAAAAATAGGCTCTCCCAGCAGGCCAACTGACCAAACAAACCCCTGTGATGTGGCTGAGACACCCCATCCATCCATAGTCTGACCTTGCTACACCCTTGTCAATCTAATGCCACCAGCAAGCGCCACCTAGTGACAGAAGAGAAAAAGAACAGCAATTCAGAATTAGAGAGGAATCATGGATCTTCTAACAATCAGCCAGAATGATTAATAACTGACAAACTAAATGTATTAGCAACCCTGCCTAAACACCAGGGTTCTACATAATACAATAAAACCATTTCTTAAATGTTCTTAAAAAGGAGAAAAGGGAGAGGCCACATGGGCTGCCGGTTGAAGCAAGCTCTTTAAGACATTGTAGAAAAGAGAGAGAAGGGACAGGCGCCTCTAAGTGTAGTATCTCACTATCATTTATCAATAATGTCACAGAGTCCACTTCCTTTTCATTTCTTCTCTGACATGGCAGTTTTACAGAGAGTGGTACTGGCATGGTAATGTCAGTGCCATTTCCTTTATCATTATACCCACGACTGCCTACACTCATAGGAAGTGGGTTGAATGATGCTGAGCGTCATTTAACCTAGAAGATGTCTGACAGCAGATCAAACAGTAGGTGAGTCTGCTGAAGACACCTACCTACTGAGGGTAGTTGAGTATTGCAGCCAGAGCTTCTTTTATTTTAAATAAGCTTGGTCATTAAAGGCTATCCAAACCCAAGAGGAACTATGTCATATATTAGAGCATACTAGTCTTTAGACATGGTGGCTGCTTTTCTGGCAAAATCAACAGGTATTTTCTGTACTTGCTAAAAATGCTAAAAACTTGCCTTATAATTTTTTGTGTTATTTCCTGAAATAAAAAACAATCCTATCTATAGTCTGTAAGCTACTGATCTCCCAATCCCACATGTAACGGACATGAATAAAGGCAGACATGTTTGAAGTCCAGCCTTGGTAACAACCATCTTTCTTTCAATAGATGCAGCACAGAAGTGGGTGTAGCTACCCAGGGGCAAGAAGAATTAACTACTTTCCACCCGTAGGACATCCATGGATGTCCTTGGGTTTCAGTAGTTATACCAGGATGATGCCTGCACCTACAGGCATCATGCCGGTATGGATCTTTTCAGCCAGCAATTCAGTTTGTAGCAGAGGAAATTTGAGTGGCTAATTAGACACTCGAACACTTCTGCGGGTGGCGGAAGGAGGTCCCAACCCCCTCCCGCCACCGCCTTTCCCTTTCCTATACCCTCTCATCAATCCGTCTGGCAGCGTTTGCTGCACTGAACAGAGAGAGGGGAACTGATGTCATTCCTCTCTCTCTCTCTCTTTCTGTAACCTCGGAAACCAGGAGCGACGAGTATTTCGTTGGTTCCGCCACTTTGTTTACCTGGCCACTAGCGGCCAGGAAAGCAGCCGATCAGACCGATCTGCATCTGATTGGCTGCATGGGAGGCTAGAGGAGAGATTTGGGTTCATGTTGTTCATCCTATGTGATAGCAATACATTTGATCCAAAAAAAGTAAAAAAATAAAAATTGTATAAAATTTTTAAAGCATCCCCATTCCACCGTGCCTATGCGCAAATGTGAACGCATACGTTACGCATATGTAAACAGTGATCGCACCACACATGTGCGGTATTGTCGCGAATGTCAGAGTGAGAAAAATGATTCTAGCACCAGACCTCCTGTGCAACTTTAAACTGGTACCCTGTAAAGGCATTTAAAGTGTCACCTATGGAGAATGTTAACCACTTAAAGCGGTTCTGCACTGACTTAAATTGTTTTTTTTTTAGGTGACTGAATGTAAAAGATATCTATCGTATAATCTGCTTACTTGTTTTGTTGCTCCCCGATCTCTCCGTACGTTTTTTTCTGCAAAGAAGTCTTTAAAAAAATTATCTTAGCCGATGACATTTTGCTTGTGGGCATTTGAAGCCCACAAGCAAACACTTCCTCCTTCCCTTCGTTCTGAGGAACCAGCATTCATTGCCGGTTCCCACGCATGCTCAGTGGCTTCACAGCTACGAGCGGCATAATCGGACCTCCGCAATGACTCCTGGGATTCATTACACGAGATCCCAGGAGACACTGCGAATTAGACAGGAAATGATGCGGATAATGATAGCCTGCCCACCACCGCAGGGAGAAAACAAAAGATGAAGTCTAGATAACAGGTACGCTTACCAGATGGAGAATTGAACCAGCATTTAGAAGTATTTACATGGTATAGAAGCGATAGAGCGCAACATGCATAGATGTGTGCAGAACCGCTTTAAGCCCGGACCATTTGGCTGGCCAAAGACCAGAGCACTTTTTGCGATTAGGCACTGCGTCGCTTTAACTGACGGTTGCACGGTCGTGCAACGCGGCTCCCAAACAAAATTAACGTCCTTTTTTCCCTACAAATAGAGCTTTCTTTTGGTGGTATTTGATCACCTCTGCAATTTTTATTTTTTGTGCTATAAACAAAAAAAAGTGTCAATTTTGAAAAAAAAAAACATTATTTTTTACTTTTTGCTATAATAAATATCCCCAAAAAATATATAATTTTTTTTTTCCCTCAGTTTAGTCCGATATGTATTCCTCTACATATTTTTGATTAAAAAAATCGTAATAAGCATATATTGATTGGTTTGGGCAAAAGATATAGCAGCTACAAAATAGGGGATAGTTCTATGGCATTTTTATTAATAATTATTTTTTTTACTAGTAATGGTGGCGATCAGCAATTCTTATCGAGACTGCAACATTATGGCGGACACGTCGGACAATTTTGACACATATTTGGGACCATTTGCATTAATACAGCAATCAGTGCCTTTAAAAATGCACTGATTACTGTAAAAATGTCACTGGCAGTGAAGGGGTTAACACTAGGGGGCAGTGAAGGGGTTAAGTGTGTCCTAGTTTGTGTTCTAACTGAAGGGGGATGGGGACTGTGCAGGGAAGATAACAGATCGTCTGTTCATACTCTGTATGAACAGATGATCTGTCAGTTCTCCCCTCAGAGAACCGGAAACTGTGTGTTTACACACACAGTTCCGGGTTCTCCGAGTGCCCCGAGCGATCGCAGGAGCCCGGCGGTGATCGAGACCGCCGGGCACTCGCATCGGCTCGGTGGACGAGCGGGGGGGGGGGCGCATGCCCCCTAGTGGCAACAGGGCGAAGCGGCATTACATAACGTTGTTTAGCCCAGCCGAGCCATTCTGCCGCAGTACAACTGCAGCGGCTGGTCTGCATGTGGTTAAGCACCGTAGTTTGCCACCATTCTATGGGCAGATGCAATTTTAAAGCATCACATGTTAGGTTATTTACTTGCCATAACATAATTTTTCACATTATACAAAATTTGTAAAGATTTTTTACATGTAGGTTCGAAGTGTCAGAATTGGCCTGGATAAGAAGTGGTTAAATCAGAAAAAAAAAGAAAAAAAGCCTGAAGAAGGACAACAAATTTTAGTCACTACATCTAAGGACTGGTAAGCTGCAATGCAAAACCTTTTTGCTTTTGCTTTAGCCATGCTTCAATTAAAGAACAAACTGCAATTTGGCCGTGCTTCAGTAACTGTCAGGTATGCACATACCCAGTGACAGCAGTGACAAGCCATGCACTAGAGAAGGAAAAGAAAAATGGCAATAAAAACTTGCATGTTAAATTAATGACAATAAGCACATGTCAGACAGAACAGGTGAAAGTGGGAACCCATCAAAAAGAAAAAAAAAACACAATTGTTGCTAGGATATCTATATTGTGTTGATGCTACACAAATATTTCAGAAAATTACCTGAAAATGAAATAGCACATTTAAAATACATGAATTCATGTAAATGTTTCACATGATCACGGTTTGACTATGGAGAGACTCTTGAGTGGTTCTTCTGCCACCCCCATTCCCCTTCTCAAACGCAACAAAACGTGTAGCTGCAAAACAACATAAATAAGCTATGCATTAGCTCTTTGAGGGCTTGTAAAAAGGTAAGTATGTGATATAATGCACCATGTTTCGAAGAATGCCTTTACCGTTCTGGATAATTACATGTACGCTGGGAATTCTGAGCCACCCAAGCAAGCAGCATTAGTGATTTTATAACAAAGCGCTTTCTTCAAGCCTTCAAATAAGACATTTAAGTTAGGCGTGCATTTCTCAGGAGCACACATGGGGGTCTGTCAAGAAAGCAGCCGTCTTGTGTCACTTTAATGTGAACAGCAAGACTGTTTGATGTACCAGCCAATGTTAAATAGTATGTAAAGGCAAAGACAGAGTGACATATGGTAGATATGAAAGAGAGATAAATAGAAAGATAGATAGATAGATACATTTAGACATACAAAGGGTCGTTTCTGTGTTTTGCGCCTCTTACCAGCCAACTGTCCATATACAGAGTGTGCAGGGATTCTCACTGCCATCATTTTTAGTGACCAGATAGAGCCAGTGGAAGAGCGCATCTTATACCAGCCATTCTAAACCAGGGTTCAGTGGAACCCTGGGATTCCTCCAGGGGTTGCTAGGGGTTCCATGATCTATTATCAATTTCCATCTCTCAGATAAGTAACCACTGACACCAATGATCTTTGTTACTATCTTTAGGCTGGGTTCACACTAGTGCGAATTGGATACGGAATTCCCTGCATCCAATTCGCATGTCAGGAGACTGTGACTGTCTCTCACCGGTTCACACAGCTCCGGGGCAGCTGCGGAGCGGTTTGCAGAAGAGTCCTGTGCGTCTTCCGTTCCGTTTCAGGTCCACATCCAGCCAAAAATTCAGGCTTGATTCGTCCCTGAAACAGAGAACAGGGATGCACCGGAACCCAGCTGTGAGCTGCTCCGCACAACAGTGTGAACCCAGTATTAAGGGGGAATATTCCTTCTGACCACAAATGTGAGGAGCATTCTTCCTATTGACCATCAAGCTAACAAACCGAGGGCTGTAGATATAGTAATTATTAGTGTTAGAAATGCTGTATATAGCCCTACAGAACAAACAGACAGTGCACGGTCCATGTGTACTTATCTGCAGCTTAACTGCAGTCAGGAAACAGGAACTGTATTATTCAGAGAAAGGCATAGAGCATACCACAGATGCAGCTACAAACATATAAACACTGGTATCTACTGGCTAATGTAGTTGTTGCATAAATTACAATTCTGTATTCCAACACCCCCACTTAACAACTATTACTTATATTAGTGCCATTTCGTATCTCAGTCATATAAAACTGTTTCTTGTGAGTGGTTTTGTTCAAACTTCTTTGCATCTCATCCCATGATTCTGGCTCTGGTTTTAATGCTACGTGAGCAACATAGGACAGACATTTGGCTGGGATGCCTTTATTGCTTCTGGCGATTTTCCTGATTGTGGCCTGGTTTCTTCTTTTACAGTGTTTGGATTGTCTGCATTATTTTCTTTTTCTGAGTCACTTTGTTGCTTATCTTCATGTGACACTGATGTGGAATTTCCCTTAGTTTGAAGTGTTTTTGTTAGTTCATGAGAGTTTGAACACACTGAAATGTCATTGACAATTACACTTCTACTGATGGTTACCTTGTTTGTGTCTTAGCGTAGAATTCCGTATCCCTTTTGGGATTCATTGTACCCTACAAGTACACCTTCCTTTGCACAAGTACCATTTTGTACGTTTTTCTTTTGGGATGTGCACATAGGCATTGTTTCCAAAAATGTTTAGATGGTTCAAAGTTGGGGCTTTTCCATTCCACAGTTCATATGGAGTTTTCTCTATATTATTGATTTTCCTGGTAGGCAATTTTCGAGATAGCATGCGTTCAAAATCCCCTAGTATATGGTAGGCATATCTGCATCAAACAGCATGGTTCTTCCACTCTCACATAGAGTACGGTTTATTCATTCTTGAACCACGTTTTGTTCTGGGTTGTATGGTACAGTAGTTTGAAATATTATGCCGTGCTTTCTGAGAATCACCTGTGTGTTATCACCTGTTTATTCAGTTCCCTTGTCTGTGTGCAATACACTCTGCATTTTTCCAGACTTATTTTCTTGAGCTAAATACTGTTCAAGTTTCTCTGGTACTTCCCTTTTGTTGTGTAACAGATATAGGGGGAGATTTACTAAAAACTGGTGCACACAGAATCTGGTGCAGCTGTGCATAGTAACCAATCAGCTTCCAGGTTGTATTTCCAAAGCTTAATTGCACAAGCTGAAGTTAGAAGCTGATTGGATACTATGCATGGCTACACCAGATTCTGTGTGCACCAGTTTTAGTAAATCAACCCCACAGTATTGCATATGTGGAGTAATCATCCATAAGGCTATTTTAACACTGGGGCGCTGGGTGCGCTGGCGGTAAAGCGACGCTATATTTAGCGCCGCTTTACCATAGTTTTAGCGGCACATTTCGGCCGCTAGTGGGGCGGTTTTACCCCCCGCGAGCGGCCGAAAAAGGGTTAATACCTCCCGCAAAGCGCCGCTCCAGCGGTGCTTTACGGGCAGGTTCGGAGTGCTGCCCCATTGTTTTCAATGGGAGGGGGCGCTTTAGGAGTGGTAAATACTGCTCCTACAGCGCACCAAAGATGTGGCTTGCAGGACATTTTTCAGCGTCCTGCAAGCGCACCACTCCAGTGTGAAAGCCCTCGGGCTTTCACACTGAAGACACAGCAACGGCTGTTTCAGGTCGGTTTGCAGGCGCTATTTTTAGCGCAATAGCGCCTGCAAACCGCCCCAGTGTGAAAGGGGCCTAAAAGTGAGAAAATACCTCTTCTTTTCAGGAGTCAATTTTTCCATTGGACCGCAAAGTTCTGAATGTATTTAGTCCAGAGGTTTCTTAGCTCTGCTGTTACTCTGCTGTGGAAAGGCTTTTCTTGTCATTTTTCTTTTTATACAGCTGGCGCATTTCATTGTTTGATCACTGATTTTTATTCCACTTGCATAGTGATTCTTAGCTAATTTATATATGTCAGGACTTCTGTGCCCAAGTCGTCTGTGCCATGTGTGAATGCCGTTTGAATGTTTATCCTCCTTGGCAGTATTAACCACTTCATTGCAGTTCAGCTGATACAGTTCATCTGTAATTTTAGCCTTTGCAAGTAAGATAACCCCTTTTGTGGTGGCACAAATGTAATATTGGATGGTCACTACCTAGTTTTGTGAGCTTCTTCATTGACAAAAGATTTGTTTCAAGAGCAGGGACAGAGAGGACATTTTTTCACATGTATCTTTCTGGTGAAATAAGGGAACAGTAAAGAAAACTGTCTCCTATTCCTTCTGATTTCAATATCTGCCCATTAGCTGTGGTACTTGTTTTCTGTTTTACTCTGGCCACAGTGAATAAAGAAATGTCTGTCATTTGTTATGGGACTTGTAGCTCCTGACCAAAATACCATGTCTGCAAAGATGAGGTGCAACTTTTTAGATTGAAAAATATATTCATTATTTGAAGTAAAACCAGTTTCTTCCTTCTCACTTTTGGCCTTTTGTAGTTTAGTTTGTTTTTGCATTCTAGCTTTTCAGATTCTGCAATCTGCTTTTAAATGGCCTTCTTTTTTACACACAAAACATTCACGTGTTTCTTGTTGCATGTTACTGATTTTACTTTTATCCTTAAAGCAGACTTTGCTACAGAAGCACTTTCATTTTTAATGCTTTCTGTTTTACGCTTATATTCATCCACAAGCTTGCCCTTAACATATTCCAGTGTCAATTTATCATCTGGCTGTGCATCAAATGCATATCACAGCAAGACTTTCTGATAAACTACTTAGTAATAGTGCTGTGACATGAAACTCTTTTATTTCTTCTCCTATACCTCTCAGACGTTTAACCATTTCCAAGGTGTGCTTTATGTAATCCTGCATACCCTGGCTTTTCATCAACTTGGTTTGGCATAGCTTTATAAACAAATACAGTTTATTGTTGAGATCAGGACTTTCATGCACCTTTTGTGATGCTTCTCACATATTTTGTTAGCAGTTTCACACTTACATATATGTATGACTTGATCATCTTCTATGATAAGAGGGATTGCGCTCTGAGCTTTTTGGTCTTTCTCTAGCCACTCATCTGAAAGGTGTTCTGGTCTCACTTCATTTATACATTTCCACATACATTCTCTTATTAGCAGCATTTTCATCTTGAATTTCCAAGACTGGTAGTTCTAGTTGGTCAGATTTGCAAATAAAAGCTTTGTTGCTGGGAATTTTCTTTTATTCTTTTGCAGTCTTCTGTTGCTGGATTTACACTTATCTGTTGTAGCATCCTAAGACTGGGTTATGACAGGGTTCTCGGCTTCTCTCTGGGTGGGTGTTTGGGCTATGTCTGGGCACATAACCTGTTAAAAATTCTGTATATAGCCCTTCACAGCAAACAGACAGGGCACAGTCCACATGGGCTTATCTGCTGCTTAACCGCAGACAGGAAACAGGAACTTTATTATTCAGAGAAAAGACATAGAGCATACTATAGATGCAGCTACACATATATAAACACTGCCATCTACTGGCTAATGTTCAGTTTTCTGAAAGTCAGTATTTGCATAGGTATAGACACACCCTGACCTTGTGCATGGCCTAGCAATAAATCCCTAAAGCACTAAGCACTGCATTTTGGGAAGCTGGGGGGCATGTGCCTATATTGGCAATACTTTCAACTATCATTTTTTTTATTGGACTCTAACAGTAGATCGGGATGGTGGGCAGCACTGTCAAAGCACTGTCGACACTTGCTGGAAAGCTGTTACTTAGATTAAAGACTTGTCTGTATAGTGTTGAATTAAAAGCAGAAGAGATGGATGTAGAGATGGTCAGTGCTGACTCAGTAATCAAACTCTGTATGACCCTAATCATCAGGATCCTCCTGAATACAGCAATATATCATTAGGATACAGCTCTGTCTGTACCAAACTAAACTACTCTTCCCACCAGTCTCCCCCTAATACTCTGATCACCCTCCAGACATCTGTTAGCTATCCTTGAGTCTCATTAGGAATCTGGCTGATCCAGGGCCCCTCACTTCTGGAAAGGTTTACCTTATCCCATTACAGACCTCATCCTCTCTGTTCTGTTTCACTGTGAAACATATGTGTGACTGTCACAGTTAGTTATATCCGTAACAATGGCAGATACCACTATTTCAGGGGACGCTGTTTTTCAGTTAACCCCAACTTCAATCTAATTTTTTTTAGCGTATTCTGCTTTTTCACCCACACTCGCAATATATATATATGTTTCTGTAGTTTTGTTTTATTGTGACCAGATTCTTTAGAGGAATATTGGGGTGTGAGGATTTTTAAGGGAGCTGAGTGTTACAAGATACCTTGGAGATCAAGACAATGCCAGATGCTAGTCACTTCTTATTTACAACAGACAGGGACATGCTGAACTTAATCTCCCAATGTGCTCAGCTGGTTCAAAAGCATAAAATATGTTTCCCCTTCACAGTGAAGCTACCAGATCCTTACCCAAGAGTGGCAGTTACCAGAAAAACTGTAGCGGGCTGAAGCACAGCAAGCATAGCGTGTCCAGGACAACTGGAACATCAGGTATTTAGTTGTTATGAAAATCTCATAAAGAAGGTTAGATGGACCAAAAAAAAAAATTTCAGCTTACCAGTCTTTAGATGTGATCACTACATTAGTTTTATTTTTTCAGACATTTTTCTGTATTATTTTTACCCGATGGTCCTGCCAATAATAACTTCAATTTTTTAGGGTAACAATAACCACTTAGGCTTCTTTCACATGAACCTAGCTGCTGACTCCCGATCCATAGTGGAGCGCATTGTCATCATTGACTGACCTGCCCTTTAGCAGTAGATCAAGAGGGGATATGCACACATACACATACACGCCTGTTTGTCCTGTCACAGGCCTTAGTAAAAGGGTGAACAAGCTGTATTGATTAACCACTTCAATACAGGGCACTTTCACCCCCTTCCTGCCCAGGCCAATTTTCAGCGCTATCGCACTTTGAATGAATATTGTGCAGTCATTCAACACTGTACTCATATCCTTTATAATATTTTTTTTTCACACAAATAGAGCTTTCTTTTTGTGGTATTAAATCACGAGTGTGTCTTTTTTTTCTACTAAACAAATGAAAAACGACCAAAAATTTTGAAAAAAAAAACACTTTTTTTTAGCTTTTGGTATAGAATTTAGCAAATAAGTAATTTCTCTCCTTCCCTGATGAGAACTGATGAGCGGCACTGATGGACACTGTTAGGCACTGACACCCATGAGCACTGACAGGCAGCACAATTGGGCACTGATAAGCGCAACTGATAAGCGGCACTGATAAACAGCACTGATGGGCACTGATGGGGCTGACAGAGCCGGGCTGTAGCCATCTTTCGTCTAAAACACGGTTATGAATGAAGTGGTTAACTGCAGTAGAGAAAAATTAGATCACTGACCTGGTTGTTATGTCTGGTAGGGCTATATAAATCGCAGAACTAACTGGGAAAAGTTACAATTCTGTTGGTAAAAGAGCTCCCATATATATATACAGTATCTCACAAAAGTGAGTACACCCCTCACATTTTTGTAAATATTTTATTACATCTTTTCATGTGACAACACTGAAGAAATGACACTTTGCTACAATGTAAAGTGTTGTATAACAGTATAAATTTGCTGTCCCCTCAAAATAACTCAACACACAGCCGTTATTGTCTAAACCTCCAAAATGTCAATATTTTGTGTAGCCACCATTATTTTCCAGCACTGCCTTAACCCTCTTGGGCATGGAGTTCTCCAGAGCTTCACAGGTTGCCACTGGAGTCCTCTTCCACTCCTCTATGATGACATCACGGAGTTGGTGGATGTTAGAGAACTTGCGTTCGTCCACTTTCCGCTTGAGGATGCCCCACAGATGCTTAAAAGGGTTTAGGTCTGGAGACATGCTTAGCCAGTTCATCACCTTTACTCTCAGCTTCCTTAGCAAGGCAGTGGTAGTCTTGGAGGTGTGTTTGGGGTCATTATCATGTTGGAATACTGCCCTGTGGCCCAGTGTCTGAAAGGAGGGGATCATGCTCTGCTTCAGTATGTCACAGTACATGTTGGCATTCATGGTTCCCTCAATGAACTGTAGCTCCCCAGTGCCGGCGGCACTCATGCAGCCCCGGACCATGACACTCCCACCACCATGCTTGACTGTAGGCAAGACACACTTGTCTTTGTACTCCTCACCTGGTTGCCACCACACACGCTTGACACCATCTGAACCAAGTAAGTTTATCTTGGTCTCATCAGACCACAGGACATGGTTCCAGTAATCCATGTCCTTAGTCTGCTTGTCTTCAGCAAACTGTTTGCGGGCTTTCTTGTGCATCATCTTTAGAAGACCAATTTGATGCAGTGTGCGGCGTATGGTCCGAGCACTGACAGGCTGACCCCCCACCCCTTCAACCTCTGCAACATTGCTGGCAGCAATCATACGTCTATTTCATAAAGACAACCTCTGGATATGACGCTGAACATGTGCACTCAACCCCTTTGGCCAACCACATTGAGGCCTGTTCTGAGTGGAACCTGTCCTGTTAAACCACTGTATGGTCTTGGCCACCGTGAGGCAGCTCAGTTTCAGGGTCTTAGCAATCTTCTTATAGCCTATTGTGTTGCTATGGCCAATTTTGTATATTGTCTTGATAGCAATAATATAGTTGGGTTTGTTAAGAGCATATGTTTACAGAGGCCCTTCCCCCTCAATTGATATGTAAATAACTTTGGAGACGCTTTTGTGAGAGGGGCTTGGGGAGTGTTTGGAAAAACATGTGTTTGGACAAGAATAGTTTTTTGGAAGGACAAAGAGGAGACATGGCTGCCAGAAGCTGGAGAACTTTGTGGGTTGGACTGAGCAAAGGACCATGGAGGACATCTTGACCCCTAAGTTGAGTAATTGTTTAGTTTACTTAATGTCTACAAATTGTACATGCTTATATGTGTAGGCATATATTTTGTAAGCTATAAGTTGTGTTGTATTGTTCATCCTACAGTTTGTATGTGCAGATTTTCCCTGTTTAATAAAGCATTGATACACTTCAGAATTCTAAGCTTCCTTGGTTTTACCACAAGAACTTAATAGATAGACGCGAAGGATTACAACTAACAAGTCACATGACACCAGGGAGGGGAGATTGCTAATTGGCCAAAATTTGGACATTTTCACTTAGGGGTGTACTAACTTTTGTTGCCAGTGATTTAGACGTTAATGGCTGTGTGTTATTTTGAGGGGACAGCAAAATGACACTGTTATACAAGCTGTACACTCACTAGTTTACATTGTAGCAAAGTTTTATTTCTTCAGTGTTGTCACATGAAAAGATATAATAAAATATTTACAAAAATGTGAGGGGTGTAATCACTTTTGTGAGATGCTGTATGTAATTGTGTATTTGCAGTTTTCCTAAAGTTCAGCATTAACTGAACTTTAAATTATCAGGGTTTGAATAGGGGCTTTGATAGAATGCTAGAGAGGTAGAAAAACCCTTTAATAAAGATATTAGATGTGAACCTGTATGGAAATTAGCCCAAGGATCTGCATATTAAAGTCTTGTGCATTTCACATGGGAGTCTACTAATAGGAATTTAATGTAAAATCCTCATGACTTCATGTATGCAACGCTAATAATTCCCATCTTATAATGTAATCCATTTTCTTATGCGTTATGAGCTGCGATTTAGATCATAGGAAAGAAAAATGTATACCTCGTTCTGATGAAAAAGTTTTAAACAATGGTGATAAATTCCACCCACTTCCTTCAGCGATCATCAACAAAATCTGTCAGCGTACTTTGGAACAGTCACTACATCTGCCTTCTGCGTAAGTAACCCGCAAAATAAATATGCAATTAATAAATAGAAAGCGAAAAGCAGGAAATGTTAAATGTGTTTGGAATATATTGGTGTTTTTATCATAACGCAAAAATAGCTTGGCAAGCATACTTTTTTCATTGTCATGATAATGATATGCACATGAATGCTATAATGCAGGTAGGACTAGTTTCAGGGTCCATCTGGCCAGAAGTTTGAAAAACTAGCATGTTTATAGATAATAAATGTTAAAGATGTACTAAATGTGAATAAAATCATCTACATACTTTATATCTTAAAGAGATGTCCAGAGTTCCCAGCTCTGCCTTTTCCTACTACAAGGTTGAGAACGGTTGTGGTTTCCCTCATTCTGTATTATTTGTAATCTAAAGAGTACAAATAAAAGGTTTCTATACATGATGTTCAGAAATATAAAAGCAATAGTATGTAGTCTTTGTGTTACCTTTGAGGCTAAGTTATATTTGTACTCGGAGTCAATTGAAGATAATCAAGGAAATTTAATGGAGGAAATCGGGAAAGTGACCTGGGGTGTGCCATTGTCACGTGGACAGTATGCCTAAAAGGGAGTATACCCAAGAAGTAATTGTAAATAAAGAAGAAGTAAAACAAAGGAAATAGATGGGTGGGATAATGTGAAGAGAAACGCAGATGGAAAGGGGAGGAATGGGGCAGATATTTATAGGGCGAGGCTCCTCATACAAATTCAGGCTGGCCTATGGCCAGCCTTCTTACTTGTACTCAGAGTCTCTTGAAAAAAATTCAGGAAATGTAATGGAGGAAAGCGGGAAAGTGACCTGGGGTGTGCCGTAGTGACGTAGACAGTATGCATAAAAGGGGGTAAAAATAAAGACAGTAGGATGATCATGCAAAGGAGGATTATTTGAAAAAAATGCACCACAAATGAATCAGCCAAGTGTGCAAATGCATGGGACACCTCGACATGTGGACCTGGAATATACCTGGAGTAGCATGACGACTTCCACCTACCTAACCTCTTGATAATGTGACCAGGAAGCAGCCCCTATCCTGAAAGAATGACCTGAGTATGACTAATGCCGCGTACACACAAGCGGAATTTCCGTCTGAAAAATCTTGGATTACCAGCAGCTATGAAGCCCCTGATGCCGATGTTGCCAATTAGGTGTTTTTGGGATGTGGAATCTAGACATGTACAATTTGTTTAGTTCCAAATTAGTTTAATGAATTTAGACAAATTTGTTAATTCGGAAATATACTAATTTCCGAATTTTCGAATTTACTAATTTTTCTGAAAATTCGGAAATTCCACATTTCAAAAATTCAGAAACGCGAAGATTGGGAAATTCGAAAATCCGAAATCTCGGAAATTTGGAAAATCGGAAATTTGGAATTCTAAAAATAAGAATAAAAATCCGAACAGTCAAAAGAACGAAAATCTGAAAATAAGAAAGAAAATCCGAAAATTCGAAAGAATGAAAACTCGAAAATCTGAAATATTAATTTTATTATTATTAGTTATTAACTATTAAATTTTAGGTATTTACAATTTTTGACAGCAAGGCCATTTCTTTCTTTCATCAAGAGTACCTCTATAGGGTTACGGAGTGAAGGCACCACCGACACATTTTTCCGCACCCGTTACAGAAGTAGAAAACCAAAGTCTGTGGTAGCGACACCAGAATTTATTTAAAAATCTGTAATTTTGTTCCCCGTGCACTACATTGTGGCCTCATCATACGGACTGGCTCCCAAAGCTGTTGTCCCTTACAAAATAAAGAAAGCTTGCAGGGAAAATTGAATTTTTTGGGCTTTATAAATGCAGCTTCTATACAAAGTACAGATTTGGTACTATACAGGTGGACTAAGGGGACCCCCCAGGCCCTGTATTGAAAGGATTTTTTCAGTTTTATACTTTCAATTTAAACATCAATAAATAACTGCTCTTGTGCAAACCGAACAGGTAGTTGAACAGGTAGTCGTTCGGCCCATCCCTACTGGGAAACAATAATTATTAATCCCTTCAGTCAAATTGTACCTGATGTTGCAACACAGAAATGTATGTGTAATCCAGCAGAAAGCAGTTCAGACATTGTTAATAATGATCCTCAGAAACCATAATGCCATTACAGTATAAAAGCTATTGTGCTACATGCTATGCAAGGGGACATTTTATTGTGACGCTTGGGGCACAAGGGGCACAGACAAAGATAATGAGTCTAAGATGACACAAACAGCATAAAGACTGATATCCTGTGCCTGGAAGCAATAGAAGAGCGTGATAAATAAAATTATTTATCTCTGTGCAGTTGCCTCTTTTCAGTTCTGCCCTATTTTAATACAATCCCACTGGTTAGAAAAGCACCTTAAGGTTACCTAAATTGAAAAATGTAGCACGATCACTGAAGTTGTCGCTGGTTGATTTAAACCTTCTGCTTCCAAGGAGGATGACCCAGTCGAGTAGAACCTGAACTCACCAACACACCTTGGGTTGGAATAAGCTTTAATAAACAGTAAAACCCTGCTAGAAGGTTAAATGATGAGCTTTAAACAATAGGTATCAATAATGTCAAGAAACGGTATGTAGGTGTTGTGCAGCATTGTGCAGCGGCAATAATTCACACAGTCAGGTGCAAGGAAAACTTGTATTGAAATTACACAGCAGCGGTTCACAACAAACCCTGTGGGAAGGCTGCCCAACCAGGTACACTCACTGTTTCCAGCAATGTGAAGGGAGCACGTATCATCTGAATTGACAGCATCTGTAAAGAGATCAGAGTGCGGCCTGGACGTCTCGTACCCAAGATATCCATGGAGTAGCAACCCTATGCTTTCCCTCCTCGTCCAGAGCCTTTCCGTTACTGCTATGTCACTGTCTCTAGCATGCAGGGTACCTGTACCTACTCTACCAATTCACAAAATGCACGCCAAACCTGAGAGCCAGGGCCTTAACCACTTCCTTACCACAGTACCTCATATGACGTCCTGGGTTTTGAGTGGGGATATCTGAATGATGCCTGCAGCTACAGGCATCATTCAGATATCATCTTTTTTAGCTGGCGATTCCCTGCACTGTAAGAACAATCATAGCAGCTGTTCAGCGGCTTGATTGTTTTTACAGGCGGCAGGAGTGGACGTCCCCCACCTCCCGCCGCCCTTCGGTGCTTCCAGCGGGGAGCCTGAGAAGGAATCTTCTGGCGGCGGAAGTTCACCATAGAGAATACCGTGAACCAGATAGTCCCTGGCAGTCTCTATGATCTTCGGAGGTCGGCCCTGGCAGTTGTAAACACTGTCGTGTATTCGGCTGGAAAGCCAAGATTGTTTTTTCTTTTTTTTGATCTCAGGCTTTCCAGCCTAGAGGAGAGGGGTCTCCTGTGGGGTCTATTCCTATTACAAGTAAAGGTAAAATGTGTATCTGGCGCTCCAGGAGGCAATGCCTTTAGTTTGTAATAATGTACATTTGATTAGTCAGTCTTTAGGTAAAAACAACAGCAGCCATTCTCAGAGTGTGTCCAGAGCCTCTCTAAGTGTAGTATTAAAACAGTATAATTTATTGCACAAGATTAAAAACACTTACAAGATATAAGTGGGAGTCATGCTCGTCATAAGTATGTAGTCCTGGCAGTTCTACTGTGTCCCGCAGGCTCTTTGCACGATCCGGGTAGCTGGGAAAGGTTCTAGTGTGATTTTGTGCTGAATATCTGTACACTCAGGAAAACCAGGAAGTAGCTCCATGCTGTCCAGCTAGAACCAGAAGCAGAAATGATGTCACCAGCAGAGGGCGGGAGGAAGGGGTCAGGACTGTCTCTGTGTAATGAAAGGCTACGCGCTCAGAGCTCACAGCTCCTTCTGCTGGATGTCTACATTCCTTGTAATAGGAATAAAAGTGGTCAAATAAAAATTTCTAAGGGAAAGTGTAAAAAAAAGTGTAAAAATAAAAAAATAAAGTAAACAATATAAAAAAATAAAGCACCCCGATCCCCGTGTGCTCGCACGCAGAAGCAAACGCATATGTACGTTGCTCTCACATATGTAAACGGCGTTCAAAACACACATGTGAGGTATCACCGCAAACAACGCAAGAGCAACAATTCTATCCCAAGACCTCCTCTGTAACTCTAAACAGGTAACCTGTAAAACAATTTAAAGCGTTGTCTATGGAGATTTTTAGGTACCGAAGTTTGGTGGCATTCGACAAGTGTGTGCAATTTTAAAACGTGACATGTTAGGTATCTGTTACTCGTAACATCATCTTTCACATTATACAAAAAAATTGTGCTAACTTTAGTGTTTTTTTTTTTTTTAATTCATGAAACATTTGAAAAATTGCTGCGCAAATACCTTGTGACATAATAAGTTGCAATGACCACCATTTTATTCCCTAGGGTCTCTGCTAAAAAACATATATCATTTTTGGGGGTTCTGAGGAATTTTCGAGCAAACAAATTAGGATTTTTACATGTAGGAAAGGAGTGCAAGAATTGGCCCGGTATAGAAGTGGTTACATTGTTTTTTGCCTGACCCAAGATGGCTGCTGGTGTCACATGAGGCGGCAACATCCAATAAGATAGCTTCCCCAGTGACCCAGGAAACCATGGAGGAACCTCATTCATCTTGACTTCATCTTCAACAGTGCTACTGCAGAAGAGCGCCACCTGCAGTGGAGAAAGTAGACTGCACCTGCCTACAAGTACACCATTATATATAGGTCTCTCACAGCCCCAGTGTTCAAGATGGATCAAAATGGAAGATGAGTCACCACTCCTGGGTAAGGTCAGGAAAAATAAAGAGAAATTAGCTTAAGGCCTCCCCTCAAGCCTTCCTATCTTTTGGAATCCTCTTCTTGTGGTTCTGCACTGTGTCACTCTGCTAAAGAAGATATCTGCAATCGGTTTCTCAATAATG
Organism: Lithobates sylvaticus; assembly: GCA_028564925.1. Classification (NCBI taxonomy): domain Eukaryota; kingdom Metazoa; phylum Chordata; class Amphibia; order Anura; family Ranidae; genus Lithobates; species Lithobates sylvaticus. The sequence continues at coordinate 146,225,930 of CM053035.1, read as the reverse complement.
CTCAGCCACACATTCTTCCTCACTTGGAGTCCTCCACTGCAGCTCCACAGAGCACTTGCAACAGATCAGTCTCTGGCAAGTGCAGCTCTGCAGCAGCACAGTCTCTGGTGTGAACTATTCATTTCACATACAGCAACACAGTTTCAGGTAAGGGCATTAGAGCAGCTTATTCACTGCACACAAGCCCATAGTGATAATAAGTGATGATAATCCTACCAATCTCTGTTGCCAAGGGTGGGTTGAAAGCCCAGCTGCTGATGCTGCCAATTGCAGTCCTCCTTTAATGGTGGTCTCCCTGAAAACTGCTCCTCCTGTGTTGAGAAAATTTTCTTGTTCCACCCTGTCCACTCTGCAAAAAGGGAGTAATGAACTGCAACAAGGGAACACATTTTTCAGGCAAGTTAAAGGAGCCACAGACCCAGCTAAAAAACATGAATTATGAAGCTAGAACTACCTCTTGTGAGACGTTCAATGCAGAAACCTGAAGAGTATGTAGGCAGGTTGAAATGTGTTGGTCCCAGCAACTGGCCCAGGCTAGGGAAAGGTTTAACTGTTGTAATCTCTGTTACAGGGCTTTTTGCTCATAGCCAACCTACCTGTGCTATTCAAAGGGGGAAGGATGAGGTCCAAGGAGTTCTTAGCTGAACGGGTTGGTTCAGTTTTGTGGTATCAGGATTGCTGTACCTTGCAGTCCAATGAAGACACTGGGACTTTCTGAGACATTCAAGCCATGGACAATGCCATAATGGACTCCCATCTTACAGAGGTATGCCTGGGCAGCCACACCACTGTAGTTAGGGTTAGTGGAAGGACATTGTTCGTATTGAACTGTTATGCATATAAAAAGATTTTTCCAACTTGGACGCCACTAATGCCCCGTACACACGGTCGGACCATGTTGTCGGAAATTCCGACCGTGTGTGGGCTCCATCTGACTTTTTCCGTCGGAAAAGTTTGAGATCCTGCTTTCAAATTTTTCGACAACAAAGTCCTATCAGACTTTTTCCGATCGTGTGTAGCGAATTCCGACGGACAAAGTGCCACGCCTGCTCAGATCACATTACAAGACCAAAGCTATTGGCTACTAGCCTCTACGTAGTCCCGTCGTATGCAACGAACGTCACCACGTTCAGGATGATCGTATTTTCCGACAACTTTGTCCGACCGTGTGTATGCAACGCCAGTGTCGGACAAAATCCGTCGGAACAAATCCGACGGATTTTGTGGTCGGAATTTCCGACCGTGTGTACGGGGCATTAGAGAAGAGGCGTCCAAATAGGACAGAGGTGGCTACTATGGCTGTATATAAAAAATCTTTTTATATGCTTTCAATTGGCTACGGCACTAGCCTCATAGAATATTGAGGAGTGACATAAGGAGATCTATCCTTTTATCTTTTTTCTTTCTGAGACTGCTACACTTTTAAGCGACACAAGGAAACAAAAAAGATATGGTCGGCTTTTGTTTGTTTTAAACTGTTATGCCACACTTGTTCAGTAAAGCTACATTAACCATTCTAAGCCTGGTCTGAAGTTATTCAAAGGGGTGCATGTTGGTTCTGGTATATCTAAAGAACCTGTCTGTAAAGTCTGTAAAGCACTACGGGGTATGAGGGTATACCACCACAAAAGGGGTAAGTCGGCAAGACAAGAGGAAGGAGTGTAGTTGCTAAGTGTAACCAAGTACAAGTTCAAGACACAAGCAACCAGTTGGTAGGTGGTAAGTGGTAACATACTCCGGTAGCGAGATGGTCGATGTTCTGGCTGCCTCCCTATCAGTCAGTATTCAATAGCAATCCCAACTCGCATTACGGAGATATATTAAGTGCATGCATCAGGTCCACGCTAGGTAAACGGCGTTACCCCATTCTGTTACTGGAAGTGTGGTAACAGAGGTACACTGGACTGGTGGAGTGGGCGCGTGTACTGACATGGGACAAGTGGCTTTTCAGAAAAACTTTGCACTTTAGTTACTGCACCCAGTGAAGGCTCATCTCTGAGTGGAGAAACTACCCGGGCAGCGACGAGAGCACTCCACACGAAAAAGTACCCCCACGCACAGGGCAAAGTAGGCCCCACCCACATGTAAACTAGACAGAGTTGCAGCATTATAATACAGTCAGTTTCTGAGAAAATACCTTTTTATTTCTCTACTCATAATTGTGATCAACATATTATCTCAATTCTGTTTGAGATGTAGGCCTTTCAGTAGTGCAAAAATTTGGAAAATATGGACAGCAGAAAGCAAGGTGATGCAGAAATTTCTGTACAACTAAGGTGCTACACTTGCAACTTCAAGCATATCTAAATCCAAGAAAAGGGATTTACTCCAGGGATAAAGCGATAATTCTCCCACTATACAAGACTCTGGTCCAGCCGCACCTGGAGTATGCTGTCCAGTTCTGGGCACCAGTCCTCAGGAAGGATGTGCTGGAAATGGAGTAAAAAGAAGGGCAACAAAGCTAATAAAGAGTCTGGAAGACATTAGTTATGAAGAAAGGTTGCGGGCACTGAACTTATTTTCTCTGGACAAGAGACGCTTGAGAGGGAATTTGATTTTGATTTTAAAAAATCCCATACTGGTGACCCCACAATAGGGATAAAACTATTTTGCGGAAGGGAGTTTAACAAAACACGTGTCCACTCATTAAAATTTGAAGAAAAGAGATTTAACCTTAAACTACGTAGAGGTTTCTTTACTGTAAGAGCGGCAAGGATGTGGAATTCCCTTCCACAGGCGGTGGTCTCAGCGGGGAGCATCGATAGTTTTAAAAAACTTTTAGATAAGCACCTGAACGACCGCAACATACAGGGATATACAATGTAATACTGACATATAATCACACACATAGGTTGGACTTGATGGCTTGTGTCTTTTTTCAACCTCACCTACTATGTAACTATGTAACATTTTCAACAAGTACAGAAAATATCTGTTGATCTTGTCAGAAATGCAGTTGTCACTTTCTGCGAGCTGAATGACAGACAAAACAATATTATATTTCTATTATAAACTTCTAGTTTCATCAACCAACCATGTAATGGAGATGAGCAAAGGCAGACATGTTTAGCCTGTGTGACAACTATGGCTGCCTCTGTAGATACAGTAGAGTAGTGAGTGTTGTCATGAAGGAACAGGAAGTGTGTAATTTCCCAGATTATCAGGTAAAAATAAAGGGTAAAAAAAGAAAACAAATCCAACAACTACATCTAAGGACTGTTAAGCTGCAATATATACATTTTTTGGTTTTGGGTTTAGATACAATTTAAGGCTGGCCATACACGGAGCAAATTTCTTTCTTGCAACCACGGGTTGCAGGAAAAAAATGTGCTTGATTCCCCATCAACACAGACAGTGTTGATGCAGGAATCCTTCCTTGTCTTCTCTCGACAGGGGGGAAGAGTGGGGGAGAGTGGCGGAAGCTGTCCCCATCAGGAGAAGACAGTGATTATTGCTAGCGGCTAAAGCAGCCACTAGCAATAATCACAAGTCAATTCGGCAGGCTTGTTGTACTCAAGTTAATCGATCGATCAACTTGGTACATTCAGGCTGCCCATCACTAGTGGGATGCCAGACCAAACTCGTGCAGGACGCTTTTTATTTTGCACCAAAATTGGACTGCATGGGTTTTCACACCCATGCGATCCGATTCTGCAAAACGTTCTGCGTTTTGCAAACTGATTGCGGGGTGTGGTTAAACTTGCAGCGAATTTGCTGTCACACTATCAACTCGTGTGAAAGAGGCCTTACATAGTAACTTCCAGAAAGGGGTTCAATCTCTCTGAAACGCTAGATTGAAATTGCCAGTGAAGGAGGGTTGGACAAATTAATGGCAGTAATCCTGATGACATAAGTCTCCCAAGATGCATATGGAAATGAATGCGCTGCCCAATGACTGTGGATCTTTTGGCTTGATATTAAATTTGTTGGGGTCTAGGGTAGTTTCCTTAGAATGCCTACAGTCATTCTTCTTATACACAAGTCAACCCAGAATGACTAACATCCTGTGTATGCTAACTGCTGTCCAAAGTCAGTTCATAGTCACATGGCTAGGTTTGCACAATGTCGATATTTCACTGGCCTTGTCAGTGAACATGGGAGGTGTGATAAATAGAAAAAAAAAAAAGATAATGAGGTCTGTATTTTTTTTTTTTCCACAAAAGGTAACGACATCATAGTAAACTATGCTCTATGCACATAAAGCATTTGGACACTTTTTTTAAAGACAAAAACAAATTTGTTCAGTTTATGTTAACATTCTAGGCCAGATTTGACCTAAGTTCTCTATAACATTTTCTGTTTGGCACAGAGATAATCAGAAGATTTTTCTGTATTCACTGACAGATTTCAAAGCAGTATGTGTTGGGTGTTAAACTATTTGAGTTTAATGCCCGTGTACCTGCCACCTAACAACACATTTTGCTATATAAATCAGAGTTTTACTTTTCAGTAGACTTGTAAATAACAAGAAAAACAGTAGTTGGCAATAGCTGCGCTCCCATCATCTATAAACAAGTGTAGCTTGTTCAACATTGCCGTAACAATTGACTGACTTTGAGTGGGTTTTAAAGATGACAAAAGATGCTAGGCGACCCATTTATAAGGATGATTAAGAGACAAATCTGTGATTCACCAAACTACAGGTGCCCACACAAGGCTGTATTGTAATTTAAATTTAACTAATTCCATCACCATCTGTCCACAAACATGTTTTCTATTTAAAACAGTGCAACGGGTACGTGAATAAAGATTCTTTAATATTAATTTATATACGTTGCTATTTATCAGGCATATCAAAGCTGACGGGGAACAGAAATGTGCGTATTAAAGGGCCAGGCCACCAGCAGCTATTTTTCCAGTCTTGGGCAAATGCCATCAACTCAGAACAACCACTAGAGTCTTTGAAAAAAACAGGAATTCTGAAACAAAGATTTCCATCTACTTACCACATTCATGATGAGCAGATCTCACTCTTGCTGTTGGAATTATTTGTTACAGTACAGGAAAGGCACCCATAATATACAGAATAAAGCAGAGCCCCTTGGCAGCAGTCGATAAGCCAGTTCCTACCCTAGGAAACTGTAGACCATAAGAATGAGAGGATGGGATAACTCTTTTTTACAGATGGGGTTCTCGTCACCATGATGCATCCTCTTGGGCCTGCAGGGTTGTGGATTTCTGCTTGGCCCAGAAACCCACACAAACTCACAGTTCATGGGTTGTTGACCCGGTTCACCCACATATGTTCAATGACTTTATGAGTACAAAGCTTTCAGAGAACAGTCCCTCTTTCTTTTTGTACCCCAGGACAGCATCATAATCATCTATGCCAGCTGTTCTCAACGTTTCTACCCTAGAGCAGTGGTCTCCAAACTGCGACCTTGGGGGCAGATGTGGTCCTTTGCCTACTTTCTTCTGTCCCTTCAGGCAGTATTCCTCCCACTGACACCAACAGCAGGGCAAAAATTCCTGCACTGACACCAACAATGGGATACTATTCCTTCGTTTACACCAATGATGGGAAACGATTCCTTCTACTGACACCAACAATGGGGCATTATTCTTCCCTGCAATACCAAAGATGGAACACTGTTTACTCCAACTGACCCCAGAACATTTTTTACTCCCATTGGCCACAGCCCCCCTAAAGTCTGAACAATAATAACCCGGCCCTTTATTTAGAAACTTTGGAGACCCCTGCCCTAGAGGAACTCTTGAAGTCCTTTTTAGGTCTCAGGGAACCCCTGCTAAAACCAATTTATTAAGTGAGAGGAATGTTCCACTACATCCAGCAAAAAGAATGCCCCCCCCCCCCCCCCCCCCCTCATAGTGGAATATCCAGTCAGGGAACATGCTTTTCTGTTTCTTTCTTTTTTACTGAATAGTTAAAACAGAATTACAGAGTCCAGATAATGGTGAGGTGTTTCAAAAATTCCAACAACAGCATTCTCCATTCCTGCTCAGAGGTACATGGATACCAGTGATTAAAGCATGCACTGTTAGCCATAAGCTACACACTCCCAAATAACCTCTAAGTACTGAAAACTAGGCCCTGGGGAAGCATGGGGCTTGTTTAACACTACCTGCTGAAGCTCTCCATGGTCCTCACTCGTTCCATGCACCAACCCATTATAACAGTTCCACCCCTAGACAATATACCCAGTGATGGTGAAGGAAGAGCAGCCCAGCCCAGACAGAGAACCTAACCCCCTCTTACATATATGTTTTGGATGGACTGATCCTTAGAAGCCTAGGTACAAGCAGGACATGTGTAGGCTGTGTCTCATGTCACCTGTAGAAGGCACCACCTGAGACAAGACTGTCACCCTAATACAAATAGCCTTAGTACATTGTTGACAACTGCCTCTGACTTTTCCTGTCTAAATTTTTGTCTGTCTTGTCTATTGATTTCTCTGGAATTGTTTGACCCTGAAAATTTCTCTGATTCTCAAAATATACCCGCTCTTTCATGAAATCACTTTTTTCACCAGTTTAGATGCATTTCTGAGCTATCTTGGCTAATGGATTAAATCAGATCTCTGTTAAAAAATTAAAACCAACTCATCTTCCCTACCTATTCATCATTACCAAAAGTCCTCCTAAGCCAATAGAAAGTGCCAATGCCACCAGACAGCAATGTGAAAAACAGAAGACGAACCCTTCTACTCTGCAGCAATGAAGAGAGAAGACTTAGTATCCGGGGTGTCACATGACTATGGAGTCAGGTAGGTATTTCTGGCTTTTACATGAAGAAAAACGTCTCAAATAGTAAGAGACAAGGAATAGTGGGGCTCATTAAACAGTCGCATATGTCAATAAAGTCAGAAGATATAGATTAAAGAACCTTGTATGAAAAATCATATATACATTTTATTCTTAGACCTTATTCCATCACATATACAGGTGAAACTTTATTTGGTACATATAAAAATAGGGCTAGACTTATATAGGTTTACTCGTCGGTTCAATTGAACCGAATCGAGCAATCACATACTGGGGGGGGACATAACAAACATAAAACATGAGTTACATATATTCGTCCGGACGCCAGAGAGAACTCGTGGTATAATGCCTAGTGCTGAACCATGCAGCTTAATATCATAATGATATGAATGAATGAATGAAGGAATGATTTGTATAGCGCTGCAACTGCGAACTGAATCGCCTCGAGGCGCTTGACTGCTCATGTTGGGATGCCATGTATTAGAAGAGGTGGGTCTTGAGTTTTTTCCTGAAGGCCTGATGGTTTTCTTCCATGCGGATGTTGTTTGGTAGAGCATTCCATAGCCGGGGTCCCTGTACTGCGAATCTTCGTTCTCCCTTCGATTTGTAGCGGGCTTTGGGGATGAGAAGGCGATTTTGGTTTGTTGATCGAAGTCTGCGATTCGGTATGTATTTTTCTATTTTCTCACAAAGGTATTGAGGCGCATTTCCTTGTGTACATTTGTGGGTGAGGCAGAGGGTCTTGAATGTGATCCTGTCTTTTACATTGAGCCAATGGAGCATCCTTAGGGATGGGGAGATGGATTCCCAGGGTTTCTTTCCGGTGACTATTCTTGCTGCTGTGTTTTGGACAATTTGAAGGCGCGCAATCTGGTAATCCGGTAATCCTATGTAGAGTGAGTTTGCGTAGTCGAGCCGTGAATTGATGATCGTTCCTACTACTACCGCTTTTTCCTTTTCCAGGATGAAGGGGATGAGTCTGCGTAGCATGCGAAGGAGATGGTGGGATCCGCTGATTACGGATCCTATTTGTGCCTCCATTGTCATCTCTGAATCAAAGATTACTCCGAGGCTTTTGGCTTTGTTGCTTGGAAGGATGGTCTGTCCCAAGATGGTTGGTGGTGTCCAAGGGGTCTTCGTCTTTTTCCTTGAGTTTGCGTCGAGGAGCAGTAATTCTGTTTTTGATCCATTTAGTTTGAGGGAGCTAGTGGTCATCCAGTCATCTATCAATGTGAGACATTTTCCTAGTTCCTGGTATTGGTCTTTTTGTCCGGTGATCCGGAAGTACAGTTGAGTGTCGTCCGCGTATGAGTGGAAGCACAAATCCAATTTGCTAATAATTTTGAAGAGTGGTCGGATGTAAATGTTGAACAGTACTGGTGACAATGGTGATCCTTGAGGGACTCCATAAGTGATTGCCCGAGTTTCCGAAGTGAAGGCTCCTAGTTTCACTGTTTGTGACCGGTTTCCTAAGAAGAAAGGGAACCATGGCAGATCTCCATCTGTAACTCCTGCCACTTCCTTGAGGCGGCTGAGAAGCATGTTGTGGTCCACTGTGTCGAACGCCGCACTGAGATCCAGCAATACCAGAAGACACGATTCTCCCTCATCCGCTGCTTCTAGGGCGTCATCCCATATTTTCAGAAGTGCCGTTTCTGTGCCATGGCCTGGGCGGAAGCCCGATTGTAGTGGGTCTAGGAGCTTGTGTGTGTCCAGATGAAGTTGAAGCTGTTGTACTACTGCTTTCTCCATGATCTTGGAAATGGTGTTCAGGCTTGTTACCGGTCTGCGATTGTTCGGATCCTTGGGGTCGAGGTTGGGTTTCTTTAGTAATGGTTTGATGATGCCTTGCTTGAGGGAATTCGGAACCAATCCTTCTTTGAACGACTGATTTACTAGGTGTGTGATAGCGGGGGCCAGAATGTCGGAGCATTCTTTCAAGAGTTTTGTGGGGATGATGTCGTTTGGCGAGGTGCTGTCTCGGAGGCTCTTGATGACATTTTTGGTTTCATCCGTTGTGATCGGGGTAAGTGAAAAATGTGGTGCTTGTGCGCTGTGGATGTAAAATTCCTTACCTGGGTTGAGTTGAGTAGAGCTGGTTGTTGTTTTTTTTTGTTGAATTATTTTCTGAATGTTGTCTATTTTGTTGATGAAAAAATCTGATAATTTGTTGCAGTATTCTTGAGTTTCGTTTCCTAGGGGCTCAAGGCAGGTGGGGTTCATAGTCTGGGCGACTAGTTTGAAAAGTTCCCGTGGTCGGTTTAAGGCTTTTGAGAGGGTGTTTGAGACATGTTCTTTTTTTGCTGTGAAAATTGCTTTATGATATCTCTTGGTGAGTATTCTGTAGTTTGTGTGATTTTCCTTTGTGGTGTTTCTTCTCCAGGCTCTTTCTGCTCTTCTGTGTTCCCGTTTCAGTAGAGTAAGCGTGCCATTAAACCAACCAGAATTTTTCTTGCGGATGGGTACTCAATGTTTCGGGGCGACTGCGTCTGCTGTTTGTAGAAGTGCCTTGTTTATGAAGCTGAGTATTCGTTCTGTTGAGTGGTTTTGATTTAGTGTACCCATTTTGTGTGTTAGTGTGGTTTTGAAGATTTCCGAATGTAGTTTCTTCTGCGATCTAATCCAGTGTGTTGTTGCTGCTGGGTTTGGTTTTTGCAGGGAGATGTTGGTGGCGATCTCAAATTTGATAGCGTGGTGGTCTGACCATGGTAGCGCTATGTTGTCTTGAATGCTGATGTCCGTATTTTGCTTGAAGATGAGGTCCAGGATGTGACCCGACCCATGTGTGGGAGCCTTTACTAGTTGTTGAAGCCCTAGGTCTTCCAGTTGATCGATGCAGGTGGTGGCGATGGGGTCTTCGGTGGAATTCGCCCAGAGGTTGAAATCTCCGAGTACCAGAATCTTGTTGTTTTTCAGGGTGTGTGCCGAGATGAATTCCGTGAGTGGTATCGGTAGATTTGTCTTTGGTCCTGGTGGTCTGTAGCATAGCAGCATGTGGATGGTTTCTTGTGGTGTGGTTTGCATCTGTAGAGTAAGTGTCTCCATAAACGTTGCTTTGTTCTGTACCGTAGGTTTGACGAGCGCTAGATGAGCTTTGAAGATCACTGCTAGGCCTCCTCCTTTTTTTCCTTTCCGATGCTCGGTTAGGATCCTGTAGTTTTCTGGCACTAATTCTGTTAGGATGGTGTTGCAGTCGGGTGTTAGCCAGCTTTCCGTGATGAAGAGGCAATCTATGTTGTTTTGTGTGATGAAGTCATGGATTTCGTGCCTGTGCTTGACTGCCGATCTGGTGTTAATCAAAGCGCATGCTAACTGTTGCGGTTGAGTTGTAGTCTTCTTATGTTTGATCGTTGCTTGTGGATCGATTCTTAGTAGTCGTTCTTTTTGTAATATTTTTTGAATGTCGGTCGGTAGAGTTGCGGTCAAATTTCTTAGTCTGCATAGGGACTCTGCTGAGTATTTGAAATTGCACATGTTGAGGTGCTCCAAAAAAATTCCCTGCTGTGGACGAGATGATGCGTTGAAAAAAACGCTGATGCTGTTGTTGAGGCGATAACGGTCTTGCGCAGGCTAGTTGAAGATGTTGCGGATCTGTGGGAAAACCCTGTAGACCTACACCCTCCCTCCCGTTGATCCAGAGGATAAAAATAATAATAATATTGTTGGCTTTTAGCTAGGTCTTTTTTTTAAATAATAATGGGGATTAGTTAGAGGGGCCTAAAAGTAAATCTGAACTCAAAAAGTTTTGATATGTTAAAAGGTAATTGTGCCTAAAACGTACCCTGAAAGATGTACCCTTTGTCTGGAATTTATCCTAAAATTCTGGTGCTAGTGTGCCTATGCACTTAAGTGTCTACAGCAAGGGTGCCCAACCGCTGGGCCTGGCACCCTCTGATATGGCCTGCAACCTCCTGCTCTAGGATGGCGGGTTGGAAAGCCCTGCTCATGTTTTCCCAACCTGCCATCCCATAGCATCAGTGTGAAGAATGGAGTCAGCTGTACAGAAAGCATGTGGCTGCCGTAGAGAGCAGAGCCGATGCTTCTGGTATAGCGCCAGCTCCTGTCAAAGGTGGAGTGATACCAAATGCACTCCACCTGGGACAGCAGCAGCCAGTGATACCAGGAACAGCAGCAGCCCATGATACCTACCTGGGAGACAGCAGCAGCCAGCCATACCTGCCTGGGAGACAGCAGCAGCTGCCAGCCATACCCACCTGGGGGGCAGCAGCAGCAGTCAGCCATACCCATCTGGGAGACAGCAGCAGCCACCAGTCATACTCGCCTGAGGGACAGTAGCAGCCACCAGCCATACCTGCATGGGAGACAGCAGCAGCCGCCAGTCATACCCACCTGGGGTATAGCAGCAGCAGCCAGCTATACCCACGTGGGGGACAGCAGCAGCCACCAGCCATATCCACGTGGGGGACAGCAGCAGCCACCAGCCATATTCACGTGGGGGACAGCAGCAGGCAGCCAGCCATACCCACCTGGGGGACAGCAGCAGCCATCAGCCATACCTGCCTAGGGGACAGCAGCAGCCAGCCATACTCACCTGGGGGACAGCAGCAGCCAGCCATACTCACCTGGGGGACAGCAGCAGCCAGCCATACCTGCCTGGGGGAGAGCAGCAGCCAGCCATGCCTGCAGGAATCCTGAGGAAGGAGTGAAGATTGAGGTCAGTTTTTAATTGAAAACAAACAGCAATGGGCATATCTACTTTCTACACTGGCTATACTGGGCTTTTTCAAAACTCAGCTGAGCTGTGTCCATATCTGCTCCGCATATGCATAATAAACCCGATCCACTCATTGTGGCCCGTGACTGGTTACCAAGTTGCTTAAGTGGCCCTTGTGCTTCAAAAGGTGTGCCGTCACTGAGCCCCAAGTGCTAATCATAGGAGATTTGGCATGAGATTTGATGATGCCACTACTGTGCCTGTCCCTGTTCTCAATGGAGGATCTTATATGACACAGAGGCACAGTGCTGGTGACCAGTTGATTGCTCTCTAGCTCCCTTTTTGGGCACAGCTTGCAGAGTTCAGGTACTCTTAAAATGGAAGTAAACCCTCCTATCCTTTTCACCTAAGGGAGCTGCCATCTTGGCTTCTTTTTCATCTTCAACTGCCATGATGCTGCACATGTGATCAGTTATGACACCAACCATTTAATGGTTTGACAGTTTGGTTGAGAGCACAACCAATATGACAGCATTCCCGGCTTGCCAGAAATGTAACTGTTTTTTTAAACTGTTAAATTAATGGGTGCATGTCCCAGTGCACTCAAGGCAGCGGTGCTTTCTGAAATCAAAAAGCCTGTGTTTAAGATCACAAGTTGGGCCCTCCTGCAGAGGTTATTTAGTAAGTGGCACAAATTTCAGGAGTCAGTAGTAAGTAATGCAGAGTTTAGAGGTCAATAGTAAGTGAGGCAGAGTTCAAATGGTCAGGAGTAAGTGATGCAGAGTTCAGGGGTTAGGAATAAGTGACGCAGAGTACAGGGGTTAGTAGTAAATGACACAGGGTTCAGAGATTAGCAGTAAGTGACACAGAGTTCAGAGATCAGTAGTATAAAACGCAGAGTTCAGTGGTCAGTAGTGAATGATGTACAGTTCAGGGGTCAGTAACAAGTGACAGAGTTCAGAGGTTAGTAGTAAGTGATGCAGAGTTCAGGAGTGAGGAGTAAGTGATACCATTGCACACGTTCCTGGAAGCGCTCTCGAATTTGGGTGCTGCAGCAACAACCAGCTGGATACTGGTTTAAGTCACGGTGAAGATATTTGCCAGAACACCACAAATAGCGTCCAAACGGGTGATTTATTGCATGGTCACAACACAAGGATAGTGCAACGTTTCAGAGCCACGCAGGGCCCCTTTGTCAGGCATGTGAAGACGAAGGGGCCCTGCGTGGCTCCGAAAGGTTGCACTATCCTTGTGTTGTGATCATGCAATAAATCACCCGTTTGGATGCTATTTGTGTCGTTCCATGATGTACTAGCAAATATCTTCACCATCATTACCAAGGTGTCACACAACAAACATCTCATGATGGGTAAAAGCAAAATGCTCTCACAAGACCTTTGCAACCTCATTGTTGCAAATCATACTGATGGCATTGGTTACAGAAGGATTTCTAAACTTCTGAATGTTCCAGTGAGCACTGTTGGAAGAGGAAAGAACATAATTTCACCATAAACTGGCCACAACCAGGTGCTCCTCGCAAGATTTCTGATAGAGGAGTAAAAAGAATTATCAGAAGAGTTGTCCAAGAGCCAAGGACCACTTGTTGAGAACTTCAGAAAGATCTGGAATTGGCAGGTACAATTGTTTCAAAGAAAATCTGCTGCCATCTACCAGGATGATGAAGATGAAACAAGGGTGGACATTTCAGCAAGACAATGATCCCAAACACAAAGCCAAGGAAACCCTCAACTGGTTTCAAAGAAAGAAAATAAAGCTGCTAGAATGACCCAGCCAATCACATGACTTGAATCCAATAGAAAATTCATGGAAATAACTAAAGATCAGAGTGACTATCCACATCTGGTGGCAGGTGACAATCCACATCTGGTGACAGCCGACAGTGGCAAGTAACAAGCTGCACCTGGTGACAGGTGGCGGTGGCAAGTGACAACCTGCATCTGGTAGCAGGAGATGTGGCAAGTGACACACTTGGGGCTCCAACTGATTCTGCATTATGGCGAGTTGAACCACTTCATTATAAAGTTGTGCTCATAAGTTTACATACCCTGGCAGAATTTATGATTTCTTGGCCATTTTTCAGAGAATATGAATGATAACACAAAAACTTTTCTTTCACTCATGGTTAGTGTTTGGCTGAAGCCATTTACAGTGCCTTGCAAAAGTATTCACCCCCCTTGTCCTTTTACTTATTTTGTTACATTAACCACTTTCAGACCAGACCAATTTGCAGCCAAAGGACCAGGCCCCTTTTTGCGATTCGGCACTGCTTCGCTTTAACTGACAATTGCGCGGTCGTGCGACGACGTGGCTCCCAAACAAAATTGACGTCCTTTTTTTTTCCCACAAATAGAGCTTTCTTTTGGTGGGATTTGATCGCCCCTGCGGTTTTTATTTTTTGCGCTATAAACAAAAAAGAGCTACAATTTTGAAAAAAAACGCATTATTTTTTATTTTTTGCTATAATAAATATCCCCCAAAAATATATAAAAAAACGTTTTTTTCCCTCAGTTTAGGCCGATACGTATTCTTCTACATATTTTTGGTAAAAAAAATCGCAATAAGCGATTATTGATTGGTTTGCGCAGAAGTTATAGCATTTACAAGATAGGGGATAGTTTTATAGCATTTTTATTAATAATTTTTTTTTATCAGTAATGACGGCGATCAGCGATTTTTATTGTGACTGCGACATTATGGCGGACACATCGGACATTTTTGACACATTTTTATTTAAATGCATTGATTCCTGTATAAATGACACTGGCAGTGAAGGGGTTAACCACAATTGGGCAGTGTAGGGGTTAAGTATGCCTAGGGGTGTGTTTCTTACTGTGGGGGGGGGGGGCGTGGCTGTCAGCTAGTGAATGCTGATCTCTGCTCCAATCACAGGGAGCAGAGATCGGCGTCACTAGTTGCTAAGCAGAACGGGGAGATGCTGTTTATCTCGGCATCTCCCCATTCAGCCTTCCCGTGAGACGATCGCGGGTGTCCCCGCGGTGATCGAGTCAGCAGGGCCCGCGACCGGCCTCACGGGGGTCCCGACCGGCGCGGGGAGCGCGCCGCTCCCGGCACGCTCCCGATGGCACAACAGGCATTAAGGAGGGACTTATATATACGTCCTCCTGCCTGTATGTGCCATTCTGCCGACGTATATCTGTGTGCGCCGGTCGGGAAGTGGTTAACATTACAGCCTTTAGTTCAATATTTTTTTGATCTGACTTACCGTATTTTCCGGCGTATAAGACGACCTTTTACACTTAAAAAAACTGGCCAAAAAGCAGGGGTCGTCTTATACGCCGGGTCAGCCCCTCGGATGCCGGCTGGGTGTTCGGTAATACTGTATGTAGCTTCGGCTACATATAGTATATACCGCTGAGCCAATCCTGGTGAGCGATGTATTCAAATGAATACAGAGCCCGCTCGGATTGGAGTAACAACCTCTGCCAATCCGAGCAGGCTACTCTGTAGCATGCTCGGATTGGCTTTGAGAGTCAGAGAGGCGCGGGCTGATGACGTCAAAGCCTCTGCCAATCTAAGCAGGCTTTGTATTCATTAATAGAATACATCGCTCGCCGTGATTGGCTCCAGCAAAAGCAGGAAGAAGGATATGGCGCCAGCTCCAGCTCCAGCAAGAAGGAAGAAATATGAAGCGTCGGAAGCCTCGGAAGGGGGGTCGTCTTATACGGTAAGTACAGGAAAAAATGTTTAAAGAACTGTAAGTTTAGGGGTCGTCTTATACGCCCCATCGCCTTATACACCGGCAAATACGGTATATGTGATGGATCAGAACACAATAGTCTAAGTTGGGGAAGTAAAATTAAAAAAATATATAATACATAACAAAAAAAAAATATATACATAACAATTTTTTTTCAGAAATAAAAAAATGATAATTGGCATGTGCGTATGTATTCACCCCCCTTTGTTATAAAGCCCATAAAAAGCTCTGGTGCAACAAATTACCTTCAGAAGTCATATAATTTGTGAAATGATGTCCACCTGTGTGCAATCTAAATGCCACATGATCTGTCATTACATATACACACCTTTTTGAAAGGCCCCAGAGGCTGCAACACCTAAGCAAGAGACACCACTAACCAAACACTGCCATGAAGACGAAGGAACTCTCCAAACAAGTAAGGGACAATGTTGTTGAGAAGTGCAAGTCAGGGTTAGGTTATAAGAAAATATCAAAAGCTTTGATGATCCCTAGGAGCACCATCAAATCTATCATAACCAAATGGAAAGAACATGGCACAACAGCAAACCTGCCAAGAGACGGCTGCACACCAAAACTCATGGACCGGGCAAGGAGGGCATTAATTAGAGAGGCTGCACAGAGATCTAAGGTAACCCTGCAGAAGCTGCAGAGTTCCACAGCAGAGACTGGAGTATCTGTACATAGGATGACATTAAGCCCTACGCTCCATAAAGTTGGGCTTTATGGCAGAGTGGCCAGAAGAAACCCATTACTTGCAGCAAAAAAACAAAATGGCACGTTTTGAGTTTGCAAAAAGGCATGTGGGAGACTCCCAAAATGTATGGAGGAAGGTGCTCTGGTCTGATGAGACTGCAATTGAACTTTTTGGCCATCAAAGAAAATGGTATGTCTGGCGCAAACCCAAAACATCACATCACCCAAAGAACACCATCTGCAGTTTTCAGCAGTCGGGACTGGGAAACTGGTCAGAGTTGAGGGAAAGATGGATGGTGCTAAACACAGGGATATTCTTGAGCAAAACCTGTACCACTCTGTTTGTGATTTGAGGCTAGGACGGAGGTTCACCTTCCAGCAGGACAATGACCCCAAACACACTGCTAAAGCAACACTTGAGTGGTTTAAGGGGAAACATGTAAATGTTTTGGAATGGCCTAGTCAAAGCTCAGACCTCAATCCAATAGAAAATCTGTGGTCAGACTTAAAGATTGTAAACTGTTCACAAGCGCAAACCATCCAACTTGAAGGAGCTAGAGCAGGTTTGCAAGGAGGAATGGGCAAAAATCCCAATAGTAAGATGTGGCAAGCTCATCGAGACTTATCCAAAGTGACTTGGAGCTGTGAGAGACACAAAAGGTGGCTCTACAAAGTATTGACTTTAGGGGGGTGAATAGTTATGCACATTGACTTTTTCTGTTATTTCCCCTTTTTATTGTTTGCTTCACAATAAAAAAAACCTCTTCAAAGTTGTGGGCATGTTCTGTAAATTAAATGATGCAAATCCTCAAACAATCCATGTTAATTCCAGGTTGTGAGGCAACAAAACACGAAAAATGACAAAGGGGATGAATACTTTTTCAAGGCACTGTATTATCAATCAACTGTGTTTACTCTTTTTAAATCATAATGAGCACAGGACCTACTTAAATTACCCTGATCAAAAGTTTACATACCCCAGTTCTTAATACCTTGTATTGCCCCCTTTAACATCAACAGCTTGAAGTCTTTTGTGGTATTTGTGGATGAGGCTCTTTATCTTCTCAGATGGTAAAGCTGCCCATTCCTTAGTGGCTCAATGATATTGAGGTCAGGAGACTGAGATGGCCACTCCAGAACTGTGTTTTGGATCATTGTCATGTTGGAATGTCCAAGTACGTCCCATGCGCAGCTTCCTGGCTGATGAATGCAAATGTTTCTCCAATATTTTTTGATAACATCCTGCATTCATCTTGCCATCAATTTTGAAAATTTTTCCTGTGCCTTTTGTAGCTCACACATGCCCAAAACATAAGCGACCCACCTCCTGTGTTTTACAGTAGGAATGGTGTACATTTCATCATAGGCCTTGTTGACTCCTCTACAAATGCAACGTTTATGGTTGTGGCCAAAAAAGCTACATTTTGGTCTCATCACTCCAAATTACTTTGTGCCAGAAGGTTTGAGGCTTGTCTCTGTGTTGTTTGGCGTATTGTAAGCGGGATACTTTATGACATTTGCATAGTAATGGCTTTCTTCTGGCGACTCAACCATGCAGCTCATCTTTCTTCAAGTGCCTCCTTATTGTGCATCTTGAAAAAGGCACACCACGTGTTCAGAGAGTCCTGTATTTCACCTGAAGTTATTTGTGGGTTTTTCTTTGCATCCCAAACAATTTTCCTGGCAGTCGTGGCTGAAATTTTTGTTGGTCCTTGGTTTGGTTTCAACAGAACCCCTCATTTTTCACTTTTTGATTAGAGTTTGAACACTGCTGATTGGCATTCTCAATTCCTTGGATATCTTTTTATATACCTTTCCTGTTTTATACAGTTCAACTACCCTTTCCCGCAAATCCTTTGATCCATTCTTTTGCTTTCCCCATGACTCAGAATCCAGAAACGTCAGTGCAGCCCTGGATGAAAGATGCCAGGGTCTGTCAGGAGTCCAGAAACTCATTGAACTTTTATGCACACACACTAATTACAAGCAAACAGATCACAGGTGAGGATGGTTACCTTTAATAGCCATTCAAACCCCTTTGTGTCAACTTGTGTGCATGTTATCAGGCCAAAATCCCCAGGGTATGTAAACTTTTGATCAGGGTCATTTGGGTAGTTTCTGTTGTGATTATGATTTAAAAATAGTAAACACAGTTGATTGATAATAAATGGCGTCAGCCAAACACTAGCCGTGAGTGAAAGAAATGTTTTTGTGTTACCATTCATATTCTCTGAAAAAATGGCCAAGAAATCATAAATTCTGCAAGGGTATGTAAACTTATGAGCACAACTGTATATTACAATGTAATAATAGAAATAATGCGCTTCAATCACCCTGACACCATATCAACCATGGTGCCGTTATTATTGAAGCGCCAACACCAGCCATTGCCTGTGAAAAATTGCTTACCACCCGCGTGTGGGTAAGCGAACACAATATCATGTGAATAAGTGCAGCGTTCAGTCACTGAAAAATATGCAAGCTTTTCTGTTTGTAGAGACCAACATGGGAAATTCCCTTCTGTGTATGGAATTATCATGCCATAATGGTTTTTAAACAGACCATTAAGAAATTCTCTTCCTAGATGTGAAAATATGTGCCAGCTAGAGACACAGCTGACTTTCACCCTAACACTCTCACATACCACAGACAATACTAATCCCCTGAGTTACCAGACTCCCATGTTCGTGCTTAAAGTGCAATCACTAAAATCTCAACTAAGCTTCAGAGCAATATCAAAGATTTTTTTCTTTTCAAAATAACAAACATGTTATACTTACCTGCTCTGTGCAGTGTTTTTTCACAGAGCAGCCAAGATGCTCCTCTTCTCGGGTCCTTTTCTTCAAGCCAAACCCAAAGACTTTAGCAGCCTGGGACACCTTTGGGTGCCCCAAGAAGAGTAGTAATGCGGTGAGCATAGTGTGCCGCAGCGAACAGTGGGTGTGACCAAATTGCTCTTGCTGACATCATTGCCCCCCCAGTGATGCCGAACCTGCCCCAGACAGCTGCCTGCAGCTCCCGGACGACAACAGCTTTGTGTGTGTCTATCTTGGTTACTTGGGGAGCCACATCCCGGTCTGAATAATGTGTCCGAGTTTCAGTCCGCCTGAAACCCGAACACGTGATTCAAAACCCGGACTGTCCGGGTGAATCCTGAACAGGTGGCAACCCTGCTCAGGTCCCCCACCAGTGCTCCTGGCCGCTCCCTCCTGCCCAGGGTCCCCAGAGCAAGCAGCTTACAATTGGGGGCACCCAGGCAGGCTCGCTCCTCAAGCAGGGGCTCTGCGTGTCCATTCACCCACAGAGCCGTAGCTTAGCCCCGCCACCTCCCTGACCTGAACCAATGACAAAGGAAAGTCCCCAAAGAGCCGAGGATCTCGCGCACATCGCTGGATCGCAGAAGGGCTCAGGAAAGTTTTAGGAGGGGCAGAGTTTTTTTTTTACCTTCATGCTTAGAATGCATGAAAGTAAAAAACCTCACGCCTTTAGAACCACTTTAACATGTTAATGTAATTTTCAATGTAATGTTTAATCATTTTAAAATTGTACATATAAATAAAATAATAGCTGGTGATCCCGCTATGAAGGTCCCTGTTTAGGCACTTTCATTTATAAGCTGACAGTGCCGGGACCTTAGATTGTAAGCTCCTTGGGCAGGGACTGATGTGAATGTACAGTATATATGTATAGCACTGTGTAAATTGGCAGCGCTATAAAAGTACCTGTAATAAATAAATAATCATGGTTGTGTGCCTTGTCATATGGGCTTCAGATGGAGACTGCAAGTGACTGTTTCAACATATTACACAGACATGGAGCACTGTTGTCAAAAAAGATTGATTTTTTTTTCTATAAGATACAGTTTTTACAGTTTTTCATCCTTTGTTGCATCTCAGTGGTGCTGATCTTTTATGGCCACTACCTGTCTATATGCATATGCCACACCGATGGCTGCATTGCATTTCTCAGGATTTAATTCCTGATAGTAACAGATGTGAACCATTCCTAGATAATGAAATTTATTTACCAAGAGCAAAAAAGGTGTTCACTTTGCAAGGGAATTTTCATTTTGCACTGGGTTTTTTGCCCTTAGCTAAGTGAAGCTAAGTTTTTGTCCTGCCACATGATAGGGTATTCTTTGAAATATGAATTTTCACCACATTTCACCATGTTCATTAACCTCCCTGGCGGTATGATTATGTCAGATTTTTGATGCTCAAAGCGGTACAATGTTTTGCATGGAAATTTGGCGTTTTATATTGTAGGCCTTTAAATCTTAGCAATAACACACTTAAATCTGTCCAAACAAGAGTCTAATAGACATCCCGGGTATAATAAAGTTTGAAACACAAAATCATAACTGATAATATAATAAATAACTATAAATATTTATAACAAATAATAATATAATAAATAAAAATTATTCAATAATGTAATTAAATCAAAAACACTGAAATTTGCTCAGTTGCAGAATTGTCGCTGTCATTACTTTTAGTGTTTGATGACGGATTTCCCCACGAATCACTATCACTGTCTAAAACCGCTTTTGATGTAAAGGGACACTTTTGGTTGCTATGGACAATCTACAGTTTTTAGGCAGAAAGAAAAGTATTTATAATATAAAACTGCATGCAGGGAACTGGACAAACCACTATGGACAAAAGGGATGTGAAATAATGTGATACAGTAATGTAATCTGTAAGATTACAGTGTACTGTATGTGTATAGTGTTTTTAACTTTTTGAATTTGGCGCCGTGCTCTGTCCCCATGCATCGCAACGCTCGCAGGGAACGGAGCCTGGCACTGTGATGAATCGAGCAGAGACACGGCTCACACACACAGTGGGGAGACATCGCAGGATCCTGGGGACAAGGTAAGTAACTTTGCCTGGATCCTGCGATGCGATACCGAGTGTGGCTCAGGGTTACCGCTTTTGGTACTGAAAATTCACCCCGAGCCACACTCGGGAATACCGCTAAGGAGGTAAAACTAATGTAAAATTCCCTTTCAAAGTAAAAAGCCTATATACCCTTAGTAAAACAACCCCAATATGTGTTGGGATGGCCATTTGTAGTCTTGTGTAACAGGGTGACAACCCAGGACCACAAAAGGTAGAAAGGGACATATTGTTGTCACCCAATAATGGGAAGTGCCTTAACAATAACTTTTATGATAGTGTAGCACCCTGTAGTTGTGCTAGGTATTAGTAAAGACTGTTAATGTGGGCTTATGACTCAGTGTTGAGCTCAGGGCTAAGCCTGAGCTGTGAATCTGGGTCAGGGTTTAGTGACTCAGGTGTGGATGACTCATCCAAGGAGCCTCTCTGGTGCCTCCCTCTGTTTTCTGGGACTTTGGAGAATGTTCTAGATATAGTGGGTGGAGGTTAGGAGGAGCTGCTTGGCATATTTATGAGGGCCTCCTCCAATCCTCAGTAGGGTTGGCAGGGGGAAGGCCACCTCATAAATAAGCATCAGTCATGCCAGCAGGGCAGTTGGGTGGAAGATGGAGATGGAGTGCTGAGGAGGCTGTCGGTTACCCCACAGAGGTGCCCCTGGTCTCGTGGGAGAGGGTAACCTTGGGCTGTGGCTCAGGTGCTGGAAGGATCCTGCCATAACACACAGAAGAAGCCCTTCCTTGAGGCACGGGAGCAAGAAAAGAGGACAGCAGGAGCAGGTCAGCATTACTGGGAGATCCCCTGAGAGTTAGCCGTATGCGCTGGTTAGTGTCAGTCTGGAGGACTGTGGTGGAGAAGTTAGCCTGGAGGGCTAGTAAAGGGGCAGCTGTAGCCAGGTGGGTTGGCAGTGCATGAAGAGGTGGTGCTGGGATCAGTAGCCACAGGAGGAAGAATACAAGCTGGACATTGTAATGTTGCTACACAACCAAGGGGCCACGGATTCCTGCCTGTAATGGGCCATTGACCTTAATCTGAGTGACTGTCAGATGTTTACAAAGTGGTCCAGCTGTGTTCCACAAGAAAGGTGTGTGCTGGAGGAAGAAGTGGAGTTGTACATAGAGACTGTATATAGAGACTGTATATAGGAAGACTGTCCCTGAGGTTTTGCTAAAGTGGGCATCGTATAACCTCCCATCCCTATCCAAGTTATTACCCTCTAATAAAAAACAAAAAACAAAATCAAGGACTGTTCTCTGTCTCAAGAGTGCCTGTGAAGATTCAGTGTTGCTGGTTGTGCAGGGTGGGGGATCCCAGTTCATCTGCGGCCCTTAAGGGGGTGCACTACAATAGGATCAGCAGGTATGACTTTAACAGAAATTGCAGATTTAAAAAGCTTAAATAAGATTTAGAGGGTTGGGTTGACATCTACATCAATGCACACTGTTCATAAAGCCTGAGGATAGTATGGAACCTTGCCAGTACTCCAGTAACATACAGTCACCTGCCTTCCACTAATACAGCTGAGCAATTCATACCTCCTCTGCAAACATTGCAACACCATGGCCCCAACACAGCAGTTTTCATTCATGAGGGCTCCCCATGATTAATCTGCAAGCCCTCAATGAATCAGCAATTAGGAACAAAATTCATAAATTCTGTGGTGACTGCGGTTTAAAAATAAACTCTAGTCTCAATCTTATCTGGTGTTAAAGTAATGTCAATAGTGTAGTTCCATGTGCCAAAGGACAATAATACGCAGACACTTCATTTTCCAGCCGACACACCTTTCACTAATCATTTCCTTTGTAAATACTGTATACATAAGGCTGGTTACACAATGCTCACAGGCCAGGTGTGGCAAGCTGCAGGAGGAATGTGGAATGATGGATTATGGGTAAATAGCATAACTCTGCTTTATGACAGTCATAACCTAATTAAGCAATTGCATGTCTAGCAGTTATAAGGGACTTTGTTTCTCACCTGTTATCACCGATTACTATCAGGGCCCTTCTGAGAACTACACTAATGTCCAGACAGAACTACGTGATAGTTTTACACTTTATGATATTTCTCAATCTATATCTTCGGTGACTTGAATTTTTATTAGGTCAGTGTGACCAGGATTATATCGCCTGCTTCAACTTTTCTTCCAAAGTAGGTACAGATTTTTGAGAACGTGTGGAAGGGGGCAGAGCTATCAGACTCTGTAGCCATTTAAAGTTTTAGGCTATTTATAATATCTATAGATTTGCATACACAGTTAAGAGAAGAAGGTACAATATTAATATTAGATAGTATACTGTAATATTAATATTAGAGATGGTACCATATTAATAAATTAGAGCTTTTGCATTCTTTCTTATAAGCTCCTGTTATAGTAAACACAGTATGGCACAGTATTATATAGCCTTCCATGAACCACACAACTCTCTTTTTGGAAATTCAGGAGGCTTAGAACATGTGCAGAATGGGTTGTTTAAAATTAGTTTCCCTACTTTTAGTATTGTTCTTGAACCTGAGCTCCGAACCTTGATTGCTGACCTGGCTTGCCTTGACTTTGACTCTTCTATTGTTCTTGACCTTGACTTGGCTTGTCTATTGTTGCTAGTCCAGTCTAATCATTCAGTTGCTGACCTATCCTGGACCTGGCAACTGTCAGTCAATATTTGTTGCTCAACACTGACTCTTTCTTGCTGTCTTTCAGCAGTGTTTGTTCCTGACCTGCTTTTGAACCCGACCTCGCCTCGGTCTTACATATGATGCTACTGCTTTGACCCTGTTCTCTTCAACTTGACTTCCCTATCATTTCTCAGCCTGAAGCCTGGTACACATGAGAATATCGGACAAATGGTTATCAGTTTTTTTGTTTTTCGTTTTTGCATGCTTGTCTTAAATCAAAAATGAAGAAGTTTCTAAAGTTACAAAAATTCCTGTACGACAGAATACAACTTCAGAAGTGCTGTAATATATTGTATTGTAATGTATTCTTTCATTTTCAAGCATGCATACTCCTGGTCTTCCTTTTTTGTCGGAAGAATATTGTACTGATTAAACAAAAATCATACATTCTGGTATTATACAAGAAAGGTTTTCGTGTATGTCCCTTTGGATAATTTTGCATGATCGGCTCTCAAAAGCTGTGTACTAATGATCAGATTATCGTATAATCGATTTGAAAGCTGTATTTTTTCACCCGATTTTCTAATCGTTTGTACTAGGCCTAAACCGTTCAATCTTTCATTTTTGACCATGGACTTCTTACTGATGACTACTATCTACAACTGATATCTGGCAAGGCACTCCTGCCTCTCTTATTTTGCTGCTCCCCCTAGGCCACTCTGGACTAGGTAATACAAAAGAGTCTACCTCTATTGAGTCTCCATCAGCTATATGACATATTTTCATCATCCCAGTTCTTGACATTACCCATTCTTGACACTCACATGTAGAACCAAGCAACAAAGTGAATTACCTGATACTTCCACACAAGATGCAGCATTGGGTGTCACATTCACAAGGCCAAAGAGATTTCATGTATAGTAGACTTTACTCTGGCGGAGCACAGAGTGGCAAAGGAGCAAAGGGAAGAATAGTACAAGCAAGAAAGACAGAAAACGGCAAAGTGTCTTTCTGTTCTCCACTAGTAGCTGATGTCTAATTCCTGGTTAGACGGCCATCAACTTCCCCTTCGCTTAAACATTTTTCTGATATAATTGCACTAGTCTGCATATGATGTTATTACGTGTCTGTTATTACGTGTCTGTTTATAAACAGTAAGTATTAACCATCCTTTAGAATAGAACTTTACAGAATAGAATAGAATAGAATAGAACTTTACAATTTACCCAACCACCCCCTTCTCACTCCCTTGGGTATTTAAAAAAATGAGGATGAGGAATGCAAAGGATAGAGGAAGGGCATAAAGAATCACAGGTATCAGGGATGAAGAAGAAGGAGGAGGATGGGAATATTTTTTTATATGGGGGTGAATCCATACAAAAAAAAAACTTTATGTGTAGATCTACTTTAATCATGGCATACTTATACTTAGTATGATATAGCCTGAGAAAACTACTGGCCAGGTCAACTGTATCTGCAGTATTATTGTCCTCTAATGTTGTAAGCTTATCGGAAATGAATGAGTCTCTTCCGATCAGGGCATGCAGTAGATTATTTTATTACTGTATTATGATTGCTGTTATTACACTCTATAGCCTATGATAATGATGAAACAGATAAACCCATAAGACTTCCATGCATATCTCACCAAATTG
Source organism: Lithobates sylvaticus (assembly GCA_028564925.1). Lineage (NCBI taxonomy): Eukaryota > Metazoa > Chordata > Amphibia > Anura > Ranidae > Lithobates > Lithobates sylvaticus. The sequence continues at coordinate 146,200,928 of CM053035.1, read as the reverse complement.
CTGAGCATACAATATAGGGTGAGAGCCTTTAACAAGTCAGCATTTCTGTTTTCTCATTAATTATTGCAGACAAATATGCAGAGGAACCGAGATGTGGGGTAGGTTTTATACTGGCCTACGAAATGTTCTCTATTGTGTCACACAATAGAGAACATTTCATAGGCCAGTATAAAAGTCATGCAACATGCATATATGTCTGCACATACACATATATACATACACACATACATATACACACACACACACACACATACATATATGCATATATACATATATATGAAATATTAATATAATATATTTACTATACCACTCCCAACCGGTAGAGCAGAGACAGACCTGTTTGTGGGGGAGAGAGACATGGGTAAGGAGACAAGTTAGTTTTACCTGAACAGCACTGTAATCACACAATTTGTGTGATTACAGTGCTGTTCAGATAAACTTAACTTGTGTGTGCAGGTAAACTTAACTTGTACCTTGGTCACCCCAATTCTTCCTGCAGGTCTCCATCCAGCCTTCCTCTCAGGATCTCAGATTAGTATCCACATTCAACGAGGGCAGCACAGTGGTGTAGTGGTTAGCACTTTCACCTAGCAGTAATAGGGTCGCTGGTTCAAATCCTGACCATGACACCTTCTGCCTGGAGTTTGCATGTTCTCCCTGTGCTTGCGTGGGTTTCCTCCGGGTACTCCGGTTTCCTCCCACACTCCAAAGACATGCTGGTAGGTTAATTAGATCCTGTCGATAAAATTGGCCAAATGTGTGTATGTTGTATGTGTATGTGTTTGTAAGCGTGTCAGGACCCCACAGGGCAAGGACCGCACTATACCACAGATGGACACCAGTGGCAAAAAGCGCCCTGAGACGATTCAGTTCGCATAGGTTGCGCTATACAAGTCATTCATTCAAGATGTAATCAAAATGGTAATACTTTATACATTTTTGCAAAACTGGTGAATTTTTCTCGTGTATTGGTGGCTTCTTGAAGAAATAAGATGCAATTTGCAGTGTACCAGCAAAATAAACAACTTTTGATTCTGCCTTATGTGCATCTTCATGTTTTCACAGTATATAGTCACATATATGGTCTAGGAAAATAAATTGAAAGCGTACCTAAACCCAAAAGCAAAAATATAATATATTGCAGCTTACCAGTCTTTAGATGTGGTGGCTGCATTTGTTTTATTTTTGTCTGGCTTTTCCCCTTTGTTTTTACATGGAAGTCCTAGGAAAAACACAGTCCCTGTCCCTGGGTGGCTACACTCACTCCTACACAGTATCTGTAGAGGGAACCATGGTAGCCATCGAGGCTGGACTTCAAATATGTCTTTCATCTCCATTACATGGGGAGTGATGGGATAGTTAATACAAGAAAGATAACATTGTTTGTGTTATGAGTTCTTCTCACAGGAAGTGACATAGACTTTGCATTTCTGGCAAAATCAGCAGGACTGGAGAGCTACAATATATAACATTACAATTTTGTTTTTGGATTTATATTTTTACCTCTGCATACAAAGGGTTCTGCATGGTAACAGCTGTGAAAATGTTGAATATTCTTCCACAGAAGCTGCTTCTAGTCCACTTAGAGTGTTAAAAAAAAGGGCTAGACGTGTTTCTAAATGAAAGTAAATATAAACAGCTATTAATATTAAGAAAATCACAATCATATGTTGATCCAGGGAGTAATCTGATTACCTTTTTTTCTGTTAAAACAAATAGGATCACACTTTACTAGGGTGTGCCACCTATGAGAAGATAAAGGAATTATTCTATACAGAATACAATGTGGGCATTTAACTGCCCTCACAGCTCCAAGGAAAGACGCTCCTTACCCCTTGTCAAACCTAAGGCAAACCTTTTGTTGAATATTAATATTTACACTGAATTCTGTTTTCACTGTGTACTATTATTAATCAACTGCAATTTCTGCAAACCAGCTAACTTCTCATTATAATGTTGGTTGGTTCTGACAAAGAAACCCTGCATAGGGTAATAGTTTCCAAGCAAGTTGACTGGATTAGACCTTCTTTCTATTTTATCATCCATCCTGAGCAAGTGTTATGCCGCGTACACACAATCCGACTATCCGGCGCACTTAGTCCCGGGAACATTAGTCACGCGGACAATCTGCCGGACTTTCCAGCAGAGGTCCGCCGGACTTTCCGAACGAGCAGACTTTCCCACACACGCCCACACATGACCGGACAAGCCGCCGGAATTTTGGCGGAGGTCCGCCAGACTTGAAATGAACGGACTTGCCCACACACGGAGTAAAGTCTGTTCATTTTGAACGTGACTCCAGGTAGACGGGACTAGCAAAGGAAGTCAATGTCACCGCCTCCATCGGCGAGATTGACACCTTGCTAGCCCCGTCACCTGGTATGGATTTAAAAGGGAATCCCTACGCGAAAAAATGGCGTGGGGTCCCCCCAAAATCCATATCAGACCCTTATCCGAGCATGCAGCCCGGCCAGTCAGGAAAGGGGGTGGGGACGAGCGAGCCCCCCCTCCTGAGCCGTACCAGGCCGCGTGCCCTCAACATGGGGGGATCAAGGGCCTCTTCCCGACAACCCTGGCCGCTGGTTGTCGGGGTCTGCGGGCGTGGGCAAGTCCGTTCATTTCAAAAGTCCCGCGGACTAGCACACAGACGGCCGGATTGTCCGCCGGACTGCCGAGTCCGGTGGCTAATTTTGAGTCAAGACTTCTTTCTAAGTCCGCCAAACTTTTGGGAAGAAAAAGTCCGCCGGAGCCCACACGTGGTCGGATTGTCCGGCGGACTCTGGTCCGCCGGACCAAGTCCGCCGGATAGTCCGATCGTGTGCACGCAGCATTATTCTACTAAATGACCAGACTTGTTTTTGTATGATTTTCCAGGCATTTTCCTTAAAACAGAACTAAACTGTGTCTGAGCATCAAAAAACAAAAACGCTATTTAATTCATTTTTGATATTTATAGCAAACTCCCATGTCTCCATGCTTTATTTTGAGAAATACACCCCTCTTGTAGTTCTTGACTTAGACATATTAAGTACGGGCAGATAATTTATGTGGCATTTACTTCCTAAAATCCATCTGCCTTTAGCTCAGGCATGCATGCAGGAGTGTGTGCTTCTCTTATTTATTTATTTTATTTATTAAAATGCTTAACCTGCGCAGTCTTACCCAAAGGCCTCAATGCGCAAAACAAAAAGACATTGACATTAAAAGACCTTAAGAGAACCAACATACCAGCATGGCAACATACAAAATAAAAGCCAGGGAGTCTGTCCATCACACCCCAATTAAAATTAGGTGACTCCAAAAGCTTGTACAAAAAGTACGGTTTTCAATTTCTTTTGGAATTTAAAAAAGTAATTCTCAAGTCTCAGTTTCAGAGGCAAAAATTCAGCTCCTTGTACTTCACTTGCTCTCCCTGTTTACTATGCTTCAGGTTGTGAATGAATAGGAGCCTCTGTACAAAGTGCTTTCTGTTCAGTGCTGCAGAGAAAAAGACTGAGGAATTTATGTTCTTGTCGTTTTCTCTGTCTCAAAACTGAGACATCAGGGGTCTGTTAACCTCCCTGGCGGTATGATTATGTCTGGAATTTTGTACCAAAAGCGGTACAATTATTTTGCATGGAAATTTGGCGTTTTATATTGTAGGCATGCAATTCTTATGAATAACTCACTTAAATCTGTCCAAACCAGAGTCTAGTAGACATCCCGGGTATGATAAAGTTTGAAACAGAAAATCATAAATTATAATATAATAAATAACTATAAAAATGATTCAATAATGTAATCAAATCAAAAACACAGAAATTTGCTCAGTTGCAGAATTGTCGCTGTCATTAAATTTAGTGTTCGATGATGAATTGTGTTTTTAATTTATTATCACTGTTTTCCAGCTTGTCTAAAACGACTTTTGACATAAAGGGACACTTTTTGGTTGCTATGGACAATCTCCAGTTTCCAGGCAGAAATCTTTTTATTTATTATATAAAACGACATGCAGGGCACTGGACAGACCACTAGGGAGAAATGGGATGTGTATTTTTTTGTATACAGTACTGTAATCTGTAAGATTACAGTACTGTATGTGTATTGTGTGTTTTAACTTTTTTGAATTTGGCGCCGATCTCCGCTCCTGTGCGTCGTAACGTTGCAGGGAGCGGAGATCAGCGGCACTAGGCACTGTGTGAATCGAGCGGAGGAGCTCGCACACACAGCGGGGAGACATTGCAGGATCCAGGGGACAAGGTAAGTACCGTATTTATTGGCGTATAACACGCACCGACGTATAACATGCACCCCAAGTTTAGGAGGGCATTTTAAGGAAAAAAAGTTTTAGGAGGGAAGTTTAGGGGAAAAAAAAAACTTACATTTAAGCGTCATTTGCAGCCTTGCCCAGCATCATTTGCAGCTTGCCCAGCGTCATTTGCAGCTTGCCCAGCATCATTTGCAGCTTGCTCAGCGTCATTTGCAGCTTGCCCAGCGCCATTTGCAGCCTTCCTTGCCCAGCGTCATTTGCAGCCTTGCCCAGTGTGATTTGCAGCCTTGCCCAGTGTGATTTGCAGCCTTGCCCAGTGTGATTTGCAGCCTTGCCCAGTGTGTCTTGCAGCCTTGCCCAGTGTGATTTGCAGCTTGTCAGTGTCTTTTGTAGCTTGTCAGCGTCTTTTGCAGCTTGGCATGTTTAAATTTCCCGCCGGAGAAGAACGAGCGGGCGCCGCCATTAAAGACCGAGCGCTGCCGGAAAAGCCTGAGCCGTCTGTTCGGCTCCACTCGCAGTCCCGGCCTCCCTGCTGTTTCGGAAGCGAGAGCAGGGAGGCGAGACTGCGAGCGGAGCCGAACAGTCAGATCGGTCTTTTTCGGCGGGGCTCGTTTTATTTCAGCGGCTCTCGTTTTTTTCGGCGGCGCTCGTTTTTTTTTGACAGCGGTCGCTATTTTTCGGCGCCGTTTGATTTTTTTTTGCCACTTTTTTTTGGGGGATCGGCGTATAACACGCACCCACGACTTTCCCCCGATTTTAAGGGGGAAAAAGTGCGTGTTATACACCGATAAATACGGTAACTTCCCCTGTATCCTGCAATGCAGCCCCGAGTCTGGCTCAGGGTTACCGCTTATGGTACTAAAGTTTCCACCCCGAGCCAGACTCGGGATTACCGCCAGGGAGGTTAAGACCCCTAATATATCACCAAAGCCTCCCCTAACAACATTGTGAAAAAATAATAATATAAAACTGTTTATAAAAACTTAAGGGCCCATTCACAAGGGTTCCCTGGCCCACACAGTGTGAATGAGCCATTTGTGGAGCTGGAGCCACCTGTTACTATATGAGGACGCAGCCGCTGTATAAACACACACAGGTACTAATTTGACAGGTGTGGGTGAGTGGCTCCAAATGCACACTGTCTGTGTTTGGGGTCGTACACCTGCATCCACACACCTGTCAAATTAGGACCTGTGGCTGTGTTCATACACCTACTGTGTCCCCATAGCGTAACATTGCCTGCCTACACACAGCCCCAACCACATAAAAAAACACTGATTCACACTGAACAGGCCACAGCACCCATGTGAATGAGCACACAGAGTTATCTTTATTAACTCAATACAGTATTATCTTTTGGATATAAGTTATATTGTGTCCGCTAAAACTGATTTTGGTGTATCTTTAGCAAAAATATATTTTTTAGTGAAAAGGAGGAGACATATCTCCTCCCAGTCACCTGTCAGTTTTTTTCAAACAGAATAAGGTCTTCATCTTGATTTTTATAAAGAACCATGAGAGGCGTATCCCCACTGTCACATGGGCATACCTTGTTCTGGATCTTAACGTTCTTTTTAAAAGAGAATCTATTTCCATTCACTCACCCCTAATTTGTTTGCAGCAATAGAAGATTTGCTTAGTGTTTTCAGTTTTTTAAAAGAGGGTATTACACATTTATAAACGTATATGAAAGTAGATTACAGGGGGACTTAACATCAAAGATTGCCAGCAACAATGGCATGCCACGTCTGCACATATAATCAGTAATAAGGGTCCTCTGCAACGGATAATGAACAAAGATAAACGACACACTGTTACAGCTTAGAGAACATAAGTAGATAATATGTATTCCAAAAAAAGAAAATAACAGAAAATGTACATTATTATATTAAAGCTGAACTGCAGGCAAACAGCTAATACACAAATGAAATACAAATATAGGAATGTTTTTATCTGCCAAATAATTTGTATTTCTATTCATCCAGTTCTGAGTTTTACACTGTTCTTCCACAGAGCACAGCCCTGTTATGCAGGGCAGAAGAGCTGTTTTTCTCTGTTGCAGTTAAGTTACACTTGTCCCTTTTCCAGTCCATGAGAAAGAAGAAACAGCACACTGGTGAGCTTATCTCTTTGTCACTTTGGGGGTTATCTACTAAAACTGGAACATGCAATATTTGGTGGAGCTCTGAATTGAAACCAATCAGTTTCCATGTTTTATAGTAAAAGCTTAATTAAACAAGCTAAACTTAGAAGCTGGTTTGCTACCATGCACCAGATTCTGAGTGCACCAGTTTTAGTAAATCTACCCCTTTTTTCTCTATTTCCATCACCATGAAACTTGTTAGTACATGAGGCGGAGCCGGCGTGCAGCATGTGAGGACTGCAGGGACGAAGCTCTGCCTGTAGGTCCTGGATCCTGGCTTGATCCTGCGACAAGAGCGCTTTTACCCCTGAGGATGGTTAAATACGGGCCACCTCTCCCTAAGATGCCAGAAGACCAGCTGGCCCATTTTGCATGGGGATCCCAAGATGGCACCAGGGGCCGTGCTGAGGAGCAGGAATGCCCCCCCCCCCCCCGCGCTTGTGAGGAACGTGGATGCTGCCCTGCCTGCGTCTTCTACGCCTGACTGGGTGAGTCCCAGACTCTAAAGGGCCTGTGGACAATGCAGAGGAAGATCTTTGGACAGATGGGATGCCCGCACAGTGAGAGCAGGCTGGGTTGAGGATGAGGAGGAGGAACCGTCCCTTAAACAGATCATGACAGCCATAGAGGGGTGTCAGACTAAGCTCACTGACCATTTTGAGGTGCTCAAGCTAGAATTTTCCTTCCTGAAGCGTGATATGCAGAAGGTCAGAGAGAAGGCTAAGGCTGCGGATAAACATATTGCTTCCCTGGAGGATACTGTCAGGCCTATGAACACTGCTGTTCGGGTGGCAAAGAAGACCTTATCTGATCATACACTGAAAATGGCTGACATGGAGGACCGCATGCGTCAGAATAACATCCGTCTGGTGGGGTTCCCCGAGGGAGTTGAGGGTGAACACCCTGAGGAGTTCCTGAAAGGCTGGCTCAAAGAGCACCTGGCGCCTGAGACTTTTACTAATATGTTTGCTATTCAAAAGGGCTAATTGTGTCCAGGCTAGGGCCCCACAGAAAAGTGCGATCCCTTGCCCTATGATAGCGAAGGTCCTACATTTCCTGGACCGGTAAAATATTCTGAAGGGGGTCAGTAATGGTCTGGAGTTGGAGTTTAATGGCTATCGGATCTCAGTTTACCCTGATTTTTCAGCCACAACTCAGAAACAGAGGGCCAGTTTTCAGAAAGTGAAGAAACGCCTCAGAGATCTAAATCTGGTTTACAGTATGCTTTACCCGGCAAAATTACGCATTGTGGATAATGGCAAAGTCCATTTCTTCACAACTCCTACTGATGCTTCCGGATGGTTGGATGCCCGGGGTCGCCCGAGGGGTGGAGGCTCACCATGTCCTCCCTAGAAACGTTGTCGCTCTGCTGTGTTATTGAAGGGAGTGAGTATGGTTCGGGGGGGCCTGTTTGGGTGTTTATTCCTTTTTTTTCTCTACCCTGTTCCATATATTGCTCCTCTGGATTGTTTACCCAGCTGCTCGGATGACCTGTTCTGTAATAATTTTGCTGCTCCGACCTATTTATAAAAGATGAGGACCTGCGGACTCATGTTCTGTATACTGCATGGACTATGTCGTTTTTTTTTTCCTTGCTTTTTATTTGTCTTCATTAAGGACTTGGTTCCTCTCCGATTCTGGGGCCTGTGAGGCTCTGACTAAGTATCACATCCACTTCTCTTTCATAAGTTGACTGGTATGGGATCAAAGCACTTGGCAGGTTGGGGCTGGGTGGGTTTGGGTTTTTTCTTTTGGGCACGATTTTTCTACCGGGACTGGATTTCTTTATGGACAGTGTATGTAGGGTACTTAATATCCTGTCAATGCGGTGTTGTTTGTCTCCCCTATTGTGTGAGAGTCCCTGTCAGGGGAGGGAACCCTGGGGCCCTGGCTCTTTCCTTCAACTGCTGGGGGAGTGGGCCTGTTATCTGCTTCATGACCATTGGAGATGTAGGTAAAACTTAGAGTGATGTCCTGGAATGTCCGGGGCTTTAATTCTAAGTTTAAATGTTCCTTGGTATTTGAATGTATTAAAAAGTATAAACCACACTTAATCCTACGGCAAGAGACTCATTTGCAGGGTGCCAGGGTTCTCTTTAAAAATGGCCCATATTGCTAGAGCTTATCATGCCAGTTTCTCTTCGTATGCTAGGGGGGTATCCACGTTGGTTACCAAAGCAATGCCTATATCTATACATGTGGTTAAAACTGATATTAAGGGTAAATATGTAGTTTTGGTAATTAAAGTGATGAATAAGTTCCTGATATTTGTAAATGTATATGTGCCTCCTCCCTTCTTGCTCTCTCATCTGGATGATATGCAACAGGCCACATATGAGATAGCAGAAGGAAAGATTTTCATTCTGGGAGATTTTAATGCGGTGGCGGACTCGGCCATGGATAGGTTGGGTGCACCGCCTGGTACTCCGGTCCCCCTGGCAGGATGGTTGTCTGCCTATGGATTCCGGGATATTTGGCATTTTCACCATCCGGATACTAAGGAATATTCTTGTTACTCTGAAACACATAAGTCGCTGTCCAGAATAGACACTGTCCTTGCTGTGGGGGAGGGCCTGGAGTTGGTGCGGGAGGTTGCTTTCCGACCACTCTCCCATTATGGTTGACCTTAATCTGGGGCCTAAGCCTGGGATCCGTCACTAGCGTATGGAAGCTAGTTGCTTGCAGGAGGAATAAATATGTCAAGATAAAATGTACACAGGCTATAAGTCTCTTTTGGGTTAAAAATGGGGCCGCTGGGTCTACTTTCCTTCAGTGGGAGGCTTTTAAAGCTACTTTGAGAGGGGTGTTTATGTCAGAGGTGAGTGGGTTCAAGTGGCAGCTGTCCTCTATGGTGAAGGACAAGGGGACGGAGGTGTCTTTGGCTGAGGCAACGTATGTTAGGGACCCGACTCGGGAGAGGCTACTGGCATTGCAGGAGAAAACTTGGAAATACCGCTCTATTTTGGCTGACTAGACTACTAAACTTAAGCTTGCCCAAAGGAGATGTATATTTGAGTTTGGTGATAAGAATAGCCGGCTCCTGGCATTTTTGACCAGACCGTAATATGCCCCTGTGTATATAAAGATTATCTGTGACAGGTACCAAACTGAGGTTACTGACTTGGTGGAAATAGTCCAAGTCTTTACTCAGTTTTATAGGGAGCTTTATGTGTCACGTACCTCTGCGGGACGAGATGAATTGATGACCTACTTAGCAAATATTGATCTTCCCGTATTTACCAATGAAGACATGACCTACTGGAAAAGGATATTACTGTAGAGGAGGTTGAGGGGGCAATTTCTCCTTTTGCTCCCTAGAAATCTCCCAGTCTTGATGGTCTCCCCTTGGAGAAGTACAACACATTTAGGGATATTTTGGCGCCCTACCTCTTGTGAGTCTTTAAATCGGCTAGAGCGGATGGTAGATTGCCACCTTTTTTGAGAGAAGCTCTAGTGATTCTGATTATGATCCCCAAAGTGGGAAGGGTCCTAAGGAGTGTGGCTCATACCGCCCAATCTCGTTGATGAATGTGGACACAAAGATCTTAGCTAAGATGCTGGCAGGGAGACTTCAAATGGTAATCCTAAAACATATTAATGTGGATCAAAGGGGATTTATTTCCGGGTAGATGTGCCCAGATGAATGTCAGGATACCCTTTGTAAACCTTCAGGTTCGGCATGACAACTCTGGGGCAAGAGTAGTGGCCTTCTTAGATACTAAGAAGGCATTTGATTCGGTGGAGTGGCTTTATTTATTCCATCTGTTGGAATCCTATGGGTTTGGCCCTGTCTTTATCTCCTGGGTGAGACTACTTTACACTTAACTGATGGTAAAACTACGGGTAAATGTAATTATTTCAGAGCCTCTCCCAATTTTCCATGGGACTAGACAGGGGTGTCAACTGTCATCCTTCCTGTTTGCCCTAGCCATAGAACCCCCTCGAAGCTAGGTTGCAGTCAAGTACTACCTTTTCCGTCCTTCGAGTGGGGCGGTTGGAGGAACGCATCTCAATATATGCGGATGACATTTTATTATACCTACAAGACCTGTGTCCCTCACTCTCTGCGGCCTTTGGGCTGCTCAAGGAATTCGGGGACTATTCTGGTTTCCATATTAACTCATCCCTCTTTCCCATAGATAAAAATGTGATTGTTTCCAAAGATTGCCCCATTACATTGTCTGACTCTTTTAAATATTTGGGGATCCTAGTGCAGCTCCCCATTTCTAAGTTTGTGGAGGTCAATTTGGCACCGATCATAGGGACCTTTCGGTAAAAGATACAAAAATGGCAGACTCTACCACTTGCGGTGATGGGTCGAATAAATCTATTCAAAATTATTTTTCTCCCTTAATATTTGTACATTCTATCGAACCCCCTGTTTTTCTGTCAAAACAGGTTTTTAGGGGCATAGAGTCCATTGTGGTGGGTTTTCCATGGCTGTACTGAAATTGCCCATTGATATGGGGGCATTGGCCCTACCGTTCCTACTATTTTGCATCTCAATTGTCCTTCCTACACTGGCGATTTGTACCCCAGATTCCCAATGCAACTACGTTGCAGGAAGCTGCGGTGGCCACTTCACAGGAGACTCTCTTAAAAATGGTATATAGGAAAGGTGTCCCGGGTAGGAGGGTGGGCTCAGTGATGGCACTCCCTGAAAGGATATTTCATATCTGTGCCCAGCAGAAGATGCGCCCTAAGGCTCTCACCTAATAGTTCGATATGTTGTAATAGTTCTCTGGCAGAGTTTTTTAAATTAGAGGATGGTTATGTGTGGGCTCAATTTGGGGTAAAATTGATCCAGGCCTGTTTCTACCCCATGGAAAAAGACACATCAGCCGCTCCAGGTGAGACCAGGAAGCCTAATGATCCAGTAGGTGCTCGCCTCGGCTCGCCTCTATCCCACTTTAGATCAAAATCCTTTTTATTTAGACATCACAAAAACTACAGGAATCAGAATGCTGGGTATGTTTCTATCCAAGCTCTCCGGCAATTTGATCCCCTCCTGGTGACGTCCCATCCATCCGAGCGTTCCAGGCTGGTTGGCGTGGACTTTCTCTTCACCTTAGGAACTTCCTTCCACCTAAACTGCTTCCCAGGGAACCTGAACCCGGCGGACCATGCAGGAGTAAGGACCCAAGGCTTCCGGCAGATGAGCTAGTACATGATAAGTCCATTGTACCTTACCTGTTGTAAGTGTTTTTAACCGTTGTATTAATAAAATCCCCTGTGATACTGCACTTAGGTGGCGCCTCCACCCTTCCTTCCTTCTTGTGTCAGAATACAATAGCACAGCGGGAGGGATTCCCCCATCAACACTGAATGTGTACATGGGGGAATCAAGTGATTTTCTTTCCTTCAACCTGTAAGCACAATATCATGTGACAAGATACTGAAGTCCTACACAATTTAAACAAGACCTACTGAGTAGACTTTCTGAATAAGACTAGCTCCAACATACAAAAACACACTTTAATTTTTTTTTTTTATAAAGTGAAGAAGGGTTAGCACCTCTCGTAGCTTTTTTTTGCCATTAGTGTCCCAACTTCCTGTATTGGAGACACTCTTTCACCCCCAGCACATAGGATGTCCCCAGAACAGGAAGTGAGGGAAAATCTACAACATGGAGACTGCTAAACTTGACAAAGTTTTAATTATTCCCCATCCCCACTCTACTAAAAGAAGTGTCTTTATTCCCTACTGTCTTTGCTGAACACCATTTTTCTCTATCATGAGAGATCACAATATTCATTAAGAGCCCAAAAACTTTTTTGCATCATATAATACAAGCCATTGCATTTCAGAGGCTTCCAATGTCCCCTTTATCAGGGATTTGGTGATGAATGAAAGAAACGCAGCAAGAGCACTAATGGTTGAAATCAGCTTTGTAGCCAATGCATTATAGGGTTTGGAAACATATTGTTTATATCTGAATGTAACAGTTTCAGGAGCCAGCCAATGCACCTTAAAGTGGAGGGCCACCCAGAAAAAAAAAACTTCATAAAAATGTTAATAAAAATTTAAAATGAAAAAAATATATATATATATATTTTTTTTACTTACCAGAAATGGCTGTTGCTAGGCAGATCCTCCTAATCTGCATCTTCTTGTTCCGCGGAGCTGTTCTGTCTTCTGCTCCTAGCGCCGTCTTCTAGTGAATGGGGCGCGGTGTGTTATGGGAACTGTGTGTCCCACAACACATCGCGTTCCCCATTCACAAAGCTCTGCGCGACTCGCGCATGTGCAGTAGGAAACGGGCAGTGAAGCCAGCAAGGCTACGCTGCCTGTTTCCCTTAGGTGGAATGGCGGCGCCGGGAACTGAGACCCGAGGGACGATTGGTCTCGGGCGGCCGACATCGCAGGCACCCAGGACAGGTAAGTCTGCTTATTAAAAGTCAGCAGCTACAGTGTTTGTAGCTGCTGACTTTTATTTATTTTTTTTCCCGGCTGGCCCTCCCCTTTTTTTAGCACAATACATCCTTCGGGTGGTTCACATCTGTGTGTTATGTGTGCTAAAATACAAGTTGTTGTGGTGTGTTGGGGAGCCATTTCAATTGAGTGGCCCGGCACCATGATCCACGTGTTCCAATGTGTGAAAGCAACGCAAAAGACAAAACTTCAAATAGTATAAGCAGGTTACAGTTTTTTTTTTTTGTTAAGTAGCGTGGCTCTTTAATACTTTGGTGAAATGGTCCAGACATCTTTCAGGAACGTAGTCTGGTCTGCTACACCTGTTCCTCAGCCATTATAGCAGAATATTTGTTTGGCTTGCCTCTACCACCCACCCTGAAATGACCTGGTGAAATATGCTATTACATACAGTCTTATCACTGTTTAAATACTATATTCCTTTACATTCTTGGAAGTCCAGTAGGGCTTTGTACTGTGGATGGCCTTTGTTTGCTTTGTAGTAAATACTAAATCTCCCTGCCAAAGTGTGTGCTGGGTGTGCGAGTGTTCCTAGGGTGAGACAGATCATAACCAAATACGAAGGGCCTATAGATTTTATCTCTACTGCCTAGGTCAAAGGTACCAAACATTTACACTACGTTTCATTCTCAGAAAAGCTCCTCGTGTTCCGTGTTATCACAGGCAAACTTAGTCGTCCGGTAGCCTCACCAAGCAATAATACAAAGTCCTTTGACGGAGTGTTCTGTGTCACCAAGACGATTGTGACATGCAGAAAACTAAACAGATACTTGAGCTATAGCAAACATTATTGATGAATGAAGAAAAAATAATATAATCACTACACCATTTAACTGTAAACGCCAAGATGTCTGTGACTCATGCTGTATTTATGTCTGCATGTTTCGAAACCTGCTTCAAAGCAAGTCAGTTAATGGTGGGAGCGCAGAAATTTGAAACTCTTCCAAATTGTTTGCGAAGATGAAACACTTATAGGAGAAGTTTGGGGTTTATGAAAAAAACAAAAACACATACTCACCTCCATGCTGATGTTGCCATTTTTCCCTGCCAACTCTAAGCCTGAGAACTGAGCGATCACATGACTGCTAATCACTCAGTTCTCAGGTCTGCTCAGAGTGAAGAGCAGTGACCATCAGTCACCACTCTCCGCTTTGCCTCTCCAGTTCTCACTGGAGCACAGGGCTTGGGAGGGGGCAGGCAAAGCTATCTTTGGCTCTTAGCCATGTGCTAAGAGCTGGAACCAGCTGTCAGTCAGGCAGCTAGGTGAATCCCAACAATGTGGTTGGGATCCTTACAAAGTCTGGCGCGCCTCTGTTATGTCAACTGATAGCGAGCAATAGCAATAGGGTCACAGGAGAGCAAAAGTAAGTTCACTCCAGTGACGCAGAAGAGAAGTATAGCCAAAAAAGCTTTGACCATACTTCTCTTTTATTTTTAGCAAGGTTATTTTCCTTTTTTTCCCACAGCAGTATTGCAAAGGACATTTATGTCCATGTAAACTTTAGAGTAGAGTTATACCAATGCTTTGAAAAAAAACAATGCACATTTATAAAGAGAAACTATATACTTTACAAATATGCACTCCATAGGCTTTAGAGGTCCAAAGCCATCCCAACATAATATAAATGAATAGGAAATATGAAAAAAGAATTGTTGCATGACCTCCAGTTCGCTGATGGAAAATGTAATCTTTGACAGGTAAAGCATGCATATGACCTAAATTTGCTTATTATGTTCATGCATATGACCTGCTTTGTCTGCAATTCAAATAATTTATTAGGACATCAACCATCCAAATAACGGGCTGCACTCTATCCAAGGTTTACTGCAACCACAGCATACCGTTCAATTGCACCCAAAGTCACGTACCCAACATGTTTCACCAACAGCAAGACTTAGTTATGGGCATACCTCAATAGGACATGCTGCATACAAAAAAATGCAGCACAATGCAAAGCAGGTCAAACACAGCATCTGAACTGTCATATACACTAATCCATTGAATGAACAATAATTTGCTGATTTACATATAACATAGTTACCGTACATAGTTAGGTTGAAAAAAGTCCATCCAGTTCAACATGGGTTTCAAACACCTGAATAATATTTATTGAAAAAGCAACTTACTGTATAGTCAACATTGGAAGTCCATGACAACACAGAAGCAGTTTGGAGACAGAGTGTTGTCACCTTATAACAGTATGTGCCTAAACAAAAACCTTTAATGGCAGATTCCCTAAGAATTTGTTTAATGAAAGCTGCAGACTTAAAAAAAAACATTGACACCGACTTTTGAAATGACATTAACACAGTAAAGCTTATTTGAAATTTTAGTGATAGGACTTAAAGACTGTATACTTTAAAGTGTAAGTTCACCAGATCAGAGCGGGCAGCAATGGCTGACCAATCAAAAACACTTTTATTCATCCCAGCACCCTTAGGGAAAAAAAGGAAGAACAAAATGGTCTTGAAACCCTAGGAACACTTCACCAAGCTGCGTAGACGAAGAACCTGTATCCCCCACAGGGGTAAGTGCAACCGGGACCAGGGTGGGGAGGGTGTAGGGTGGTAGTTCACTTTAAAAAAAAATCTGAAAATGTGAACTAACCCTTTAGATTGGTATGAATTTTCTCAGTTTTTTACTAAATTATTTTAGTTTATACATTTTTAATGTGTACTTCAGCATAGCTGTAAAATAAGGCAAGTTTTAAAACCAGAACGGGTAAAACCGCATAAACAAAAAGGTAACAGATACATAAGTAATCTTCCAAACATCTTCTCAGGTCTCCCATCGACGCTTTTGGCTCCTCTTTTCTGGCGAGTACCCTCATAAGAAGCAACTTCCTATGGGGGCACTCGTGTAGGCGTGATCTCAAGCCAACCTGTTTGCATCTATTGACACAGACTGCAGGGCTTGGCCATGCCCCTGCTCCCTTTGATTGACAGCAGTGGGAGCCAATGGCTCTCACTGCCTCAGCAAAGCCTGTGTGACCAGGAAGTGAGAGGAGAGAAATGCGCAGACATGCACAGCCCTGGATTGAATGAGGGCAAGGAATGCATTAAGGTAAAAAATGTTTAGGCTTTACAACCACTTCAACCTCTATTGAAAGAACTGAAGTAACTGAAATGTACTTAGAATGCTCTCAAGTACCTGATGCCTTGCTGACGTACATAAATTTCATTTATGTTAAGAAAAACAACAAAAACATTTAGATAGTGTGCTCCAGGGGAAGCAAGAAAAAAGAAGTAAACTAAATTCCAAGAAAAATAAGAGATTATAAAGAAAAAAGGTGAGGGGGTGAGGAGGAAGGGAAAAGTGGAGCTGAGACCTCTGGTTTAAAGAGGAAGTAAACTTCCATATATTGTTTGTACCTATAGGTAAGCCTATAATAAGGCTTACCTATAGGTACTGTAAATATCTCCTAAACGTGCGCTGCTTAGGAGATATATACTGTATATGCAGCTGATAACGCCATCGGCTCATGTGCTCTGAAGGAACGGCCATCCATGCCGTTTCTTCAGAAGCCTGTGCTGTGACTGGCGCATCACGTAGCTCCAGCCAGTCATACAGACGGAGTTCGCAGATCCGGAAGGAAGATGGGCGAAGATGGATGCGAGCGACGAGTGCGTTTGCAGGTAAGTTTAACATGCATACTAGCGATGCATACTAGCACATTATGCTTTTACTTTTGCAGGTCAGAAAAAAAAAAGGCCCTTTACTTCTGCTTTAAAGTTACTGTAGAATGGCCAAAGTTTAGGTTACCAAATTTTTAATGGGTACTGTTTATGCAGGAGGTACCTTATGAGTAAACAGTGAGGACAACATGAATGTATTGTAGTCCTGAGAGTATTGGAAATCTTGCCAATAAAACCATGTTTTGCAGAACCATTCCTCTCCCTGTTTTAAAGTTGCCAATCCTCCTTCCATTTTATTCATCTCATTTAACACAGCTATCTACTGGCCAACTGTCTGCGGGTCCTAACTCTTTCATTTTTGTGGGATACATACTTTAGCAACATTAGGCAGGTCGATCAGGAGGGATCTCTTGTATCTACTCCTGAAGGCTGGAGTTAGATGAAGTAGACACCTCTTTGGCTTATCCTCTAAGGAGACATCTGTTAATTTAAAGATCAGGCTCCAAGAGCATGTTCAAAAAATATGTAACTGGGTGCCATTTTTTTGTTGGCAGAACCAACAGTTAGGAGAGACATGGTCTCTCTGTTTACTAGCAAAGGTCCACTCTAAGGCCCCTTTCACACTGGGGCGTTTTTCAGGCGGTACAGCGCTAAAAATAGCGCCTGTATACCGCCTGAAAAAATCCTGCCCCATTCACTCCAGTGTGAAAGTCCTGCTAGCAGCATCTTTGGAGCGGTATAGGAGCAGTGTGTTCACCGCTCCTATACCGCTCCTTCCCATTGATTTGAATGGGAAACTGCGGTAAAACCGCGGCAATACCGCCGCAAAGCACCGCTACGGCGGCGCTCTGCAGGGGTCTTTAACCCTTTTTCGGCCACTCGCGGGGGGTAAAACCGCACCGCGATCGGCCGAATACCGTGGTTAAAACGACGGTAAAGCAGCGCTTTAAACATACATGTTGTTGTTGAATTAAGCTTTCATTCAGCCTCCAAGTTCCAGACTGTCAAACCAGTACCCCAAAAAGCAGGGGTACCATGACCGATGCATGGTCTGAGATGGTACCGAGGTGATATTTCCAGAAACTACTAGGGGGAGAGCAGATTGGGGTATTAAAATATAATCTAAATGAGAATAAGTATTATAAGGCCCAGAGAAATAAGTACAGTGCATCCTAAAAGTATTCACAGCGCTTCACTTCCTCCACATTTTGTTATGTTATAGCCTTATTCCAAAATGGATTAAATTCATTATTTTCCTCAAAATTCTACAAACAATACTCCATAGTGACAACGTGAAAGAAGTTTGTTTGAAATCTTTGCAAATTTAAAAAAATAAAAATAAATCACATGTACATACGTTTTCACAGCCTGTGCTATGACATTTAAAATTGAGCTCAGGTGCATCCTGATTCCACTGATCATCCTTGAGATGTTTCTACAACTTGATTGGAGTCCATCTGTGGTATATTTAGTTGATTGGACAAGATTTGGAAAGGAACACACCTGTCTATATAAAGTCCCACACTTAACAGTGCATGTCAGAGCACAAACCAAGCCATGAAATCCAAGGAATTGTCTGTAGACCTCCGAGACACAATTGTATCGAGGCACAGATCTGAGGAAGGGTACAGAAAATTTTCTGCAGCATTGAAGGTCCTATGAGCACAGTGGCCTCCATCATCACCCATAAATGGAAGAAGTTTGGACCCACCAGGCTATAACACATTCCTAGACCGGGCCACTAAGCAACTAAGAGATCGGGGTAGAAGGGCCTTAGTCAGGGAGGTGACCAAGAACCCGATGGTCACTCAGACAGAACTCCAACATTTCTCTGTGGAGAGAGCAGAACCTTCCAGAAGAACAATCATCTCTGCAGCACTCCACCGATCAGGCCTGTATGGTAGAGTGGCCAGACGGAAGCCACTCCTCAGTAAAAGGCACATGACAACCTGCCTGGAGTTTGCCAAAAGGCACCTAAAGGACTCTCAGACCATGAGAAACAAAATTCTCTGGTCTGATGAAACAAAGATTGAACTCTTTGACCTGAATGGCAAGCATCATGTTTGGAGAAAACCAGGCACTGCTCATCACCTGGCCAATACAATCCCTAAAGTGAAGCATGTTGGTGGCAGCATCATGCTGTGGGGATATTTTTCAGCGGCTGGAACTGGGGGACTAGCCAGGATCGAGGGAAAGATGAATGCAACAATGTACAGAGACATCCTTGATGAAAACCTGCTCCAGAGCGCTCTGGACCTCAGACTGGGGCGAAGGCTCATCTTCCAACAGGACAACAATCCTAAGTGGCTACTAGTGACAACTCTGTGTATGTCCTTGAGTGGCCCAGCCAGAGTCGAGTCTTGAACCCGCTTGAACATCTCTGTAGAGATCTGAAAATGGCTGTGCACTGACGCACCCCATCCAACCTGATGGAGCTTGGGAGGTCCTGCAAAGAAGAATGGGAGAAACTGCCCAAAAATAGGTGTAGCATCATACTCAAAACGACTTGAGGCTGTAATTGGTGCCAAAGGTGCTTTAACAAAGTATGGCACTTCCTGTAAATCCAGGAAGTGAACAAGCAGCAGCTTTGGCTGCCCACAGTTAAAATGGCTGCAGCGGAGGGAGATTTTTGCCGCATATTTGGCAAGTACAGAATCACAGTATATATAAAATAATATGCAAAGTGGTTGGAAGCTAGCTTCAGAATGGCAAAGATGTTTTTATTACAAATTATGTGAGCAGACTGCAGTTCCTCTTCATGTACATGTGATTTTTTTTTCGTTTTTTTATCTTTAATAAATTTGCAAAGATTTTAAACAAACTTCTTTCACATTGTCATTATGGGGTATTGTTTGTAGAATTTTGAGGAAAATAATGAATTTAATCCATTTTGTAATTAGGATGTAGCATAACAAAATGTGGAAAAAGTGAAGCGCTGTGAATACCTTGCACTGTATAGTCATGTGAGTCACTGTGCTGTACATACCACTACAAGTCTCTCAGCTGTCAATATTTTCTTAAGTTGCATAGGCATAGTATAAATGCGAGGTCCCTATAGAGACATCCAACAGGGGATCTAGTGCTACGAATGCCTCTGAAAACTCAGACAATTTCTCTAGACATAGTTCAATAAAGCCCACCTGACACACCTTGGGAACATAGATATTAGCCAGAATTACTCAGTGGCCAGAAATAGAGCCCTTCGCAAAGAGGTATCTACCCATTTTGTCTTAACCACCTGAGACCCAGAGTACGTCATATGACGTCTTTTTGGTCTCAGGGGTATATCTGAATGATGCCTGTAGCTACAGACATCATTCAGATATTGCCGGTTTCAGCCGGCGATTCCCTGCACCATAAGAACGATCATAGCGGCTGTGCTTCTACCGACTCACCGCTTCCATCGGTGAGTCGGACTCGGGATCCGCCGGCACCGGATGATGATCATAGAGATTTCCGGCGGACCAGATGGTCACCGGAGTCTCTATGATCGTTCGGAGGCCGGGCACGATGTTATGACGTCACGCCCGGCCTCTGCATTCAAAAAACGGCGCCGCCTCCGCTGGGAAGCGGTGATCGTTTTTTTTTTTTTTTTTATTTTATTTTAGGCTTCCCAGCCTAGAGGTGAGATGTGGGGTCTTATTGACCCCATATCTCACTGTAAATAGGTCCGATCATGTAATATTCCTATTACAAGGGATGTTTACATTCCTTGTAATAGGAATAAAAGTAATCAAATATTTTTATTTTTTTTTTAAAGTTGTTGAACTAAAAAAATAAAGTAAAATGAACAATAAAAAGAAAAAAAAATTTTTTAAAGCGCCCTGTCCCCGCGAGCTCGTACGCAGAAGCGAACGCATACGTAAGTCCCGCCCACATATGAAAACGGTGTTCAAACCACACATGTGAGGTATCGCCGCGAACGTTAGAGCGAGAGCAATAATTCTAGCCCTAGACCTCCTCTGTAACTCAAAATATGTAACCAGTAAAAAATGTTAAAGCGTCGACTATGGGGATTTTTAAATACCAAAGTTTAGCGCCATTCCACAAGCGCATGCAATTTTGAAGCGTGACATGTTGGGTATCTATTTACTCGGCGTATCTTCATCTTTCACATTATGCAAAAAAATTGGGCTAACTTTACTGTTTTGTTTTTTTTTAAAGCAGGAAACTGTTTTTTTTCTGAAAAAAACGCGTTCGAAAAATTGCTGTGCAAATACCGTGCGAGATAAAAAGTTGCAACGACCGCCATTGTATTTTTTAGGGTCTTTGCTAAAAAAACATATATAATGTTTGGGGGTTCTATGTAATTTTCTAGCAAAAAAAATTTGGAATTTTACATGTAGGAGAGAAATGTCAGAATTGGCCTGGATCTCAGGTGGTTAAAGGACATTAGTTATGCTTTAAGCCAGGGCTCAAAATTTCAAGTCCTCAGCTACTAGCCAGGCCTCAAGGGTTATTCGCCCCCAGTTGCCCCGCCCAAACCCTACCCTGCCCCGCCCCTAAACACGCCCCCATAAATTATTTAATGAAATTACATTTAAATGTTTTATGCAGAATTAAATTTAAAAAAAATATTAACAACAACTTTATCCGTGCCCAACAATGCAGCCTGCCCATGTCCACCAATGCAGCCTGTGTCCGCCAATGCAGCCTGTGCCACCAAAACAGCCTGTGCCAGCCAATGCAGCCTGTGTCCGCCAATGCAGCCTGTTTCCGCCAATGCAGCCTGTGTCCGCCAATGCAGCCTGTGCCACCAATGTAGCCTGTGCATGCCAATGCAGCCTGTGCCTGGCAATGCAGCCTGTTTCCACCAGTGCAGCCTGTTTCCACCAGTGCAGCCTGTGCCATCAATGCAGCCGGTGTCACCAATGCAGTCTGTGCCACCAATGCAGCCTGTGTCCGCTAATGCAGCCTGTGCTACCAATGCAGCCTGTGCTACCAATGCAGCCTGTGCCCGCCAGTGCAGCCTGTGTCCGCCAGTGCAGCCTGGGCCACCAATGCAGCCTGTGTCAGCAATGCAGCCTGTGTCGCCAGTGCAGCCTGTGTCTGCCAGTGCAGCCTGTGTCCCCAATGCAGCATGTGTCACCAATGCAGCATACCTGTGCAGGGGAAGAGAGAGAGAGGAGAGCCACCGCCCAAATGATCGGAGCCCCGGGAACATAACAGCTTTCATTTCAATAGCTGTGTTTTCCCAGCTGTGCGCCATCAAATATAGCCCCTCCCCCTTGTCAGGTGGGACTTTGATAGACAGATCACCCGTCCCAGGATTGGACGGGTGATCTGTCTATCAAGGTGCCCAGACAAAGAGAAGGGGCTGTATGTGATGGCGCGCGGCGGGGAACACACAGCTATTGAAATTAAAGCTGTTATGTTCCCGGCGCTCTGATCATCCAGGCGGCGGCTCTCCTCTCTCTTCACCCCCCGATCGCTGGGAGAACGGCTCCCATACAGCCCGCTTTGAAATCAAGTTGCTAACCCCTCAAGATCTGGTCGGGTGAACAGCCATGGTAAACAAACAGGTACCTAACATTCCCAAGTCTCATAAGCTTTGATTCCTAAAAATTTGTAACTTGGCAAAAAAGACAATGTGGGCACGATACTTCCACACCTCGATCAGCAAATCACTTCTCAGGGATGTTCAGACCATGTACATTCAAGAAGAACCAGTTTGCTACCAGCATTGTGGTGTCTTAACCAGAGGTGGTTCAGCTGCAAGGGAAAGTATTTTGCTTTGACTTTTATGGTTCTTTGAAGTAAAAACAAGGATGCATAAAAACCCTGTAGTATATTAATTCATTAATTAAATAATATTATATTAATTATAAAATTGTATATTAATTATATAATATAACAAAAAAAAAAATTACATAAATGTATTCCATAGTTTGTAGAAGCTATATCGTTCACGTAAACCAATCTATTTACGCTTATTGGGATTTATTTTTTTACCAAAAACATATAGCAAAATACATATTGGCCTAAATTTATGCTTTTTTTTTTCTTATTGGGTATGTTTTATAGCAGAAAGTGAAAAATACTGTCTTTTTTTTTTCAAAATTGTCAGTCTTTTTTTGTTTATTGCGCAAAAAATAAAAACATAGTGGTGATCAAATACCAAATCAGATCAAATTGTGATTAAATTGTGGGAAAAAAAGGACATAAAGTTTATTTGGGTACAGCATTGCATGATAGTCAGTTAAAAATAACGCAGTGCCCTACCGTAAAAATGGCCTGGTCATGAAGGGGCTAAATCTTCAAGAGGTCAAGTGGTTAAAGACATACAAAGTATTGCAAAATATGCCTAAAAAATGCACAAGCTATCTATCCTTTCTAGCAAATAAGCATGTACAATGTATGTGATAGGCATACACTAAACAGTTACTTAACTTGGGTCTTCCTGGTTGTGGAGTATTCTTCCTTATATTCAGGATCTCTGCAAACTGCTCCTTGCTTCTAATGCCCCGTACACACGGTCGGAATTTCCGGTGAAAAATGTTCTATCGGACCATGTTGTCGGAAAATCCAACCACGTGTGGGCTCCATCGGACTTTTTCCGTCGAAAATTTCCGACGGAAAAAAATTTGAGATCCTGCTCTCAAATTTTCTGACAACAAAGTCCGATCGCACTGTTTCCGATCATGTGTAGCGAATTCCGACGAACAAAGTGCCACGCATGCTCAGATCACATTACAAGACCAAAGCTATTGGCTACTAGCCTCTACGTAGTTCCGTTGTACGCAACGAACGTCACCACGTTCAGAATGATCGGATTTTCCGACAACTTTGTCCGACCGTGTGTATGCAACACCAGTGTCGGACAAAATCCGTCGGAAAAAAAATCGGATTTTGTGGTCGGAATTCCCAACCGTGTGTACGGGGCATAAGGCCTCATGTACACTGCTGCTGGTAAACGGACATTCAGAGGCTGTTGGCTGCTTTTTTCAGCTTCCCCTGAACTCATCCAATGTTATCTTATGAGGTCGTTTTTAGGCAGATAAGTTTAGAGGCCTTTTTTGCAAAGCAAAAAAATAAGTTCAGACGCTGAAGCGCCAAATGCTTCTAAACGTGTCTGAACGCATTTTGTTTACAGGCGTTTTTCATTTTTGGCTATTTTGAAAAAAATATATATTTTTTTTCAAACACTTCTAAATGCGGCATGTTAATGCGGCAAAACTGAAGTTTTAAACGTGGGTTACTATCTGTCAAGTTAAATCGTTAAGGAGAGGTTGTAAAAATGTGTACATTAAAGGGGTTGTAAAGGTTCGTGTTTTTTCAAAAAACACCTGGCAATGACGGCCCCCCCCAGCCCCACGTTTACTTACCTGAGCCCGTTCACCTGCTGTGCGTGTCCCCTGGCATCCTCTTCTCCACGGTGTCTGACCGTTGATTAAATAGACAGGATAGATTGATAGCAGCGCAGTCATTGGTTCGTGCTGCTGTCAATCACATCCAATAACACGGCCCGCCGGTGGGCAGCACCGAGTCATACACGCTGTGTCTATGGACGCAGCATGTATGACAGGAAGCGCGCCCGCAAGCTAACCCTCTCAGGATAGAGCTTCCCAGAGGGGGGTTAGCTATTGCGGGGAGGAGCCGAGACAGCCACCGAGGGACCCCAGAACAGGAGGATCGGGGCCACTCTGTGCAAAACAAACTGCACAGGTAAGGTGAGGTAAGTATAACATGATTGTTATTTAAAAAAATAAAAAAAAACTAACCCATACAACACCTTTAAGCCTTAGAGTCCTGCAAAACAACTGCTGCTCCTTTATCTCCTCAGCACATGGTTGTGTTCAATCCTTTTTTCTCTCCCCCTACTTCCTGCCAACATCATTTCCTGTCCTGAGATTTTTGAATCAGTCCAACTAGTTCATTAGCATATGAAAAGGGGAATCCTAGCTTCTACTTATATTTATGCTATAAAAATCACTAAAATAGCCATAGCAACACAAAAAGGCGAAAGGAAAAAAATGGGATAGAGCACGAGGCATTAGATTAGAGGTATGATAAAATTTGAGTACAAGGAACAGATGTGGGAAAACTACTAAAAGCGAACACCACTAATAGAGGGGACCAAAAAATCCCCCCCCCCCCCCCCCCCCCTGAAAAAACTCTTACAAACAATTAAATTCTATAACACTAACTCATTCTACAAACTCGAGGATGAGAGCAAGACCTATGTGGGGGGTAATGTGATAGCCATGATGAGGCCTGAGTTCATGTCTGGGCTTCACCAATTGGAAACATTAATAATGCATGGTTGCACACAATTATAACCATCAAGACTGACAGGCTACTGTGCTGTTCCTTGAACCAGTATTGGTTTATGGGTAACATAACCTAGCTCCCGTTTCACAGTTACACTTCTTGCACCATAAAGTATCAATAAGGATCTACCCATTTATGTCAAGGAAAAGAACAGGTTTGCCTTAGGCATGAGAAAATGCATACAGTGTACTCAGAGAAATTCCCCTCCAATTTTTACAAAATTGTGTAATATGTGTTAGATTGCCAGCATAAAATGTTCATAGCCAGCAATCTTGTAACTGTAAAATAGCTTTGAATGGGACATTTTTATCTAATTTATCCCCCATATCTTTGAATCCATGGATAGTTTCCTTTTCCACAAATACGCTAGGCTCAGATAAGCATTCCAACAAGTTAGGATCATATCTGTGTTGCATCTTAAAATAATTGAGTGAAAACATCAAAAAGCACTTGCTGATAGATATCTGGTCCACAAACACGAATAGGATATTACAATTACCTTTACACACCTTTCCAAGCTGCACACTTCCTATGACATATGGGTTAACATACACCTCTCTTCCTAAAGGGGTTATTTAATTTAGATCTAAACCCAATCACTAACATCTCACATAAGCTTTAACATACTAAGGTAATTTCAAAAGTTTTTAATCTTTTAGTCCTTCTAATTTCATTAAAATAATAGCTGGAGGGGTCCTTCAATGAAGGTCCTTGTTCAGGCACTTTCTGTTATCAGGTGATAACTGTCTCCCAGTTTTCATCAGCATTGTCACCATGTCATGCGTACCCTTAATATAGACTTCAAGTGTGACGACACATTGCATAGTCAGGGCCCACCATTGTCACTATCAGGAAGCTGGTCCAGAGCAATGATGTGCAAACCCAGTTTTGAGGAAGTGCATGTAGACAAGAAGTGGCTGATAGAGGCTGGAGGAGATCAGCAGCACTGAGATGATAAAAAAGGTGGAAAGAAAAATTTAAATAAGTAAAAAAAAAAAAAAGCATAGCATGTGTTTATGATACACAGTGCATTAGGCCCCTAAATGTCATCCATTTAGGGTTTACTTCTATTTTACTAAAAGCTAAAACCAATGGACACTATTCTGTACTTCTACTTCTGGACCTTTTGGCTGCCTTTAATATGGTTACCCACCCCCTCCTCCTAAAAAAACTTTACTACTTTTGTCTCTGAGACTGTGCTCTTCATTGGCTCTCATCCTACCTATCCCACTGCACCTTCAGTGTCACTTACAATTCTACTTCCTTCTCTCCTCTTTCTTTCTTCGTCTGGATCCTTCAAGGTTCTGTCCTTGGAAATCTATTATTCTCAATCTACACCTTCGCCCTGGGTCAGCTGATAGCCTTCCATGGCTTTCAATATCATTTCTACACTGATGACACCCAAATCTATCTCTACCCCTCAGCTCACAAAATCAGTCTCCTCACGTATCACTAATTTACTGACCGACATATCAGTCTGGATGGCACACCACTTCCTCAAACCCAATATGTCCAAAGCCAAGCTCATAATATTTCCTCCCCCACTTTTCCCTTCCCCTGACTTCTCTGTCATGATCAAGTCACAACCATCAACTCGTCCCCGCATGCCAGGGAGCTAGGTGTTATCCTGGACTGTGAACTCTCTTTTTGGCCCCACATCCAATCACTGTCTAAAGCTTCCTGCCTAAACCTCCCCAACATCTCTAAAATATGCCCCTTCCTAATCAATGACAGCACAAAGACTATCCCCTATTTAATCTATCATGAATGCTGTTGCCAGACTCATCCACCTTACAAACCACTCCACGTCTGCTACCCCTCTCTGCCAATTTCTCCATTGGCTGTCACTCACCCAACAAATCAAATTCAAAATACTAACAATCACTTACAAAGCCATCCACAACTTGGCCCCCAGCTACATCACTAACTTAGTCTCAAAACACCAGCTAAATCATTCCCTTCGTTCCTCCCAAGACCTCCTGCTCTCTAGTTTCCTTGTCACCTCCTCCCATGCTCGCATCCAGGACTTCTCCTGAGCCTCTCCCATCGTTGGCTAATCCCTACCCTTATCTGTCCCACTATCTCCTACTCTATCCACTACGATCCCTGAATACTTTTCTCTTTAGAGAAGCCTATCCTGCCTCCACCTAACAACTGTACTTTTATTTTCTCCATCAGCTCATCCCCCACAGTTATTACCTTTTGTATCACTTGACCTTCTTTTTTAGATTGTAAGCTCTAATGCAGCGTACAAACGAGCGGACTTTTAGATGGACTAGGTCCGATGGTCTTTCCGACTGACTTTTGGCGGAATTCCGACTGACTTTTCGAATGAACGGATTTGGCCACACACAATCACTCTAAATTCTGACGGATTTGAACGTGATGACGTACGACCGTACTAGAATAAGTAAGTTCATAGCCAGTAGCCAGTAGCTGCCCTAGCGTCGTTGTTTGTCCGTTGGACTAGCATACAGACGAGCGGATTTTTCGATAGGAACTGGGTCCGGCAGAGTTTAAAACATGAAAAAAATGTAAAACATGTTTTATTTCTTTAGTCCGCCAGAATTTGACAGTAAAAGTCCGATGCAGCCCACACGCGATCGAATTGTCAGACGGATTCATTCCGCCAGACCTTTGCTGTCAAAAAGTCCGCTCGTGTGTACGCGGCATAACAAGCAGGGCCCTCTGATTCCTTTGATTGAATTGTATTGTATTAAAGTTGTAAAGCGCTGAACAAACTGTTGGCGCTATATATAAATCCTGTATAATAATAATAATTTGAATCCCTCTTGGTTCAAACTCCTAGCTTCGTTGCACTGAGCTACTTATATTCACACCAAAAGGTCTTTCGCTATACATTATTTAGACCAACGTGATGCAACATTATTCAGTCTGTAATTCATTATATCACTTCAAAGCTGTTTGACTAGATATATTGCATTTTTGTTTGTTGCATTCAGAGTTATGACAATGAACTGCCTGATCATTTGCATTCCTACCTTGAATTTAGCTGTCTCTATTTCTAATGTAAAAAGATAGAACTGTATACTTTCCAAACTTAAATAAAAAGGCAATCAGGAATCAGTTGTAGAAATCCTTGAATGTCTATAGATATAATAAACAAAGGACTTCTGTTGACTGTTGTAAACTATAAGAACTTCCTTTACAGTGCACTCTGCTATCATAGAAGCTGCACTGAGTGACATGGACTCGATGACATGTAAAAACAGGTTCATCAGTCCTCCCCATGTCCCTGTTTTTCTATTACCTCAGTCTCTGCTGATAAACTTTGTTCTGTGTTGGTGTCCTTGATTTCTTTCATGCCATCCAGGTCTAGAGACATAAATGCCTTGAGTTAATAGCTCCTCGCCGACAAATGCATTTGCGGGTACCTTTGTCCTGGTGTCGTCACATTCCTCATACAGGTAATAGGTTCACATTTTTTTTTTTCTGAAGTACTTAGAACACGATTAGGGTTATTTCATATCCTAGCACCTAGCCATATAAGAATTCCATATAGACATAACAGACAAGGGTGGATAATAAACAAAAGCGCAGCTTTTGTCCTCAGAAAATAGGTGCAGGAACTCAACAATGACCCCCTAGCCTGGGGTCAAATTTCATCAACAGTGAGAATGTCTTAAAGCGGAGCTCCACCCAAATAGGGAAGCTATTCTTGTTTTCCTCCTCTCCCCCTCCGCTGCCACATGTGGCCCCTTTTGGGGGGGTGTACCTGGTTTTGACAGGTACCCGCTCCCACTTCGGGCGGATCTCACCGCAGTAAACTCACCTGGAAGTTTGGCCCCCTTTTTCCTTCCCATGCCACCGGGCCATTCACAAAGCTCAGCACACTAAACGCATGCACAGTAGGGAACCGGCTGTGAAGCTGCAAGGTCGATTTCCCTTAGCCGAGATGGCGACGGCACCACCCGAGAGCCAATTGAAAAATTGGCTCGGGTGAAGGCACCCCTAGATTCGTGGACAGGTAAGTGTCCTAATATTAAAAGTCAGCAGCTACAGTATTTGTAGCTGCTGACTTTACATTTTTTTTCTGAAAGAGCCCGGAGCTCCGCTTTAAAGGGGCATTAACCACTTCAGCCCCGGAAGGATTTACCCCCTTCCTGACCAGAGCATTTTTTGCGATACGGCACTGTGCTGCTTTAACTGACAATTGTGCAGTCCTGCGACGTTATACCCAAACTAAATTATTTTATTAGTAAAAGTAATCTAAAGTCCATCTGATTTTTAGACAACAAAGGTCCGATGAAGCCCACACACTAGTCCGTTGAAAAGTCTGCTCGTGTGTACGTGGCATTATTATTGCCCATCTAAAAATTTTGTAACAGTCCATAAAATTGCATGTTGATTTTGCCCATAAGGTCTACCAAAATGAAAGGACAGGGCATTAGTTGTAGTCAATAACCACTTCAATACTGGGCACTTTTAACCCCTTCCTGCCCAGGTCAATTTTCGGGACGTACAAGAGAGATGGCTGCAGATAAACAGGTACAAATTATATAGCATGATTTTTTTTTCATCTCTGTGTATTACCTGAGGCTTCCCCTTCAGTGGGTATATGTAAGGGGTTAGAACCACTTTAGGAGTTTTTTTCCATTACACAGTGCAGACAGGAGAAAATAGCAGAATAATGAATTCATCAGTGTTATAATTTTCCCTTATTGTCCAGTCGGCAGGTTAGGGGCAGGTTAGTGTCTATGTTGTTGTATTGTTTAACTGCACAGATGAAAAGGGAGGTCACTGAGTAGACTTTGCTGCCTGGCATGAATGCCTGGCTCACAAGCGTGAATAAACAGAATTACAAATTAGTTGGCAGGTAAGACAGTTCACCTACGTGTCTTTTACCCTGCATGGGCAATGCACAGATGCAGGTTAAAGATTGTCTTCACCGCAGAAAAAAGGGAAAATCTGAAACTTCAGCAGTGAGATCTTACTCTTAGAGTCCCAGTGTATATATATATATATATATATATATATATATGCAGTTGGTGATTTTATAATGCTTATTCTTTAAGCAGGATAGCCGTGGTAAGTGTATTTTGAGTTACTAATCAAATATATCCCACACATTCTGGAATAAACTTCAATATTAGATGCATAAATTGGCTTTTATGACACGTGGCAAACAACAGCTGCTGTTTTGCTTTTCCAAGTGAAAAAAAAATGGAAGTTTTAGCGCAGTGTGGAAGTTAATTTGGATGCTGATTGGTGCTCAGCAGTAACGATTTGGCTCTTCCCCACTATGGCAGTCTTCCACTGAACAGATTAGAATAGATGCTTTACAGGCTTGCTGAAAATGCCAGAATCATTAAAAGAGAAAACACATAAGTATTTATTTTTACAGAGGGGTATTTTTACAAGATTGCATGTATTTAATTGAAAGACAAAACTGCATGTGTGTAGGTGTGCAAAGAAGCAAGCTATGCTGTAGGTACAACCTACTGTATTCATTTCTTCCACTTCTCCATGACCAAGGTTGGCTGTACAGTTGCCCAACAACAGTTACTCTTTAAAATCTATGTATTTTACTTGCCTGCACTGCCTCCAGTTAATCCAATATTCACTCACTTACAATGAAAGAAGCACTGGTAGAATCTTCAGTATCCAACAGTTCATGGTGTGTCAGATGCTTGCTTCTTCCCTCTGCCCACTGTGTAACCTTCCTGGATTTAGCATCTATTTAAAGGCAAATCCCACATTTCATTAAAAAAAATTATAAATGCACCCTTATTGAAAAAATAAAAAAAATGTGCATCTATAATTTTTTTGCATTGGAACCTAAAAAGCTTTTATGTAGCAATCAGGGGATCACAGGTACAATGCACAGGCTCTTGCAGAATATTCCTCCAGCCCCAGGTCTGTACGCAAGTACGGACCTTCAGTTACAGAGCTGGAGGAACTAATCAATGGGCTATGAGTGCAGTGACATCCCCAAATGTATGCTCCTTTGAGTGGCAGACGGAGTTTGTAAGCTTCCCTTTACAGATCTAGGTGAATGGATCTGTAAATGGATGATGTGGCTGTGTGGGCGGAGCCACACACAGCTGTGCCAAATTAAATAAAAAATTGAATGCAGGAAAAAGAACTCTGTGATTCAGGCGATTGAGGGGGAGGCAGTTTGAGGGTAGGGAGCTGCAGAATGTGACCATGTTCCATGTTATACTCCATATTCCCATCACACATGTTCCTGGATAAGCTCTAAAAGATCTGAGTGCTGCAGCAACAACCAGCTGGGAACTGGTTCGGAAAGTCACAATGGAGATATTTGCCAGCACATCATGGATTTGTAACATGGAACATGATGGAGATATTTTCCAGCACACCATGGATCGATAAGGTAGCGTCCAAACCGATTTTATTGCATGATCACAACACAAAGCACTGCTTGTGTTATGATCATGCAATAAAATCCGTTTGGAAGCTACCTTGTCGATCCATGGTGTGCTGGAAAATATCTCCATCATGTTATATGTTACACCCAAAATATGGATATAACATGAAACATGATCAGAAAAGTAGAACTAGCCTTTAAGCCTAAAAGTAATTTTTTTTATGTGCCCTAGGTCCTTCCTATACAGCACAACAGAATCATGATAGACCAACCCTATTGGACATCTCATGTGGAAGGTCCACCTGATGGCAGATGAGTAAAAACTCATTAGAAGCTGTAGGAGAGTTTGGTCTTAAAATACTGCTATTATAACTTTAATCCGTTTAACAGGGTTTAACTATGAAAGGTATATTAAGATTTTATCTTTGTCATAAATATGGTTTATGAAAACAAGAAGAACAAAGTAAAGTAAATAAAAAAAAAAGTTACAGGTCAATATAAACTTAGTAAGGAACTGTTGTTGATGGGCTTTGGGTGTTGATGGCATCATTTTGAGATGCTTCTGAGATCTTTCAGAATCATTGGCATTTGACTTGCAGCTGACCTCCTTCTAACCTGCTTCTATGCATATGCTTCTATGGGAATGCAAAACCTACTTGAAGCAAATGACAGCCCATCAACAAAAGCCCTTAATGAAATTTAGGGTCTTTTTGAAGGAAATCCATACTGCAAATATCGAGGCTGTCTCTGCTGGTTCCATTCTGAAAATTAGAATTGCCTGTTTGCCCCTGGCTACACTTTTTCTAATTTACTGAACTTGAACAAGCGTGCAAATCAAGAAAATCTGCACATGGTGAAAACATTGGTCTGCCTACTAAGGGCTCTTTCACACTGACGGACCGTATGTCCGTTTTTCATCCTTCCGTTTTAGGATGAAAAACGGACATACATGTATCCCTATGGGATAGCGGGTGTCAGCGGATGAGCATCCGCTGACACCCGCTCTCGTCCGTGCCCGCTATGCTCCATTTCTGCAGACGGAGGAAAACCCCATTTTTTCATCCATCTGCAGAGCGGATCGGATGACGACGGACTCTACGGTCCGTCGTCACCCGATCCCCCATAGGGGAGAGCGGCGCTCTGACAGGTCCGTCCCTGCACAGAGTGCAGAGACGGACCTGTCATCTTCCTGCTCAGCGGAGATCGCTCCAGCGATCCCCGCTGAGCAAGCGGCTATCCACGGGGCGGATCTGCACTGATCCGCCCCGTGTGAAAGAGCCCTAATTATAAATCAGTTCCAAGTATCGAAGCCATTGGATCAAAAATTTGCACTCAGATCCACACACCAATATGATAGATTTACCACTGATATTGTTGGGATTATCTTTTATTTTATATTATGAAGAACAGAACAGGAGGATACATATTAGTGTTAGCACCCAAAACTTCTGGGTGCACAGGAAGATTCAGGAATTGTGTCAGGAAGCTGGAAAATCCAAGACACATAAAAAGTCAGGGCCTGATTCAGACCAGCAAGCCCCACCTGTAACTAAAAATACTCTTTTGAATTAATCAACCCTGCAGGTGAGAATGTTAAAGTATAACTAAAGACAAAACTTTTTTTAGTTTTGGACAGAGTAGAGATGTATTAGACCAGTAGTCATCAACCCTGTCCTCAGGGCCCACCAACAGGCCAGGTTTGCAAGATAATTTAAATACATCACAGGTGATATCAATTGCTGCTCAGTGATTGCACGGAGCCACCGAAAACAGCCGAAGATGTGAGTCGGCTGTACACAGCGCTTACTGCTCGCGTGACCCGCCTGCTGCTATCCAGGCTGAGGCTCCGCCCTTCAAGCAAGGAAGAGAGAGAAGGCCGGAGGAGGGGGCAGAATGCAGATGTATATCACTCCGTCGCCACCCGCGGCCGAAACTATAGAAGTCGGAGCAGCAGCAAACAGATGCTTTTGCTTGCCCGCCGGACCAATTAGAGCTCAGCCAGGGAATAGGGTGTGCCTGTGCACACCCGTCACACAATGTGCGCACGCCTATGGTGATTGCAGTATTCTAGTCTGCATCTCCCCCAGGTAATACATGAAACCTGGCCTGTTAGTGGGCCCTGAGGACAGGGTTGATGACCACTGGATTAGACCACCTATTTGTTTTTTGTTTTTTTTTGTTGCTGTCTGTGTCCCCATTTACCATAATCATTGAAAATGAAAGTAAAAGAAAATCCCAAATTTTGAGTTGTCTGCAGAAAATAGGCCCTAATAGTGGGGAAATCTTCCAATGGGGAAACTAGTTCTGGTGACCTGAGGGCCCCAAGTGATTTGCTTATTTTTCAGGGATTTCTTCACTTCCTGTTTTGGCTATGAATAAGGAAGTGAATGTAAATCTCCCCAATAGGACAAAGATGGCAAAAAAAAAAAAAAGGTATAACCCTCCACTACTCTATCAAAAAAAAAAATCTATAGTTCTACTTTAGGGTGCGTTGGGTTCCGTATAAAAATAAATTCCTATTAAAAATCCTAGGAGCAGACTTAATTATTGATTGATTTTATTGGGAATCAGCCTTTTTCACAACATAATGCAAGTTTTTTTTTTTTTTTTTTTTCCCATGGAGACACCAACAAAGATTTCTTTTCCTCTGCACTGCATGATAGCAAAGGTATTATAATTTGCTTGGCAATAGCTATTGATAGGAACCTGCAATACATTATGTTAAGAGCCTTAGTAAAATGTCACACAGCGGACTGTTGCTTCGTAATGCACTGCAAATAACTGGGATGGATGGAACCTTTCCTGACACAGACGCACAGTGAATTACATGGAGCTGCAATAAAAGGCTCCACAGATAGACTGAAAGGGAAAAACCTAGATGGTTCTGGGAAAATCTATTGAGTCACAGGGGACAACGTCTTTTAGAAGAGGTTTAAAAGGGTTTTCAAAGGGATGACAACTGATTTAGGCAGACCAAATCCTTAACCATAAAACCTTTGTGTGCTGACCATCTATGACTTATGTTTCAAGCAGTTTTAAACCCAATAAAGCTCGAAAACATGTTGAGGCCCTAATAAGCCCATAAAGCTAACAAAACATGTACTATACCGGTCTTATGGTTTGTAGTTGTAACATTGTTATATTGGAGTCTAATGCAAGATAGAAATTATTTTTGTGTACAAGCTTTTTAAGCAGAACTTTGGGGTTTTTATTTTTTTAGCTATACATTTGCCAAAAACAGATACATTCAAATAATTTTAGTAACGTGTGTAAACATTTGTTTAAAACCTGTAAAGTATATAATATTATATTTACATGGGGGCAACCATATTTGCATATAACATTTGCAGGTTCTAATTCCTCCTTTATCATTTTGCTAATCATACTGCTCATCTAGCAGACAGGAGACTAAATTCACAAAGCTAACTCTCCAGGATACCTATTTTCATAAAGGTGACAGTTAATGTCTGTTGAGTCTTATGAGATTTGAACATTACAATCACAAGGCTAAATTAGAGAGGCTTGTGTGAATTTAGCATAGGATCTACCCCAGTGGCAGGACGCATTTATTCCAATGGGGGTTTTCTTTTTTTTAGAAGCAAGTGATTAGAGCCAGATTCTCCTAGCGGCCAATCAGGAAGCGGGTCCTGAGACCCGTCACCCGATTGGCCGAGAGGAGAAGTGATCCTATTGGCCACCTAGGAGGAGGAGGGAGGATATGCACGGTGGAAGCTGCTGTGATGCTGAGCAGGAGGAGAGGGTAAGCCGCCGCCCAGGGGTAGCGCTGACCACAACCTAGGTGGGGTAAATGCGGGGCTGGTGTTGTTTGCCAACCCCCCCCCCCCCCTCCCAAAAAAAATAAAAAACACCAGCCACAACTGGTCTGCCCATTTAAATCAAAAATACTGTCTGTAGTCTCTAAGGATATACGATATTCACAATACTCATGGGAACAGCGAACAGACTAAATGCGCAAAATATAACTGGCTATTAAGACAGTATGAAAAACCTCTATTGTGGGATTTTTAAGGCAACAAAAATTAAGAAATAGTATATAAAAAATGTATTTATTATACAAAAATACTTGCAAAAATTCCATAGAAAAAATACATTGAAAATATACATTACATGAATATTAAAAGCATTTGTAGTTAGAAAAGGAGAAAAGTGATACTGTCCGCAAGGATTTTTGGGGACCCCCAGATACAACTGGTGGTAACGGAAAAAGCAGTTCATTAGGATCACATGAGTCATCCATTTTCAAAGAACTGGCTATTAATTTCTTTAAATATCAACACTTTGATTTGTTGACCTAGGAGGTATCTCATTGTCTACTGGAGCAAATTTAACATATCTTTTAAAATGTTTGTTTCCTATCTTTGGATCATCTGTGGGGTTCTGAGGATGCAGATTTTGAATTTATTATGTTTTATCTTTAGCTTGTACTCATTAGACATTGTCCCATTTGGTTTTGCTGTCCAGTCCGCAAAGACAATATATTCGGCTTACACTAATAGTCATCATATAGTACTAAGTCTTGTGGCTGTTATTTTCATCTCTCATTGGCTGAAAATAACAGTTATTATGGATTACAACTATTCGTATAGACTTTGTGAATGGATCTGAACTGGAAGTGTACATTCCATTACTTTAAAGGGAAATAATCCATAGTTTTAAATCTGTTATACTACAGAATGTTTACCAAATGAGATAAGAGCATTTATTGTTGTCATCTCAAAGGTGTTCTATGGGCTTGCAGTCAGGACTCTGTGCAGGCCAGTCAAGTTCCTCCACCCCAAAGTCGCTCATCCATGTCTTTATGGACCTTGTTTGTGCACTGGTGCTCAGTCACGTTGGAATAGGAAGGAGCCATCCCCAAACTGTTCCCACAGAGTTGGGAGCATGAAATTCTCCATAATGTCTTGGTATGCTGATGCCTTAAGTTTTTTCTTCACTGGAACTAAGGGGCCAAGCCCAACCTCTGAAAAACAACCCCACACCATAATCCTCCCTCCACCAAATGATTTGGAACAGTGCACAAAGCAAGGTCCATAAAGACACGGATAAGTGAGTTTGGGGCGGAGAAATTTGACTGGCCTGCACAGAGTCTTGACCTCAACCTGATAGAACAGCTTTGGGATGAATTAGAGTGGAGACTGAGAGTCAGACCTTCTCGTCCACATCAGTGCCTGACCTCACAAATGTGCTTCTGGAAGAATGGTCAAAAATTCCCATAGACACACTCCTAAACCTTGTGGACAGCCTTTCCAGAAGAGTTGAAGCTGTTATAGCCGCAAATGGTGGCCCGATTCAATATTGAAACCTATTGACTAAGACTGGGATGCCATTAAAGTTCATGTGCGTGTGAAGGCAGGCATCCCAATATTTTTAGTAACATAGTGTATAATTGTACAGCATAACTATAAGCAAAGGATGGGGGTTGCAGGTGGCTGCTGTTCAGATACAGTTTACAGGCAGGATTGTGGATGGTGTGTAGGCATCACCTAGGTTTCTCACATATACATGGTGAGGGGCTCCAGAATATTTTTGTATTTGCCAGCTACGCCATGCTTCCAGCTCTTCTTGCTAGCTCCATAAGTAGAACCCCAATATATTTTACTCACCTGAGCCCTTCGTTCCCTTGGCGGAGACGCGCTCTTCCTCTCTGCCCGGGGTTCTCGGCTCTTGATTGGATAGATTGATAGCAGCGCATCCATTGGCTCCTGCTGCTGTCAATCTACCACATCCTAAATGCAAGGGGTTTACCGATGCGAGGAGGAGCCACGAGAGCCACTGGGGGACCCCAGAAGACGATGATCGGGGCCACACTGTGCAAAACGATCTATTGGTAGAATGGGCGCATGAGCTGTGACCTGGAAATAAAAGAAGATTCCCGGTCACAAAATGTATTTTCTGTGGCAATATGAGGTGAAATTGAAGGCTTGGTTGGTTGAATTTCAAAATCAATGGTGGCACCATCGGATTACAAAACGCACAAAATTTCTGATTTTCAATCTATACCAGTGATCGTTAACATCGGCGTATAACACGCACCCCAAGTTTAGGAGGGAATTTTAAGGAAAAAAAGTTTTAGGAGAGAAGTTTAGGGAAAAAAAAAAAACAATTACAGTTTTCACCTTATTGTTAGTGTACCTTATGTGTAGTTCAGGTCAATTCCTCTTCTTCCATTGTGACCCAGGAAGATCAAAAGGATGGACACCTTTGCCTTATGCCACGTACACACGGTCGGAATTTCCAATGGAAACAGTCCGATGGGAGCTTTTCAATGGATTTTCCGACCGTGTGTATGCCCATCGGTCTTTTTCTGTCTGAATTTCCTTTGGATTGAGAACCTGTTCTCAATTTTTCCGACGGAAAACCTTTCTATCGGATTTTCCGATCATGTGTATGCAATTCCGACAAGCAAAATTCCGACGCATGCTCGGAAACAATTTGACGCATGCTCGGAAGCATTAAACTTCCCTTTTATAGTGCTGTCGAACGTGTTTTATGCCGCTGTGTTACTGACCGTCGGAATTTGGTGTGACCGCATGTAGGCAAGACAGTTTGAGCGAAATTCCGTCAGGATTCCGACGGGAAAACCACCAGAGCTTTTTCCGACGAGAATTCCGATCGTGTGTACGCGGCATTAGAACCTAGTGATGGAAGATCACACTCAAACCTTCTGCTCTTGAGTTTTTTTGGGACTTGTTTACACTTGTGGTTAGGAAGAGGGGGTGGTAAAAGTAGGTGGCTGAGCTGAGTTTTTACCACTCCCAACTGCCCCCTTAAGCTACAAAGGCAGTAGGACAGGGATGTACGGTAACGTCACAGAATGCAACCTATTCAAGTGAATGGGGCTGTGCTGCAACCACCCTGCAATGCATTGAGAAGGTGACAGTTCCCCTCCTAACCGCCTATCAAACTCCTCTGAAAAGTGATCCATCACAAGCTGCATTTCAGAAGGACAGCCAGGTCTGCCGCACGTGTAAAACAATAGAAAAAGTAGAAAAAGTTTACAAAGCAAAGTGCATGGAACTATACATACCCAATATTAGCGCATGCCTGTGTCTGTTTCAGGGCAATGCCAAAGAAAAGGTTTGCACACCAATGAAAAATAAAGAATCAAACAGCTGCTTCCTAACATCAAAACTGAAACCTCCCAGAAGCAGCTACAATCAGAAACATCTCTGTACAGCTAGATAATAACAAAATAAAGATATAAAAACAAACATATTGTATCATAATATTATTTGGCTCATGCTGAAAACCAGACTTGCAGATGTGAAAGCTGATTCATAAAAGTAGGAGACATCCCACTCATAATTAAAACCCAACACTATTCTTGTAATGTAAATAGCCCCAAAAAGAAGGAAGAAACTCCAATGCCGTGTACACACGGTCGGACTTTCCAGCAGAAAAAGTCAGACGGAATCATTTCATCAGATATTCCGATCGTGTGTGGGCTTCAGCGGACTGTTTTTTTTTTTTTTTTCTAAAATTCTGACGGCCCTAGAAATAGAACATGTTTTAAATCTTTCCGACGTAATCAATTTCTATTGAGAAAAACGTTTGTCTGTATGCTGTTCCGACGGACCAAAAACGACGCAAGGGCAGCTATTGGCTACTGGCTATTGAACTTCCTTTTTCTAGTCCCTTCGTACGTGTTGTACGTCACCGCGTTCTAAACGATTGGACTTTGGTGTGATCGTGTGTAGGCAAGTCCGTTTCAGCAGAACTCCGTCGGAAAAACTGAGTTTATTCTAACGCAAAAAAAACGGTCGTGTGTACGCGACATAACATGCACAGCAACAAAAATGTTATTCTCATAAGATTTATGGTGGACGTTGAGTAATTTTCTGTTGCGCGGGGAGATACAACACCAAACACATTACACCACTCCATGAACACATATTAGAAGAGGAGTGTTTACAGGCTGACAAAAACCCCATCGCTAGTGCATTCAGGAGAGGAGCGTTTCATCAGAAAAACGCAAAACAAAAGAGCATAAAAGCTAGATGCACTTGCATCTTAATGCATTCTAATGGTCACAATGCATTGAAGTGTTTTTTTTTTTTTTTTGGTTAAAAATAATAAACATCATACTTACCTGCCCTGTGTAATGATGTTGCACAGAACAGTCCAGATCCTCCTCTTCTTGGGTCCCTCACCGGAGCTCCTGGCCCCTCCCTCCTGCTGAGTGCCCCCACAGCAAGCAGACAAGCTCGGCCCCGCCCCCTCTATCTCCTCATTGGCTCATTGACAGCAACAGGAGCCAATCGCTTCTGCTGCTGTCTCAACCAATGAGGGAGAGTCCCTGAACAGCTAAGGCTTTCCTGTGCAACATTTGAGATGGGGCTCAGGTAGGTATTAGGGGGGCTGCTGCACACAGAAGGGTTTTTTATCTCAATACATAGAATGAATTACGATAAAAAAAAAAAAACTTTTGCCTTTAGAATCACTTTAACCGCTTCCCGACCGCCTCCTGTAGATATACGTCAACAGAATGGCACGGGCAGGCAAAAGCACGTACCTGTACGTCCCCTTTAATTTGCCTGCCCGGGGGGCGCGCGCGCGACCCGGTCGGGAGCTCCGTGACCACGGCCGCGGGACCAGCGGACCCGATTGCCGCTGGTATCCCGCGATCGGGTTACGGAGCTGAAGAACGGGGAGAGGTCTATGTAAACAAACCTCTCCCCGCGCTTCCTACACTGACTGTCAGTGATCGGCGTTTCCCTGTCATCGGGAACAGCGATCAATGACGTCACACGTACAGCCACGCCCCCCTACTGTAAAAAAAAACACAACACGTCACACTGACTCCTCCCCGCCCCCTAGTGGTTAACCCCCTAACTACAACTGTCATTTACATAGGAATCAGTGCTATTTAAATAGCAGTGATTGCTGTATAAATGACAAATGTCCCAAAAATGTGTCAAAAATGTCCGATGTGTCCGCCAAAATGTCGCAGTCACAATAAAAATCGCTGATCGCCGCCATTACTAATAAAAAAAAAAAATATTAATAAATTAATTGCGATTTTGTTTACCAAAAATATGTAGAAGAATACGTATCGGCCTAAACTGAGGAAAAAAAATGTTTTTTTATATGTTTTTTGGGGATATTTATTATAGCAAAAAGTAAAAAATATTGCATTTTTTTCAAAATTGTCGCTCTATTTTTGTTTATAGCGCAAAAAATAAAAACCGCAGGGGCGATCAAATACCACCAAAAGAAAGCTCTATTTGTGGGAAAAAAATTTTGTTTTGGAGCCACGTCGCACGACCGCGCAATTGTTAGTTAAAGCGACGCAGTGCCGAATTGCAAAAAGGGGCCTGGTCCTTTGGCTGCCAATTGGTCCGGGGCTGAAGTGGTTAATATTCTGCACAAGAGAATGCATTAACCCCCATAAACACGCATACAAAACACTGCTTCAGGCATGTTTTTTAAGCTGCCTTTTCCTGTCAGGAGTCAGAGGATAAATTCAAACCCTCATGGTGCATGAGCCCTTATAAATATGTTTACAGTGCCTTGAAAAAGTATTCATACCCCTTGAAATGTTCCACATTTTTTCATGTTACAACTAAAAACCTAAATGTACTTTATTGGAATTTTATATGATAGACCAACACAAAGTGGCACATAATTGTGAAGTGGAAGGAAAATGATAAATGATTTTCAATTTTTTTTACAAATAAACATCTTAAAAGTGTGACGTGCATTTGTATTCAGCCCCCTTTACCCTGATACCCCTAACTAAAATCCAGTGGAACCAATTGCCTTCAGAAGTCACCTAATTAGTAAATAGAGTCCACCTGTGTGTAATTTAATCTCAGTTTGAATACAGATGTTCTGTGAAGCCCTCAGAGGTTTGTTAGAGAACCTTAGTGAACAAACAGCATCATGAAGGCCAAGGAACACACCAGACAGGTCAGGAATAAAGTTGTGCAGAAGTTTAAAGCAGGGTTAGGATATTAAAAAAATATCCCAAGCTTTGAACATGTCACAGAGCACTGTTTAATCCATAATCCGAAAATGCAAAGAGTATGGCACAACTGCAAACCTACCAAGACATGGGCATCCACCTAAACTGACAGGCCAGGCAAGGAGAGCATTAGGCTACTTTTACACTGGGGCGTTGCAGGCTCAGGCGGTAAAGCGGCACTATATTTAGCGTCACTTTACCGTCATTTTAGCAGCGCTATTCTGCCTCTAGCGGGGCAGTTTTAACCCCCGCTAGCGGCCGAAAAAGGGTTAAAACCGCCCGCAAAGCCCCGCTGCAGCGCCGCTGGCGGGTTTGCAGCGCTGCCCCATTGTTTTCAATGGGAAAGGGCGCTTTAGGAGCGGTAAATACACCGCTCCTACAGCGCTCCAAAGATGCGACTTGCAGGACTTTTTTGACTGTCCTGCAAGTGCACCGCTCCAGCGTTGGCCCGGGCTTCTGGTTCGTCGTCGCAACCGCTGTCTTCTTCTTCCTTCTTCTCTTCTTCCGA
Organism: Lithobates sylvaticus; assembly: GCA_028564925.1. Classification (NCBI taxonomy): domain Eukaryota; kingdom Metazoa; phylum Chordata; class Amphibia; order Anura; family Ranidae; genus Lithobates; species Lithobates sylvaticus. Next base: position 146,159,352 of record CM053035.1, on the reverse strand, counting down.
TGTTGACACAGCGCTCTCTCCCGCTGTAATGCGGTGGACACGCTGTGTATCGACTTATATAGGCATAAGGGACGGGGTCACCGGGTGATGTCACCATGTGACCCCGCCCCTTATGGCGTCACAGTCCCAACATGCCCCGGGACTGTGACGCCATAAGGGGCGGGTTCGCCCCTTATGCCTATATAAATCGATATGCAGTGTATCCAGCGCATTACAGCGGGAGAGAACATTGTGTCAACATCGGAAGAAGAGAAGAAGGAAGAAGACGGCGGTGGTGACGACGATCCAGAAGCCCGGGCCAATGCTAGTAAAAGAGCTGGGAGAAGATAGCGGAGGAGCCCGGCAGAACAACCGGAGAGCGGGAGAAGAGGCCGGAAAGCGCGGAGAGACCCCCGAAGTCGGAAGAAGACCCCTGGAGCTGACTAATAAACTACTTTAAAAACCTGTCTAGTGTGTTTTTTTATTGACTTGTTTTCCCCAGGTGAATGGGTAGGGGTATGATTCACATAGGGTGGGGGGCCGGGATCTGGGGGCCCCCTTATTAAAGGGGGCTCCTGGATTCCGATAAGCCCCCCGCCCGCAGACCCCGACAACCAAGGGCCAGGGTTGTCGGGAAGAGACCCTTGTCCTCATCAACATGGGGACAAGGTGCTTTGGGGTGGGGGGGCCCTCCCCAAAGCACCCAACCCCCCATGTTGAGGGCATGCATCCTGGTACGGCTCAGGAGGGGGGGTGCTCGCTCGTCCCCACCCCCTTTCCTGACCGGCTGGGCTGCGTGCTCGGATAAAGGTCTGGTATGGACTTTGGGGGGACCCCTACGCTGAAAAAACGCCTCAAAATCAAAATCCATACCAGGTGACGGGGCTCGCAAAGTGTCAATCTCGCCGATCAAAGTGGCGAAATTGACTTCCTTCTCTAGTCCCGTCGTACCTCAAGTCACGTTCAAAATGAACGGACTTTACTCCGTGTGTGTGGGCAAGTCCGTTCATTTGTAAAGTCCGTCGGACCTCCGCCGAAAGTCCGGCGGATTGTCCGTCGGACTTAGTCCGCCGGAAAGTCCGTTCGTGTGTGCTTGTGTGTGGGCAAGTCCGCTCGTTCGGAAAGTCCGGCGGACCTCCGCTGGAAAGTCCGGCAGATTGTTCGCCGGACCAAGTCTGCCGGAAAGTCCGATCGTGTGTACGGGGCATTAGAGTCTGCAAAAGACTTGTGACTGGGGCGGAGGTTCACCTTCCAGCACAACAACACACATACAACTAAACATACAGCCAGAGCTACAATGGAATGGTTTGGAACTTTAGATAAAGGCATACTCATGTGTTAGAATGGCCCAGTCAAAGTCCAGACCTAAATACAATTTAGAAACTGTGGCAAGACTTGAAAATTGCTGTTCACAGATGCTCTCCATCCAATCTGACAGAGCTTGAGCTATTTTGCGAAGAAGAATGGGCAAAAATGTCACTCTCTAGATGTGCAAAGCTGGTAGAGACATCCCCAAAAAGACTTGCAGCTGTAATTGCAGCGACAGTTGGTTCTACAAAGTATTGACTCAGGGGGGCTGAATACAAATGCACGGCACACTTTTCAAATATTTATTTGTAAAAAAAAATTGAAAACCATTTATCCTTTTCCTTCCACTTCACAATTATGTTACACTTTGTGTTGGTCAATCACATAAAACCCCAATAAAATACATTTACATTTTTGGTTGTAATTTAACACAATGTGGAAAATTTCAAGGCACTGTATGCATACAGTATAGTTTCTGCTCCTAATTTAAAAAATAAAGCTTAAGCAAATATCTTATTTGTGGTGACAGAAGTCACATGATCCTATCCTGCTCAGTCCAATCCTAGAGGAGGAGTATCCAAGATCACATGTCATAGTAAAAAAAAAAAAAAAAACACACAAACTTTCTTACTCTAAAAGAAAAAGACATAACAAATTTCACTGAAGTGTTTTAACGACTAATAGGAATCTGTATGATTTATTTATCTGTGTATTATTTAGATTATGAGGGGTGAGAGAAGGATGGGGTTTGTTTACTAATCTATGTGTATACGCCCAGAAAGATGACCTAATAGTCTTGTGGGCTGTCTGCGGTGGGACAGAGAAGCATGCACAGTATAGGTGGCAATGAGCGATCCATAGGAGCGCATGCTGCAACAGGGACACAAGAAGAAAGTGGTAGTGAACAACAAGATCAGCCAGATTTTTCACAGTCCTTATAAAATGAATTTGATATTGAATAAGGGATTATATTTAGAATGCAACGTTATTGGGAAAGTTGTTTAAAAATATTTAAATTGCCTCCTTCATTGCTCTAAGCAGCTATCTTCCGGCACTCTGAGGCTTGATTCACACCAATGCATTTTAGTGCTTTTTGCTGATTAGCACTACAGCCCATTTAACATTGTTTCTAATAGAACACGTTCTGTAGAGTAAATCTGCAAAATGCAAAAAGCACTAAAAATGCATAGGTGTGAATCAAGCCTGAGAGTCAACAGTTACTGCTGCTTGTCTGAGAAGTTGCGCCACTCCCCCATCCCGTCTTCCCTCACTGCCATGCACAAAACTTTTTATGACTAATCTTCCACAACGCACTGCATTATGTGAATGGGTGGTAAAGATCCTGTCATTCATCCACTCCTCCATTCGCAGAATGCAATTCTTTGTGGGAGAAAAGTAATACAAGGTCTCTGAATGACGGAAAAGTCAGAAGGGGCAGGCAAGTGATTCAACTCTTCACATTATCAGTGGATGCTGTTAACCCATACAGCACAGGAAGATTGCCGGGACAATACCTGACGACTATAAAGATGGCATGAGGAAAGAATTTTTATAAGAAGCAGCAGCCTTCAGGACAAGGGATACAAACCATTACAAGTAACTAATGTGTTTGGTACTATATCCCCCCAAAAAATACAAAACTTCAGCTTTTAAGCCCAATTCCAACTTGTACATACTTGCATATTATGGCAAATGCTTCAGGTCGCCCTCCCCCAGTTTAAAGGAAGGAAACAAGAAGGCTATTATGAACTATACAAAGAAGGGGCCGCAGGTATTCTGTACACATTCATGTTAAGAAAGCACTCAATTCCCCCATCTTTATTTCTTTTAATAAAGGAATTGTCAAAAACTGTGTATTGTGGTTTTTACTTTTTGACCCTTTTTTTGGTGAATGGGTAGGGGTACAATGTACCCCTACCCATTCACATAGGACCTGGGGGCCCCCTTGTTAAAGGGGGGTTCCAGATTACGATAAGCCCCCCTCGCTCGCAGACCCACACAACCAAAGGCCAGGGTTGTGGGGATGAGGCCCTTGTCCCCATCAACATGGGGACAAGGTGTTTTGGGGGGACCCCAAAGCGCCCTCCCCATGTTGAGGGCAAGTAGCCTGGTATGGTTCAGGGGGGGAGGGGCGCTCGCTCGTCCTCCCCATCCTGGCCTGACAGGTTGTTTGCTCAGATAAGGGTCTGGTATGGATTTTGGGGGGGACCCCACGCCAATTTTTTTTTTTTACATTTTGGCGTGGAGTTCCCATGAAAATCTATGCCAGACCCAAAGGGCCTGGTATGGATTTTGGGGGGACCCCACGTCGTTTTTTTTTTTTTTTTACATTTTGGCGTGGAATTCCCCTTAAAATCTATACCAGACTCAAAGGGCCTAGTATGGACTGGGGGGGGACCCATGATGCTTTTTTTCTTAAGTCTGTCATAGTGTACCCCTTAACCACTTCAATACCCTGTATTAAATACTGTACGCCCCATATACACCCCATAATGTTCTGTATTCGCTGAACGGGCGAACACCCGATGTTCGATTTGAACTTACGTTCTAATCGAACATCGTGACCATCCCTAGTTGGCAACTTATGAACTAAAGGGGGCCTCAGCCCCTGACATCACCAAAGGGCCAAACATAATGTTCAATATTTGCAATCCTTGAGAGGACTGTCAGAAACTGGAGATTTAATAGTGTAAATAACAGTCAGAGGGTGTGGATATGTTAGTATTTTGATTGGGGATATGCTACAGAAAACAATACAAAACTGAGAACATATTACATGAAACTAGTATAGATAAATGCTATTATCCTAATCAATGTTCCCACTACCAGTGGCGGCCGTTCATTAGCATGAATCTATCCATGGCCGTCACAGCCACCCCCTATTCATGCATCCGGCCTCTTTAAGAACACCAGGAACCTGAATTACAGCGACTGGGGTGTTGTTTTGAAGCATCTGAATAGAGCCATAGGCTCGAATGGGCTTCAAAATAGGGTGGACTTGAAGCGCAGAGCATTGCGCTCGGAGCCCACCCAGGTGTGTTAGAAACGCAAATGAATATTTGCTTTTCTAACACTGAACCACCTCTCCGCCAATCAGGAAGTGCGGGTCTGATACCCGTCACCTAATTAGCTGAAAGGACAGGTGCTCCTATTGGATGCCTAGCAGGAGGAAAAGCATGCAGGAAGCATGGAGGACACAGGAGCCGCTGCCTGATCCACACAGCTCACCGCCGTCACCTGCTGCCTGACCCACCACCAAGATGGGCTAAGTGCCAGTCTGACAGTGACCAGGCGGGGGGGGGGGGTGCTGGTTTAATCCCACCAGGGGGTCACAGTATCTACATTTGATGGCACAGTGACTGCATTTGATGGGCACAGTGGCTGCATTTGATGGCACAGTGGCTGCATTTGATGGGCACAGTGGTTGCATTTGATGGGCACAGTAGCTGCATTTGATGGCACAGTGGCTGCTTTTGATTGTCACAGTGGCTGCTTTTGATTGGCACAGTGGCTGTATTAGATTGCACAGTGGCTGCATTTGATGTGGACAGTGAGGCTGCAATTGATGGGTTTTCTTTTTCAGTATTTTTCAGAATTTTACAGTTAGTTTGCACCCCCCTAAAAATGTTGAGTACCACCCGCCACTGCCCACTACTACTGCCGAGGTCCAAGGGCCACACATCATATACCAAATGGCCACATGCTGGGCACCAGGGGTAGAGACCATGGAGTCTTTTTTTCAATGTTTTCAACCAAGGTTCACCCATTCTTCTAGTTGAAGTGTATGTGAAAATGGGTGAATCTTGAGTTAAAGCTATGTGAATCTTGGTGAAAACACGTATCATGTCTTCTTGGCAGACCCCTTGTATCTACATATAAGGCACTAGTCCACGGCAAATGTTTTAAACACAGATGCTCTACCAAAGCTCTCAAACATACTGTAGCTATCTTTACTATAAAAATGTTAAATGGTGAAATCATTGTCATTTCACACTTTTTATAGCTGTTTTTCCTTTTCTCATGGTTTGATGATTATAATTTATAAATATAGGTTGACGTCTGTTACAGAATTCACTGGCTGTGGATTATTTATTGCAAGCTTTCATTAGATAGTCTCCTACCATCTGTGCCATGCACTTACTCAATTCTTCCCTTCTGACAGTATCATCCCTATGTGATATATAACAGCTGAGACAGGTCAGTGCTGGTGTTTGGCAACATACTGACCTATATTGTGACGTTGTAGATCCTAAAGGGAACATGTAGTATTTTAAAAGTTGTTGTGTTATTTGTGTGATCATTAGAGAAGGGAGTAGGCCCTACCATGTACAAGGATGCCTGACATTTTACCCTCCCCTTTGTTCTTTCCTGAGCCATATGTAAAGTTGGCTACACACTATTTTCAAACAAACATTTATATGAAAAATCAGTGGAAGGTTCAATGACTGGATGATTGTTGTTGGAAAGAATTTCAAAATTTTGTTTGCTTTTAAAATTAGATTTTGGAATTAATGTAATTTCCTGAATAAAAAACACGTACACTATTAGAAATTTGTCTGTTCGAGAAAAAAATGTCATCTTGCTTCTTTTAATTGTCACTGTCATCAACACAAACCTTGATTTGACTCCACTAATGATTAGAAAATCAAACAAACATTCTTAAAATGAAAAATCCTCAGCCAGTTTAAAGCGGACTTTCGCCTGGGAAAAAATATAAGGACACTTACTTGTCCAGGGAGCCCGCCATGTCAGCACCCTCAGCTCCGGGTGGAGGCGCCGGCATCCTTACTAAGGGAAACCGGAAGTGAAGCCTTGCCTTGCGGATTCACAGCCTGTTTTCTACTGTGCATGCACAAGTTGCAATGCGCTTTCTGAATGGTCCCTGCTGTCTTCTGGGACCTCTGTTTTCCCCAGAAAGCAGCAGGGGGAAGGAGTAGGGCCAGACATTGCGTAGTTCGCTGCACAAGATTGTGGCAATCTTTCCCCGGAAGTGGGAGCAGATACCTGGAATTGACAGGTATTCGCTCCCCCCTCCCCCCCTGAAAGGGCCAAATGTGGCACCAGAAAGGGGGGCGGAATCCCATACGTGAAAGTTCAATTTCTGGGTGGAACTCTGCTTTAAGGCTTGTTTTATTTTTACTAGTTATAAAACCAATCCATGAACAGAAGATGGGGGGATGATTGAAAGGTCCGCTCCTTTCATTCACAGATCACACAAATTTATAGAAACTGTGGTACGTCTTCTGTGAATAAAGCAGCTGGGTGGAAAAGGTGGGCATAGTCGACCACTCTTGATGACAGCCTATGACAGCCCATCAGTTCTATCAACCCTCGCCACGCTGGAAGATTGGGGGGGTGGGGGTCATCACACTGAAGGTAAGTAATGTAACCTTGTGCTTTATTTGTAAAAAAAAATTTAAGATAAACTTAAGCTTTAAGTTATAAGCAACTTTCATGAAGACCTTAAAGAACTGTTTGATTATAGTCTGGAACTGTTAAATAAAGATCCTAATTGGGGAGATACCCTGACAACTACAAGTAGAAGGCACAAAAAACTAAAACAATCTATATCCCTTAAGTATTTACTGAATGTGCTAGGTAGACATAGTAATACAGTATATGCACGCAATGATATTTCAAGTCCACAATCTGTACGATTGTATTGGAGGAAGTCCATAAAATAAAACAGAATAACAATGTAAGTAAAGGGAAGAAAGGGGAGGGGTGGAGGGGGGGATCATCCACGCTCACGGCAGCCATCCAGGGGAAATAGAAACCATGTTCCCAGTACACTGAAAAAACAAAAGGGAGAAGAGGTGCCTCTGGGTGCAGATTTTGTAAAAGTTTTAATATCAAGTAGAGAATGGTGAAATGGTAACTCACATTTTAGCAGTTAAAAGAAGGCATTGTATTGTCACAAACAACGGGGGTGTCATCAGTGGAGTCAGTCCCTTATTCCTCTGTGGATTAGCGCTGTGTTATCTTCTCCTACAATGCTAGAAGGATCTCTGCCGGCCGCAGTGGAGTGTACATCAAACACGAGGCTTGGAGCGCAAGCTGGTATCCAGGCGAAGGGGGATGACATCACTGGGGCACCCCCACACCTCCCCCCCATTTGGACGGCTGGTCCATCAGTCAAAACCCCCACCCCCCGTCGATCGGAAAACCACCCACCACCACCATCGCTCGCCTGTCCACCCACCAGCCCCCCCATCTAGGTTGCGGGCAGTGCTTCCCCCTGCGTCTCCTCCTCAGATGGCAATACAGTCGCTTCTCCTCTCGGCCAATCAGGTCTTAAGACTCACTTCCAGATTGTCTGGCAGCGGCTCTGCACCCTGAGCCCACCCTTTTTTAAGCCAATTAGAGCCTCAGGCTCTAATCATGTGCTTCAAAAAAAAAAAAAAAACCTATCGAAATCCATACGTCCAGTGCCCTGCATGTAAATTAGGGGCCGGGCGCATGGATTAGGGGGGTCGCGCCCCTGTGCCCTTAATGGAGTGGCCGCCACTGGAGAGGACGCTATACAGGTAGGAACAGGGTACATCTTCACATTTTTTAAATAACCTTGCTTACATGATTGTCTTTATAGTGGGTAGCTTTCAGCAGGTTTTGTCAAGTTTTGTAACTGCTTGCTCTTACTATGATTTCTGTGCAACACTTTTAAACTGGATCTGAAGGGTGCTTAATAGGACAATTCATAGAAATGTTCTGCAGCTTTTGCAGAAGTTAAGTGTTATGTCAAAATTGCACTTACCTCTATGACATCCTGCACTAACTGCAAAATATTAGCTTTTTTTCTCAGTTCACCTGCACACTTCTGGTCTCTGCTTTCCACCAAACAGCGAGCATATAGTAGTCTATAGTGATTTCCTGGCTTATGACAATACACCTGTACATTTCTGTTTCAATATTTTTTTCAACAAGTAAAAGTATGATCAGATTATTTGTTACATATCATGTTTTAGATTTCCTGAAAGGTCAGAATTACGTCTATGACATTGACCTAATATGGTCATAAACCCATACAAGGTCAATGATGTCACAAGCATTGCCTGCCCTTTTTATATACAGCAGAAATCTCCCACAGATTATTGACCCAACAATGACAGCAGACTTCCAGGTACAAATGAACTTGGGTTCAAACCCAACCTAAACCCAAACCCAAGGTGATCGCTATTTAGAACTTAGTGATCCCATGGAAAATCATTATGCTTATAGAGTTTTACACATATATGGCCATACACTGCCCATGTGTATAACTAGCAAGCACATAACTTTGCAGTGGATATGCCATTACTAGTTTGTGTTGCCTGCCAACATTAATGCATGGCCTATAACTAAAAGCAGCTTGATAGGCAACCTTTTGCACGACCAGCCTTACTTGCATAGCTATTTGTATAACTGATGCACATCATTAGAGAGATTTGTGAAAAGGGCAGAACAGAGCAGAAATGTCTGCAGATTCGAACGCCCTGCATGTAAGTGAAATCTTTTTGAAGTATGAGAATCTTGGACGATAGACCTGGCATGCCCAGAAAGTTTTTAAAGATTTCTCTGGATGCAGAGGTAATTAGGTTTCAGCCTCTACTTCCACACTCAGTGGTTTTAGAGCTCACAAATCATCATTACTTCTGACACTCCTGGATTATTACAGTTTGGTACTTCCTGTTATCATCAACCTGTCAAATAATAATCTTCACCTGCGGAGCATTAACCCGTGCTGTGTTTAAGATTGCAGGAACGCGATGCATTTCAGCAGCTATGTGGAGAGGCTGGAATGAGGCCTCCAAGGAGTTAAGGCAGACCTGCAATATACATCCATTAGAAGAAATGTGCCTCGGTTCGGTTCAATTTGCAATGATTTCAGATCTGACTTCCTCCGGGTGAGATTTCCCAGCTAATGCTGGCTGGCACGTGCTGTAGGCTCTGCATGTGGTGTTTATTTATACACGCCAGGGGGAAATTTGTGATTGCAGTCAACGGGCAGTGTGAGTCAGAGGCACTGGCATTTCATGTCTACCTGCAGAGAGAAAGCTCTGGGGTACCAATGAGTGGGAGGATTTACCTGAACAAATACGCATACCAAGCTTTCTGATGCCCACACTATTCTGTTTTATTTCTGAGCAAAGACCAATAGCAAAAACCAAGAGGAGCCTCTAGCAACAGGGCCATATTTGTAATGTTGCCAGGGACAGGCCAAGATTTTTAACCTAAGCACCTGTAAAATTTCTTGCCACTGGAAATATCCTGGTATTTGTTTTCGTTTCTAAAGATAATCTACAGTACTGTGCAAAAGTTTTAGGCAGGTGTGAAAAAAATGCTGCATATTAAAGAGGAAGTAAACCCTGATGGGTTTACTTCCTCTTTGTTTCCCTGCAAAGGTAAAGCATAATGGACTACTATGCATCGCATAGTAGTCCATTATGTGTCACTTACCTGACACAGGTGCCAGCAAAGTCACCGCTGTCCCCTTGTGTACGGAGCCTCCATCTTCTTGGTGGGTCTCGCGGCTCCGGCGCTGTCATGCGACGGCGCCGCGATGACGTCACTCCCACGCATGTGCACGGAAGCCGCCACTTGCGGCATATCGCCATTGAGAGTGGCGAACAGTGGCGCACAGTGCGCCTGCGTGTCGCTGTCTACAGCGCATGCGCCGTAGACAGCGGTGCCTGTCTTTTGGCAAATATCTCCTAAACCGTGTAGGTTTAGGAGATATTTCTTTGACCTACAGGTAAGCCTTAATCTAGGCTTACCTGTAGGTCCAAGTGGTTTGTAAGGGTTTAGAACCACTTTAAGAATGCTTTCAGAAATAGAAGTGTTAATAGTTTATTTTTATTGATGAACAAAATGGAAAGTAAGTGAACAGAAGAGAAATCCAAATCAAATCAATATTTGATGTGACCACCCTTTGCCTTCAAAATGGCATCAATTCTTCTAGGTACACTTGCACACAGTTTTTGAAGGAACTCGGCAGGTAGGTTGTTTCAAATATCTTGGAGAGCTAACCACAGAACTTCTGCGGATGTAGGCTGTCTCAAATCTTTCAGTTTTTTCATGTAATCTAAAACATACTCGATGATGTTGCGATCAGGGCTCTGTGGGGACAAAACCATCACTTCCAGGACACCTTGTTCTTCTTTTTGCTGAGAGTTCTTAATGGCATTGGCTGTATGTTTGGTGGCGTGGTCCTGCTGCAGAATAAATTTGGGGCCAATCACATGCCTCCCTGATGGTATGGAATAATTGATAAATATCTGCCTGTATTGCTCAGCATTCAGGACATCATTGATCCTGAGAAATGCAGCCCCTGACTTGCAAGGGACCTCCACCATGCTTCACTGTTGCCTGCAGACACTCATTATTGAGATGAAAAAACTGTCCCCTGCTACAGCAAATTATTTTAAATTTTGACTCATCAGTCCAGAACACCTGCTGCCATTTTTCTGGCACCTGAGTGAGAACACAGCGTCTGATTATCGCATCACTTTCACAGCATACTGAATCGCATGGAGTGTGGAGTACCTGTAAATTAGATCAATTTCAACTTTGCACAGTGCACTTAAGCACTTTTTTTATAATTCCAGTATTTGGATCTATTTAGATTTCCACAGACTTATTTGTTTTAATATTTTTCATCCATCACTATATGAATGCACATTGTCACTTTATTATTTGGCTATTAAGCACTTGTTATTTTATATACTTTTCATCATATATTTTATACATTATTATTACCACTGTGTAGAGGATATACTTTTACCAGTTCAGAGGCTTTATGCGTATACCTTTGATAGCGCAGAGTTTTAGTACTTTTACATGGTTTATGAGACATGTTTACCGCTTGCAGCTGATTCAAAGAGGACTTATTGGTTTATTGTTGTTAGTGGAAGCTCACAGGACGTTCTATATAATTTTGGCATGTCCTAATTTGACAGGTGTGCAGGTGCGGATGAGTGGCTCCAAATGCACACTGTCTGTGTTCGGGGCCATACACCTGCATCCGCAAGCCTGTCAAATTAGGACCTGTGGCTGTGTTTATTCATACAGCTACTGTGTCTCTATAACATAAAATGACCTGCCTACATACAGCTCCAACCACATTAAAAAAAAACTTTATTCACACTGTACAAGCCACAGCACTCATGTGAATGATCCCCAAGACCTCATTCCTGCACAGAGCTTTATTTATTAACTCAATACAGTTTTATCTTTTAGATTTAGCAGGAATTGTGTTGTTTCTGTGTCGGAAAATAATAATGATTTTAGTGCATGTTTAGTGAAACTATCATTTTGAAATTTTGGGGGAGGGGGGCTGTCAGGTAGGTTGTATGAGGCCCCATGATTTCTAATAGCAGCCCTGTCTGCACCCCAACACACACAACTCCCCCTCACCTCATTATCCATAACACCAAATGAGATGTGCACTCCAACACACACAGTTCACTACATATTATTTAAAACCCCAGATGAAATCTGCCCTCCAGCACACACAGCTCATTGCCCATTATCCATAACACCAAATGTAATCTGCCTTTCATCACACGCAGCTCGCTCCCTGTTAACCATAACACCTAGGGATACACCGATACCATTTTTTTTACGAGTACCGATACTTTTTTTTTTAGTACTCACTGATACGAATTACTGATACCTACCGCAACTGTTTTGTTTAAACTTCAGCTGTCAGCAATGGTACAAAGCATTGAAAAGTAATTTACAAATTAAATAAATTGATTTTGTTTTTTAATTTTGCACTTTTTTAATGTGAAATATGTAAATATATGTTAATATATATGTGTGAAAATATTCACTAACAAAGCAAACAAAAAAAAAGTTTTAATTGTTTATCGTTTATAAAATAGACGTGAACAAAAAAAAAAAAAATCAGGAAAATAATAATTAAATGGAGGAGAATAGGGAGTTAATTAAGGCTGATTAGAGTAAATTAAAGTTTAATAAAGGGTCAAACAGAGGAACATTTGTTCATCCCCACTGACAGCTCAAAGAACCAAGCCTGAAAGTATCGGTTTCAGGTATCCGTGCATTTGCACGAGTACAGATACTTGTGCAAATACTCTGTATCGGAACCTATACCGATACCAATACTAGTATCGGTGCAACCCTAATAACACCAGAAGAGATCTGCACATCAACACGCAGCTCAACCCATTATCCATAACACCAAACAAGATCTTCACCCTAACACAAACAGCTCACCCCTCATTATCCATAAAACCATATGAGATCTGCCCTCCAGCACACAGAGCTCATCCCTCCATATTCCATAACACCAAATAATATCAAATACCAATAGCCATATGAGATCTACACTTTATCACCCACAGCTCATTCCCTATTACTTATAGCATCAAATGAGATCTGCACGCTAGCACACATAGCTCACTCCTCATTCTATATAAAACGAAACAAGATCCGTACTCCAACCCACACACCTTAGTCCCCATTATCCATAACACCAAATGAGATCTGCACTACAGCATACCCAACTCACCCCCCAATATTAATAACGCCAAATGAGATCTGCACACCAGCACACACAGTTCACCCACCATTATCATTATCCCATATAACACTATATGATTTCTGCATTCTGGTGCACAAAGCTCACTGCGATATATGTATCACCAAAGTAGATCTGCACACAGATCACCACCCAGTAGCTCTTCTAGCAGGATGACCTGTTACCCAGTGAACACACCTCATTCTCTAGTATAAACCAATTACATGCTTTCTTGTTACATGCAGTGCCTTATAATCAAAGCCATTGGTTCCTGCTGCTGTCAATCAAATCCTGTAAGCAGATGGCGAGGGGGCACACATAGCCTACATGCACCCCCATAGGAAGAAGCTATCTATGGTGGGACATGGAGAAGAGGAGGAGCCACGAGCACCGGCAGGGGACCCAAGAAGAGGAGGTTTGTTGCCAATCTGTGCAATACCATTGCACAGAGCAGGTATGTAAATAATTTAGCTTTTAGAATCACTTCAATATTCTGAACTGAACACCACTATTTTAAATGTTCTGTTGATCTTTTAAAACCTAAGTCTGTTAGTACAAATAATAAACATATTAATAATATTGTGAAAAAGACAATATTAAAAAGTTCCAAATAAATGTCCTTTTAAAATATTGTAGCAGCGCTTTTTGTCCACATTAAAGTGCAAACACAGAATCTCATATTAAAGAATTTAAAGAGGAGATACAGTAGAGTCTGCTACCACAATTTTCAATAAAAAGGTCCTTGGTATTATTAAGCAGCGTTTTAACCACTTATGATATACTTTTACATTTAAATGGATTGTTTACTTGCCAAATATGCAGCAAAGTCTGGTGGTGGCCAACGATTTCAACGATGGTCACCTGAAGCCACCACCTGTTTCCTTCCTGGATTTTGTGCAGGAGCACACTGCACGGTACACACTGTTGTTGATAAGTTGCCAAAATAATGGCAAATTTGGTAAGCGTTCCTGCCCTGTTGTTATGGCAATACACAGGACCCTTACATCCGGCAGCGATCCTCTCATTCAAAAATGGCTCCTAACTTCTTCTATATTCGTGTCATTTACAGTCTGGAAATAACACGATTACACAAGCTGTGAATGCCTGGATACTCCTGGAATTAAGGACGCTATAACAGGAGTCTACGGGGTCATGGATGTGGCATTATTGGCCTCGGCTTTCGCAAGCAGAAGCGACTGTAAAACTTAAGAAAACAAGGTACTTATAAATTGACACTGGAATTTCCAAATATTAAATAAGGTTGCATAGGCTTATTAGTATAGCACATGAGACACCCTCTAAATATGCCAAAACTTGGGCATGTTGGCACAATTTCACCAAATCGGCTCAATTTACCCAACTAACCACGTTCCTACCTTGGCGACCGAGCCTGACTCGCTTTACAGGAGAGTTAGACCTACAAATTTGCAGGACTGGGGGGAGAGGTACCAGGATGAGATTGGTTGTCCAGTCTTTTTTTCTCTTATATACCCAACCCTTTCCCCACCCAACCCCTTTCTCTATCTCTACCCACCCAATCTGATTTTGATATTATATGCCCATAATAATCATTAACAATTGTCATGCCATCTCCTAAAAGACCAGTGAAGATGGGCAATGAACAGTAACTTGGATATATTCTGTGATATGTGGTATGATTGATATGTGTGCCCTATCTAAATATAATACTATATTTGATGTAAGACATGTAATGCTTGAATTTCCATTTATACCTGTTTTGTATTGTATAATTTTATATAATTTTTATAAAGTTCTTGTTAAATAAATAAGGTTGCATGACAATGTCAATGAAACAATGTGTAAAAAGTGGGTGAAGATCTATTTTAGTTATCAAAAAGTGATTCTGGATCCTGATTCTCTGAAATATAATGTAATATAAGCTGCCCTTAACAACGAGCTTCACAGATAAGGACAGAATTTGCAGTCTAGGAATAAATATGACCTTAGTTCCCCCTTCCATGTTATGTTGGACTTTGGTTCATTTTGTCTATTGACTGTACACATGTGTAGGATGATTGCATATTTCTACCTTCAAAGCACTGATAAGCTCAGTCGTTCTGCTATTAGAAAGCTAAAAATCAAAGAACAAGGCAGTTGATCTTTATGCCCATGAACTTACAAAGCAACCTGTGCTGTCTGATTGCATACGCTGCTTGTGTCTTTATGAGTAAATTGCAGCTATTGTTGAGATATTTACCCAGTTTATAGAGTACCATTGAAGATCAACTGGATCATCAAATAGCAAAGCATCAAGGTTTCCTGTATAGAAATTGTAGTCACGAACCCCATACACACAGGTTAAGCATGTTCAGTTCATGTAGTATAAGGGAGAAGGAGATGTAAATGCTATAGAAGCAGCGTTAGCAGAGGTTGGAGCAAGACAAGGTTCTCTCCCACAGTCTCAGGAGTGGGTATTAAAGAGCACCTAGTACAAAAGCTCATATCACTTAAAAGTTTTTTTTTGTAACATTTACTGGTTAAAGCTAAAAAATAATTTTCTTTAGCAAGAAACATACATTCCACATTATTAATTATGCTCCAAAAAAATAGTGTGTGCTGTAAATTACCTCCCGCATTGCTCCTGTTTCTTCTTGCTGGAGGCTGCCATTTTGCTAAAGCCCAGAGCCCCCGCTGTAATTGATGAAGCAGGCCTAAACCCATGGTTTCAAAAAACAGTTAAATTCCTGGAATGCCAGGATTGCTAACTGTCACATTTTCTTGTGTCCTCAACCAAGCTGTCAAACCATCAAATGGTTGGTGTCATAACTGATGTGCATGTGCAGCACTTTGACAGTTGCAGATCAAACAGAAGCACTGGGACTTAAAGTGATATTTTATATTATTATTATACAGGATAAATATAGCACCAACAGTTTGCGCAGTGCTTTACAACATAAGGGCAGACAGTACAGTTACAATACAATTCAATACAGGAGGAATCAGAGGGCTTACAATCTAGGAATTAAAGGCTTGGCAATTTTGTAAAAAAAATAACATGTCATACTTACCTGCTCTGTGCAGTGCTTTTGCACAGAGCAGCCCCAATCCTCCTCCTTTTAGGTCCCCTGCTGGCGCTTCTGGCTCCTCCCTCCTGCCGAGTACCCCCGGAGCAAGCAGCTTGCTCTGGGGGCACCCGAGCAGGCTCGCTCCCAAGCTGCAGCTCTGTGTGTCCATTTACACACAGAGCCGCGGCTTGACTCCACCCGCTCACTCTCCTCGTGGTCTCACTGGCTTTGATTGACAGCAGCGGGAGCAAATGGTGCCCGCTGCTGTCTCAGCCACTGAGGATTGAGAGGGGGGCTCTCGTACGCTAAATCGAGATGGGGCTCGGGTAAGTATAAGGTAAGTATTGGCAGCAGTGGAAAAAAAATGAGATTACTAACCTAGCTTTGCTGTCTGGTAGGAATCCATGAATCTGGTTGTGCACATTTAGATATACTTTGGCAGGTCAGTTTAAAATATATGTATTCAAAAATAATTCTGTTTACCTGGACTTTGACTCTAGACAGGGATTAAACGTTTTTGCTACTACAAGCTCTGGCTGCACTTCCTTTGAATTTACAGAGACTTTGTACCACCCACCATGAGGAGTAGCCCCACATTATGGAGTGTTAGTACGTTATAAGATTAATAATAGATGGCAGAGGCAGTTGTGAGGAGGGACAGATGCAGATGTTTACATTTCTTATAGTTGCTCAGTGAACATGTGTCCACTCCAGGTGCATTCAAAGCCATTTCTCCAGAGTACCCAATGGAGATTAAGTGCAGGGAAGGGGCCCTCTAACAATTCACCACTGTAGCTTGGGGCCTTCAAAAGTTTGCCAGTTATAAACAGTCTGCTGTTCTTTACACTTACTTTTCCAAATCACCAGATGCTCACTATTGTCCGGTTCAATTTGCCAAGTGATAAATGAACCCAGAAGTTCTGAAAGCAGATTAGCCATCCATCAAAGTGCTTGGGTTAGGCTGGAGGCCCTCTCTATTGCACACATTCACACTGTTCCGCTGCCTGGTGACTCCCATTGAAGCCTTACATAACACTGGCGCTGGCATACACCAAAGACTGTACAGTGTCTGCAATACATGAATGGAAGAACTCAGCAGGCTGTCAAATATATACCCTGGAAGCTCGGCACAATAACATCATTCTAAGCTAACACTGACAGTAATAGTCTGATATCTACAGAATGGGTCAGTACACAACACAAAATTCACTGTAGATGCCAACAATAAAGATGTAATTGCTTTCTACGCTTTCTAAAGACAGAGAATATCTTTTCCTATAGAACTTTTCAGACATTATTGCTTTGTTTCCATAGAGGAAATTATGGCATTCACCTGCAAACCATTGAATGGCCCCTTAAAAATTACCTCTGGGTTTTGTATTTACTTTTACTTATGTGTATGTTATATGTGTATGTTGTATGTGTATGTGTTTGTAAGCGTGTCAGGACCCCACAGGGCAAGGACCGCACTATACCACAGATGGACACCAGTGGCAAAAAGCGCCCTGAGGCGATTCAGTTCGCATAGGTTGCGCTATACAAGTCATTCATTCATTCACTTTTGTATTTACTTTAAATAGTTTGTTTTGGGCCAACTTGGCCCAAGCAAACTATTTAAAGAAACACAAAATCTAGAGTTAGGCTTTAAAGTGTATTTCCACATTTGCAGTCAAATTTGAGAAAACCTCACTGTATGGGTTTCCAATCACAAAGCATACTGAAAAATAAAACAAAAATGTACCTTTTACCAAAGCTGCAAAGTCACCAGCAGGGCCGATCCTGGGCAGGTGCACTGGGTGCCCTGTGCCCAGGCGACACGAGCTAAGGCAGAGGGGGGGGCGCTGAAGCTCCCGCGTGCTCTCCCGCCAGCAAATGATAGCAGTGGCGAGAAGGTCCGAGGAGGAAAAACCGTGCTGCCCCTCCCACTTGAGCCACTGCTGTAGGGAGAGGGCTCTCTGTTTTCTATCCATTCCCCCTCCTTCCTTCGGTCAGCAGCTGGGGGAGTGGCTGTGTCTCTGTGTGGGCTCTTCTTCCCCCCTCCCTCTCTTCCTCATCCTGCTGTACTCGGGAGCGGCGCCCTCTCCTTCCTACTGAGCGGAAAAAAAGGAGTGCAAAAGAGGATTATGGGACATGTAGTCCTGTTGATTGGCAAGCCCCAGCAATCCTAAGGGGGAAACTGCAGCCTCCAGCATGCCCATCTCAAGGGGAGGGAGAGAGATCCAGGATATAGGTGGCAAGTGACACTCTGCATCTGGCAGCAGGTGAGGGTTGCAAATTACATGTTGCATCTGGCGGCAGGCTACTGTAGCAAGTGACACGCTGCATCTGGCAGCAGGCAAAGGTGGCAAGTCACACGCTGCATCTGGCAGCAGGAGTAGGTAGCAAGTGACACGCTGCATCTGGTGGCAGGCGACTGTGGCATGTGACAGGCTGCATCTGGCAGCAGGCGAAGCTGGCAAGTGACACGCTGCATCTAGTGGCAGGCGACGGTGGCAAGTGACACGCTGCATCTGGTGGCAGGTGATGGTGGTAAGTGACACGCTGCATCTGGTGGCACTGATTCTGCATTATGGTGAGTTAAACTATTTCATTATATATTACACTGTAATAATAGAAACGTGATTTGATCATCCTGACACCATATCAAGCATGGTGTCTGGATGATTTAATTGCTAACACCAGCCATTCGCCCGACAAGTCAACCCTGCCGCTGATCAACCCTGAGACTACATTTGTCCCCCCCCCCCCCTCGCCGTCCTTAGCAAAAATTGTCCCTGAATGGCAGTTTCGAAATGTGGTCACCCCAGGGGGGCGCAGGGTGCCAACTTCCCCCTGGGCCACTCTGATGTCCTGTACAAAGGCCAAACCATTTCCCTCAGGCTGTGCACTCCCCATCCCCTCCCTGGCTCAGTCAATGGCAGGTGGGCATCAGTAGCGGAGCATGCTCCTCCGTTCGCTCTACATGGAAAAGATAATTTTGGGGTGCAAAAATTTGTAGACTTAGTTAGGCTAAGTTACCATCAACGACCTCATCATGAAAATACTAGTTGCCTGGCTGTCTTAAACATCAATTGATTCTGAGTTGCTGAGTAAATTCTACAGTCAGCACAGTTGCAATTGCAAAGCTGCCCGAATATAGTTTTACTTAAAGCGGTATTCCACTCTAAAGTGGAACTTCCGCTCATTGGAACCCTCCCCCCTCCGGTGTCACATTTGGCACCTTTCAGGGGGGAGGGGGGTGCAGATACCTGTCTAAGACAGGCATTTGCACCCAGTTCCGGGCATAGACTCCCACGGGAGTCTATGCCTCTTCCTGTCCCGCCGCCCTGTCTGCTGGGACACACACGGGTCCCAGAGACAGCACGGAGCATTCCTATTGCGCTGCGTGACTCGCGCATGCACAGTAGGGCACCGGGAAGTGAAGCCACAAGGCTTCATTTCCTGATTCCCATACCCAAGATGGTGGCGGCAGCATCCGAGGACCGAGGGACGATTCGGCCTCGCTGGACCCTGTGACAGGTGAGTGTTCTTATTTTAAAAGTCAGCAGCTGCAGTATTTGAAGCTGCTGACTTTTTAAAAAAAAACATTTTCGCTGGACTTCCTCTTTAACAGCAGATGCATAACTAGAACCTTCAGAACCCTGGTGCAAAAAAACATGACGGGCTCCCCCTCCACCCCCCCCCCACTCCACTCCGATCCCAGGGCCCTTTACTCCTGTGACATGTTGACAACCCCAGATTACTTTGTTTTACGGAATATATTTTTTATTACACTCCTACATCAGTGCTCCCAGAGTGCTCCCCTACATCTGCCCCCCTTACACATCAGTGTCTCCAAAGTGCCATTTACATCCTCCAGAGTGCCACCTTACATCCTCCAGAGTGCCCCCTAAGGTGGCACTTGGAGGATGAAAGGAGCACTCTGGAGGATCTAAGGGACCACTCTGGCTGTACTTAGTACTGCCAGAGTGCCCCCTTAGATCCTCCAGAATGTGCTCTGTGCTCCATTGGCTTGGGAGTCAAAAGCTAGCACAGCGCAATTAAAATGCACAGAAGTTCTTTCAGCTAGGAGGAGAGCCCAGTCAAAGTCACATGACTGGTTTTCCTCCAATCATGGAACTCTTTCTGCTTTTTAGGTCCCTTTCAGACTGATGGACTGATCAGGTCCACCTGTCAGTTTTTTAGGCAGACCTGATCAGACCATCCATTGCTCTCTATGCGGATGTCAACGGACGTGTGTCTGTTGACACCCGCCAACATCCGATCTGATCCTGTCCACTAAGAACAGATGATTGGAATCTGTTTCCTATCCATCTGTCGAATCAGATTGGATGACAGTAAGATGGAAACGGACAGGTGGTCCGTTTCTTTTTGACAGCCCAAAGAGAGCAGTGGGCTATGTTCGTGTTGACTCTGCATCTGCGGAGCGGACACGGACCTGTCATTCGCCTGCTCAGCGGAAATCAGCAGTGAGATCCCTTGCTGAGCAGGTGGATCCGCTGATGGACTCCACCAGTGTGAAAGGGCCTTAAAGTGGTGTTTCCTCCTGAAAAAAAAAAAAGGCTTGAAAATCCAAAAAAAATAAAATATTTGGAAAATATATGTTTTTTACATACCTCTAAATGCCTGTTGCTAGAGGGTCCCTCGTAGTCTGCCTCCTGCGTAGCCTCCGCTGGTGACATCACTTCCCCTTGGCACAGGAAGGGATCCCCAGTCATCTGGGACCTGTCACGTGTCACAGATGACTGTGCGGCCAATCACGGCGCGCGGCCGATCGGGGGGCTAGTGGAGCTTCGACCCCCCGCATCGCTGGACCCTGAAACAGATAAGTGTCCGATTATTAAAAGTCAGCAGCTGCAGTATTTGTAGCTGCTGACTTTACATTTTTTTTTTTTTCAAGGGATAAACCTCTTTAAGAAGAGAGAAATCTGTGAAGTATAGCAGGCTTAATACTGTAACCTTCATTTTATGAATGGGCTGCAAAATGCCCCACAGTGTAGACTCCCGACTATTAACTTCCTTCTATCAATCTATTGTTTACAGGAAGAAAAGGTCAAATAGGAATATCTAAAAAAAACGAAGCCATAGAAAAAGTACAATTACACAATGTTAAATTTTTGTATAAACTGTAGAAGAACGCTGTACTTTGTCAGTTATACCAAAAGATCATCAGCATCATATCTCCAAGCAGATGAAGTTTATGAATCTGATAAGAGCAATGATTTAGTCATCTGACCTTTTTTAAGGCCAACCATACACTAAGCACTGTTTGGAACACCTTGATCCTCTGACTCCAGATCTCAGTGGTGTAAAACATTTTTGAGGTTCAATTAAAATTTGCTAATCGCAGTAGTCTCAGTAAAAACAAAGCAAAAACTTTACAGTTACCAGGATTCTGCTTGTGCTCCTTAGGTGGAGCTGAATTTTTTTTGTAAATTGATAGTAGGTAGACTTTTATCGCAGAAGTGGTTCTGAATATTTTTTCTGCCTGCCAGCAATTTTGTTCGGATTGTACAAAGAGAGGCAAATGCGCAGTTGAGTGTACAATATTGTCATGCCATGCATTCCAAGACAGAGTAGCTTCAATGTGCATGCATGGGAGTTACATCATCCTGGCCTAGCTAATCAAGATGTCTGAAGATGCAGAAGACCCAGAGTAGATGTCATCAGTGGCGATGGATACCATAGTGCTTTGTGAATAAACTGTGCCATATGCTGTGCATACCTACAAATTATGGCAAAAAAAGCCATGGGGAACCCTAATATATTCCGTTTTATATTCAGACCATATTAATGCCTTCCAATTTTTTATTGTACCTGGTGGATGGGAGTATGGCCCATTTCTGACTTGATTTCACGTCCAACTCCAGGCAACTAAAAAAAGTTCTCTAGCATTGGGGCTGTGAACATTGAATTTAGGGAGTAACACACAAACACAATTAAGTACAATAAATAAAAACAAAACATGTACATCTAAAAAAAATAGAACTTGTGATAATTATAAGGACATAATGTTGATAGCACCATTTCAAATGATATATAAAACATCCATGATAACCACTTGATATATTGAAAGCCAGTGGACTCTAAGTGAAGTAGGGGAATCAATAATATTATAAGTAAGTCAAATACAAAGAAGCTATAGATAGAAGCCAGCTGGGCAGCATAGTGGCACAGTGGTTAGCATTGATAGCACTTTGTTGCGCGATCTATGCCTATCTGCAGTCTGTTAGTCTGAGCTGCAGTCAGGGGCAGGTCAAAGGGGAAGCCCTTGGCAGAAAATGCTTTCTGCAATCTGAAGTCAATCTGCATGAATGTAGCAAGTGCTTACTGTGGGGCAGAGGAGTCAAAGGAACAAGGCGACTTTTCCTTTAGAGGGCTTTTATCCCAATAAAGTTGAAGCCAGCAATGTTACAGGAACACTGTTTTCTTCCTTAAAGGATAACTCCACTTTTCCAAAAAAAAAAAAAACGTTTTTGAAGTTGTAATTTTTTGTCATAATTTTTTGGAAAATTACTGTCACCAGTGCAATACAGTGATAACACTGAAGAAATTACAATTTGCTACAATGTAAAGTAGTGAGTATACAGCTTGTATAACAGTGTAAATTTGCTGTCCCCTCAAACTAACTCCACGCACAGCCATTAATGTCTACACCGCTGGCAACAAAAGTGATTACACCCCCAAGTGAAAATGTCCAAATAAAGCCCAATTTGCCATTTTCCCTCCCAAGTGTCATGTGACTCGTTAGTGTTACAAGGTCTCAGGTGTAAATGGGGAGAAGGTGTGTCTCTCTCATACTGGTCACTAGAAGTTAAACATGGCACCTCATGGCAAAGAACGCTTTGAGGATCTGAAAAAAAGAATTGTTGCTCTACATAAAGATGGCCTAGGCTCTAAGAAGATTGCCAAGACCCTGAAACTGAGCTGCAGCATGGTGGTGAAGACCATAAAGCGGTTTAACAGGACAGGTTCCACTCAAAACAGGCCTTACGACATGGTCGACCAAAGGGATTGAGTGCATGTGCTCAGCGTCATATCCAGAGGTTGTCTTTGGGAAATAGACATATGAGTGCCCTACCAGCATTGCTGCAGAGGTTGAAGGGGTGGGGGTCAGCCTGTCAGTGCTCAGACCATAAGTCACACACTGCATCAAATTGGTCTGCATGGCTGTCGTCCCAGAAGGAAGCCTCGTCTAAAGATTATGCACAAGGAAGCCAGCAAACAGTTTGCTGAAGACAAGCAGACTAAGGATATGGATTACTGTAACCATGTCCTGTGGTCCTGTGGTCTGATGAGACCAAGATAAACTTGTTTGGTTCAGATGGTGTCAAGCGTGTGTGGCGGCAACCAGGTGAGCAGTACAAAGACAAGTGTGTCTTGCCTACAGTCAAACATGGTGGTGGGAGTGTCATGGTCTGGGACAGCATGAGTGCTGCCGACACTGGGGAGCTACAGTTCATCGAGGGAACCATGAATGCCAACATGTACTGTGACATACTTAAGCAGAGCATGATCCCCTCCCTTGAGAGACTGGGCTGCAGGGCAGTACTCCAACATGATAATGACCCCAAATACACCTCCAAGATGACCACTGCCTTGCTAAAGTATCTGTGGGTAAAGGTGATGGTCTGGCCAAGCATGTCTCCAGACCTAAACCCTATTGAGCATCTGTGGGGCATTCTCAAACAGAAGGTGGAGGAGTGCAACATCTCTAACATCCACCAGCTCTGGAATGTCGTCATGGAGGAGTGGAAGAGGACTCCAGTAGAAACCTGTAAAGCTCTGGTGAACTCCATTAACAAGAGGGTTAGGGCAGTGCAGGAAAATAATGGTGGCCACACCAAATATTGACACTTTGGGCCCAATTTGGACATTTTCACTTAGGGGTGTACTCTCTTTTGTTGCCAGTGGTTTAGACATTAATGGCTGTGAGTTATTTTGAGAGGACAGCAAATTTACACTATAGAAAAAACAAAACTGGCGCTGGATTAGTATGGTGAAATAAAAATGTGAATGATATTGCAGCTGCTACTGAAAAAAGTGCTAAAACTTCAAATATAGTGAACAAATGAAAGCAGCGCTAGCAGATAATAAATAATAAACATACATGTGAAAATATATGAACGGCTCATAAAAATAGAATGAACACAATACCTAGTAGTGGCTAAATATCATTAAAATAAGTCCAAGGTGCATAAAGTGCATACAGTGTATACACCTTAGGAGACCACACTCACCGGACAGGCAAGTCCTCAACTTTTCAGTAGAAAATTCCAAGTATACGGACATTCAATGCATACTGGATCATAGGGGAAATACCACGTTCCACCGGTAAAAAAAGAGAAAGGAAATGTATGGTGAAGTACCGTTAAACTGTATGGATATTGCGCGTAACTGTATGTAAGTAGCGCCATAGCGCGCAATATCCATACAGTTTAACGGTACTTCACCATACATTTCCTTTCTCTTTTTTTACCGGTGGAACGTGGTATTTCCCTTATGATCCAGTATTCATTGAATGTCCTTATACTTGGAATTTTCTAAATCACCAGTGCATCCATTTGTTCTTGGACTGAAAAGTTAAGGACTTGCCTGTCCGGTGAGTGTGGTCTCCTAAGGGGCATACACTGTATGCATTTTGGACTTATTTTAATGATATTTAGCCACTACTAGGTATTGTGTTCATTCAGCAAATTTACATTTAGTTATACAAGTTGTACACTCACTACTTTACATTGTAGCAAAGTGTAATTTCTTCAGTGTTGTCACATACAAAGATATAATAAAATATTTACAAAAATGTGAGGGGTGTACTCACTTTTGTGAGTTACTGTATGTATAATGTGATACTGGGGATATTAACTCATCAGTATAGAGCTTTTTAGTGAGTTCACTCCAACCATAAAGTGTATTTGCAGGGCTTGATGGCCCACTTTTAAAAAAAATTCCTTACATCAGGGTTTCCCACGTAGGGGTTTCAGTGTCACACAGCATTTATAGCAAAAACAGCCTCCTGGCTATATAGCAGCTCACCTCAGGCTAGACAGTTCACAGCCTAGAATGCAGACTCTCAGTCCACAACACAACATTGTTCACATGCTACTTCTTGCAGCCACTGTAACTCCAGTTGTCAGTCTGGTCAGTGGCTGCTGCTCCACGCAGTACTGGTCCACAACCTGGCCCCTGGGCAGGAACCTCCTATCTCCTGGGTGGAGCCCTGCTCTATGCCCAAGCTTATGATTATAAAGGCTGCGCAAACCTGAACATACAGCCTGATGGTCTCCAGTAAGACCTGGGCTAGAGACTACTTTCCTCTGAAAGCTCTTCAGAGCCTCTGAACTCTGAACCCCAATTCGGAAATTACAAAACCCGGAGAAAGCTAAAAAATAACCTTTCCTGTCGCATCATGGCAGCATACACTCTGGGTTGTGACTCCGCCTCCACAACCTGATAGGACCACATAACTATAAGATGAAGACACGGCCCCCGCCCCAGCATTCTCTTATTTTTCCTCACCTGTTGGGACGCACTGAACATCACCCCCTTACCGCTTCGCCCCAGCCAGGTTCTAGCCTCTCCTGGTTTGGAAGTCCTTGCCGGTACAGCCTCTAAAGGAAGCTAAATGGAAGGAACCCCACTCTGGTGATCTCAGGGGTATCGTATCTTTCTCAGTTATTATTACCTACTGCCTTTGTGTGGAACCTTAAACAGGTTTAAAGCACCATGATGACTGCCGCTGTGTAAAACCTTAAACAGGTTTAAAGCACCATGATGACCGCCGCTGTGTAAAACCTTAAACAGGTTTAAAGCACTATGATGATTGCCCCTGTGTAGAACCTTAAACAGGTTCAAAGCACCACCATACTCCTGACCTCGGTGGAAAGCCTTAAACAGGCTTAAAACACCATTTCATTATACAGTGTGACAGGGCAAACACACATCTTCAAGGTACATTTAAGCCTTAAATAGGCTTACCGTTATGCAGTGGTCTCCCCCTCCTGTTTTTTTCTGTATAGCTGTGTATTCACAGCACTGCTGGGTCCTGTAGTCCCTCTCCACCGCTCCCCCTCTGCGCCGAGCGTCCTAGGCTGTTCCTTGTATCTTGAACCAGAGATCGCTGAATTGCTGCAGTTTGTTTGCCTGTCTTACAACAAAGCTCCTATTTCATCCTACTGAGGTAAAAGCCTGTTTTTTTCTCTGCATCTACTTCCTGCATAAGCTGCTGTGTTTTACCTCACCTGTGCTTCCTATGTCAATTAGTATGTGTCAATTAGTATCTCCTTAGGCTTTCCTTATTCCTTGCTATGGAGACCACTGCCCTAGCAGATCACCACCAGCTATTAGGTAAGGGGGGAGGATTTTTGGTAAGTATTGAAGATTGAAAAAAAGAGAGCAATCCTAACGCTGCCTAAATGGTTAGCCCTACCAGGTCCGCAAAATCTTCTGATTCAAGGCACAGAGAGACTTCACGCAGGAGAAGCCATTCTGGCCTAAGATGGAGCCGCTCCAGTCGCAGGAGAAGTCGCTCAGGCCACAGAGGGAGTCGCAGGAGAAGTCGCTCAGGCCACAGAGGGAGTCGCAGGCCACAGAGGGAGTCGCAGGAGAAGTCGCTCAGGCCACAGAGGGAGTCGCAGGAGAAGTCGCTCCAGTTCTTACTCCAGACACAGCCGCTCCTATCATAGAGGATCTTCTGTCCATAGACAGTGATCACCAGTGCGACCCTCTGGAAACGCATGTTGGATATGCGGGGCCGCAGCCCTTCCCGATAATTAGCCTGCCGTAGATGCTTTGAGGAGGCTACTAGGGAAAAAGAATCGCAGTTTAGAGAGCCTGTAGCTCCACAGATTCTTACTCCGGAGACAGAGTTATCAATGCGAAGTGCCTCACCTGCTCATCCCAGCACAGGATTCCCCGTCTGACAATGAGGGGTTGGAAGCAACTGCAGGGTTTGATTTTTGCTAATTGAACCGTGTGTCAAATCGGTCAAGGAAGCGATCGGATGGAAGGAACCCCAGGAAGTCCAACCAAAGCGGAAAAAATACTTCCCAAACCTTAAATGGGACTCAGAGGCCTTTCCGTTCATTGAGGAATTGGATGATTTAAGTAAAGAGGAATGGCAAGGACCCGAGAAGAGATCGAGTCTGAATAACAGGCTTTCCAAATTACATCCCTTGAAGGAACCTAAAGTGAATCCTCTTGTCTCTCCTCCCATTGTAGACGCATCTCTCATGCGGTTAGTCAGGCATGTGACATTGCCAATCGAAGATGCAATGACATATCTTGGATAGGAGGATCGACACTGATATGAAGAGGGCCTACCTTGCAGCAGACTGGCTGTGGCACTTGCAGCTGTAGGCAGGGATATTTCCAGCTTGTCATCAAACACTGAGAGGTTGGTCTCAGTAGGCGTGGACCAGGAGAGCATAATAAAAGCTCTACAGGAGTTAAGTCTCACGGGGACTTTTGTGGCAGAGGCTTCGGTGGATGCGATTAAATCGTCATCAAGGGCCATATTGGCCTCCGTAATGGCCAGGCAGGCTCTGTGGCTGAAACCCTGGTCGGCGGATCCTGTCTCCAAATCAAATTGGTGCCGCATTCCATATGACGGCGAGAACCTTTTCGGTGCAAAGCTGGACTCAGCAATTTCAAAGGTGACCGGTGGGAAGTCGGGACTGATTCCATCGGACAGAAAACCGAAACAGCAGAGGCCTCCTCCCTTCAGACATAATCTGCCAGACAGATACAGGGATGCTAAATCCTATAGGCCAGGAAAATAATACAGGAGGGGCTGGAAGAACCCCCAGACATCCTTTATGAAGTTTCAGAAGCCCAAGACTCCCGCTTCCAGTGACCAAAAGCCCAGTCAGCATTAGTGGGGGCAAGGCTTTCTAAATTCAAGCTGGTTTGGGCGGAAGCAATAAAGGACCCTTGGACAGTGGCTACTGTCCATTTCGGGCACAGATGGCCCTTCAAGAGACGTCCCCCAGGGGATCATTTTTGTCCCACCAGACTTCCACCTTCAGGGGATAAACGGTTACTGTTGACCAGTTACATCCAAGAGCTTCTCCAGAAGAAGGCGATAATAGAGGTGCCTGCATCACAGAGGGGTCAGGGATTCTACTCCCCATTATTTCTGGTCAAGAAAAAATCTGGGGACCTTCAGCCAGTCTTGGTTCTAAAAGAACCTCAATCGCTCCATTCGAGTGGAGTCGTTCAAGATGGAGAGTTTACAATCAATCCTCCAGGCCATAAATCTGGGAGACTGGATGCTCTCCATAGACCTCCAGGACGCATATCTTCACGTCCCGATCCATGTTGCTTTCCTGAAGTTCCTTCGGTTCTCGGTGAATCAGGGCCACTTCCAGTTTCAGGGTCTCCCGTTCGGGATCTCTACTGCCCCCAGAAATTTCACCAAGGTACTACTACCAGTAATCGCATCCTTAAGGGAGAAAGGGTTGAGAGTCCATCACTACCTGGACGACATCCTCCTCCTTTCAAGCAACCAGGAGTCCCTTGTCCAACATCGGGAGGTCCTAGTTTCCACACTACAAAGACTGGGCTGGTTGATAAACTGGAAAAAAAGCAATGCTCATCCCACCCAGAGGCTGATCTTCCTGGGTGCGGAACTGGATACCCGGACAAACACGGTGGAACTACCGGCAGAAAAGATTTCCCCACTGATTCAGAGGGTGAGAAGAGCAATCTCAGCAACATCCCTTCCAGCCAGAGCATGTCTCAGTCTCCTAGGCTCTCTGTCTGCGACCATTCCTATGGTCCAGTGGGCCCAATGGAACGCAAGACCCCTTCAAACGTCCTTTTTCTGCGCCAATGGGACAGCTTATCCATGACCCAACCGATCTACATCTCGGAGGAGGTCAAGCGATCCTTGCAGTGGTGGACTCGTCCCTGCAATCTGAGGAGATGCAAGCACATAGTTCCCCCCCTCCTCAGGAAACGGTAACCTCAGATGCCAGTTTGGAGGGATGGGGGGCACACTACCTGCACTACGCGGCCCAAGGGCGCTGGCCATTCAGGATCCAGGACGCAGTCTCCAATGTGCTGGAGATGAAAGCAGCCTTTCAGGCACTCCTGGCCTTCAGTACTTACCTGAGGGGGAAGCAAGTCCTCCTGAAGATGGACAACAGGGTGGCCGTTGCCTACATCAACAGGCAGGGAGGCACCAGAAGCTCCTCCCTGATGTAGGAAGTTCGCCCCGTGATGGAGTGGGCACAATCGAACCTATTGGACCTGAGAGCGACCTATATCCCAGGGGTCGAGAATCTCCTAGCATTTGCGATAATAATTCAGACCTGGGGCTCACCAGACATAGACCTGGCGGCCACACCAGCCAATGCAAAGGTTCCTATCAAGAATCCCCTTTCCATCAGCGGAGGGAGTAGATTGTCTACAACATCCCTGGAGCTTCAACCTCCGGTACATTTTCCCTCATAGCGAGGTTCCTTCTGAGGCTCAAGAGGTCGACGGCACTAGTAGTGGCGGTGATCCCTTTCTGGCCGAGGAGGCCTTGGTTCACTACTCTCCTTCAGTTGAACGCAACGGATCCTCTCCCTCTTCCGCTGTCAGCAGATATGCTCTCTCAGGACCAACATCCGAACCTGGAGAGGCTACATCTGATGGCCTGGAGGCTGAGAGGTCTAGGTACCTAGAACAGGGCTGTTCTCAGAGGGTAGTGGAAACATTACTCCAGGCTAGGAAGCAAGACTACCAACAACACCTACAGAAGGATCTGGGAGAAGTTTACCGCCTTCTCTCAACAACAAGGTTGGGACATATCTTCTCTGACAGCTCCTCAAATCCTTGAATATCTGCAGTCAGGCCTAGAGAAGGGTCTTCGATCGGGGTCAAATGGGCACATGATCCTCTGGTTATCCAATTTCAGAGGGCCTGTCTTAAACTAAGGCCACCTAGGAAACCATCATTCCCAGCATGGGACCTCTCAGTCGTCCTGGAAATACTGTCCAATGATCCATTCTCTCCACTCGACAACATTTCCCTTTGGAACCTGACGCTTAAAATCTCATTTCTGATTGCTATCACTTCAGAAAAGAGGGTCTCAGAGATGCAAGCCTTGATGGCCAAAGAACCGTATCTAGTCGTCTACCCGGACAGGATAGTATTAAACCTTCAGATCGTTTCGTACCTAAGGTATCCTCATTTCACTTTAATCAGGAGATCAACCTTCCAGCCCTTATCACAGATCAAGGTGATCCTCATCCTCTGGATGTCAGGGGCAACATCCTGAAGTACCTCTCAGCAACAGAATTGATCAGGAGATCGGAGAACCTCTTAGTCATCCCATACGGCCATAGAAAAGGTCAGGCGGCCTCGGCTCACACCATCGCTTCATGGCTGGTGAAGACTATCAAAAAGGCATACTCACTGAGTGAGAAACAGATTCCGGGGGGCTTAGAGGCACATTTCACCAGGGCGGTGGCAACTTCTTGGGCAACCTATTGTAGGGTCTCGGCAGAGACTATTTGTAAGGCGGCTACCTGGTCTTCCAGAAACCCCTTTATGTCACATTATAGGGTGGATTCTGCACAACTTTCAACAGTAGATTTGGGAAGGGCCATAATTCAGGCCAACTCCTGTTTCTTGTTAATAAATTTATTTTTCTTGCATTCCCACCCAGTCTGCGAGTTACTCCCCAGAGTGTATGCTGCCATGATGCGACAGGAAAACGGAAAATTGTATACTTACCTTTCCGTAATTTTCCTTTCCTGTCGCATCTTCATGGCAGCATACAATAAACCCACCCATAGAAGGTGATTAATATATATATGGAGAATGCTGGGGCGGGGGCCGTGTCTTCATCTTATAGTTATGTGGTCCTATCAGGTTGTGGAGGCGGAGTCACAACCCAGAGTGTATGCTGCCATGAAGATGCGACAGGAAAGGAAAATTACGGAAAGGTAAGTATACAATTTTCCGTTTTCTCCACTCAGCAGAAACATTCTAGATGCCCTCACTCTGCATTAATGTGAACCCTTTGTGTTGTCTACCTCTATTTACATAGTAGCAGGGCCTAGCACTGTCACAAGTGAGACATTCTGCCTTTATTAGAGCCACTCAGCCACATAATCAGTATCAGTTTTGCAATAAAAAAAGCACCATCTGCCTCCCATGGTTCAGGAAATGCCAATAATTTGACGTCAAGCTCTGTGTAAACTTTCCCTGGTTGGAAGGACATTTGGATTTTTTCAATAATGTTACAATGCAAATAAGTTTGTAAATCAACTCTATAGACTATACCAATTCTTTAGAAAAAGTTTCATTTAAACAGGCTCACAGCTCTGCTGAATGCAGATCGGTTTATCATCATATGTGCTGCCGCATTCTGAAAAGAACCCAGTGAACTCTTCCTGAGCTGTATGGGGGTTGACACTGCCAACAATAATAGCTCGATTTCAACACAGTATTCTTAAGTGGAACTACAGAACAAATACACAAAAATGACACGTTAAGCACCTAAAATAAACACTTGACCTAATCCTAACACTTAACATTACCCTTCAACCCAACCTTAAAGCTGAACTTCAGCATAAACAAATATTGTCTAAATACAAAATGCCTATGTATACTTGAATCTTGGAGCATTTTGTGAATTTTTCTTTAGGCAGGGACATTTTCTTTAGGCAGGAGCTGCTCTCTCTTCTTGTGCAGAGTGACTGGTCTTGTCTCCGCCCCTCACTGCAGTTTTCTGCAGGCAGCCTGTAGTGGGTGGTGCCTGCTGGGCCCCTCCCACAGCTCTGTTCTCTGCACAGGTTATGATGACATCACTGTTACCTTTACAAGGTAATAACTGGATTTACTAAGGCATTTGATGCACGCAAAGTAGATTTATATACTTGGGGGCTATTGAGGAATTAATTTAAACAAAAACTTTTTTTTTAGATTTAGATACAATGTTGAAGGGTTATGCCGCGTACAAACGATCGGACTATCCGGCGGACTTAGTCTGTGGACAATCCGCCAGACTTTCCAGCGGAGGTCCGCCGGACTTTCCAGCGGACTAGGTCCGGCGGACAATCCGCCAGACTTTTGCTGGTAGGTTAATTAGATCCTGTCGATAAAATTGGCCAAATATGCGTATTTTGTATGTGTATGTGTTTGTAAGCGTGTCGAGACCCCACAGGGCAAGGACCGCACTATACCACAGATGGACACCAGTGGCAAAAAGCACCCTGAGGCAATTCAGTTCGCATAGGTTGCGCTATATAAGTCATTCATTTATTCATTTATGTCCGCAGGACTTTTGAAAGGAACAGACTTGCCCACACATGGAGTAAAGTCCGTTCATTTTGAACGTGACTCCAGGTAGATGGGACTAGCGAAGGAAGTCAATGTCCCTGCCTCCATCGGCGAGATTGACACCTTGCTAGCCCTGTCACCTGGTATGGATGTAAAGGGGAATCCCTAAGCCGAAAAAACGGCGTGGGGGTCCCCCTCCAAAGTCTATACCAGACACTTATCCGAGCATGCAGCCCGGCCGGTCAGGAACAGGGGTGGGGACGAGCGAGCAACCCCCCCTCCTGAGCCGTACCAGGCCGCATGCCCCCAACATGGGGGGGGTGGTGCTTTGTGGCACCATGTTGATGAGGACAAGGGCCTCTTCCCGACAACCCTAGCCATTGGTTGTCAGGGTCTGCGGGCGGGGGGCTTATCGGAATCTGGGAGCCCCCTTTAATAAGGGGGCCCCCAGATCCTGGCCCCCCACCCTATGTGAATGAGTATGGGGTAAATGGTACCCCTACCCATTCACCTGAGGTAAAAAGTGTAAAGACTTTTTCCCTCAGGTGAATGGGTAGGGATACCATGTACCCCATACTCATTCACATAGGGTGGGGGCCGGGATCTGAGGGCTCCCCTTATTAAAGGGGGCTCCCGAATTCCGATAAGCCCCCCGCCCGCAGACCCCGACAACCAACGGCCAGGGTTGTCAGGAAGAGGCCCTTGTCCTCATCAACATGGGGACAAGGTTCTTCTCCAAAGCACCCCCCCATGTTGAGGGCACGCGGCCTGGTACGGCTCTGGAGGGGGGACGCTCGCTCGCTCGTCCCCACCCCCTTTCCTGACCGGCCGGGCTGCGTGCTTGGATAAGGGTCTTGTATGGACTTTGGGGGGGGCCCACGCCGTTTTTTCGGTGTAGGGATTCCCCTTTAAATCCATACCAGGTGACGGGGCTAGCAAGGTGTCAATCTCGCCGATGGAGGCGGCGACATTGACTTCCTTCGCTAGTCCCGTCTACCTGGAGTCACATTCAAAATTAACGCACTTTATTCCGTGTGTGGGCAAGTTTGTTCATTTCAAAAGTCCCGCTGACTAGCACACAGACGGCCGGATTGTCCGGCGGATAATTTTGAGTCAAGACTTCTTTCTAAGTCCGCCGGCCTTTTGAGAAGAAAAAGTCCGCCGGAGCCCACACACGGGCGGATTGTCTGGCGGACTCTGGTCTTAAAAGAACCTCTGCAAGGTTATTATTTCTGGCTGTGTCCTCATTGGGGAGATTCACCCTATATATTGGGCATGGTGATCATTGTTTCTGGTACAGAAAGTGATAGAAAGTAAATTTTTTGAGTTATCCTAGGAACAGATGATGAAGAGAAATCTTTCTATGAAGAAAAGCCTGTTCTGGTGACAACTGTCCAAGGAATGTTCCTTCACTTTGGAGAGATCTCCCCATACTTTCTGCCTGACAGGGACCTTAACCATTCCATACCCTATTATTTACCCCCATAACCCTGAGGCTGCTTGGGCAAGAACATGGACGCTATTGGTGATCACTGTACTAGTGGTGCCTTGGCAAAATGCCTAAAAATTGCCCAAAAATTGTATACAAGCCAGCCGATGGATCAAGCTTTTTTTTTTTTTTTTTTTACACAAAGCCAAAGGTTTTCATTGTGCAACCCGTGCAGACCAGCTGCCGGCGTCCTAGCAACTGCTGATGTCATTGGTTGATAAGGAGGACATCGGGCACCTGCACATCATCCTTGTTTGACCCCCTGCCCCTCTGTCAGCAATAGGGCCATGTAAGCTGTGGGGGGGGGGGGGGGGGACTGAGGGAGAAGAAATGTTGGAATACTTAGTACCAGAGTGAAAAAGTGTATTTGCTTTGGAAGAATAAATCACCTTCAATGTTGGGTGTCTTGTGTATATGGATGTTGCTGTTAAACTATTAGTTTAGTTTATTACATTTTAGAGTGGGGTGCCTCAAGATTTGGGCAGAATTTTAAAGGCTGAGAAAACACTGACCTACATGACCCCCCAGGAAGCATGTTCTTACATCCACATAATTATCGGAGTGCTGCCTAGTCCTGTAAGAATGCCCGCCCCCCCACCTCCACCTGAGAAAGAGGAGGAAGCTGAGTGATGTCACCAAACCAGCCACAAAAAATATATGTTTAGGGTTTTTTCTACATAATAAATATAGGAATGGGGCTTTGGATGGGATTGAAATACAGACGTTCTGCTTTAAACTACAACCTTCGTTTTCAGAACTGTACATCAAACACTAAAAAAGGAATAACTTAACCACTTCAGCCTCAGAAGATTTGGCTGCTCAATGACCAGAGCACTTTTTACAATTTGGCACTGCTCTGCTTTAACTGGTAATTGCGCGGTCATGCAAATCTGTACCCAAACCATATTTGCGTCTTTTGATGGTATTTGACTCTGCGTCTACAAACTAGAGTACATTTTATTGAATTTACGCAGCTTTTAGTTTATGACTGCCTATCTCATTTCTTGAGGTGCTAAAATGGCAGGGCAGTACAAGATTTACAAGAGTACAAATGACCCCATTTTGGAAAGTAGACACCCCAAGGAAATTGCTGAGAGGCATGTTGAGCCCATTGAATATTTTATTTATTTGTCACAAGTGATTGAAAAATGACAAAAAAAAAATGACACAAAGTTGTCACTAAATGATATATTGCTCACATATGCCATGGTTATATGTGGAATTACACCCCAAAATACATTCTGCTGCTTCTCCTGAACCTGGTCGATCACCAGGTCCAAGTCAGAAATCATTGGCCTGGGCCTGGAGACTGATCGGTTTTGAAGCGAATCCGATCGTCGCGGATGCCTAGGGGGCGCGGGTGCCTGGCATAAGGTACCGGCGCTTTCGCCCAGCTGAGCCAACCTGCCGCAGTACAACTGCAGTGGCTGGTCCCGAACTGGTTAAAGTAGAACTAAATACAAAAACCCATATAGCAAGCAATTGAACTGCAAGTTTGAAAATGACTAGCTAAGCTATTGTTAGACTTGCCAGGCTTCACAAGTTTGTTGCACAATTGCAGCAAGCCGGCATTGCATGACTCCAGATCAATTTTCTTTGCAAACATTCTGTAAATCTGCTGAAAGTTCTGGTTCAGTTATGTTGTTCAATAATCATCCCACCACAGGGTTTACTGTAGCTGAATTTTCATGCTGTAGACTTGCAGAGCTCCTGCTGTAGGCTCACCACTGCAACTTTTCTCTTGCTAGAGACTTGCCACGCAAATTTGCTACAAATTGGAAGTGTCAACTACAACTTGTGCTTCATGTGCTCTGTAAGTGTTCAACTTGACAGTGAAAATGTGCAGCAAGTTAACAGACTTACAATTTAGCACTGCCACAAATTTGTGGCAAGTTATCCTTACTATCTGGGAGAAGACTATTTTGAAGCACTATAATAAAACCGGATTTCATATTTTTCATTTGAAAAATGCAGTTTTCCCTTACGTTCTGCATGTTTTCTCTGCTTGTGCTGTGCACATCCCGTAGACTGTATACATTTCCTCTGGATGCACGCTCTATCAGCAGCTTAACCACTTCAGCCCCGGAAGGTTGTACTGTCTACCCTCAAGTTGTAAAGCGCTGCATAAACTGTTGGCGCTATATAAATCCTGTATAATAATAATATTACTGCAGATGCTACAGCAGGATATGCCAGTGCACTGTACAAAGGGACAGCTGCTTCTAGTCCAACTCGGGAGTGCGCAGGAAAGGGTCAGTAAAAACAAAAACATTCAGTAGTTGCATCCTACTTGGATGATTTAATTGAAACTAGTACATATTAAAAAAAGAATTACTTTTTGAATCTACAATACCGATTGTTGATGTTCAAGAATATATTTGGTTTGAAGTGACCCTGTCACAAATATTAAATTGAAAAAACTTGTTACCTGTAAAAGAAGAGAGTAAATACTTTTTTCTGCTGCAGCACCACCAAATAGCCACTCTGTTGAAGAGCAATGGATTACTAGGGCCTGCTGAAAAACTGACACTTAGGATCATCAAGCTCCCGTGTCCCTTGCTGTGCTTAGTGGTTCCTCCCACTGACTTCCAGGTTCACCTAAATGGAGCAGCAGCACAGGCAGCAAGAAAGGTGAGCATTTACACTCGCCTTTTACAGGGAACAGTTTTTTTTGCATTTCCATTTTTGTGACCGGATTACTTTAAGTCTTCATGCATGAAGGTGGTTTGGTTTATACAGTGTTAAAAAAAAATGGGCATTTAGGAGCCTGGGAGGCACTGGTACAGCATACAGTCCAATGCCATCAGCCTGTCACAAGCAATGAAAGGCTGAAATATGCAGTGGCTCGACTCTGTGCTAAAAGGCACTTGCATATAGAGCCATATGTAGGGTTGCCACCTTTTCATCAAAAGCCAAACCCGAACACTGCAGCTGTGCATGCTCCCCAGCTGTACATAGTGCAACATTGACAGTGCACGCTGGAGGCAGGGAGAGAGCAGTTGTGGATAGCGATGTGCTCGGTACACAGAGCATCGGTTTAGCCTGTGTAACGACATATTCAGCGACCCATTGCAGTTTGCTACAGAAGTGACGTTCCGTCGTCACCATCTTGGTACACCCCACACTCGTCCACACTCACAGTAAGAAAAGAAGGGGGAAAGCGGACATGTTGTTACACCCACTGGAGTTTTGCATTTTACACGTATTTATAACAGTAAAGTGAGTTTATATAGTGAAATACAGTACTTAGTACTCCGTCTGACTAGTTAGATGTTGAATTTTAAAAGCAGCGGCATCCCTGCTCATCTCACAGGTTTACTTATCTGAGAGAAGTTCGCTGTTTTTAAAATTCAACATCTAACCAGTCACAAGGAGTTCTAAGTACTGTATTTCACTATATAAATGCACTTTACTGTTATAAATACGTGTAAAATCCAAAACTGCAGTGGGTGTAACAACATGTCTGCTTTCCCACTTCTTTGTGTATCCTTACTGTGGACGAGTGTGGGGTGTAGCAAGATGGCGGCGATGGAACGTCACTTCCGTAGCAAACTGCGATGGGTCGATGAATATGTCGTTACACCTGCACTTTCTTGGACATATACCGGGACAAAGCAGTGGTGGGACAGTTGCCAGGTATGCTTGGGCAGCCACAGTCAGGTATGCATAATTTGTCCGGGTTTCAGGCGAACAGAAACCTGGGCACATGATTCAAAACCCAGACTGTCCGGGTGAATCTCGACAGGTGGAAACCCTAGCCATATGCGTACAGGGAGGTATACCCCAAGATTTCTGATTTCAGGGCATACATTCCTGCGCACATATGGCCTTGTATGCAAGCACCACTTGGAACAGCACCCAGTAACTGCATATTTGGGCTGGGCTGTACACAGTACCTGTGCCTTCCAGGTCCCAGAAGTGCCTGAGGCCTAAGTGCTTGGATTTAGATGCGAGGCAGAGTGATTTACACCCAAATGATGGAGAGCTGGAAGCTTTATAGTAAATTACCAAATGTGGCACTGAATTACAAAAGCACCCTGGTCCTCACAGCCAAGGCAGTCCTGATGACCAACAAATTTCACAGAAAGGAATCGAATTATGCAAATATATGAAAACAACAATAAACCGTTCTAAATGTATCTGGGTTAGATCTGACCTCTAGCTGCCCCTTTGCTGTCAAATTATTAATCACAATAGGTATAGCCAGTTGCTGCTTGTCAGATCCGACTGAACGCTGGGCAGCAGCTGCCTTCCTCTGGCCTGTCAATGCTGACCGCTTAGTGGAAATAATACAGACTACGGCTTTGATGCTTGTATCACACTTTTCACTCTGCTCATTGAGGGAGGCAACAGCTTGGTCACCTCCAGACACAGAAATGTTCCCCCTTCTGTAGTTGCGACGTGTGCGGAACTCACAAGTTAGAGGCATTGGATTTTGTTGAGTTTATGAACTAAATGCACAATGGGGAATTCAGCCACAAAGCTGGGCTTTTCAATCTACGGTTTACCTGCCAGCGCTCGCAAAGCATGTGGGACATATAAAGGCCTGTGCTACATGAAATGAATGGAGCCCCAGAGGCCTGTTATCCCTCAATTTTAAAAGAAAGAAAAACAATTTCTTTCTTTGAGGGCTGTTAACAAAAGAAAAATGCCGCACTCTGCTGGCCCTTCTGCTCCCCAGAAGCTCAGACAAGTTCAACTCCGACTAAAAAAAGAAGATGTGGGGTTTCTTAAGTAGCAAACAGAAAGGCTTAAGGGATGAAATACACTTTTCTGCTGTGTTGTGTTAACTATTCATCTATCCATGTGACTATGGGATTGATTTACTAAAGGTAAGACGACTATTCGCTTTGCAAGGGAATTTGCCCCAGAGCTTAGTAAATGAGGTGAAGCTCTGCTGACTTCAATCACGGAATCATGTCCAAACAAAGATCCTTTTTTGTTTATCCTTGTATGCGATTTTTTGCAAAGTTAAATTTTATCACATTCACTGGGGAAATTTCATATCAGAAAAATTATCTTGCAAAGCACAACTTCCCTTGCAAATTGAACAGACTGTTTGCTTTTAGTAAATCAGCCCTACTGCCCCACATTGGAAGGGAGAAACTGATTGACTACCATAGTCAAAATAAAGGTATGTTATACAATTCTTTCAATAGACACTTTGATTTGTTTGAACACAGATAAAAACATAGGTGTATTACTTATTATTCTTATAATGATTCATAATTAGCAGGATCGGTCTTAGATTGCATGCATGGTTCCTCCATGTAACCAGTGCCTGGTGTATGTGTGATAGTGCAGGAACGATAGATGTGAAAGTTGGCCCAGATAGATTTACTGTAAAGTGGTTTTTCCCTGAAAGAAGAAGATCCATGGTTGAAATATAGTATAGGTGGACCCAATTCTGGTCCTAGGCTGCTACTTCCTTGATAGCAACAAAGGAAGCGTTTGCCAGGCAGTACATTCTTAGATGTTACTGAGGAGCATCTGGTACAAAAGTTCATCCCACTTGAAGAACGTTTTGGAACATATAATGGTTCAAAGCATCAAATACAGCCAACGTGTCTCATGGAGAAAAAGCGTCTCCCTTCTTCGGGATTTGAGCAATCGATGTTAAAGATCATCTTCAGGCTGTAAAAAAAAAAAAAAAAAAGTCAGCAGCTACAAATGCTGTAGCTGCTGATTTTTAATAAAAGAACACTTAACTATATGAGGCTTCAGCACAGTCTTCACCCAGGCTGGTTCTTCACTGGCCTTTGGGTCTCCGGTGCTGGCATGTTTACTAAAGGAAGCCAGCTGTGACTCCTTGCCACCTCACAGCAGGCTTCCCACTGCATATGCACTGTGCTGTTTGATTGGTCTTAGAGCCTTCTGGGACATGTGATGTGTCACGGATGACTGCGGGCAGGGGGGGGCGAACTTCTGCTCATATTGCCTGGGCGATCCAAGGGGAAGTGGGAGTGGCTACCTGCCAAAATCCCCCCCCCCCCCCCCCAAAAAAAGATATTCAAAAGTCATATAGGAGAGTATTATTAGAATCACAACAAAATGCACTAGGGGACCTATGTTAAGGCTTGATGAAGACTAGGGTCTTCTGTTGATATTAAAGGCATCAAGCTATGGGCTGGGCTGTAAGAGTGAGAGCAATGCCCTATAAGAAGAGTTTACCAGGTCAACAGAGAGTTTAATAATCATAATGTAAGATTAATAATTTTACCAGACTGATGCCATGTTCTACAAAACTCCCCAGAAGCTTGCCAAGGATACCCACAGACATTGGAAAGTTGCTAGATACAACTGTCATCCAGCACCTCTAATGAAAGCTGCTGATCTCTACTTCTAAAATGCTTCTTGCCTGGCTGCTATAATCCTCCTCTGGTTTCATTACCTTGAGTCACTGATCTGTAGCAAGCAGACAGATAAGCGTTTACAACTTTTCTGCTTCTTTACTTTTCTGGCTACTTGGTCGGTCCAGCCATGTAACTAGAATTATCAAAAGAAGCATCCCCTATTATTTCTCTCATAACAGAGCGTATATTACAAACCTTTTTCTCTTCCAATGACGCACACCAGTATTCATAATGGAGCAGATACAAAATGTGTGAGTCATGCCGTATACTTTCACAACAGACAGCCTTCTCCAACATGCAGACATATTGAGTGTAGAAGGACACTTTAATCTTGTTTTCACCATGACAGCCTCTCGCTACATCCTTGCTATATTTGGACCATGTGGCAATATCTCATAGACGATGAGTCATAGTATCATGACCCCCCCCTGACCTTTATCTCTAAACTCCACCCCTTTATGCTGCAATTTTTCAGCAGGTGCAAAGCACCGCAAAACTTCAACATACATTTGATATTTTCAAGACTGGACTGCTATCACTGGACTTTGGTGCCCAATGTAACACCCCTGTATGGGTGGAGCCCAATGTATTGCCTCTATTACCCAGAACATGTTCTTGTTTTATTGCTCCTGACCTGGCTTAAAATATTGTGGCAATAGCCTCTAAGGAAGTTGCTATTTTTTTCAGGTGATAAGAAAACATTTAGCTGATGTCTATATAAGGAAAAGTCACCTCTTTGCCTCTGTAGCCCAAAGGAAAAGACATATTAAGCCTTAAAGTATAAGTTCACCTTTCGTAAAATAAATAAATGAATGAACATCTTTTTGGGGATGTTTTCATTGTCACACGTTGTATGTTGTATTTGTGACTTTGTCTGGTCTGATGTTTGTCCCCCTTTCTTATAAGAGGGGAATTGTTATTTCCTTTTTTCACCTTATACCTCTTGTGCCTTTGTTATATTTTATGCGGTTTCTGAATGAAATTTAAATTCAACTATATAAAAAGGGAAAAAAAAATGTGCATTTATTATTATTTTTTTACTATGAGCCTGCAAAGATTTCTACCTGTGATCAGATTATGGGTGCAATGCAGGGCTCTTGCACCGAGTGTGTGTAAGCTGTCTGCTTGTACCTCGTATGAGCAGGTAGTTACACACTGACAGGAAGACTCAGTGAACAACCTAGAGCACTCCCAGGTGGACAGATACCCACAGGGTTGCATTTAAAAAAAATTGTGACAGCGAGCACAAGGAGAAGATTCCCCCCGCTTGCTGTCAAAACAGGGGGGTAGGGGGGTTACGGGGGCTGCTGCATCTGTAACACATGTAACATGTAACATGTTAGGAAAGGTGAATTTATCCTTTAAAGCAATTTTAAGACCCAAAATAAACAGTTTGCCTATTTTTAGGTGTAGTGGCTGCCTTTGTTTTAATTTTTATTATTATGATTATTATTATACAGGATTTATATAGTGCCAACAGTTTGCGCAGCGCTTTACAACATGAAGTTAGACAGTACAGTTACAATACACTATACACAATCGATGGTGCTACGCTGTTATATTAGGCAAATAACTAGGGATGAGCTCGATGTTCAGGTCGAACATAAGTTTGACTCGGTGTTCGCCCGTTCGCAGAACATCAAGCATTATGGGGCATTCGCAGAAAATTCAAGCGCAGTGGAACGCCCCATAA
Source organism: Lithobates sylvaticus (assembly GCA_028564925.1). Taxonomy (NCBI): domain Eukaryota; kingdom Metazoa; phylum Chordata; class Amphibia; order Anura; family Ranidae; genus Lithobates; species Lithobates sylvaticus. Next base: position 146,117,708 of record CM053035.1, on the reverse strand, counting down.
TGCACTGCGAGATCGCAGTGCATTACTGTATGATGATTGGCCAAAGCATGCACCTGACCTGCATGCTTTGGCCAATCACAGAGCGCTCTGCTGAGAGAGCCATAATTAGCCAAAGGCAGGGTGCCTTTGGCCAATCAAGGCTCAGGGGGACTAAATCTATGCCCCACACTATATAAGGCTGCTTAAACGGCAGCCGTGTGTAGTGTTGTTGGCATGGACAGAGAGATAGCTTGAGTTAGATTAAGCAGGCAGGTTATTCAGTTAGTGGCAGTGGTGTACTGTTTCTAATACACTTCAGGCGGTGTATTAATATATATATATATATATATATATATATATATATATATATATATATACACAGTCTCATATATATATATATATATATATATATATATATATACTCTGCATCCAGTGTAGCCTATATCTACAGTGCATTTGGTGGTGTACTGTTTCTAATACACTTCAGGCGGTGTACACAGTATACAATACAATGCAACTGTGGTACAGTTTCTAATACAATGCAGGCGGTGTACACAGTATCTAATACAGTGTGTACAGTTTCTACTAAACTTCTAGTAGTGTATACAGCAGCCCTCAAAAATTACACTCGCACACTCGCATTTTGCGAGTGATTTGTGAGGGCTGGCGAGGAGAAGAGAGGAGAGCCGCCACTGGGTGATCACAGCAGGGAACATCACAGCTTTCATTTCAATAGCTGCGTGTTCCCCTGCCGCGCACCGCCACATAAGCTCCTCCCCTTTTCCGGGACTTTGATAGACAGATCACCTGTCCAATCCTAGGACGGGTGACATGTATCAAAGTTCCCCGGACAAGGGGAGGGGCTTATGTGACGGCGTGCGGCAGGGGAACACGCAGCTATTGAAACAAAAGCTGTGATGTTCCCTGCTGTGATCACCCAGTGGCGGCTCTCCTCTCTTCTCCTCCACAGGTAGGCAGCACATGGGGGGACACAGGCTGCACATGGGGGACACAGGCAGCACCATGGGGGGACACAGGCTGCACCATGGGCGGTGTACACAGTATCTAATACAGTGTGTACAGTTTCTAATACTTTTCTGGTGGTGTACGCAGTATCTAATACAGTGTGTACAGTTTCTACTACTTTTCTGGTGGTGTACACAGTATCTAATACAGTGTGTATAGTTTTTAATATACTTCAGGCGGTGTACACAGTATCTAATACAATGTGTACAGTTTCCACTACTTTTCTGGTGGTGTACACAATATCTAATACAGTGTGTACAGTTTCTAATACACTTCAGGCGGTGTACACAGTATCTAATACACTGTGTACAGTTTATACTACTTTTCTGGTGGTGTACACAATATCTAATACAGTGTGTACAGTTTCTAATACACTTCAGGCGGTGTACACAGTATCTAATACACTGTGTACAGTTTATACTACTTTTCTGGTGGTGTACACAATATCTAATACAGTGTGTACAGTTTCTAATACACTTCTGGCGGTGTACACAGTATACAATACAGTGCAGCCGTAGTACAGTTTCTAATACAGTGCAGTAGATGTACACAGTATCTAATATAGTGTGTACAGTTTCTACTACACTTCTGGTGGTGTACAAAGTATAAAATACAGCACAGCCATTGTACAGTTTCTAATACAGTGCAGGCAGTGTACACAGTATCTAATACAGTATGTACAGTTTCTACTACACTTCTGGTGGTGTACACAGTACACAATACAGTGCAGCCTTAGTGAAGTTTCTAATACAGTGCAGGCGGTGTACACAGTATCTAATACAGTGTGTACAGTTTCTACTACTTTTCTGGTGGTGTACACAGTATCCAATACAGTGTGTACAGTTTCTAATACACTTTAGGTGGTGTACACAGTATCTAATATGGTGTGTGCAGTTTCTACTACTTTTCTGGTGGTGTACACAGTATCTAATACATTGTGTACAGTTTCTAATACACTTCAGGTGGTGTACACAGTATCTAATACAGTGTAGTGTGGTGTTGCAAAACAAAAAATACAAAAAAGTACACATTCAATGTCCGTAAGGCCACCAAGGAGAGGCAGACGCTCACAGGCCACTAAAAGAGGGCAAGCAGCCTCTGTGTCTACAGTCAACAGTGGTGGTCATGGACATGGTGCATCCTCTGCAGGTGGCCGTGGGGCACGCTTGTCCTTTTTTTTTGCTGCTGGCTGTGTTATTGAGCGACAACATGCAGAAGAGTTGGTGGAGTGGATAACTAAGCCGTTATCATCCTCCTCATCCTCTGTCACCCAGGCTCAGAGTGCATGGAGGAGTCCCCAGAATTATTCGACCACAGTTTCGGGTACATGCTGCTGGAGGATGCACAGTGATTTGAAGGCTCCGATGTTGGTTCCCAGGTTGAGGAAGGGAGTAGCCTGAGCCTAGAGAGAGGGGGTGCCACAGAAGCACAAGAAACTGTCAGTCATGTTCCCCAAGCTGCAGCATACTGCCAAGTTTGCTCCAGTGATAAGGAGGGAGGGGATGATGAGGTCACTGACTGTACTTAAGAGCAGCCATCCTATTGCATCACACCGCAGAGCTCCACAGGTGCAGGGTGTTGCTGACTCCCCGCTGACATTTAAAAGTTCCTTAGTGTTGGCCTTTTTTTCACATGTGTGCAGCAGATCGCACCATTGCTGTTTGCAACTTATGTCTGAAGCAGATCAAGCGTGGCCAGAACAGCCGCCGCTTGGGCACCACATGCTTGACCAGACAAATGACGACCTGCCATGCAGTCCGTTGGCAACAGCACTTGAAAGACCTACATTAAAGAAAAAGGCGGACTTCTCATTGCTCCTCATCTGGGTTCTCCAACCCTACTATACCTCCAGTCTTCTCAAAAACCTGCACTGAGAGGAATGAAGCTATAGCAATAGGTGTCCCAAGTACTTGCAGCCAATCTGCTAGCAGTACACCACCATTTGATTTTAGCAGGCAAATTTCCCTACCCCAGTTGCTGAACCGTAAAAATAAATTTGGTCCCATCCATCCACATTTCAGTGTCTAAATGATAGCTTGGCCAAACTGCTAGCACTGCAACTGCTGCCTTTTCAGCTGGTAGGCTCTGCCCCCTTTCGTGAATTTGTGGAATGTGCTGTACCTCAGTGGCAGGTTCCAAAACGCCATTCCGGCTTTCTAACGGCTGTGGAAGGCAATGTTTTGGCCTCATTGGACAGGGCAGTCAGCAGCAAGGTTCATGGGCAGGGACGTTACCCTTCCTCCATGGCACACTGGGTAACTCTGCTGGCAGCTGGGAAGGGTGCAGGACAAGGTTTAGTGTTGTTGGAGCTTGTTCCATGCCTCCAAAATACTAGTGGTTATTCTGCCACAACTCTCTCCTCCACCTCCTCCTCTTCTTCCTCTATGGCCTCTTCTGCAGATTTGTACTCTGAACTAGCTGTGCTCTGTAAGCGTTCAAGGGGCTATGCAAGCAGTCAGGCTAAAAGATTCCATGTGGACCTTGAGTTGGTCTGCCTAGGGGACAGGAGCCACACTGGAACAGAGATTCTGTCAGCTCTGCAGGGGCAGGCTCAGAGGTGGTTGACGCCACGCCAGCTTTAGCCAGGAATGGTTGTATGCGACAATAGCACCAACTTTCTCTCCGCCCTCCGACAGGGACACTTGACCCATGTTCCATATTTGGCACACGTCCTGAATTTGGTGGTGCAGCGGTTCTTGAGCAGGTACCCAGGCTTACAAGATCTCCTGAGGCAGGCCAGAAAAGTCTGTGGTCATTTCCGCCGGTCATACAATGCCAGTAACTGAGGGTGAAGGTCCTTCGCGCTACCAAGTGAACTGATACTATGAACTGATACTATTATATAATACTATGTATTATTTTCGTGCCTTCATACACCTGTTATGTGCTCAAAGAACTCTCATCTTAAAACAGTGAATATCCAGCCTCAAATTACAAAGGAATATCCAGCCTTCAAATGTATCACTCCAGGATCATCTTACTGTTATATTCACACCTTCCTGAAACACATAGGTTAAACCAGCATCCCGACTCCAAACCACCAGACTTTAAACTGCTACCAAATCTCTAAAGGGCTCAAGTTGGAGTGAAAGAAAAAAGAAAAATGCTCTCCATAGTGTAATAAATTCAAATACAGGGATATTTATTGCAAATAAGTGGACTCTTACATCAAAATAAGCTTTAAAATCGCATAGGGATAAAAACACAGCGTTTGAGCGCCTTCTCACTTCACTTCCGGTTCGCGCCTGTCGCCGGCCACGCCCTATGCATTACATCACAACACGTGACTTCACCAGGGTGCTTGTCCACAGACTTTGTTGATAGGCTCACATTCAGCAAAATTAATCAGTAATAAGCAGCTATCAAGCACCCGATGCTGATGTAACTGATTGAATTTGCTATGGATCTGGGATCCCTTAAAGACTGCCCATGCTAACTATCCTATTCCTCCTCAATCTTGATGATGCTAGCTTCCAACAATATTTTTGGTTTAGGGCACCACCACCTGCGCCAAACAAGAGTATCTGTGAGGGGTTACAGTGTTGTGGCACCACCACCACCACCCAAGGCCCAATTTTATTGTCGCTGTTTAACAGGGGCATGAAATTACAATTTTTGATATAATATTTTACATCAGGGCCCGTTCCTGCGCCCAACAAGAGTAACTGTGAGGGCTTACAGTGTTCTGGCATCACCAAAACCAAAGGCCCAATTTTTCTGCCCCTGTTTAACAGGGGCATGTAATTACTTTTTTTGAAATAATAGTTAAGCAGGGCCAGTTCCTGTGCCCAACAAGAGTAACTGTGAGGGCTTACAGTGTTCTGGCATCACCAAAACCAAAGGCCCAATTTTTCTGCCCCTGTTTAACAGGGGCATGTAATTACTATTTTTGAAATAATAGTTAAGCAGGGCCAGTTCCTGTGCCCAACAAGAACAACCGTGAGGGGTTACAGTGTTCTGGTGCCACCAAAACCAAAGGCCCAATTGTTCTGCCCCTGTTTAAAAGGGGCATGTAATTACTATTTTTGAAATAATAGTTAAGCAGGGCCCGTTCCTGCGCCCAACAAGAGTAACTGTGAGGGGTTACAGTGTGCTGGTGCCACCAAAACCTAAGGCCCTGTTTTTCTGCAGAGTATATAGGGCAGGCCGTATAGTATATATACTACTGTTCAGAGTATATTGTGCCTGGGGGCCCCCCACGCCGTTTTCAAAAAAATTTCGGTGCAGGGTTACCCTTAATATCCATACCAGACCTGAAGGGCCTGGTATGGATTTTGGGAGGGCATCCACGTCATTTTTTAAATCAAATTCCATATTTAATCCTTGAGGTGTTAAAGTGTCTAATATGAAGATCTATTTGGCTTCTAGCTGGCTCAGAGTCCTCACTTTGTGGCTGCCCTGCCAATGTTTAATATACGGTTCTATCCCCCAAAATTTCAAATGGGTGGGGTCTTTATTATTACATATTTTTTATTATGTCCTATGTGTGCACGCATGTCTCTGGAGTGGTCTGGTTTATAGACCGATTTTATCTCTTAATTTTATAGCCGTTTTTAAATCTCAAATTTTCTCCATTTAGTTCACATACAGATCATCAAAAATATGGTCGCTATGATGTCCCAGAACGTTGGACTATTAGAAAATGGCCGCGATACTGGTTATGTATAAGAATCTACTAAAATATGGCCGCTGTATCACTTTCTTAGCATTGTTCTACAAAAAAATGGCCGCCTGAATAGTGTAACAGTCAACCTATTTAAAGACACTTCCAGTGCCAGACCTTATCCCCTGATGAAGTCACGTGACCGCTACGACAGGCACCGGATGTGATGCTGATGAAGTCACGTGACCGCTACGACAGGCACCGGATGTGATGCTGGTGTTCGAGCTCGCCGCTCGTGGTGTTTAGTTTTTAACTTTGTTTGAGATGTGAGTACCAAAGTTTTTTAAATAATTAAGTCATTTTGGCTTTACATACTTCACTATCCGGAATCCCCCCTTTTTTCTGCATATTTGTCATGTAACAAGAGAGAGGAACCCCACTGCCATTACTGACTCCAAGGGAGCAGACATATATCATCACACTGAGAACAATCCATCAGGACACAAAGGCTCCCTAGAAGAAGCTACCATTGTGCCACTATTGTAACCACCTAGGATCATCATCGTTATATACACACGCTGTTACCTTACAGCCGTAAGGTAAGAGGCCATCTTGCCCCGAAGTGTGTTTGCACAGAAAAGGATAAGTCACCTTGCACATTGCTTTTATTTGCACAAGCTTTTGCACAGAAGAGGACAAGTCACTTTACATATTGCTCTTATTTGCACAAGTTGTAGAGGGAATCCAGTACTTACTTTCCCTCTACCATATGCCTATATGACTTTCATTTGTTTTATGTGGACTCTATTGCCAAGTACACACGGTCGGAAACAGTCCGATGGGAGCTTTTCATCGGATTTTCCGACTGTGTTTATGCCCATCGGTCTTTTTCTGCCGGAAATTCCGACGGACTTTGGATTGAGAACCTGTTCTTAATTTTTTTCCGACGGAAAACCTTTCTATCGGATTTTCTGATCGTGTGTATGCAATTCCAACACGCAAAATTCCGACGCATGCTCGGAAACAATTCGACGCATGCTCAAAAGCATTAAACTTCCCTTTTATAGTGCAGTCGAAAAAATTTTTAAGGCGTGGTGTTATTGACCGTCGGAATTTGGTGTGACCATGTGTAGACAAGACAGTTTGAGTGAAATTCCGTCGGAATTCCGACGGGAAAACCATCAGAGCTTTTTCCGACGAGAATTCCGTCCGTGTGTACGCAGCATATCATGTTTATACTGCTACTTTAGCACTTTATTCATGGTTTCATTTCCACTGTGATTGATTTTAATACACCTTTATTGTTAACCCAGCACGTAGTTATTTACGTTTAAGTTATCTGTTTTTGGTTATTTACCTTATATAACAGCACAGCACCATCAATTGTGTATAATTTATCCTGTTGTTATGGACTAACCATTTCGGTGCTGGCAGCAGTTAAATAGTAGCACCTATTTGTTTGGTAGCATGGGAATACTTATATACTTTACAGTTACAATACAATTCAATACAGGAGGACCAGAGGAACCTGCTCATCAGAGCTTACAATCTAGGAGATTTTATTTTCCTTTATTTTCACCTGGTGATCTGGCTGTTATTTCTCAACTTTCAATTACGTTTCCAGCTGAAAATACAATCCCAATTGCAAAAAAGTTGGGATGGTGTGTAAAATCTACATAAAAACAGAATACAATAATTTGGCAAATCTCATAAACCTATATTTTATTCACAATAGAAAATTGAAACGTTTAAACCGAGAAAATGTCTCATTATAAGAAAAAAATAAGGTCATTTGGAAATTGATGGCAGCAACACCTCTCAAAAAAGTTGGGAAAAGGCAACAAAAAGCTGGCAAAGTAAGTGGTACTAACAAGGAAGAGCTGGAAATACATTTTGCGACTAATTAGGTTAATTGGCAACATGTCACATGATTGGGTATAAAAACAGCATCTTAGGCCCCTTTCACATATGCAGACCATTCACTTCATCAGTTCAGTCAAGTTTTTTCGGATTTTCATCAATTTCTCATCAGTTTTTACATCAGTTTTTTTTATATCCAATGCAAAAACGGATGCTAAAACGGACCATTTGTCCGTTTTACATCAGTTTTTCGTCCGTTCTGTTATTAATGGAACAAAAATAGGGCTTTGATCCGTTTTTTAAAAATGGATGTTCACGGATGCGGATGTAAACTGATGTAAATGAATGATCATCTGTTTACATTCGTTTTTTCATAGAGATGCAGTGATGTCCCCTTTTCATCTGTCAACAGATGGATGAAAAACTGACAAATGGTCCGCATGTGTAAAAGGGGCCTTAGAGAGTCAGAGTGTCTCAGAGGTAAAGATAGGCAAAGGTTCACCAATCTGTGAAAAGTTGCATCTAAAAATTGTCAAAGAATTTCAGAATAACGATCCTAACTGTAAAATTGCAAAGACTTTAAAAATATCATCATCTGCAGTACATAATATCATCAAAAGATTCTGAGAATCTGGAGAAATCTCTGTGTGCAAGGGACAAGGCCAAAACACAATATTGGATGTCTGTGATCTTTGGGCCCACAGACGGCACTACAATAAAAACAGGCATGATCCTGTATTGGACTGCATGGGCTCAGGAATACTTCCAAAAATCACTGTCTCTGAACATAGTTGGCCATGCCATCCTAAAATGCAAGGTAAAGCTCTATCATGCAAAGAAGAAGACATATCTAAACATGATCCAGAAACAGAGGTGAGCCGAACACCCCACCCACCCCCCCCCCCCCCCATTCGGTTTGCACCAAAAAAAGTTTGAGCGAACATGCGAACCCTATTAAAGTCTATGGGACATGAACATGAAAAATCAAAAGTGCTAATTTTAATGGCTTATATGCAAATTATTGCCATAAAAAGTGTATGGGGACCCGGGTACTGCCCTAGTTGACATCAATGTTATTTCAGGAACAGTGATTTTAATAATGCTTAAAGTGAAATAATAAAAATGAAATATTCCTTTAAATATCATGCCTGGCGCATGTGGGCGATGAGTAGAACAGTGCCCCAGCAAAATGACATTTCTAAAGGAAAAAATGTCATTTAAACTTGCTTGCGGATATATTGCATTGCCGTCTCCCGGCAATATAGATAAAAAATCAAAGAAAACATTTTGGCTTGGTATGGATTTTATAAGCGGGCAGGGGGCTTATCGGAATCCGGAAGCCCACTTTAACAAGGGGTCCCCCAGATTCTGGCTCCCCCTATGTAAATGGGTATGGGGTACATTGTACCCCTACCCATTCACCAAAGAAAGTGTCAAAAAGTAAAAACCCCAATAGACAGTTTTTGACAATTCCTTTATTAAAAAAGAAAAAAAAAAAGTGTCCCACCATCTCCATCCATCTTCAATCACGCCACTCGATGGACCCAAAAAATAGAAAACAAAACTAAAAAACTCCGCCTCCATGGGAGGCCTCCCGACGACTGCTGTCTTTAGGCTTTGACAGCTCTTATTTAGGCAAGGGCGGGGCCACCCGCTGACATAACTGGATGACCCCACCCCCTCTGACGTCACATGATGTCAGAAGGGGGCGGGTCACTCGGTTACGTCACTGGGTGCCCCCCCCCCCTTGCCTATATAACAGATATCACAGCCAAGAGACAGCAGTCACTGGGAGGCAGAGCTTTTTTTGCCATAAGATGATTTTTTTATTAAAAAAACTATTCAAATTCTTCTTTGCGTAGATAGTAGACAGTCAGCTTGCTCACCCCTATAATGGTACCTTATACCATTATAGGGGCGGCGGCCAATGGACCGGCTTGTTGATAGATTTGCTGCAGTGATGGAATCCTCATGCATCCCCTATGAAATACACACAAACGGGGAAGGGGAGGGAAAACCCAACTTAAGTGTGGACAGGGAGACGATGTAGAGCCTCGACTGAGTACCTGATGGTATCCAATGGTGAGCGGCAGCACAGCTAGCCAGCTGTAGGTGGAAACAGGGGCGGGAGACAGTAAAAGCAAGCCCCAATAGGAACCAGTGAGCGTGGGAGACCAGATTCAAAGCGAGGCTTGGAGCTCAAGATGGTGAAGAGCAAGCCGAGGAAAGCAAGGAGAAATCGTAGCTGTTGACTTGACAACGTGTATCGGGGCATGGCCCTTCCTCAGGTCAATAAACAATAAATCAATAAATGGTTCTTCTTATTGATTTTTGCCTGATTATCTGTCCGCACAAGACTGGCTGGAATAGTGCTTTTCCTTATAGTTGCCATTGACTGTATTAGATACAGTACACCGACTGCACTGTATTATATACTGTACACACTGTATTATATTCTGTGTACACCGCCTGCACTGTATTGGATACTGTACACCGACTGCACTGTATTATTTACTGTACACCGCCTGAAGTAAATTATATACTTATATATATATATTATATATATATTATGTGCACACTTTATTTTATACTGTGTATACTGTATACTGTACACCGACTGCACTGTATTATATACTGTACACTCTTGCCACTCTTCCATAAAGGCCAGATTTGTGGATTCCATGATTAATAGTCATCCTGTGAACAGATTCTCCCACCTGAGCTGTGAATCTCTGCAGCTCCTCCAGAGTTACCATGGGCCTCTTGGCTGCTTCTCTGATTAATGTGCCTGTAATTTTATTTGAATGGCCATGTCTTAGTAGGTTTGTATTTGTGCCATACTCTTTCCATTTTCGGATGATGGATTGAACAGTGCTCCGTGAGATGTTCAAAGCCTGGAATATTTTTTTATAACCTAACCCTGCTTTAAACTTCTCCACAACTTTATCCCTGATCTGTCCGGTGTGTTCCTTGACCTTCATGATGCTGTTTGTTCACTAAGGTTCTCTAACAAACCTATGAGGGCTTCACAGAACATCTGTATTTATACTGAGATTAAATGACACACAGATGGACTCTATTTACTAATTTGGTGAATTTTGAAGAAAATTGGTTCCACTAGATTTTAGTTAGGGGTATCAGAGTAAAGAGGGCTGAATACAAATGCAAGCCACACTTTTCAGATGTTTATTTGTAAAAAAAATTGAAAACCATTTATAATTTTTCTTCCAATTTACACTTATGTGCCACTTTGTGTTGGTCTATCACATAAAATCCCAATAAAATGCATTTATGTTTTTGGTTGTTACCAGACAAAATGTGGAAAATGTCAAGGGGTATGAATACTTTTTCAAGGCACTGTATATAGCTATGGTCCAGTGAAATATGGACCAGTTTAGAAAAGAATAGATTAGTCTTTAGAAATTGCTGTTTTTTTATGTACCCTCACTACTGACCTGTGAGACATATCCCAGCATGCAGAGTGGCATTCCAGTATCTGCTTGCAGGTGATGTCAGCGGGGAAGAACCACTAAGTAATGTTATAAGCAGATGTTAGTGAACCAGAATCTCATGACAACATTTAATGCAGGTTATTCATGTGGGAAGAATGAGGTACAGTATGTAACAGATGTGAAGGAATCAAATTCTCTGTCTGCTCTTTAGTAAGTCTACTGTATTCACAAGTAAGAAGAGGATATTTTTTAAGAAAGCGTACCACCTAGATCAGTGGAGTGCTGGTTGCTCCGCTTGCTCATCCACAGCACAGGAGACTTGGCAGCTAACAAGCCTGGATTGCTTGCTATTGTTCCAGCAGTCAGGGGGGATTAACTGCATTTCTGTTGGAGAGAACAGGAGGGAACCGGCTTGACATAGAGCAGTCTTTGGAGAGCTGCCCTGCCATGTGCAAGGCCTCCACGCCTTGACTTGACCGAGTCCCTCCCGTACCTCTCAAGCATTCAGAGCAGGTAGGCTTGCAACAGTTGGCAAGCACTGGCGTTAATCTGACATTGTTTGGACCCCTCCGCAGCTCAGGTGCTGCCGCTCTTAGCCTGAATGTGGGAGGTCATGTGGAGGAGAGTTAGAATGAGACCCCGTAAACCATGCGTGATGGCTCCCTGAAGAGAGCCCAATGCACAGCCATAATACCAAAGAGCCGAAAGAAAAGAGAAGGGAGGATCTATCAATCAAGGCCCATTGAATGGACGGTTAGCAGTGTAACCGGGAGGCCCACGCTATTGTCCGCCAGTATTAACCACTTCACTGCCTTTATAAAATGTGTGATTTATAAGCCGGGGGGCCCGTTCTGCTGCAGGGGACATAAGTCAATAGAAGTTAGAAAGTTTACTTTCAAATTGCATTAACTCGATGCTAATCAGATCGATCTTGAACAATGACATCTGGAAGGGAGGCAGATGTTGAATAGCGCGCTTCTGGCGGGCACAACATGTTATCTAGGGGGATTACGGGGTATTATTAGTGCCAGTTTGTGTTATAGCTCCATTTGTAAGCATATATTAGTCAATTTACTGGTTCGGACTTTTTAACAGACCTCTAAACTGGAGCTGTACTGAAATCCCTTTGTAACTCTACAAACATCACATCCTATGAGCTTTTTCAATGGCCAGCTCATTCAGCAATGAGCTGACTACTTTTGGCCCTAGAGATAATCAGTGCTATAGAAGGGTCAGGTAAAGAGTTAGGCAAAAAAAGGCAGATGCCTATGGCACAGCTGCCTGCGGTGTGCATCACTTTCTCTCTTTCTGCCTTCCTGACTTTTTTTTTTTAAGTGCTAGGTCAGAGAACTCCAGAAAGTCTGAACACTAACATCTAATCATTGTATTCTTCCAGTCTACACCTAGCAAGGTAAGAGGTCACCATGAGAGATGTATTGTCAGCTCATTCTGTCATTGACAGGGCTGGAGGTTAACTATACAGCCACCTAAGCCACTTTTGCCTTTCTTGTGACTACTGTTCTGGATGGTCACCCAATACTTTGTAATAAAAAAGTGCAACTGAAAGGGAAAGTTTTTTGGTATATGTTTACAGACCCTTATGGTGATATGCGTTAAGGTAATGAAATGTAAAGCTTTTTTTTTTGTTAGTGTTGGAGTGGCTGAGGACCAGAGGAGCTAAGAGCAGCTAATAAAAATAAGATATTACGTACATTAATGTGGGTTTATCAGTTCCTACCCAGACATGCGTTATGCAGTTTAGAATGTTAAAAAAAAAATACATGTTAAAAGCATGTTCAATAACAAAAGCTGAAAAAGATGGGTGCGGCGCCAACTACAATATCATACACTATCAAACCTGATGCTGCTCCTAAAATTAGTGATAACTAATAAACAAAATGTGAAACAGTAAAGGGGCAACAGTAGTGCAATAACAAACAAGCTGAATAATATCAAGTAAATCTAAATTAATAAGAATTAAATTAACGTAAAATAAAAGTCCATATTTATTTTAAACATTGCCATAAGCAATAAATTGTGAATCTTCTAAATATGCTCCAATCACTGTGTCAAAAAAGTGCAAATGCTTCAAATAAAGTGCTTCACCCGAAGTGGTATATCAAAACGCTCACCAGATTGTATTGGCCACCAAGTGACCTTCAGACATGTAATAAGCAGAAACACTTCTTTTATCTGATGTTCCCTTCATAGATTTTGCAGCATAGGTCTGCTGTCTGTGGATCAACCAGATCTCAGTCCAAGCGGGAGTGGTTATTTATATATGTAACTCCTTATTAAAATCAGCTCACATCCAAATCCTCCAAAACATCTACAAATGGTGGCTCCACATAAAAAGGCGACATGAGAGCGCATGAGAAAATACAGTAGAATAATGTATGTAAATAGGTCTATGTTACTGTAAGGATTTTATGTACAGTGATTATATTTTTGGATGGACGGACAACGGATCCCCTGGTTTACCTCGGGTTGATTGTGCAATTGCGCCTGTATTGCGCCGGTGGGCTTTATCTGCATGACGCTTCTCCACCGCTTCGGCGGTGGGGGGGGGGGGGCGCAGTGCAGATCCTGCCCTGAAGGTTATCCATGTAGTTTTTGTAGTTTTCTCCATGACCTCCCTTATATACTCTGAGTTTTTTCCTTCTATTTGGTTCTGCTGTTTTATTCTTTTTGTCTAGTGGTTGCCATAGAGATGCCTCGGTATGCGCTTCCGGTTTTGCATAGTCTGTCACCTTGTTAAACGCGCCCCCTTTCCCCTTTTTTTTTTTTTTGGGACGTTGCAATCTGCTTTGCTGTTTCATTCCAAAGTCGCAACGTAATAACGTCATCACGTTATTATACGCGATGACGCTGCCTTTATAAACCAACATACTTTGCTGACACTAGCAAGGTGGACAGCACTGCGCAGGCGCCGGCGGTCTTTAAAGCCCGCAGATGGCGCCTTGCTGAGTGCAATTTGTGCCTGTTAGAAGCAATAACGCTCCAGCCACTCGCTACTTGTATTCTCAACTAAAGTCAGTAATAGATTTGGACTCTCATTGAACCTTAATGTTTGCCTTTGGTAAGGAAAGGGAGAGAAAAGTGTCTTTGTGTGCTTCCTCCCTTGTTTGCTCCAGTGTAGAGGGGTTTCCATCCTGTAACTATTTACAATGATATGGGAAAGGTTTCTTACTATAAGAGTTGGTGCTTTTCTTGGGTATGTCAGTGGAGGCTTTGCAATGCACTTGGAGGCAGGCCCCGCTGTATGGGAGGGGTCGACCTGAGTTTTTCTAATGTGCAATCTCAATATACCAATCAACTAAAATAAGTCATTTTATTATCCCTCAGGGTCTGCTTGTGGCTGTGTTGTGGTGGTCGTCTCCTGGGGGACCTTTGTGAGGGCTGCTCTGTGCTCGGGCGGGGGGCCCATCAGCTTTTGGTGGACAAACAGCAGCAAAGTTTATTTATTTAAGCAAATTGTTGTTGCATATATTCATACATATTTCTTTATACAATTCAATATTGGTATGTATATTGGACATGCTCAGATATTATAATGTTGACTTTGCCTTGAAAAAAATGTTTTTGTTAACCGCTTCAGCACCGGGCCATTTTTTACCCTTCCTTACCAGAGCACTTTTTGCGATTCGGCACTGCGTCGCTTTAACTGACAATTGCGCGGTCGTGCGACGTTACACCCAAACAAAATTGACGTCCTTTTTTTCCCACAAATAGAGCTTTCTTTTGGTGGTATTTGATCGCCCCTGCGGTTTTTATTTTTTGCGCTATAAACAAAAGAAGAGCGACAATTTTGAAAAAAAACACAATATTTTTTACTTTTTGCTATAATAAATATCCCATTTTTTTAAAAAAAAACAATTTTTTTCCTCAGTTTAGGCCGATACGTATTCTTCTACATATTTTTGGTAAAAAAAATCGCAATAAGCGTATATTGATCGGTTTGCGCAAAAGTTATAGCGTCTACAAAATAGGGGATAGATTAATTGCATTTTTTTTTTTATTTACTAGTAATGGCGGCGATCTGCGATTTTTTTTTTTCGTGACTGCGACATTGCGGCGGACACTTCGGACACTTTTGACACATGTTTGGGACCATTCACATTTACACAGCGATCGTTGCTATAAAATTGCATTGATTACTGTGTAAATGTGACTGGCAGGAAGGGGTTAACACTAGGGGGCGGGGAGGGGTTAATGTTTTCCCTAAATGTGTGATTCTAACTGTGGGGGGAGGGGACTCAAGGGGAGGAGACCGATCATGTGTTCCTCCGTGCTGGGATCACATGATCGGTCTCCTGCTCGCTGACAGGACGTGGAGCAGGCGGCCGGGAATGGGAGGACGTCATATGACGCCCACCCAGGATGGTAGATCCACCTTGTGGGCGTCATATGACTATGGGCGGGTAGGGAAGGGGTTAAGATGGTTCTTACTTTTTTTTTCAGAATATATTTACATTCTCTCCTAAAAAATGCCTCTGAAGAAGGGAAACTTTCCTGAAACATGTCAGGCTTATGGAGGAAACTGTATTCATTTTCAAATCTGTAAAGAATGTATCATGTGTAAATACCGTTTTCTGTTTTGCACAAAATGTTTTTTATAGATCATCATCATGTTGTTATACATGCTTTTTAAGCACTTTTCTAAATAAATAATATTTTTATGATATAGGTTTTTGTTTGTTCGCCTCTAAAGTCCCACTGTACCGGGGGTACTTGTGTCCCTTTTTTAGGGTCCTTCTACAATCAATATTGGGATGTTGGCAGCGCTCTATTGAGAAATTTATATTTCTCTTTGTGGTTCACCACTGTATACAACAACGGATGGATAATTTGCCAGATAGATAGCTATAGAGATGGCTGCATGGATGGATGGATGAACAATTTGCCATTGTATATTTCTGCTTGGATAACTCCCTATGCAGCCAGACACAGTGGGGTCTTTGAGATGTGTTGTTCACTATATATTGGATCCCCTATGCGGCTGGGCCCCCTAGCAATCATATGGGCTGCTATAGCTATAGTTACGCCTTTGCATTCCATCACAGCTCTGTGTAATTGAATAGTATGATGGAGTAGTTATTTACCCTTTTAACACAGGAGAGCAAGGAGTTGGCAAGTAGTGAATAAATAGTCACCAAATAGGATGAGAAGGGTAGAATGGCACATTTTGAGACCTTGCCGACTAGGCACCCAGGGCCGATATTTCTATTGTATGCCCTCGCATTCCACACTAAGGCTGGACAAAGAAGCCCCTCACCAACATTTTATAAAGTCTGCTGTCAGCAAAGAGCTGGGGCAAAAGCATGCCTGGCATATTTAAATTCAGGGAAAAGTTATTTGTGGTACACTTTCATTCACCAGCTGAACACAAGCTGATACAGAAGAGAGTTAAAGCGGGACCAGAATTTCCATCCAGCCTATATTTCACTGGTCTCAAAACTCATGTGTACAGACAGCAATATAAGGATTATTGTTTTTTAATGTCTGGTATAATACTAAGTAAGAAGGAAAACTGTGGTTTACCTGCTATGTCCACGATCTGTACGTCAAAGGTGCCCACCACACTATATTGCCAAAAGTATTGGGCCACTTCCTGAAATCATTTAGTGGAGGCGGGATTATGGTGTGGGGTTGTTTTTCAGGGGTTGGGCTTGATCCCTTAGCTCCAGTGAAGGGTACTCTTAAGGCGTCAGCATACCAAGACATTTTGGACAATTTCATGCTCCCAACTTTGTGAGAACAGTTTTGTGATGGCCCCTACCTGTTCCAACATGACTGCGCACCAGTGCACAAATCAAGGTCCATAAAGACATAGATGAGCGAGTTTGGGGTGGAGGAACTTGACTGGCCTGCACAGAGTCCTGACCTCAACCCGATAGAAAACTTTTGGGATGAATTAGAGTGGAGACTGCGAGCCAGGCCTTCTCGTCCAACATCAGTGCCTCACACTTTACAAATGTGCTTCTGGAAGAATTGTCAAACATTCCCATAGACACACTCCTAAACCTTGTGGACAGCCTTCCCAGAAGAGTTAAAGCTGTTATAGCTGCAAAGGGCGGGCCAACTCAATATTGAACCCTACAGACTAGGACGCTACTAAAGTTCATGTGCTTGTAAAGGCAGGTGTCCCAATTTTTTTGTGCCAGGGAATGTTTGTTCTCTGTGTGTAGCCCTGCCCATGTGCATCATTCCTTTTGCTAGATTATAAATTGATCTGAAGCATTTCTAATGCCGTGTACACAGAGCCGGACTTTTCAACAGCAAAGGTCCGACGGAAGGAATCCGTCGGACAATTCGACAGTGTGTGGGCTTTATCAGACCTTTGCTTGTCGAAAAATCAGACAGACTTTATATTTAGAACATGTTTCAAATCTTTCCGACGAACTCGAGTCCGGTCGAAAAATCCATTCGTCTGTATGCAATTCCGACAGATGAAAAACCGTCGCTAGGGCAGCTATTGGCTACTGGCTATGAACTTCTTTATTCTAGTCCGATCGTACGTCATCACGGTCAAATAAGTCGGACTTTGGTGTGATTGTGTGTAGACAAATCCGATTAGACAGAAGTCTGTCGAAAAGTCAGACGTAATTCAGTCCGTTGAAAAGTCTGGTCGTGTGTACACGGCATAATGCTCCTTTGTTGCATCGTAGTAACATACATTTAACTGCTATGCCACAATGTGTATGTCTAAATCCGCCCTTAATGTTTTTGTTAAAAGTACATAACTGGACTAAGAGGGGCTTTTTCTACTTGTTTGATACATCAAATCCTAAAACAATTTTATTTATCGGAAATTATAGGAATGTGTATGGCATGAATAACTAGGTTATATGTAAAAATAGATAGCTATGAGTGGCCAACTGCTTTACATGTATCCC
This sequence comes from Lithobates sylvaticus, assembly GCA_028564925.1. Taxonomy (NCBI): domain Eukaryota; kingdom Metazoa; phylum Chordata; class Amphibia; order Anura; family Ranidae; genus Lithobates; species Lithobates sylvaticus. The sequence goes on along the minus strand of CM053035.1, from coordinate 146,099,892 downwards.
TCCTTATGCCGCGTACACACGGTCAGAATTTACGATGGAAACAGTCCGACGGGAGCTTTTCATTGGATTTTCCGACCGTGTGTATGCCCATCAGTCTTTTTCTGTCGGAATTTCCGACAGACTTTGGATTGAGAACCTGTTCTTAATTTTTCCGACGGAAAACCTTTTTTTTCCGATCATGTGAATGCAATTCCGACACACAAAATTCCGACGCATGCTCGGAAACAATTCGACGCCTGCTCAGAAGCATTAAACTTCCCTTTTATAGTGCAGTTGAACGTGTTGTATGCCGTGGTGTTATTGACCGTCGGAATTTGGTGTGACCGTGTGTAGGCAAGACAGTTCGAGCGAAATTCCGTCAGAATTCTGACGGGAAAACCATCAGGGCTTTTTCCGACGAGAATTCCGACCGTGTGTACTAGATTAATCAAATAGTAAGTCTAAAACAAAAAAATAAAAAATGACGACTTAACATTTTGCAGAAAATTATACCAGATGTCTTGTTATGGCACATTTAGAATAATCTGATTGCCTTCTATAGGCCACCAACCCATAAACCTGACCATTCTGTTTATAAGCTTATTTTAGTCATTTAGCATTAGTACTATTTCTAGGCTAATGTAGGATCTTGGCTCAAAAACAGCTCAGAATACTGAAAACGCTGGAACTGTATGTAAGGGCAATTGTCAGGTTGTCAGCAGGGTTCAACCAAACCACCACTTCCACCCCCCAACTTGTAGATGTTATATGACAGTTGTACAGCTATACAGAAGTGAGATGCTTTACAGCAATCACAAGATGTACTGTTACACAAGCATATGTCACGTACCTTAAAACATGTCAACACTAGTATGGTGCCTGAAATAAAGTTGGGATTTAAATACAGTTTCACCATATGGTCGTTACGAATAAAGGTCAGCAATGCGAACATGTAAAAATGACATGGGTATTGATTTTAAAGGTATAGGCTTCTGGAGTAAAAAGAAAGCTTAATAAAATATATGAGGTGGTCCATTGCTTAAATCAAAACTCCAGATATAAAAGGCGAACATTAATGCAGCTCTACATTCATTAATACATCATGAAATACATTTATAATGAAAGCAATATAAGCGCCTGAAGTTCATCTGGTATCGGCCTCTAGTAGTTTGCTGTGCAGCAGAACTCAAACTGGGAGCACAAGGAGCCAAGCAGGTATGCTGCTGTGCAGGGAGCATGCTGGTAGGAAGAGAGAGTAGAATGATATATAGAGCTCATCACTGTGCTGCTTCTCTTTTTACTGTCCAGTCAGAGGTTGGGGGCAGTGATACCTTAAAGTGTTACTAAACCCAAACCAGTAAAATTAGTCTGTTTATGCAGTAAAGCATGCTTGTTATATACACTGTGAAACCTCACGTACTCACGTTTGTTGCCAGTGGTTTAGACATTAATGGTTGTGTGTTGAGTTATTTTGAGGGAACAGCAAATTTACACTGTTATACAAGCTGTGCACTCACTACTTTACATTGTAGCAAAGTGTAATTTCTTCAGTGTTGTCACATGAAATGATATAAAATATTAACCAAAATGTGAGGGGTGTACTCACTTTTGTGAGATACTGTATATAGTTTATAGTCACATTAGAAAGCTGCTTTACATTACATGCTGTTGCTTTTCCAAGACTTTAATGGCCTAAATTGGCAAGGTGACAAGGTTTCTATACCATAACTGAGAATGTAAAAGGTGGAGTGAACTCTCTTTCTTGGCTTTTATGAGCTGCAGCAAAGGTAGGAGTTGGTGACTCTTGAGGGAGCCTTTTGCAGCTGGTGGTGTCTTCAAGAGATAAAAGGAGCCAGTTCATGACTTGACCATGTGGTGCCCAGCAAAAACTGTAATATCTATTCTAGTTAGACTTTAAAGGAGAACTCCATTTATGATACAAACTGCTAGTAATTTTAAAACATGCCCTTAAATACCTCATGTTCACTGGCTGTGGATATTACTCTACACATTGACCATTAAGGCCGGGTTTACACTGGTGCGACCAAGGCTCCGACATTGGGAGCACATGTCGCATGACGTGTGAAAATCAATGTTTCCCTATGGGAGCCGTCTTAACTGGTCTGACACATGTCGGTCCGACTTTGAAAATACTCCCTGCACTACATTGGTCCGACTTTGATCCTACTTCAGCCCATTGAAAATCATTGAAGTTGGATCAAAGTCGGAACGCCGTCTTGCCTGATCCGACTTTGGCATGCGACTTGTGCTCTGATGATCATGAGGGGGAACTCCACTCAAAATTTTAAATGAAAAACCGACATGGGTTCCTCCTCCAAGAGCATACCAGGACCTTGGGTATGGTATGGATTTTAAGGGGAACCCCCTACGCCGAAAAAAACGGCGTGGGGGTCCCCCCAAAATCCATACCAGACCCTTATGCGAGCACGCAGCACGGCCGGTCAGGAAAGGGGATGGGGACGAGCGAGCGCCCCCCCTCCTGAACCGTACCAGGCTGCATGCCGTCAACATGGGGGGGTGGGTGCTTTGGGGCAGGGGGGCGCCCTGCGGCCCCCACCCCAAAGCACCTTGTCTTGTCACCTCTTCGTCTTCTTCCCTCCGGTCTTTTTCCGATGTTGACACAGCGCTCTCTCCCGCCGTAATGCCGTATATAGGCACAGGGTGTGGTCACCGGGTGATGTCGGAAGAAGAGGATGGAGAAGACCGGGCCAACGCTAGCAAAAGAGCGGGCAAAAGAGCAGAAGATAGCGGAGGAGCCCGGCAGAAGACACCGGAGAGTGGGAGAAGAACCGGAGACCGGGAGAAGAGGTCGGAGAGCAGGAGAAGAGGCCGGAGAGAGCGGAGAATTCGGAAGAGACCCCCGAAGTCCGAAGAGACCCCCGGAGCTTCCTAATAAATTACTTTAGAAAACGGTCTAGTGTGTTTTTTTTTGTTGACACTTTTTTCCCCCCAGCTGAATGGGTAGGGGTACGATGGGGGGGCCAGGATCTGGGGGCCCCCTTATTAAAGGGGGCTCCCGGATTCCGATAAGCCCCCCGCCCGCAGACCCCAGCAACCAACGGCCAGGGTTGTCAGGAAGAGGCCCTTGTCCTCATCAACATGGGGACAAGGTGCTTTGGGGTGGGGGGGGCCATGCCATTTTTTTGGCGTAGGGGGTTCCCCTTTAAATCCATATCAGACCGAAGGGCCTGGTATGCTCTTGGAGGGGGAACCCATGCAGGTTTTTTATTTAAAATTTGTCTTTCCTCCTCAAGATTCATACCAAACACAGTGTCTGGTATTGTCGGGGATCCAAGTTGGATTCCTGTTCATTGAAGTTGGACGCGTCTCTGACTTCAAGTCGCAGGGCAAAGTCGGAACCAAAGTAGGACGAGTGTAGTGTCGCACCAATGTAAACCCGGCCTAAAAGTAGTGTTTGGCTAAAAGCCTGTAAACGTGAACACAAGGCTGGCAAGCATTGCTTTATACTGCCAATCCTTCTCCCAGAGACAGGTTTTAGAGACAAGTGGATTTTGTAACAAGCTGTGTAATATCTCAGGTATTCGGAACTGACCCCTGGGTGACTTGCTAAAGATTTGTTGCTATGGAAATTCACAGAAACACAGACATGTTTCCAGTGCATGTTCATTCTGTGAACCTTGGATCCATCAAGACAGTAGAACAGGCAAACTTAATAACCTGTTATATCTGCTAAGCATATCAATGCTGACATTATAGTTACGGTAAGCTGGTCATAGATGATTTGTTTTCTTTCGTTCAGCCAGTGGTCCAGGCGAAGAAACAACAGATTCCCCCATCCACAAATTTTTTTTTTTTTTTTCTATAAACGCCCCTGCATGTTAGCCTGTGTCCATGCACACGTAGGTGTTTGGAGGTAGAAAAAATCCATTGCCAGTGCATCCAGGAGCAGCGGCAGTTTGGCAGAAAGAATGCTTTATGTGTGTAGGCGCATTTAAAGTGTTACTAAACCCAGGACCCTGCATTCACTATATATGTCTCCCACAGTACACAGAACATGGAAATGCAATTATTTTAGTAAATAGAAATTGCTAAATGTCTTTTCTCTTCAGCAGTATATAGTAGTCTTGTGACTTCTATCGGTGTCTGGTTAAAGCTTCTAGGAGGAGTTTTCATTCTCTCCTGATTGTCCTATGAGCCTGCAGGACCCCTGACCCTCTGTCTGGACAGTGCTGATTGGCCCTGTGCTGATCACATTCACTATCATAGGGAAAAAAACTCTCTAGCCATACACACCAAACTGAGAATGTGCAGGTTGCCCCCAAGGCGCTGTTCTATCAGCAGATGGATTGGGGACATTGTAAGAAGGGGAGGATCAGAGAAGTCAGGATCAAACTGCCTTAACCCCTTAGGTTCCACTGTGAGTATAACAAGCATGCTTTACTGCATATAGAGACTGATTTTACTGTTGTGGGTTTAGTAACACTTTAAACAAGCATTAACGCTAGGTGCATTTAGTGCCTAAGTATTAATTCAGTTAAATGGGCAGAATAAATTATTATTCTGGCTAATGAAATGAATTAATACCCAAGTGCTTGACATGTCTTAGCATTTTACATGCAAGCTTCAAGCGATTTTACTGCCAAAAACGCTGCTGCCAGGAGGAAAGGTCTCTAGGAGAGCTGGGCAAAGGCCCTGTGTGCATGAGGCCCTAAAGCTGAAGTTAAATCTGCTTATATTTTGTCTTTGCTGGCTCTTTAATTTCAACCTCACCCACACTAATAAAAGGTAATTATTATTGCATAAAAAAAAAAACGTTTGTGACATCATTACTAGGTGGAAGCCACACTGTCCTGTCAAGGTCCCTCTGTATAGTGCTGTCCTAATTGTAGTCTTTGAGACCCTCCATATTGGAGGATACTGTGTATAGCAATTGATAAAAAAAAGGTCAGGTATGCATGGAGATAAGACAACGAGTATAGGCGCATATGTTAAAATATCTCGATAAGTTCTTCCAATTGAATTGAGTATTTGGTATATATATATATATATATATATATACATAGGTTTCAAGTCCATAGATTGAAAAGCTCAGTCCATGTGGGAGGCGAAATCTATGAATGGATCCTGGGGTAAGCATACAGGGCAGCCTTCAAGGTAAAACTGAAACCGTGTTCAGGAACTGTGAAAAGAAACAAATGGAGAGGCGCCTCTGGGTGCAATAGTTTTTTAACAGGGATAACAATTTATTAATAGCTCAATAGTAAAACTCAAATTTTTGTGATAAAATCAGGCATGGTATGCAAGTAAGGAAGTGGTATCTCCTGGTGCTGTGCTGTGTCATTCTGTGCTCTGGTTAACTTCCGTATAGATGATAATGCCGGCCCAGGAAGGCGGCCTCAGAACGAGGCTTGAGAAGCAGAAGACAGCTGGCTCAGGGGGATACCGTCATCGGTGTAGGACGCGTTTCTCGAGCATGCGCACTTGGATCATCTTACAAGTCGCTCTCTTTTCTCAACAAGGCTGACACACATACCAAGTGGGGGCAATTTAAAGTCAAAGGGGGAGGGAACGTTAGGACGAGAAACGCGTCCTACACCGATGACGGTATCCCCCTGAGCCAGCTGTCTTCTGCTTCTCAAGCCTCGTTCTGAGGCCGCCTTCCTGAGCCGGCATTATCATCTATACGGAAGTTAACCAGAGCACAGAATGACACAGCACAGCACCAGGAGATACCACTTCCTTACTTGCATACCATGCCTGATTTTATCACAAAAATGTGAGTTTTACTATTGAGCTATTAATAAATTGTTATCCCTGTTAAAAAACTATTGCACCCAGAGGCGCCTCTCCATTTGTTTCTATGCATGGAGATAGCCCATTCTTCTTTAAAGGTGCAGCGCATCCCACGTAGGAGCCGTTGGTGAACTGGGATCCCCCACCCTCCACAGCCAGGCACACCGAAGGTTCACAGGCTCCCAGAGTTAGAAAACAGTGCTTGTTTTTGTATTTTTATTGAGGGGATAATACTTGGATAGGGAATAGGGGTATTGACTTTAGAGAACTCTTCAGGGACAACTCTTCTATATACAGTCTATATACACTCAACACACGTGCTTGCAGAAATCCTAGCTGGCACACTGATAGTTAGGCCCCTTTCACACTTATACGACTTTTCCCATGATTTGGGACTGCAAAGTAGCATGACAAGTCGTTCCCCATGATTTCCAATGACAGCCATTCATATTAGTACGACTTCAAGTCATTCCAACTTCAAAGTAGTCCCTGCACTACTTTGGTCCTATTTTGATGACCCTTACACAGGCATTCCATGAAATCACGGCGAAATCGTGGTAAATTGCGTGACTTTGAAGCCGGACAAGTGTGAAAGTGGCCTTAATCTGACAAAAAGGCAACAGTCAGATTTTGAAGCAAAAGCCCTTTACAGGCAGGGACCCCGGACCCCTTGGGTTGTGTAGCTAAATACAGTATCCAGCTTACATACCTGTGGCTACTGATCCTAGAACCACCTCTTCAGGCACTGCCAGCCCACCTGGCTGCAGGTGCCTGTTTCACTAACCCACTTTTATACTTCTCCACAGTCCTCCCAGACTGCACACTCACCAGCCACCCGGCTGACTTCTCCTTGTGGTCTCCTAGGCGTGCTGACTCTGAGGTTGATTTACTAAAAGCAAATAGACTTTGCACTTTGCAGTTGCCCTCTGCAAGTGCATCTGCTCCAAAGCTTAGTAAATGAGCAGAAGCTCTGATGGCTTTCATCATCCAATCATGTGCAAGCAAAAATGTGTTTTTCCTTGCAAGTGATTGGGAACACTTTGAAAAGTGAAGCCTTACCACATTTACTAAGCTCTGGAGCAACTGCACTTTGCAAACTGCAAAGTGTATTTGCCTTTTGTCTTTCTGCTGTCCTCACACCTGCTCCCGTGCATCCAGGACAGGATTCCTCTGTGTGTTGTTAGAGGATACCTCCAGCACTCAAGCCCGAGGCCCAAGGCCACCCCCCTAGACTAGGGGGTACCCTCAATGGCCATCGACAACCTCCTTAGCACTCCTTCTCCATCTTCCACCTGACTGCCCCTGCTGGCATGACCCCAGAGTATTTAAGAGGTGCCCGCCTCCTGCCAGCCCACTTGCTGGAGATGGGCTGGGGCCCTCCTCAATACTCCAAACAGCTCCTCCTAACCTCCAACCCATTCTTCTGGAAGCTTCTCCAAGGTTCCAGCAAGTAGGGGGAGGTATTAGAGTTGCTGCTTGATGAGTCATCCAGCCTCCCTGAGCTCAGCCCTGACCCAGATTCAACCCAGCCTGGCTCTCAACCAGGCCAAATTTACCTACACTGCAGCTTACAAAAACGATCTACAATTAGCACACTAAGCTAGAGGGTGCTACAAAGGCACAGGGACACACCAGAGTCCAGCAAATCACTATGGTAGCTGAAGGCACCAATTTTAGCAAGCTGAGAAAAATGTCAACCTTTAGTGCAGGATCAGCAGCCTTGCATTGTACAAGGGCATAACCACAACCCAGGATGCTGGACAGTGCAAGAAAGCACCAACTACCAGGTGATAGATGGGTAAGGTAAGTATTTCACCTAATGCCATCGGCTCCTTGGCTACAGGAGAAGTTAACCTTTTCAAGCACAGATGGATTCATTGCATAGGTAACATTTTTTTCTTCCCTGCAGTTCCGCTTTAACTTTGCTCCCAATTCTCTCTGTAGGCTACAGAACACTGCCCCCTGTGCCATAATGATGAGGAGAGGGGGAGGTGTTTTTATTCCTAACATACTTCCTATTCTTGGTTGACAATGCTGTGCCTCCATAGATACGGTACAGCACATGAGTGTTGTAACCCTGTTACAGGACGTGTGTAACTGGCAGGATCACCTGCTGAAAATAAAGGAAAAAAGCCTGGAAAAAAGAAAACAAATACGACCAACACTTCTAATGACCGGTAAGCTGAATTTTTTTTTTTTTTTGTTTTTAGTTTATGTACACTTTAAGTATAACTAAGAAAATAAAGTATGTACAACTGTACTGTATATCGTAAGTAGAGAATTGATGAAAAGTTTTAAATCGGTACTACTGAGATGTCACTGAAAAAAGGAACGTCCTGCTGCTATAAAAGAAAAGTCTGAGCTTTGATCCAATTCAAACATGAACAAACTTTTCCTATTCATACCCAAATATGAGCTGTCCTCCTTGCACGCTGATTGCAATGCAGAGCAAGGAACCACAGGCAGATGTTCAAACAGCAGTGAGCATTAGCCCCAAACGCGGTAACTTCTGCAGCGCCTCATGTATAAACCAGGCTTATCCTCTCTTTTGTTATATTGTGTGCCTCTATGAAGAGAACAGACACAGGGGGCACTTTGAATGATGACATGAGCCCCATGGCGATTAACCTCTATCATTTAATAGGTCAAGAATGAATTCACGCGTCCCAGCTGTGTAACTTCGAACAGTACAAGCAATTCCGTAGCCACACTTCTTTATTACCATAAAACCTTGGACTCCGCTGTCCACCCTTCAGCTGTCATTGAACAGCAACTGACGAACAACAACGGGGTGACTAAGCAGAGTGTGGATTAAAAGAGATGTACAACAACATTCAGAACATGGTTTATCAACCTTATTATATTATGGGCTGCTTTATAATGGCCAATGTTTACCAAGTACCACCTGGTGTGTGGCATTTTATTTTGCATACTCCAGAAGCTGCACACTTAAATTGGAACTGAATTCAAAAAGTGAATATCTGCTTTGTTATAGTGGGCACTTAGAACTTTTATTTGCGCCTAAGTAAAACTTTGAAAAATTTAACTTTTTAATTTCTCCTGAAAAAAATCAGCATCCATAATGTGAGCTCTAAGGCACTCCTGTCTCTGACTGCTAGTATCAGGTAATTTGAAGTCAGATATAGCATGTCCCTGCTGGAGGCTCTGACATAAAACACAAAACTCTGCCTCAACCAAGATGGCCTCCTCCACACAGAGACATGGTTCAGAACAAGGCATGGTAAGTCAGTGTAACCTGGACTGTAGTTAATAACTTCTGTGGAACTTCTTAACCAGTTTCAGCCTGCACTATAGCTGAAAAACGGCTACAGTGTAAGCTTACTTTGCCGGGAGGGCGTACATGGACATCCTCCTGTGAACAGATCAGGGTAAAGGTCCAATTACAGCGGCCCTTTATCACATGATCAGCTTTGTCCAATGACAGCTGATCACAAATTTAAACACAAGCCTGTTATTGGCTTTTCTTTCCTCACACTGACAAGGTGAGGAGAGAAGAAGAGAACCGATAACCGGCTTGCGTTAAAGGGACAACAGCACTGAAAATCAGAGCACTGATTATCAGTGTCCTGATTATCAGTGCAGGCCAACCAGTGCTGCCAATCAGTGCCCATCAATGACTCCTCATTGATGGGCACGGATTGGCACCCATCAGTGCCCATCAATGACTCATCAGTGTCCCTTATCAGTGCCACCTACCAGTGCATATCAGTGCCACATATCAATGTCACCTATCAGTGACCATTAGTACCACCTATCAATGCTGCCTATCAGTGCCACCTACAAGTGCCCTTCAGTGCCACCTATCAGAAGCCATCAGTGCTGCCTATCAGTGCAGCCTCATCAGTGCAGCCTCATCAGTACACATCAGTAAAGGAGAAAAATTACCTGTTTGCAAAATTTTATAACAAACTGTGAACAATGTTTGTTTGTTTCTTCAAAATTTTCGGGCTTTTTTTAGTTTGTTTAGCAAAAAAAAAAAACGGTGGTGATTAAAAGAAAACTCTATTTGTGTAAAAAAAAAATATCTAAAAATGTCATATGGGTACAGTGTTGCATGGCCACGCAATTGTCATTCAAAGTGTGACAGAGCTGAAAGCTGAAATTTGACCTGGGAAGGAAGGAGGTAAAAGTGCCCAGGAGGCAAATGGTTAAATTGTTGCTGCTGTATTATCCTTCTGCATTCTGGACAGGGTTAAACTGAATAATAACTTTTGCATGTTTTATTGCAGAAGTGCAGCAGACATCTTTAGGGAGACCCCTTTGTAATGCTCGTCTATGGAGGGTCTCCAGTTCAGGGGGCAGCCATCTTGGGTGGGTCTGCAAGACGAGTATTGGCTGATGCAACAGAACACGGCAACAGTGAACTGGGCTACTGAAAAAAGGGAACTCGTTTGTGTCCCCAGTCTGTAGAATGCAAGGAGGAAGCCAGTGTGGGGACCATGTGCTGCTGCAACCATTTTCTTGTGCTGAGCAGCTGAGAGAGAGCACCACAAGGTTGCAGTGAAGTGGGAACAGTGGTGCATGGCTAAAGTTTGCTAGAGCTATCTGATAGAAGGTAATAGAAAGAACTTTGGATAGCCGCACACTGAAATTTATTTCTTGTGTTGTTTAATCCAAAACAAAGATCACATCAAATCATTCACAGCAAGCAGGTGCTACAAGAATAGCCGACATGTTTAATACTGACTTCAGTGCTTAATTATAACAGCTATGAATAAGCACTGAAGTCAGTGTGAAACGCGTCAGCTATTCTTGTAACACCCGCTGGCTGTGAATGATTTGATGTGATCTTCGTTTTGGAATAAACAACACAAGAAATCATTTTCAGTGTGCGGCTATCCAGAGTTCTTTCTATTACCTTCTACTTTACATGTAATAGCCAGCACCTGAGACTCTCTGACGGGAAGACAAGCACTCGTCTTGGCGGGCCGACCTAGACCGGTGGCTCTTTCTCTCTAGAGCTATCTGATGCCAGGAGATAAGAAACTGCTGCTGCCATCATACTATGTGCCATGCTATATATGTGAGGGGATGGTCCTGGAAGCAAGCAGGTGTGTGAGAAAGAGACTAAGCTGCTGCTGGGTGAACGTATCCCTGCCACAGCTGATCACAATCGCACACAGGGAGGCCCAGAATATAAGGGTAATCAGATAGACAGTCAGGGGTGATCATTGCGGCGGTGGGGGCAGTTACAAGCATTGATCTCCCTGTATGGCTTTTAATGAAGCAGCTGAAAGCCGATTCTTCTCCTCTCCCTCCCACAGATTTCAGCTGCTTCATTGAAAGCCATTCAGGGTGATCAGTGCTTGTAACTGCCCCCACCGCCACACTGATCACCTCCTACTGTCTATCAGATTGCCCATCCTTTCTGGGCCCCCCGTGCGTTCTACGCCAGAACAGGAGCCTCTGTCTGCAGCAGAGGCTGCAGAGAAAGGGACTGGGGAATCTATGTCCCCAGTCCCTTTCTCTGTATCAAAACCGAAATGTCAGGGATCTGTTTAGACCCCTGATTTCTCGTCAAAGCTCCCCAACAGGCTATTTCAAATAAGTTATCAATTGATTTGCATTTTAATAAGTAAAATAAGTATTTGACCCCTTCGCAAAACATGGCTTAGTACTTGCAAAACCCTTGTTGGCAATCACAGAGGTCAGACGTTTCTTGTAGTTGGCCACCAGGTTTGCACACATTTCAGGAGGGATTTTGTCCCACTCCTCTTTGCAGATCCTCTCCAACTGGCGCACACCGATTTACGTCAGCAGAATGGCCCGGGGGAGCAAAAGGGTGTACTCGTATGTCCTTTTGTATTTCCCACCTAGCAGGTGTGTGCACGTGGGTGCGTGCCCAGTGGACTCGATGTTCGCTGGCAGCCCGCGATTGGAAGGAGGAGAGATAGAACGGGGAGATGCCTATGTAAACAAGGCAATTCCCTGTTCTGCCTAGCAACATAACAGGGATCTACTGCTCCCAGTGATAGGGAGCAGTGATCTCTGTCATGTTCTAGTGAGCCCACCCCCCCTACAGTTAGAACACACTGAGGGAACACATTTAACCCCTTGATCGCCCCCTAGTATTTAACCCCTTTCTTGCCAGTGACATTTATACAGTAATCAGTGGCTATTTTTTAGCTCTGATCGCTGTATAAATGTCAATGGTCCCAAAATAGTGTTAAAAGTGTCCGATCTGTCGGCCGCAATGTCGCAGTCACTATAAGAATTGCAGATCCCCACCATTACTAGTAAAAAAAAATTATAAAAATGACATAAATCTATCCCCTATTTTCTAGACACTATAACTTTTGTGAAAACCAATCAATATACACTTATTGCGATTTTTTTTTACCAAAAATATGTAGAAGAATACATATCGGCCTAAAATTGTCGCTCTTTTTTGTTTATAGGGCAACGCAGAGGTGATCAAATACTACCAAAAGAAAACTCTATTTGTGGGGAAAAAAAGGCGTCAATTTTGTTTTGGTACAACGTCACACAACCACGAAATTGTCAGCTAAAGCAGCGCAGTGCCGAATCGCAAAAAATGCTCTGGTCAGGAAGGGGATAAATCCTTCCAGGGCTGAAGTGGTTAAGGTAAAAAACCTTCTGTTGTGCTGCAGCCCCGGCCCCCATTTAACTTACCTGAACCCGGTTTTCTTCTCCCCAGGGACAAGCACACCAGCTCTAGCTGGTGTCTCGTGTACTGATTGGATAGATTGAGAGCAGCGCAGCCATTGGCTCTCGCTGCTGTCAATCAAATCCAATTTTTTTTTTGAAAGCCTGTGGCATGCAAAACACACTCAAAAACTCACCCGATGCAAAAAAAATGTGCACATACATAAAGAAAAAAAAAAGTGCAACGGGTACAATAAAAAATCAGAAAATCAGAGGACCTAGTCCTGAATCCCCCGGGGCGTTAGGCTCCAGACAGGGACAAGGACACGTAAAACTTGGTCCATCTGGCCGAAACCAGGCGGACCCCGTTCTCTGGAAGGTCTGCCGAAACAGACCCACCCAAATACTAGGTGAGGCTCCCCCGAAGGGAGACCCCAACCCTAAGAGAGAGGGCGAACTAAGCCAGAAGGCCATGTCCACCCCCTCCCCAAACTTTGAGGACAGGCCCTGGGATCTGTGACCCTACTCGTCACACGTGCTAAACCGTGTACAAAACATAAAAATACAAAAAGTGACAACACAGGAATAAATAAAATAAAGTGGGGGAGGAATAAGTGGAGAGGAGAGTGAAAAAGTGGTCATTGTGTGAAACAATGACCAGGCCCTCCGGCAAGGAATAAAAAATTCCTCTGGTCCCAGCCAAAAGGCCAATCAAATCTAATGAAGCAGGCGCCGGGGGCGAGGCCGAGTCCTGCTTTCTGTGTCTGTGGACGCAAAAGCAGGACTCGGGAGTGCGCCAGCATGGGTGTCCACTGAAGGAGAGCGCTTCTCTGATGTGGCCACTCAGGGAGGGGCTACCAGCGACAATTAGGGGCACCAAAAGACGAGGATCGGGGCCACTCTGTGCAAAACAAACTGCACAGTGGAGGGAGGTAAGTATGACATTTTTGTTATTTAAAAAAAAAAAAAACCACAAGGGTTTAGTAACCCTTTAAGGTTTTGAGGCTGACGTTTGGTAACTCGAACCTTCAGCTCCCTCCACACATTTCCTTTGGGATTAAGGTCTGGAGACTGGCTAGGCCACTCCAGGACCTTAATGTGCTTCTTCTTGAGCCACTCCTTTGTTGCTGTGGCTGTGTGTTTTGGGTCATTGTCATGCTGGAATACCCATCCAAGACCCATTTTCAATGCCCTGGTTGAGGGAAGGAGGTTCTTACCCAAGATTTGAAGGTACATAGTGCCTTTGATGCTGTGAATTTGCCATGTGCCCTTAGCAGAAAAACATCCCTAAAATATAATCTTTCCACCTCCATGTTTGACAGTGGGGATGGTGTTCTTGGGGTCATAGGCAACATTCCTCCTCCTCCATACACAGTGAGTTGAGTTGATGGCAAAGAGCTTGATTTTGGTCTCATCTGACCACAACACCCAGTCCTCCTCTGAATCATTCAGATGTTCATTATCAAACTTCGGATGAGCCTGTACATGTGCTTTTTTTGAGCTAGGGGACCTTGTGGGCACTGCAGGATTTCAGTCCTTCATGGCGTAGTGTGTTACCAAATGTTTTCTTTGTGACTATGGTGTAGTTCTCGACAATAAAAGAGGATTGCTCAGGCCTTGAGTAAATCTGTGTGGCAAGACTGGGCTCAAATGAAAGGAAATCGTATTCTCTACATTATGACATAAAAAAAAAAAAATTTGGGTTTACATCCACTTTAAGATTTGTTTTACCCTTAGGCGCGAAGGGGTTAAACATTCACAGTGCTGGAAGCAAAAGTAAGTGAACCAAAAAATTACTTCAACTAAAGTTAATTGGAGTCAAATGAGTTTGAAGGTGAGGTTTAAACCAACTTTGGTTAATAAAACAGTCAAAAATGTTAAGATTGCTGTTCATATGGAGCATCAGCTTATGTGAACCATGCCTCGCAAAAAGGAGCACTATGAAGACATATGATCAAGAGTAGTTGATCGGCATAAGGCTGAAAAGGGATACAAAGCAATCAGAAGCCAGAATCCTAATAAGGTAAAGAACCCATGAATAACAGCTAAAGGTTTGAAGACATGTAAGCAGTGCCCAGAATGCCTGTGCAATAAGACAGCCCTGCATAGCAGCAGCAGTAAGATGCTCCACCTCTGGGTTCTCCATTAACCCCTAAAAAGTGCGAGAAGAGCGCCAGGAACTGCGGGGAGAAAGTAGAGGAAGAGGAGGTCAATCCAATTGTAGATTTAGCCCAGTGCCAGAACAGGTAATATCTGTGATAGCAGCTTCCCTGTGCTGCTCTGCATGAGGAGACCATATCTGTAATATACATTACTGTACCCTCCTACCCCCTGTATTTTACCCTAACAACTCCTGCCCTGCTGACCCCCATACTCTGCCCTTCCGATGCCCTGTCCTCTGCTCTACTGACTTTTTATACAGGGTTCTTTACTGTAAGAGCGGCAAGGATGTGGAATTCCCTTCCACAGGCGCTGGTCTCAGCAGGGGGGCATCGATAGTTTCAAGAAACTATTAGATAAGCACCTGAACGACCGCAACATACAGGGATATACAATGTAATACTGACAATACTACAATGTATACCGCACACATATACCACAGTCCTTGCACCCACAAAATACTAAGTACTGTGCCACAACTGACAGTCTCATAGACACAAATAAACCTCAGAACAAAGGATCTTTTCTTTTTTCTTTTAATAAAACTGCAGCTCCCTGTGTCCATTTAAACACGGAGCTGCGGTTCTGCCCCACCCCCTCTCTCTCCTGATTTGCTAAGTGACTTTGATTGACAGCAGTAGGAGTCAATGGTGCCGCTACTGTGTCTCAGCCAATCAGGAGGGAGCGTCCCAGATAGCTGAGGGACTCGTAGACATCGCTGGATAGAGACAAGCTCAGGTATTAGTGGGTGCTCTGGGGGCTACTGCACAGAGAAGGCTTTTTACATTATTGCATAATGTAGAGGAGGGGGGGGGTTGTGGAGGTGCCAACTGTAATAGTCCTATTATGAAGTCTTAAAACTGCATAATAGGACTATTACAGTTAGCGCCTCAACAAACCCCCCCTTCCTCTACATTCATTGCTAAGAGAGGTAATGGACACCCTCTGAGGATGGCTGCCTCCTAGTTTTAAATGACACTGACTGATGTAAATGTGCCATTAAAGCTACCATTGCACCATCTACCTAGACATCACATTATTCGGAGCGCCGGAACCACCCTCTTTCTTTATCTTATTGCATAGAATACAATAAGATAAAAAAAAACTTCTGCCTTTACAACCCCTTTAAATCAAAGCCCCCAGCATTCCCCCATCAGTTTGCATAGTCCCCCCTTACATTCATGTCCCCAGAGTGCCACCTTACATCACAGCCCCGCAGTTGGGAGCTGGAGACAAGTGCATTATTTATTTATTTTTACGTGCACTTTTTTCTTATCCCCAGACAAGAACAAGAAAAGAAAAGAGCATTTTTTTTTTTTACAAACTCCTTTATTTTACGAATGGTTGGCAATACTGCCCAGGACTAGGGATGGGCCCGGTGTTCGATTCGAACCCATGTTCGAATCGAACAACGGGCGTTCGCCCGTTCGGCGAGCCCAGAACTATTTGGGCCGCTCGCATCAAATTCGTGTGATGCGAGCGGCCCGCAATGCATTGCGCCAGTCGCAGTGCAATGCTGGCTGATGATTGGCCAAGCATGCACTGTGACCCCGCATGCTTGGCCAATCACAGCGCCGGCAGCGAGGAGAGCCATAATTGGCTACAGGCAGGATGCCTGTAGCCAATTATAGCTCAGGGGCTTTAGTACACGCCCCAGGGTATAAGAGGCCTCCCATAAGAAGATGCTGGACGAGAAGGACGAGAAGACCAGCGCAAGAAGAAGCGGATCGGAGGAAGAAGAAAATGGAAGAAGATGGAAGAAGATGACGGAAGGAGAAGATGAAGAAACCCGAAGGATGAAGAAAGAAGATTTTAATAAAGGAATTGTCAAAGACCGTCTCCTGTAATTTTTACAATTTTTGACACTTTTTTGGTGAAATGGTAGGGGTACTTTTGTACCCCCTTACCATTTCACACAGGGGGGGGCCGGGATCTGGGGGTCCCCTTGTTAAAGGGGGCTTCCAGATTCCGATAAGCCCCCCGCCCGCAGACCCCCACAACCAATGGCCAGGGTTGTGGGGAAGAGGCCCTTGTCCTCATCAACATGGGGACAAGGTGCTTTGGGGGTCTTAGACCCCCAAAGCATCCTCCCAATGTTGAGGGCATGTGGCCTGGTACGGTTCAGGCGGGAGGGTGGGCCGCTCTCGTCCCCCCCTCTTTTCCTGTGGCCTGCCAGGTTGCGTGCTCGGATAAGGGTCTGGTATGGATTTTGAGGGGGACCCCACGCCATTTTTTTTGGCTGGGATTCCCCTTAAAATCCATCCCAGACCTTAAGGGTCTGGTATGGATTTTGAAGGGGACCCTACGCCATTTTTTTTTTTGGCTGGGGTCCCCATTTATATCCATCCCAGACCAGAAGGGCCTGGTTATTGAATTTGGGGGGACCCCCACGCTTTTTTTTTTTTTTTTTTATCAATGACTTTTTTTTTTTTTTATGAATGACTTTCAATGAATGACTGTTCTCTGTATTACGGGAGCCGACAATACACATTAGCCGCGAGTGATTTTAAATAGCTTTCTTTTCTGAAAAAATGACACTTTTTGCAGAGACAGTTCTAAGCACAGTAAACATGCGCCCCTTTACATGCATACTATAGACACCCCCCAGGTACAAAATTTAAAGGAATATTACACTTTAATTGTTTTAATTTAAGCATTATTAAAATCACTGCTCCTGAAAAAACGTCCGATTTTAAAACATTTTTTTGCATTGATACATGTCCCCTGGGGCAGGACCCAGGTCCCCAAACACTTTTTATGACAATAACATGCATATTAGCCTTTAAAATTAGCACTTTTGATTTCGAACGTTCGCATCCATTATAACTAATAGGGTTCGAAAGCTCGCACGGACTTTAGGTCCGTTCGCGGGTTCTGGTGCGAGCCGAACGGGGGGGTGTTCGGCTCATCCCTACCCAGGACTTTACCACTTAGGGAAAGATGTAGCAGGGTAGCATTATATCCTACTTGCCAACCCTCCACAGGGGGGGGGGGGGTAAAGGACCTTCAATGCAGAACTCACACTGTAAAAAGAGGGATCACACAACAATGACTATGGAATTATCTGTTCTGGAGATTCAGATTTATGTAGTCGTCAAGAGGATACCTCTGTTAGGGGAATCCTCCAAGGAAGGAACATCCCCATCCTGACCAGGGGTTCAGCAAATATTATCCAGGACTTCTTGTTCTAAAAAAAGAACAGGTTGTTGTCTTGTTTAAATTCCAGACTCCCTAACAGAGAAGGGGATCACTAAAGGACAGAGTGCACAAGACTGGGAGAGCATGCAAAAAGGAAATCCCCTGAAAAAAAAACAAAGTGGTGTTAAGTTGTGTCTAGACAGGGTTCACAGATAGGACTCTGCAAATCTAGGAAACTGACTTTCTTTAGGAAAGGCCTTCTGAAGGTTTCACATTAGGGATACCAGCAAAATGCTCAAGGGTGGACATTAGGTTAAGTGCTGTAAGCAGCAATTAGTACTGCAGGTAGACAAGGAAAAGTCAGGTCCTTACCATAGAAGGAAGCAGTATTGATCCTTGTCAACCTTGTAGGTCCTTTAGGAGAGGGACAGGGCCAAGGAGAATCAAGCCCCACAAGGGGTGCAATCATCTATGATGGAAAATAACAATTTGATAGAGAGTGAATTTAAGTGGGATACTATTTCCAAAGATAGGCTCCTACCAAAGTAGATTTCAGATCCTACAGCGTAGGGAAACCAAATCTGTGAAAATCCTGATGGGGTGCCCAAAGGGTGAGGAAGGGCAGCTTAAGGAAGTGACCGATTTAACCTCCCTGGCGGTATGATTATGTCAGATTTTTGAATCTCAAAGCAGTACATTGTTTTGCATAGAAATTTGAAGTTTCACATTGTAGGCCTGATATTCTTAGTAATAACACACTTAAATCTGTCCAAATAAGAGTCTAGTAGTCAACCCTGGGTATGATAAAGTTTGAAATACAAAATCATAAATTATAATAAATAACTATTAATAATTATAAACAATAATAATCATAAAATAAATTTCCACATGATTTGCTCAATTCTGCAAGTGTTCTCGTTTAGCTTGTTTTCTAGCTGGTCTAAAACTGCTTTTGATGTAAAGGGACACTTTTTTTTGCCATGGACAATCTCAGGTTTCCAGGTAGAAAGAACAGTATATAGAATATAAAAGTGCATGCAGGGCACTGGACATAAGGGATATGAAAAGATTTGATACATAGTTAGCTAGGCCGAAAAAAGATACAAGTCCATTCAGTTCAACCTTCCCCAGACAAGTAATGTAATCTGTAATCGGGACGCTCGCAGGGAACGGAGCCGGCACACAGAGCATCAGGCGGAGGATACAGCCTGCAGACACAGCGGGGGGACATCGCAGGATCCTGGTGACAAGGTAAGTAACCTGGACCAGGATTCTGCAATGCAATCCCGAGTATGGCTCAGGGTTACCGCTAATGGTACTGAAATTTAACCCCCGAGCCACACTCAGGATTACTGCTAGGGAGGTTAAGGGTCTAGAGTGGTAGCTGCAAAGGAAACATGGGCATCCAAGTTGAGGAGGTAGTGCGCCAAGAGGCCCAGTAGGCTGAACAAACAGGTCCCCACTTGCAGAAGGCTGAACAGATGAGACATAGGCTTTTTGGCTTCAAGATCTGGAGCATGAGAGGGAGGTAGAATGGTTGGCCATGAGCAGGGCCGATCCTAGGGTCACAGACGCCTGGGTGCAGAAATATTTCTGGCGCCCCCACGTGGGCGTGGTCATCTTACCAACTCCTCCCCTTTACAAATGTTTCTGTGACAACGACTTCAACACAGAGATGTTCCCGTAAGAAGTCTTTGTTACCCTGGGATCCTCCCATGATCTTTTACCAATAAAGAAAATACAGGAAGAGCGTACACTAATGAGACCTGGAGGGGAGTCTCTCTGATGCACACAGAGGGGGCTTCTGTTAGTCTATTAGAAAGAGCCCCCAGACATAGTACAGGAGATGGTCAGAGACTGCAATCATAGTACAGGAGATGGTCAGGCTGCACACATAATACAGGAGATGGTCAGAGACTGCAGACATGTTACAAGAGATGGTCAGAGACTGCAGACATGTTACAAGAGATGGTCAGAGACTGCAGACATGTTACAAGAGATGGTAGTAAATAATGGCCGATCGGCCCTCTCACCTGACCCAGCGATACAGCAACAGCGGTTCCTCTGATCAGGAGTCAGCTCACTCTGAATTGCCCGTGGCGGCTCTGCTGGGTAGAGCCCAGATCTGTATTCCTGCAATGATTCCATTCCTTTCTCCACCAGGGATGGTGCCAGGCTGTGTGGCTTTTTCTCTCCCTGATGGTGTTCTCTCAGCACTGTCCTCTCCCTCTGGAGTCCTGGGTGTACTTCCCTGAAAGCTTTCCCGGGCTCCTGGCTTTCTCTCTCCCATTCAGCTGAGCATGCTGTGTGGGCTGCAGTTTCCGTGTTACAGAGGGGCTGCCAGTCCTTGGGACCACATGTCCCACTATCCTCTTCTTTGCTCCTTTGTTTTTTCTTCCCTGGCCGTTATGAAGGCGGGGGAAGAAACATAGTGCGCCGCTCATTAGTACAGCAGCGCACGAGGAGGAGAGGGAGAGGGGAAATAAGAGCCTGCGGCTGCAGTGGCGTCACTAGGGTTGGTGTCACCTGATGCAGTAAAACATGGTATCACCCCCCCTCCACCAACTATAGTCGTCCCTCAGTACAGACCCCTCTCCATTAAGTATAGACCTCCCCCCTCCGTCAGTGCAGACCCTTCACTAAGTATAAATACCTCTCTCAGTACAGACCCCCCCATCAGTATAGACCCCCAGGACAAAACACCCCCCTTTATCAGTATAGACCCCCCTCAGGACAAACCATCCCCCCCTCCATTAGTACAAACCCCCAGAACAAACCACCCCCCTCCATTAGTACAGACCCCCCAGGACAAATCACCCCCCTCCATTAGTACAGGCCCCAGGACAAACCACCCCCCCTACATTAGTACAGACCCCCTAAGTACAAACCATCCCCCCTCCATTAATACAGACCCCCTAGGACAAACCGCTCCCCCCCTCCATTAGTACAGACCCCTCCAGGACAAACCAACCCCCCTCCATTGGTACAGACCCCTGCAGGACAAACCACCCCCTCCATTAGTACAGACCCCCCCTCCATTAGTACAGACCCCCAGGACAAACCACCCCCTCCATTAGTCTAGACCCCCAGGACAAACCACCCCTCCATTAGTACAGACCCCCCAGGACAAATCACCCCCCTCCATTAGTATAGAGCCCCCAGGAAAAACCACCCCCCTCCATTAATACAGACCCCCCTAGGACAAACCACCCCCCTCCACTGGTACAGACCCCTCCAGGACAAACCACCCCCCTCCATTAGTACAGACCCCCAGGACAAACCACCCCCCTCCATTAGTACAGACCCCCCAGAACAAACCACCCTCTCCATTAGTACAGACCCCCAGGACAAACCACCCCACATTAGTATAGCCCCCCCGGGACAAACCCCCCCCACATTAGTATAGCCCCCCCGGGACAAACCCCCCCACATTAGTACAGACCCTCCCACATTAGTATAGCCCCCAGGACAAACCCCCCCACATTAGTATAGCCCCCAGGACAAACCCCCCCCCACATTAGTACAGACCCCCCCCCACATTAGTATAGACCCCCAAGACGAACCCCCCCACATTAATATAGACCCCCAGGACAAACGCCCCCCACATTAGCATAGACCCCCCAGGACAAACCAGCCCCTCCATTAGTATAGACCCCCCAGGACAACCCCCCCTCCATTAGTATAGCCCCCCAGGACAACCCCCCCCCCCCCCCCCCACATTAGTACAGACCCCCCCCCCCACATTAGTATAGCCCCCCAGGACAAACCCCCCCACATTAGTACAGACCCCCCCACATTAGTAAAGCCCCCCCAGGACAACCCCCCCCACATTAGTATAGCCCCCCAGGACAAACCCCCGACATTAGTATAGACCCCCAGGACGAACCCCCCCCCACATTAGTATAGACCCCCCAGGACAAACGCCCCCCCATTAGTATAGACCCCCAGGGCAAACCACCCCCCCACATTAGTATAGACCCCCCAGGACAAACCCCCCACATTAGTATAGACCCCCTAGGACGAACCCCCCCACATTAGTATAGACCCCCAGGACAAACCCCCCCCCCCCCCCCCACATTAGTATAGACCCCCCCAGGACAAACCACCCCCCCCCCCCCACATTAGTATAGACCCCCCCAGGACAAACCACCCCCCCCACTAGGCTAATTAAAACCACCCGGGCGGCAGCTGGAGAGGACAGTGTGCAGCCGCGCCGCATGGGTGGAGAACAGAGCGTGTGTGAGGCTTGTGCTGGTGGGCAGCAGGCGGGAGTTAAACACAGGAGGAGTCCTGTGTTTAACTCCCGCCTTCTGCCCACCAGCACAAGCCTCACACACGCTCTGTTCTAAACAAGTCGGGCTCGGCCACGGAACGCCCCCCCCCCGGCGTCACTGCGCCCCAACGTCACTGCGCGGCCGCTGCGGTGACAGGCGGAGAGAGCCGCCTACGGACAAGGAGGGGAAGAGGAGGGAGGGGAGCAATCTGGCGCTCCAGCGCCCCCACCTATGTGGCGCCTAGGTGCACTGCACCCCGTGCACCCCGTGACGGATCGGCCCTGGCCATGAGATACTACTGAAGTAGTAGACATTTGGGGTTCTACTGGTCCATCTACAGATATCCTGTGTTGAGGCAGCCACACATTTCAACAATCTGTAGCAACGGGAATGACATTGTCAAGGGAAAGTATAAAGAGACGATTTATATTAGAGCAAGTGAATCAGATAATCCTTGTGCAAAACCTCAATGTCCCAGGCACATAGCAATGTGTCCAAGTGGGCCACTTACTGGTCTATTAACAATAGATCGTCTAGGTACGCCAAGACTGTTATGCCCTGTGCCCTTAACCTGGCTAGTGGTAGGGCCAGTACTTTTGTAAACACCCGGGGTGCTGAAGCTAGCCCGAAGGGCAAGGCTACAAACTGAAAGTGCTGCTGTTCTACTTCGAATTGCAGAAACCTTTGGTGAGCGGAAAATGTAGGGACATGCAGATATGCATCCCTGATGTCGATGGACGCCAGAAGTTCTCTTCCCTGTAGGATAGAAACTACTGACCTGATTGACTCCATGCGAAAGAAGCGGATCTTCAGCAATTGATTTAGATTCCTTAGATTTAGAATGGGTCTGACACCCCCATTTGGTTTTGGTACCGTAAACAGGTTTGAATAAAACCCCAAACCTTGCTCCTCTGTGGGCATCTGTATGATCACCCCCTGAGCCAATAATAGTCTAATACTTGAAACAGAGATTGCCTTTGCCCTGGATCTTTGAGAACGTTTGATCTCAGAAAACGAGACGGTGGAAACTGCCAAAATACTTGTTTGTATCCTAGGGATTTACAGCCCCAGGTTTTCTTTTGTGCCTGGGTCTGACCCTGAGGTTTTCCTCTAGAGTCTGACGGCGGAGGTCATCACCACTGCCTAGAGGTGGATGCCCCTGGCGCAGGAGAAAAAGTCAGTTTAAATGAAGGATGTTTATACTTTCTTTTGACTGGCAAAAGAGTACTCTTCCGACTAGTAATCGTTTGGATGTATTTATCCAAATTATCGCCAAATAGTCGCTCCGCCTTAGAGGGGAAGCTTTTTGCAATGTGCTTCGGTTGACCAATTTTTTAAACCAAAGGGTCCTATGCATGTGTACTAGCACAAGCGCAAGGCGGGGCGCCTGGTGAATAGAGTCCTTCATAGCGTCTATGGCAAAACATAATGCCTTTGGTAGTTCGGCCAACTCACGGGCCTGTTGTGCAGGGAGCTCTTTAAGAGCCTGTGAACTGATCCTTTAGGGACTGACAGATGCCTATTGCTACGACTGCAGGCTGAGTAATGGTCCATGCCTAGAAAAAAGAGGAATTTAACAGGAATTCTAACTTTTTATCTGTTGGATCTTTAAGTCTTGGTGCATTGTCTACTGCAGTGGTCATCAACCCTGTCCTCAGGGCCCAACAGGCTAGGTTTGCAAGATAACTGAAATACATCACATGTGATATCATTTGCGGCTCAGTGATTGCAGTATTCTAGTCTGCATCTTCCCAAGGTAATACATAAAACCTGGCCTGTTAGTGGTCCCTGAGGACAGGGTTGATGACCACTGGTCTACTGGACAAGTTAAACTTTTATTCACACTGGAAATCGCAGCGTCAACTGCTGGAATCTTCCACTTTTTGGTGAATTTCTCCTCCATGGGATAGAGAACTGAGAATCTCTTTGGAAGATTCTTATCCCGATGATCCCATTCAGCATAAATAAGCTTTTCTAGTAATGCATGGACCGGAAACGCATGAAAAGGCTGTAAAGGTTTTAAAGAACCCAAGGAAGAAACCAGACTTTCAGCTGACTCTGTTAGGGGTAGCATGAAAGTGGAACGAACTATTTCCGTAAGGATTTGTACCTCAGATTGCAAAGCTGAATCAACTGTTGTTTCCTCCGCAGAGGAATAAGCGGCTTGTTTTTCCTCTCGATCGCCTGAGGGTAAGTAATACCTCATCCTGTCCCCATTGTTCCCTTGGTAAAGGGTCTGAGGTGGGGAGGGGGATCTAGCATGCTTCCTAGCCACTTGGATAGAAGATGCGCTTAAAGCCGCTAATCTTCCTTCTAGGCCCTGCAGGGCAGGGGAAAATGCTTCTTTAGTCGCGTATAAAGGGGCTGAAGTGTGAGAAGCAGTTGCACCACCAATTGGTTCCAAAGACTCACCCTGGCTTGCCATGTCTGGTATCTCCGGAGAGGATGACAGTGTGGAGGCATGGCTGGAGTTCCCAGCACCTGGGGGTGGAATTTTTTACACCTTAGCGGTGGTTCTGGAAGTCAAAGTGCTAAGCACAAAAGCAGAGGCACTTAAAAAAAAAATAATATATACCACTTGCTGAGCAATAGTTTAGAAAAACAATGCCACCATGAAGATCAGCTTTTGGTGCTGAATAACAATTGTATTTCCTGTACTGGAAACGCCTGTATACACCCCTCACATGACCCAGCGCTCCTGTGTCCCTCTAATGCAGTGGTCATCAACCCTGTCCTCAGGGACCACTAACAGGCCAGGTTTGCAAGATAACTGAAATAAATCACAGGAGATATCATTTGCTGCTCAGTGATTGCAGTATTCTAGTCTGCATCTCCAACGTAATACATAAAACCTGGCCTGTTAGTGGGCCCTGAGGACAGAGTTGATAAACACTGCTCTAGTGTCAGACTTCCTCTCCTCTTAGAAGTTTCTGATATGAGAGCGTCTGTCTTTTAAAAGCCTCAGGTGAGCCTGATCTAGCATTTGTCAGCGGTTTCCGCCCCTCAACGTGTGCTCCACGAGGACGCTGCGTCCCGCACACAGTGCCGCCTGTTACTTAGACCACGCCCCTCTCTAATACCTGCCCCCTCCTCCTTTAAAAAAAAAAAAAATCTAGTTTGCGCGCGAGCGGCATTCGGGTCTGATGCAGACCCAAATAGGAGGAGGCTGCGAGTGCCGTCTGGCACCTTGCCAGAGCGGTGAGCGTACTGGCTAAGCACAAGAACTGGTGCGCTGCCTGTCCCAACAATCCCTTGTTGGACGGTGTTCACAATAAAGGCAAGTTTAAAATATAAAAATAGTATATGTGAAGCCACCACCGCACCTCTCCGGGAGGGGAGGGGGGAGTTTTATCAGCAGAGTGTTGGGCTCTTTAATCTGCAGGATATATACTAACTTGCTTAGTAGGGGCCATATATACATAAAAAATTTCAAAACTGCTGCTGTACCCCCACTTAGTTCCCTAAGAACCCCCACTGACTGCTGGGACCACACACGCGGTTATAGCCAGGACACAGAGCTGCTGAGAAGCAACGTACCAAGGTATGTGTAATTAACTCCCTCTAGTGGAATTCTTAAGGCATACAATGTTTAATATATGGAAGAAAAAGGCATTAGGTTGACTTTTTACAGTTCCTATGCTTCTTCCCTTACCCTCGCTGCAGGATACTGCTGAAACACAGATCCAAACTTCACCCATCACATCGGGCTGCGTTAGTAAACCTTCAAAGACCGGGTCCCTTAATAGGGGTTCCAATCCTTTGGACCTGTATAGCACCCCTCAGGAGGAACTTTAGGTAATGTCGCAAGACCAAAAAGAGTCCTGGTTCCTGGGGTCCAGCCCTCAAAAGAGAAGCATTACAGGCAAAACCTTGCTCTTCTAGGCAAGGTCCGGGTACCATCCTGTGGCCTCAGTGGCTTGGATGGATCCAGCTGTGGAGGTTATTTAAATCAAGCATTGATCCCTCCTGGAGCTCCTCAGAGCACATCTTCACTCGTTACCAACACCTTAGACACTGGCAAAAAAAAAACTGATGTGCTCCTGGAAGGAGGAGGGGTTATATAGGGAGTGAACTTCCTGTATTGGGTATACCAGTGTCCAATCACCTGAAGGTGGCCCATAACCCATTATTACTTGATGTACGATAAAGAAAGGTGCATTTTATAGCTATGCAGCCAGCGTTGTGGGCACTAATTTGCGCGAACACCGCTAAGCCCCGCCCCCTCATCTATTTTAAAATAGTGTGTTTTCCCGTGCGAGTGGACTCCGATCCTGGCCGGACCGCATGGAGGAGGGCTGGGGAAGGAGGAGAGCTGCTGGGCGGGAGCGGCACGGCCCACTGCCCCATCTGATGCCATTCTCCTACTGCCTGGAGGAAGCTATCCAGATGGGGGGACATTCCTTGGAGAAGAAAAAAAAAAAAAAACCTTTCCCACGACTTTACCTGGAGCCTGGGCCAGGAGGAAGCGTGTAGCTTGTACACAGAGACGAGACCGACAAGCATGGAAAGGTACGTGCTCTAGACAAATGTCCGACAGTGCCACCAGCATGTGGAACCTTTCCTGACACAATCCTTGTAGAGGAATGTTCTAAATACCAAGTGTATTTGAAAGGTCTTTGCAGCTTAAAAACGCTTGCTAAAAGACCCCTAGGCCTAAAACCTCAAGCTGATCCTCTGCATACCCATTTACTGCATTAATCAAGTTAGGAACGCCTAGTAAATCGCAGTCATAAAATGTGCTCACAGACTCTTTAGTAGGAGACTTAGGACTCAGAAACACTTCAAGATGGAGGCCCATTAGGGTCAGAATTAAGACTCTGTAGTTTGTGTTAGAACTCTTAGAGCCTCTGTGAGCATATTGCTCTAGTTATTATGCACAAATCGAAGAAAGTCTGAAGTGGACATAAGGATCCTTGTGGGACATATGGGAAGTTCACGCCCCCTAATCATTGGAGCTATAGAAAACTTGGATTAGGACATCTCTATATTAGGGGTCCTGTGATTTAGGTCTAGGTAGCTTCTGGGGATAGTGTAGAAAGTGGCCCCAGAGGCGGTCAAATGCTGGGTCAACTCCATATTAATGATCATGGTTTTGTGATGCCCAATAAGCTCATACAGGTATGATGGTCAAGTCTCTGCAAATGTTTGACCACATAGTGTAGCCTAAAATATAATGTACATGGCGGCAGCCTTTATTACTTATTTTAAGGTTGATTAAAAAACAATAGCTATCTGCAGTAATTATTGGTAGCCAGAGACCACGTGATCTTGGTTTCCCTGCTGACTTTTTGTAAAGTATGTTTTTTTACCAATATGATCACATTAAATCAAAGACAAAAGGCAAATCTCTTTCTGGACAAACATTTTATTTTAGGTAATGCATCTATACACTGTACATTCAGTCACTGTGGTATATAAGCATAGCTATTTTCATACATAATCTCATAAAGTCCTTTATTTTACAATATTAACTGTGTGAGGGCAAAGGGTCTGGAAAAGTTTAAAAAATAAAAATAAAAATGAATAAGAGACTGACAGTACACAGCGAAATAGATAAATATGCTAAGCTTTTTTCTTGCTATTTTCTTTTTTAAATCAGGCATTCATAAACAATAAAGCATACATTTATTACATAAAAATAGTTCTAGAATAGTTAAGTTTTTTTTTTGTTTTTTTTTTATTATTGTCATTAGCAGCAGCATAGGATGATTATAAAAAAAACAAAAAAAATAAAAATAAAAACTGTATTGAAATGATATTGGCTATAACAATGCAGGTGTGTTTTTCCATAACTGGAAAAAAAAAAAAATGTAATTCTTATGAACTTTATTTCGAATACAAAAAAACCTCCTCTAAAATGTGAGAAATGATGAAAAAAACATTTATAATAAAAACACTTTAAAATGAAAATATGGACAAATGTTATGGTTTAAAAAGTAAGACTACATTTATAAACTGTAAAAGGTCTCTCTTTTTTTCTAACAGAGTCTTTGTAGTTAAAAACACAAACAATTAAATCAGACAACCAAGTAATAAAGAGCTTTTCAGAGAAAAAAAAACAAAAAAACAAAAAAAAAAAAAAAAAACATATTACATTTATAATACAACAGTGTAAAATGAAAATAAAAAAAAAAATCTATATACAAAAATTGAGTCTTTGTACAATTGGCTAGTTTGACTTTTAAAAGTAGATCATTGTGATTACGAATATCTGCTGAATAGATATGAATGTTATTGCTGTTGGTTTGCTTCCCTTTCATTTTTTTCCTCAGTATATAAATGTGTTATTAAACTGAATGTACATTTAAAGTAATGCTTTCTTTTGTAGGAGAGTCAGTCTGCATGAATGGGCAAAGCAGTCATACATTTGTGTGTATATATATATATATTAAAAAAAAAAAAAAATCTATATATTAACTGTGGTGAAGAATATACTATATATAGGAATTACACACCAAATCCCCCAACCCCATGTTGATTATACAACACACTTCAAAACCTTCATCTCCACATAAACGATAGCATGCTGAAGTGTTGTATCAGATCTTAGACTTGAGCCAGTTCTAGAATGCAGAAAAGTTTGGGAGGTTGCAAGCAAGTGTAACATTGTCAAGACCAAAGGCCTACGCAAGTAAATACCTGTAAGAAATGCAGATGTGCTGCCCAGAGCAACAGACCAAAACTAGTTCTACTTATGACACTTGAAAAGGGATTGGTTGCTTTAAGCTACACCTTCACAATAATGTCCTCAGGTTTTTTTAATATAAGCACAAAAAGGCCTGTTTTAAATTTTTTTAGAGGATAAATTTGACTAGAGGATGAAGAAACTGGGTAGCAGCAAAACTGCAAGTGATTGAGTATTTCTGAAAAAAAAAAAAAAAAAAAAAAAAACTTGATTATATGTAGATCCGATACTGTGTAAGATCTGAAAACCCCATAAACAATTGGCTAATTTTAATTCGAGAATGTTGCCGAAAATAAAATTTCTGAAATTAAAAAGTAGGCCTTTAATGATGCAAAAGCAATGGGCAGTAACCAAAAACAACCACTAGTAATTCCTCATTGGTATCATGGACAGCAATCTTGGTATCAGATTGCTGTGGGCTAGTGCACAGCGCTGCATTAATGTATTATAAAAAGGCCAGAAAAAACACTGACGTATGAAACCATATTGGAGAACATTACACTAAAATAGCATAAAGTTTACAACACTGGTAAGCAACAAAACAAAAAACCTAGCATTCCAAATACACACCAACTATACGCTAGTCTGCCTGGTGGCTCAGATGCCATACTTCTATGAAGAGAATGGTGAGTGAATGCACCTGGAATAAATCCCAATGTACATTTTGCAGTAATTCAAGCGTCAGCATGCTGCCAAAGATGCAGCACAATTATGGCTTTCATATTCTTAGAGTGTGGCCCCCCTTCCCACAGGTACATAATAAAAAAAACAAAAAACAAACACAACATTTGACCATATTACAGCCCTGTAGTGAGAAAGCTTTCAATATGAGAACCATATTGATCTCATCAACAAAATGGTTAATTTTCCAAACCTCTATAGTTGAGATAAAGGGCCCCAACACCAAAGGGGGATCTTCCGTCTGAGAACCGATGCTATAGACTGATTTTCAAGGCACAAACATCCAACAAGGAAGAAAGGCACGGGCTAAGAGCGACCTGTGTATGCAAGTGAA
Organism: Lithobates sylvaticus; assembly: GCA_028564925.1. Classification (NCBI taxonomy): domain Eukaryota; kingdom Metazoa; phylum Chordata; class Amphibia; order Anura; family Ranidae; genus Lithobates; species Lithobates sylvaticus. The sequence goes on along the minus strand of CM053035.1, from coordinate 146,070,239 downwards.
TCTTGTGTCAAAATGAAAAAAAAGGAACGGTCCAATTAAACAAAAAAAATTATGTATTTAGATATATTGATCCTAATGCAGTAATGCAGAGGAATACTAGCACATGCACAATTTTTCTCTTGTAAACTGGTCTGTTATTTTTGGACCAAGAAGCATGGGGGCCTTCCCTTTGTGTAATTTCTATAGGCATCATTAAAAAACAGACTGGGGATGTATAAGCAAATATTTTCTGTTTGTGCTTAGCTTCACGTGATGCTGTTGAACTCCACTAAGTTTAATGAATCCTTTAAAAAAGAAAAAAAAAAAAAAAAAAAACACATTTTAAAGTTAAAAGGCCGAAAGTAGTCAACAGCAATAGTGGAGGCTAGTGTGCAGAACCAAAAATAGACAATATTCACATGTTTCTTGGGCAATTCAACATATCCTACATATGTTAAAGTAAACTTCCATGAAAGACCGTATCCTCCCTAAAAATGCTAATTACCTACCTGGCAATGCTGACTCCCAGACTTCAGTACCAAGTCACTGCTGCAGAAGAACAGAACCTAGGTTTGGAAAGTCATAGGAGTCACAATTCCTTAACTGCACACTTGCTTCAGTTTAGTGGCTCAAAGTATTGAGGGCCAGAGGGCCAGCAGGACAACCAGGCAACTAGCAGTTATAGATGTAGGCAATGGCAGCCTTGCTTCTCTCATAAGATATTTTCTTTAACAATGTTGCAGAAACAAAACAATGAAACACTAATGTTCTGGAAGCACCCTAAAGACCTGTACACATGGGCAAAATGTCTGGAGACATCGGCAGGTGGAGAAAAAAAAAAAAAGGCAGACATGCCCCCCGTGTGTATGCCACCCCATCTGACCAAAGCCAGCCATTTGGATGAGCATGCTGAAAAAACAGCAGCCGACCGACTCCCAATCAACGCTCTCAGCCAATGGTGGAGAGCGCGGATCGGAGTGTTCTGGTGGGGGGCCACACCCCTGTCAGAACACACCGGCTCAGCAGGGGCGATCGCTATACTAACTTTGCATAATTAGTACAGCGGCTCCGACAGTTTTGTTGTACCAGGCTTAAAATTGAGAGCGGAACTTCCAAAATAAAATGGCTTTCTATAGGCAAAACTCCCCTCTGGAAACTGAAATCAGTGCATTAGAACAACTGAAGGACCAGAAATGTGGATGTGCAATGAGACGGAAAAAAATAAAAACCCCCATCTAAACAAATGAATGCCCATTCTACAGGTGTGGCAGAAATTCTCATTTCATGCATCAAGTATAAAAAGAAAACTGCAAGCCAAAAAAAAAAAAGTATATATAAAAAATTTCTGCATTGCACTTTATAGAGGACACAGCTGCAGGACTTAATACATGCAAATGAGATGCAGGGGTCTCCAGTACCAGCGGCAATCGGAAAGCTGCAGAGGACTATACAAAAAATAAAAAAACAACTTGTAAGGAAATTATTCACTAGGGAAACATGACCTGTAGCGCAGTCTTTAAGTAAAATACATTCTATATGTAAAAAGAGACCCACTAGCAGCAAAAGGGTAGGTCCCAAAAGACAATGAAAACATATTAGGGTATAATTAAAGAAAAAATAAAAAAAAAAAACTTGTGAGTCACTGCATCATTGCATTGTGTGTGCGCGGTTATACATCTCCAACCCAAGATTAAGCAGATATTTTAAAAGGTGCAGTGACATGGGAGGTATGTAATAAAGCCATGTTACTGTACTCTACAAGAGTGTAAAATAACTATGTAGTTTTATATTTGTATACCTCCATAGAGTTTGTGAACACTGAGCATCAAGAAAGAGTGGCATCAGCAAGGAAGGCAAAAGGGAAGCCCATCTTGGTGCCATTTGGGCAAATACTTTAGAACGGCTTACTTGTAAAAAGACAAAAACAGTTTGTTGATCCCTCTTCGAAGATATTTCCTAAGTGCAAAGGATACCAATTTTGGGGATAACTTAAGTAGATTCTCAATGCCCTCTTGTGCAAGATTGTAAGACATCAATACTATCTGGTAGACACAAGACAAAATTGAGGGTTTAGAGAAGGAGGTACTCACATCTCACAGTGGCACTGCACCTTTTAAATGAAACCTAAAAGTGTCACTCGTCTACCTACAAGGAGCACAGACAGACACTCTTAAAATGTTATTTACAAAAAAAAAAAGAAGAAAAAAATAAAAACAACCCACAAAATAAAAACCAGGTCAACCATGCAAGACAGACAAAATATGTTTTTGGTGAAAATTAAGACCAGACCTTTGCAGTCCCACCAGCAATGCATCATTACCAGCAATTCCTTTCAGTATTATTTCTAAATATTTTTTTCAGATTTTTCTGTATATAATAGTTTTCACTTTTTTAAAAGAACAGTTAGTAAACTTTACAATAGAGTATAAATATTTCCTGTACATACTCAGCAGAAAGCCTATTTGAAAAGGTATTTAGGCCTAACTGTAAAAATCAAGCCTGAGGATTCCTTGTGGACACATGAATGAATGAATGTGAAAATAGAAAACCGGAGTAGCACACAGAAGAAATGTATCAGCATCGGGATACTGGATCATCATTTTTCTTACCACAAGGGCAAAGAGCTGAAGTTGAGGACTTATGGCTTACCAGACTTTGTAAAACAAACTCCCAGCAGCTAGAAAGCCAGAGGCCGTCTATGGAGTTGCACTATGTGTGTGGGCCTCCAGCGACTGAGGGAATAAAAGTCCAAGGGCTTGCTAACTTGCCACTGAGGAGCACCAAGTAGGCCTTTGCTTGATAGTAAAGATCGCCAAGCTGCCAGTTGCATTATGACCCTGAATGAAGATGTAGCTAGGATCCATTATGAATCATGGCCAACCTCTGGGTCATCACTTTCTTGCGTGGATGACATCTGGAAAAAAGGTTTCCCCTTCAAAAAGCACAAAGGAAACAAATGTCCTTTTATAATAAAAATCACTTGCCAATCAATCCTTTAATTTCCAATTTTAACACAAGAATGGACGCCCTTTTATAGCACACGTTAAAAAACACCACATTAATGTAAAACCGCTAGCATTTGTTGGCCCAGTCAGTACCTAAACTGTTCAATGGACTTAAACTGCAGGACAATTTAAACACTATTCAATACTATAGCTGTAAGTTGAGGATATAAAAATGTTATGCTCCAAGGTGATAATAAATGTCATAATACAAGTACAAAATATGACCTCTAATACTAAAAATTAGAGTAACAGATGTCTGTATGGGAGGGGGGGACCATTTGGTGTCCAAGCCATTGTCTATGAAATATCATTTGATGCAAGGATATCACTATCCCTATATTACTGATGCTTTTGGGATACACGCATTCCTTAGTGTTTTCCTTTTCACCATACATTTAAAAAACGTTAGGCAACTTTTTAGCACAGTTAGCACACACTGTGCTAAAAAGTGTAGAGCTGCATCTTTATTTGTCTTCCTTGAAATGTTACAGGCAAGAAAAAATAACATCTCTCAAATATCAATTAGTTTTTTGGTCTTCATCTGCCCTATTCATAAAGGGGTCTTCCTATGTTGGATTTCATTTAGTTTCCAATACTGGAAAAGGAAGTCCGCTATAGCAGTTGTAACACACCAAGCTGGGAGATGTGACCAATGAAGTCTTCAAGTATAAAAACCAGTAGAGAAGCAGCTGCTACTACAAGTTATGAAAAGACTTGCTTTTAAAACACAAGACTACATCTCAACTAATGGATAAGAACCTTAAAGTGGTTGCAAACGCTCTCATATACCCAGTGAAGTGACTGCCCTCAGGTGATCCGAGGTGAAACAAATCCTCCTACATAAGTTTTACCCGTTTATCTGCTGTCTTCTCCTCCCTACACCCCTTCAAAAGGGCAGAATCATGTTAAAATCCTTCTCCATCAGTTAGTATCAAAGAGGAGGGGGTGGAGAGCTGCAGTTACACTGGGGGGCAAGCTGATTGGAGGAAAGGCACACACACCCCCTCCACGCAGCAAACTGGAGCAAAGGAAGGATGCAGAGCTGTGCTGTGACTAGACAAGCTTTGTGCTGAGCTCCCTCCCTGTCACAAAATGTATCTAATGTGTCGGGAAAACGTCTCGTTAGTGATTTATGCTAACAGAGGAACAAAGCACCAGAGGGGAATGACACTTAGAGCTTTGGGGAGAGTAAACACTACATATATATTTGCTTTGTTTTTACTTCATGACTGGGGTTTACAACCACTTTAAGGCAGTCAGATACTAGGTAGTCAAACATACAGGTATGATCAGACTATCCTCTGGCATTTGAGCTGCCTGCTGGGCTCCTATAAAATTTACACTTTGGTTTTCAGTGTGTACTGCCTGCAGTAAATCGTCAGGGGAAGAAGGCTGCAGAGACCTTAACACTGCCCTATTATGTTGCTAGAATTGTTTGACCTCCAAATGCACCCTAAATTGGCCAGTTCCTTCACCCAAGACATCAAATGATCACCCATTCCAACGAAAAACAGACATCTATGGTCTATAGACACCTTGAGCACACAATTGCCAGTTATTAAAGGATATAAGCTGTTGTATAATATTCTTTAATTAAAAGACTCACAAAATGCTATCCTGAAATTATAGCTATAGATGTAGGATGTGTATCTCGTTTCAGCAGCAAAACTGAATTATAGTATTTGGCATTGTACTTTTAGCGTGCACCAATGCATATGTAGGACTGGACATTCAACACTGAGTCACGCAAAACAAAAAAGATGACAAAATTATTTTGTTTAAAACCCTGAATTACCAAACAAACGATTATACAGACCTTCAAATACAAGCTGTTCTTTCCACAAACATTTAACCTTCTATGTTCTCTATTCTTTGTTCCAATTTGATCTCTTCCCTATGTGGTGAGCACCTTTAGGCACAATCTATACGTATACACACACAAAGATCTCAAACCAATATGATGGTATTCAAGAACACTGATCAGTACAGCTATACATTTTTTTTCTTCTATTTGTTTTGATTTCTGTCTGTCTTTTACCCTCTCCCACATGCGTACAGATAAAACTTTGAAAAAAAATGTGTATTATATAATATATATATATATATATATATATATATATATATATAAACACCAAGATGGAGTACACCGAATATTTCCATATGAGATCTGAAGGAGAAGCAACTTGACGCAGAAGAGTCTATATTTCAATATTGATGGCTTGCTACCAATACATTGCACAGTCGACGTGAATGGTGCTGAGACTGGGGAAGGGTGGGTTCAGGAGTAGGAACACAGGGCCATTTTTTTTCTTTTTTGATTTTTTAATAAACCCCAAAAAGCCTGTAACGTCAGTTAAAATTGTGCATCAAAGCTTCAGTTTTGTTATACAAAAATCTGTTTTTCCCCCCTCCCCATTTTCAACAGTGTCTTTATATTGTCCTTGTCATTTAATATATCTTTATATTAAATAGCTTATAAAGAAAATGTAAATCTCAAAGTGTTCCAGGCAAGCTTAAGAACAATTTTAAAGAACTGATAATGCTTGCTTTCTTTTTTTTTATCTTGACTTTGTCGAATGCTGCTGTTCTCTTGTAGTTGACATGTACAAAAAAAAAAAAAAAAGTTCTCACTTGAGAGCCGAAGTGACTCCATTTTATAAACACTCTCTCTGAGGCACAGTAAGATGTTGTGCTGTGTAGGTTCTAAAGAGGCGAAAGTTCAGTGCTTCTGTTGTACAGGGTAACATTTTTCCTCGCTCTCGGACTCTATAAAGTTTGTAATAAGTTGTGTGAGCTCAGGGCACACACTCCATACACTCACACATGCACCTATTCATGCATACATTGGGGAAACCTCCTCCTCTTCCTGTGCATATACGTAGAATTCTGTATATGAATAGATAGGTTTTTTGCTTCATATAGAATTTTTTGTATTGTTTGTTTTAGTTCTCAATGTCTTTTCGTGTGTGTTCACTGCTGGAAAGACAACCGGGCTTTGCCCAGCGTTGTTCCTGTAGATCTTTAACAACATTTTCTAAGTGTTCTCTGGCTTCTCGCTCATGTGCAAGATCTGTCCGCAGCTTCTCTCTGTCGCCGTCTGCTTGCTGGAGTTTCGCTTGCAATTCTTCTATCTGAAATGGGCAAGACGCAACAGTTAACATAATGGAAAAATCAGAAAACCACTCCTAAAGCCACATCCATATTTAGGGTTAAATTTTAGAGACAAGGAGGACCAAATATGGCCCTAGATTGGACTTTAGAGGCAAAATGGACGAGAGTATATAAAAAAAATATATATATTTTTTTATTGATAACAAAATCATAGAGCAAGTATTGAAAGAATAAAAAAAAACACAAACAATTAACATGAATGTATGGTGTAACAAAAATGTTAACACCATATAGACAACAGTAAGCCCTTATGACGCACAGTGATTGTTTCCATACTGGGGTCAATATACATTTGTACATGTGTACATGTGTCTGGTAGAAGAACACAGCTTGTTAACCTTTTGTACGTCACTTGATTCTGCAGAATATTACAGTAGAAAAAAAAATCTAGGAGTAGACTTTCAATTATAAGATTCACAATAATGGCACTTTTGTGACGCTTTAAAAATGGATAAAATGCGATACATTTCTTGAACCACAGCTTAACAAAAACAAAAGGTTATGTCTAATACACAAGGGTGACCTTTATTACAAAGGAAGCCCACTCAAGGACATGATGTGGTGGTAAATAGAGCTAGCTTATCTTTGTCCTCTTTCTATATCTGCTAGAGAAGGATGCTGGTTAAGTGACCCTACCCTGACCTTGACAGAGGATGTTGCCTGCCCCTGACTGATAGATGCAAAATAACATGTAGATAATCATTTCACAAATCAGTACAACAGAATACCATTTAAGTTGGTTCTGTTGTCCTGTCCCTTAGTTTGAAATTCTGTTAAATGCAGCTGGATGCTATGCAATACACAGATTTTAAAGCACCCCCCAGCTAAGCTCCAAGCATCGTGCAAAGGCTCTCTCACTGAGAAGGTTTCCCTGTAGCCGTCTTCTAAACAGAAAATCAGGTCAACTGCTTTGAATTTTTGTTTGCAAGAAGGAAAGCAGCTTTCAGTTCTCACCGAACCCCCATAACCAATAGGGTTTTAGGCTTCAAACTGATTTTAGACTCTGGTTGTTACAATAAACACTTTATACTTGTCTAGTATCTGACAGCTTTATAAGAGTTTCCTGCACTGGAAATATACTCAGCAACAGATAGTAAACCAAGTGCAGGGAGCGAGTGTTCCCCTTAGGCAGCGTCACCAGGGAGACTGCAAAGGACTTTATTCCCCAATGTGACTGCGAGCTGGAAAAACACACTGACAAGCCATGTTTTCTAAGCAGCACCCAGCTGCAACTTTGTGTTTAACTCTCAGTGGAAGAGAGCTGCAGGTAACACCCACTGCACAGTTTTCACTCTGGTAATGTTTAGTCTGGAGGCATCTTATCAGCTTGACGCTTGGGAGGAAATCCACATCATTTCCTGGTTTGGCCTGTCTCACATCAGTATAATCAGTCTACTCCTGTTCCCGCAATTGACAGAGTATTTAAGAAAAAAAAAAAACACTGAAACTGCTTTCTTAGTCAATGTGCTGCACTCAGGCCTATTTCCATTGCTGGAGAATTAGTTAGCAATATGCCATCGGTAGCAATAATTTCACAGCAATTAAGGCAATCTGGTTTAAAGCTTAATGATCTGACTCTTTCTGTAAGATGTTTGATAATTAGAATGGGACCGTCAACCTGGATTCCTCAAAAACTAAAGAGGCATGTAAAGTGCAGGGATCTTAGGGTGGCAGTTATAACTGTGCCTGGTTGACATCCTTGGTCCGGTTAATTTATGTAGTCTGAGTGTGCCAAACCATACCAGGAACAGTTTTAGTGTACTGTGTCTGGGTTCACTTGGAAGAGGTGGTTCCTAGCACGGTTTACTTGTGGTCTGGTAGGATTTGCTTCAGTGCAAGCACAAATCGTGCACAGATCACCAAGCACAGAAGCAGGTATCCCTGTGGTCTGGTTGGCACCGGTGATGTTATAAGTGCCCAGGAACACTTATATCCATGCAAAAAAGGGAGAAAGGCTGGTGCTATGGAAGTCGGCTAAAACTGATTTATTGCAGGTGAACAGTCAAAAAAGCCAATGTGTTTCAGGTAATCATGGCTCATGATGGCTCATGATCACCTGCAATATTAAAACAATGTTTTAGCCGACTTCCATAGCACCAGCCTTTCTCCCTTTTTTGCATGAATTACACATGGAGGTTTGCAGAGACTTCCCAGGCTGAGTGTTGTGTTCCTTGAGGCTCACTCACCATTACACAGGAGGTAGTAGCTCAGAGGCACCTGTTCCAACACTTGCTTAAAGGTCATTGTGAGTGCAGACCAGTGGGGACAATTCAAACTCACCCAGTGCGAGTGTACCCTTAAAGCACACATTTAGACTGGTACTGATTTATCAAGCTGCAATAGAATTTAACATGCGTTACTGAAGGCATGTTAATATATGTGGGAACAGTTAAAAGACCACTTTGATACACTTCAAGTGCCATCTAGCAAACCTTGAGCTGTATTGCAACTTTATTAGTCATCGCCAATATGCTTCACTGACATGGCTTCACGTAAGAAACTTAGTTGCAAAGGTATTTGATACTTTTGCACACTTAGATTGCTTTAATAAAAAAGGTGTCCATAAGTACCTGGGCAGAATATTTTACACGTATCCGGCCAGCCTCACAGCCCTTGTCGCACACTCTAATTTGTCTGGCTTGCTCCAACTCTCTCTTCAGACGTAACCGTGACTCATTTGCCTCTTTCATCTTCTTTTCATTTTCCGCCCTGAGCCGTTCAATTTCTTTCCGCAGGTTGCGTTTTGCCTCTGTTGCTTCTCTCAACTTCTCTTTCTTGGCGACACGGAGGAACTCCAGCTCCTAAATGACAAGAGAAGTCAAGGAAGAGGGTCAGTTCCTATTCTGGCACAACAGCATCTTCTACAAGCAAACTTACCTACAGCGCTGTGTCAACAATAAAAACAGGCAAGAATGCTGAGTAAAATGGTCAAAGAATTTTTTTAACCAAAACCATTATAACTTTTTTGTTTTATTTGGCCAACAAAGCCATGGGCTTCAGATTATGCTGGACTTGTAGCTCTTCAGAAGCTGGTGGGTCTGTCAAAGCATTCACTGGCCAATTATAAACTCTTGCTGCTTGTATCTCCTTAAGAAGCTACTAAGCCAGATCACATACTGGGACTTGTAGCTCCTCTACACAACATTCAAAATCATACATATCCAAAACGCTGTTTATTGGCTAAAGGTAAGTAACATACAACCTTTGGCTCAATCCACAAAAGGTCAGTAATGTCTTGTATTGGCTGTTAAGGCATGCTAAGTCTTGTAATTCCAGAAGAGGCCCATTGCTGTCTTAAAATCTAACTGTTACTTACACTCAAAAGAGGCAGTCATTGTGTACGTTTAATGAACTCATGACAAAACTGGGCATGCAGCAAAAGGCATTGTTTCGATTCCTGCATACCTATGCATGTGTGACACTTTTACCCTACATATATTGAGCTGAATTGTCTAGGTAACCAGAGCAGCTGCTCTTGCTTGAGGTTTCCTGTAAAGCTAGAAGAGGGCAGGTAAGTCACTAGACATTTCCTGATAGATCATCAGACTGTGAAAGGATTCACAGGATAAAACATGGAAGAGAGGGAAAAAAAAAAAAAAAAAGGACCAGAAGTTAGACTTCCTCTGGCTCTCCGATAGCAGCATGAACAACATGTTTCTGTTAAGTAACACCCTGCAGCTAGGTCATGGGAAATCCTTTTCCCTTTACAATAATGTGACATCTCAGCCAAACCATTGTTATCAGTGAACTTCTGACTTTCTCTCCACCAGAAATAGGAACTTGGAAAAAGAGGAAGCTGCTGCGATTCACCTTGGAGACAAGCAATGACTTGAGCTGGTCTCAAAAATGATCTCACAGGTAGACAATGAAAGGGCAAAAAAAATAAAATAAATCTGGGAATACATAAAGCCACTGATTTAAATTTGGTACAACTTTTATTTCTGCAGACTGTCTTAATCACCGGCCCTGGCCTGACAACTGTGTCTATGATGCTTTCCTTTCTTAATACACTAAAAGTGGCTGCCCTTAGAGAGCTCTGCTGACAACACCACCATGGAAATTATCACCAGGGATGGTAGAGCAGGTAATCAACACAGGATAAACCAATTAAAAGGAGGCCCAAATATTTCTAATAATTTTTATGTTCTCTTGAAATGTTAAGTCACTTTTATTGGGACCCCACCGGAAAATACTAGAGTTCACAATTATCTTGGACTTGCTAAAAAGGCATTTGGTCAAACTGTTATTTACATATGGAACTAAATACAAGGATAAAACTGTAAGCAGGTATCTCAAAGCACCTATTGGCCTGTGTTTAAATCCAGTCTCATCTCTGGCCCCTGGCAACTCTCAGGGGGACCTATGTATCCTAAACCTACACTTCACTACTGCAGACTCCAAGACCAGAAACGTCAAACCTGTATTGCAAATTATAATCCCCATGGACTGAGCATGCGAGTTACTCATTCTCCCTTTAGCTCAAAGTTGACCACATTGATGTCTAACTCCAATACAGCATTGAAACACTGATCATAGATCTCAATGAAGCTACTCTACCTGCTGAAGGCTCCGTTTGGCCTGCAATGCAGCATTCAGCTTCTCTTCTTGTTTTACTCTCATCTTAACTACTTCATGAAGGAATTTTTCTTTGGCTTCCTTGGAGTCCAGACCACTGTCCAGGGCTTGCCGAAGGTGCTCCAGCTCTGCCTCTAGTCCACTGCTAAGCGAGTCTCCGTGAGGCGCCACTTCAAAGGAATGGTTAACCGCAGCTGGGGCTAGCATGCCTGGGGAACTCAACTCCTTGGCGGAGCTGGAGGATGTGAAGGAAGGAGATGAGAGCGAAGAAAGCGAGGAAGTGACTGCAAGACAGGAGAAAAAAAAAAAAACAGAACTGTGAGATGATCTGGTCATATTCTGATCAGGTAGTAACATGTTAGGTAAAACTGGTGAACTAAGAAAACCCAATTACACATAGCTTGGACAATATGATCCCTAAAACAAAAACAGTCAATGGAAAAAAAAAAATTAATTAAAAATGCCACTTTTCAGCAGTCCTTAACCAGTTCACGACCACCCAATAGTAGATTTATTGCTACACGTGGCGATTCTCACTCCCACTGTTTTTTTACACAGAGGGACCCGCAGACCCAGAATGACAGTTTGCCTATGTAAACAAGGCAGGCTGTCATTCGTGAGTACAGAAGACATGGATCCTAGATTTATGTGAAGCACAAACACCGATCTATGTCTTCCAGTAGTAAAAGCCCTCCCTAGGCACACATTTAACTCTTTGATCACCCCTAAATAACTTTTATTTGGGTACAGTGTTGCCGACCGCGCAATTGTCAGTTAACGCAACGCCGTATGGCCTGGACAGGGAGGGGGTAAACCTTCCAGCGGTCAAGTCGTTAAACTGCAGTGGTCTCATAACAGATGTATGGAGACACCATAATGTATACTATCAGTATGGTGCATCGCAACATTCCACAGCTCCTCTCTCAAGATCACTTAACATCAGAGTTTATTTTGAGGTGTGTGAAAATGTGTAACTTGAAATCCTATATAATGTATGAAACAGCTCTTTAAAATATGGGCAATAAAAATGCCTAGGCACTCTTTCCTGTATAATACAGCCACGTATCATAGGACACTCAAGACACAAACAAGAGATGACCCGTGTGTGACCCTTATGATTCATCCACCAGTCAAATGATACCCAGCTTCAGAAGAACAGTGCAGATTAAGTACTGGAACTTGACTCGTAAACATAATCCGTTCAATCTTTGATCTATAATTTCTGTTTCAACACCCACCTTCTGAGTTGAGTAAATATTAATTTACAAGCCATGTTATTTTTATGATGGTCCCCTAAGAAAATGCCAGCACAGCAAGGACCCAAGTGTCATTTCAGGTAAATGAGCAACCAGAGCCACCCAAGTAGTAGTAGCACTGAGTACTATGGCCACAGGACACCTACTGTTTGGGGTGTTCTCTTCTCTCCACTGAAATACCAAGCAATGTCAGTTGCTCTGTCTGAATTAATCTCTGCTTGACTACAGAACTCTGCCTACTCCCCCATATGATGAATATTTTGGGGTACATTTGGGCCTGGCTTATACAAATGCTATAAAATCATACAACTTGTTATTTGACATACAGTACGTTAGAAAAAGTAATGTAAAATACAACTCACACTTACATTCTTCTCTACTTTCCACCTCAATCTCTGTTTCAGACTCCTTCTCCTCTTCCCGAGTTGTGGCCGAAGGAGTGGGGGCTTCAGGTGCTGGGGGCAGTTCTGCTGTGGGCCTTCGCTTTCGAGAATGGGCAGGGCTACCCGATGTTTGATTACTTCTTGGTACAGCAGGTGCACAAAGAGGGCTTGTGATGACTTTCTGTTGGGTTGGCGGTGTCAGGGCAACATTGGGGGCAACTAGGTTCTCAAAACTTTTGTAATTATAAAAACTAAAGAAAAAAGGAAAAAAAAAAATCAATTAAATAAACCACAACAACAATGAAAATCCTAAAATGTGATTTGCATCGTTAGAATTTATTTTTTACCTATCTCGGATCAGGGTGGGTAGATGAGTTGGAATCTCCTTTTCGTTTGCCGAAATGGCAGGGGACCAGGGCCGGAAAGCAGATAGGCGCTGCCGAGGGTGGACGTATCCTGTGTTCTGTAAAAAATTAAAGAAAAAATTTGAAGAAAAATACAACACGGCACAAGTATGTTCATGGTCATTAAACAGTCATATAATTAAGATCCAACAAAGTGGAAAAGGCAGACGGGAGGATCCAAAGCATCAGAAAACACCAGCGAGTCTTTTAAAGGTAATGGTAAAACTCACTTTTAAACACAACTAGCAAAACATCCCCATCAAGCAACTAATGCGCTGCAAAAATGCAAATACCTATTGCACTTCTGTCATTAGCAGCTCTTTAAGGCCTCTTGTACATGGGAGGAAAAAAAAAAAAAACGCAGCCACGTTTTTACTGATCTCATTATAGATGCATTGTTGTGTATGGAATAATGCACGCAGATGAGTAAAGATCAGTAATACAGCAATGACTACAGAGCCATTATACAAAAATGTAACATTTGAGCGTAGTCATTTTACACACATAAGCCTGTCTATACGCAGGTTTACGTGCGTATATTGCAACACTGTCAATTAAGAATTTTAGGCGTGTATAAACCCTTACACACCTTTATGCAAGGTCTTTACAGGACATTTTACTCAGGATCGGTCTGTCGACAACATGCTGAGCTTAAACATCAGTAAATTATTACGTCCATGTGCAAATGACCTTTGCTATACACCTGTACGGTTATGTGTCCTCTCCCTTAATATAAAATCACCACGGATTTACTTTTAAACTTTTTAGAAACCCAATAATTCCATGATAGAGGAATTCAAAGTGGTCCAATTCTGAACATGAAAAATACATTTTTAAAGTGGACAGGAAAGTAACTGTACAGCAAAGTTACAAAGCAACCCTCGAGCATGACCCTGTTCTGTGTAAATGAGAACGCCTCTTGTGATCCTGTTCTATTCATAAGCTTAGCGGCTTCAGTTTACAAACAGAATGCAGAGGCGATACTCTTGCAAGCTGTATGATTTGTGTGTCACAGGCGGCTGGGACACTTGGCTGCTATTTGGCTGTCTGGCTCTTTCACCTGTGCTGCACACCTGGTCAGACATATTTAACACAGCCTGTGGTTTTTGGCTAAGGCCTGCGCTTTTTTTTCCATAAGCAGACACTGCTGTACATTCCTTGCTCCCTCCTTAGGTTGCCATGTTGGCTCTAATTGCTTAGCAACTTTCACTGGAAAGGATGAGCCAGATTACATTTAAGACCCTGAGCAGTTGTTGCCTGCCAATAAATTTGAAGCTTGAATAAGATCCTGCTGGGGTTTTGGGGCGAGGAGGGACTGTGGAAGTTAGAGTCTGAGGCATCGGAAAGCCACTTACCTCATCTTCCAATATGTGCCAAAAAACAATTTTTTTTTCTTTCTAAAATGCAGGCCCAAGTCTACTTTCTCACATTAAAAAGGCAGCATTCACACTACAGCGTTTTGAAATTGTGGGCAGATTTGCCAGTGTGTGAATGACAAAAACGCAGAGCGATGCCATTCATTTGAATGACACCTCAAATCGCGGTGCTGGTCTGCCGCAATTGTCAGGCTATAAATCGCCTGAACTTATTTGTGCCCAATATGCATTCCGCAATGTGGGTTGCTGCGATTGCACGGCAGACCCGCATCGCTATTTGAGGTGTCGTTCAAATAAATGGCATCTCGAATGCGAGTCCAAGGTTTTGTCATTTACACCTCGGCACTGTCTGCAGCAAATCTGCCCGTGATTCAAAACGCTGTAGTGTGAATGCAGCCTAAGGATTAAAAAAAATAAAAAATTTCACACAATTACCTTATGCTAAAACACATCTTGCATACCAAAAACCTGCATGAGGAGGATGTTTTTTTTTTCTCTTTAATCATTAAATGCTCTCTTCTCAAATGTTATCTAAAATGCATTTAAGCAATTTTGTTGAAAAGTTTCTTGGGTTGAAATGAAAGACTGATGTCCAAGTTCAGCTACTCACAAAATTCATCAGTTTTGGCAAAAGATTATGGCAAAGCCCTTCAAAACAGACAAATCATTAGGCATAATGGATGCAGCATTTTCACTGCCCATTTGGTAATTTACCATCCTTTCATTACAATCACAGGCCGAGTTTTACATCCACTTAAAGAGTTCATTGCAAAGATCAGCTGAACTTGCCACACAGGTGTTGAAATGATCAATATATGATAGATTTTGTACTTAAAAACTCCTTATAAATCAAACTTTAAACCAAAAATCTCAGTCTGGTTTTTATTGCCGTTACCCTAACCTTTTCCTACTAATTTCTTTGGACTAGTTCGTCCACACAAAAAAATGCAGCCTACCACTGTGGGTGAGTGATCGGTACTTTTAATACAAGGGTGAAGTATACAGCTAAACACATGTAGAAATGTAAACCTACTTTGCTAGAGTTTGATAAATTCCGTAACCAACTTGAGGACTTGTCCTTCTCAGTCGAGCTAGGGGAGTGGATGATGGCATCGTCTAATTTTGACTTTTTACTTGGGGGTTCTGAAGAAATCTGTAAAACAGAAGACAGATATTTGAGATTACAGAAAGTCACTCAACACATCTCTGCATTCATTTTACACAATAGAAAGAGGTAGAGTTCAGCTGTTAACGGTTCTTAAAGAGAAGGAATTTACATACTGCTTTCATTACATACTAATATCATGGCGGTAACTAAATATGCAATTACATTTGTCTTTAAAGTAATAGTCATTGGTCTACTAAACTGTATGATTGATTAGTAGATTGAGTAGTAATTTGTGGATGACATTTATCTGTATGTTTTCAGAGAAACATATGCACTAATGCAGTAGGAGGGCTTGCTGGCAAACATTCAAAACTATTTTTCAGTTTAAAATAGAGCTGTTGAAGGCATGTTAGAGACCCCTTTCATGGTATTGAACTTGATGGTGCCCTCTAGTGGCAAGCTTAAATAAAATAAAAAATAAAAAAAATAAAAAATATGCTGGGGATTGTCAATACTATGAGTAGCCATAAAATTCTCCACAAAAAAAATAAAAAAAATTTAATATTCCTTTTAAAACTGAACAGTTGTAGCCCCAATAACACTTTGAAAATAAATCCTCTTAGCAGTTTTTAACTTGATGGGACAGGCCAAATGTGACTTCAGTGTGCTACTGGTTTTAGCAAACGACTGAAATGGAACTGGTCCCTACGATTACCCTCTCAGAACCCTCCCTAAATGACAAACGTCTGCCTTTGCCTGCACATAGAAGGAATATTTTATGTATCGTGCATCAGAACAGCGCAGTCTATGTTTGTTTGTGATGGTTGTTAAGCGGATGACTTCACTCTGCCACAGCTGCACTGGATTCTGGGTAAAATGCCAACTCCTGCTTTAACTTTTCCACAAGTGGTTTGAAACTTGGACTGTAAATCACCCTAAAGCATAGAAAAGACCTCTTGGCAGGAACATCATTCCCTTCAACACACACACGTAAAAGGACAGGGCGTCTCATGAGCAGGTGCGGCAAATTCTACTTTTAAGACCTATGCTGGTAAGGCCCTACAAGAATTCCAAATCGAATATATCACACTTTTTGAAAAAGAATGAACTGATCATCTACATAAGCAAGAAATGCAGTTTGTAAAAAATATGAAATTCTTCAGGCAGGCAGTGTCACAAAATAGTTTTTATCCCCTTTTACAATGGAGGTGTTGCTACAATAGAACAACCAATACTAGGCTAGACCGTACAACTGTAGTGTTGTCTGAAGACTCCCATCACCGAAGTAAAAAAAAAAAAAAGAATGAAACCTTTGAACAGTGTTACTGATTGCTTATACCGTGATCATCACTGCAATACATGGCAGTGATCATATACAATAGCTGGCTACTCCGATATAACTGCATGTCAGTGCCATCAGCCATCATCTCTCATCACCTCCACAGCAATACAGTGTTACCAGACCAGCCAGTCAGTATCCCTAATCACCACTGCACCAGTCCCTGATCCTCACCACACATACTGATCACAGCCACACCCGTGTTGCCTCTGCCTGCACTAACCCTGGTCCGTTTATTGACCACAATACTTCCTGCAGCCTCAACCGACCCCATGCGCACATCCTGCGGAACACACATACCAGTAGGCTAGGCTTGCTTGACTGAATTTTCCAAAATATTGTGTCAATAAAATTAAGTTTTCAAAAGACTCAACATGACTCATGTTAGAACTGATTTGTGGTATGAAACTAAATGCATAATTTATGCTCCTTGGATTTTGTGCCCTTTTATTCTTTTTTTTATTTTTTATTTTTCTTTTTTTTTTTTAGGAGGAAGCATAATGTGGTGCAAAGACCAAGCAGGCACTGCTTTCTGGAAAAACTGTACCATGGAAATAATCGTGAACAAGCATAAGCAAACAGATTTTAGGAAACAAGTTGAAAGAATTTTCCCCTCTAACAAAAAAGAAAACAGACAGGGAATGGTTTGGTTCAAATAAGTTTACATGCTTTGGTCTCTGGCATGGCTGCCCAAAAGCGCCAAGTATAATTACATCTCACTGTAGATAATAGCAAGTCAGACACCAGCGAGCAAAACCAGATTTGAACCAATGACCTCAAGGTGGAAATCTCTATATTCACACTGGCAGAGGCCCATTTTCCAGGGAGACCTGTTATTAAAGTTCAACGACTTCAAACTTGGTTTAGGAAAAAAGGGAAAGAAAACAGTATTAGATCAGCAGAAACTAACAGTTTCCATAAAATAAACCGTGAAGGCCTTATGTGGGTGCTGAGCAATGCAATAACAGCAGCCGAGGAGACGGCTTTCAAGGAGTCTGCAGTTGCCGTTTGGAACTGTGGATTCTGCTTTGGATCAAGAAAACCGTTCACATTGCTATGAGAAACAATTTTTAAACCTAAACCAATTCAGTTTCTGGCGAGTTTCACAGCTGGCCTTGCGAGCACGGATTTCAAGGGGGTACCCCTCAAACAAAAAGCAGAAAACACAATTTAAAATCTAGAGGACTTGAAAGCTACAGAGGCCAACATTGGTATACCTGCAACCAATCAGCATGGCATTTCCTGTTACATTTGACTTCAGGTAGAAAGGGGGTTCCCTTCACCCTGAACCAAAACTACATTTATTTAAATTTTTTTAACATAACACAACTCCAACGCTTTGCACTCACAAAGTACCAAAAAATCCCAAGAGTTTAGTACAAGCGCCACAGCTACAGGAGTGGTCAAATCAGCACTGTCCCAACCCAAAATGTAAGCGGGAAACAAGTTCTCTTAAGGCTTCATGTACACTGCTGCTGGTAAATGGACGTTTAGGAGCAGTTGGGTGTTTTTTTTTTTCAGCTGCCCCTGAACTCTCCTCTATGCCATCTTAGCAGTACATGTACACAGGGTCGTTTATAGTAATTTCTTGGCAGTAGAATTTGGAAGCATTTTTGGAAAGCAAAAAATAAATAAAATAAAAAGGGTTCAGGCTGGATATTCAGAAGCATTTGAAACGCCAAATTCCTGTAACAGCTTGTAAACACGGTGACTCACGTTTAGCCGGGTTACGTTTACAGGCGTTTTTAATGGAGATACAATTTTGACTATTTGAAAAAAATATATAAAAATAATTTTTTTTTTTTTTAAACGCACCTAAAAACGCAAATGCGTCAAAACAGAGGATTTTAAACATTGTTTACCATCTGTCAAGTTAAATCGTTCAGGGGAAGTTTTAAAATGCCCCGTGTACATGAAGCCCAAGGACATACAGATAGGTTTAATGGGCTAACCTAGCAAAAAATCTTGGTTCTTAAAGCTCACACGAACTACACTTTGCTGCTGCACCATTACGTTTGATAAAAGCAATGGAGTCGGGTAATTTTCCGAGTAGTCTTAGGGTGAGGTCTTTCCTGTTACGCTACCATCTCATTTACACTGCAAGAAAACTAACTAGTTCTTACCAACAGCAAAAACCACAACAGGCGCCTGTCTGAGACTTCTTATTTGTTAAAGGCAAACCTCAAAGCTGTAGCATTTCATGGTGTTAAAAAAGTGCTAGACAGAAATTCAGAGTGGGTAGATCAGTATTTTACAGTTATCCTATAACAGCAACCGAGAAGGTGACAAAATTGCTCATATGTACTGATGTTGTAGCCTGTGGCCATTGATCATGTTATCCCCACTGTGTTGAAA
Organism: Lithobates sylvaticus; assembly: GCA_028564925.1. Taxonomy (NCBI): domain Eukaryota; kingdom Metazoa; phylum Chordata; class Amphibia; order Anura; family Ranidae; genus Lithobates; species Lithobates sylvaticus. The sequence goes on along the minus strand of CM053035.1, from coordinate 146,051,288 downwards.
TAAAAAGGAAAAATACCCCTCAAAATTACCCAAATTTGTATCCCATTATGTTATCAAGCATTCCTGAAAAAAAAAAAAAAAGGCCAAGTGCAGCTCTTCAGCTTTTGTGGTATTAAACCTGTTAGTAACAATTTGAGCGGCTACAAGATCCAAGAAAATGTACATTCGAATTTTGGAAGAACTACAACATCTATCAGGAAACAGAGAAAATCCAGGAGTCTGCCGAGTAGAGGAAAGCACAACATAGCATGGAGCTGATTCCAGGCAAGCGGTGTCTGGATACCATTGTACTAGACAAAACAGACTTCAACACTAAACTTCAAGAGGCAGAATGTGTAATCAGAGACACTCGGTGTCTGAAGTGAGGATGAGACTGAGCGAAAACAATTGCCTTCTTTAATTCGCTTTCCTTGTCCGAAGCCACTCCTTTCCTTGGTGCTTCAGTCTCCACGCTCTGTAGAAACAGAGGCTTGTTACCAGTCTATTGATAAACGGCAACACAGCACACAATGCATGCAATTATGATAGGGGGGGGAAAAAAGACGGCTAAGAGTTAGTCCTTCCACATTCTCATTTGAATCACAGATTATCTTCCCAATACTGCTACATTACCAGAGCAGCACCATCTCTGCCCCCAAGAACCCTCTACTTGCTGCAGACAATGACGTCGATGCCTCGTATTTTTATTAATATTATGTCTGTTGGGCGACATCAGCTGGTTCAATAGAAACCGGCTGACATTCGGCCCCATGTGTATGGTTGCTGGTCCGATGGAAGCCGGGTGTGGGGCATGACCGAAAAAGGTCCGTCGATTGGCTCCTGATCAGCGCCCTCAGCCAATGGCTGAGAGCGCTGACCAAAGTGTTCTGGCGGAGGGGGCGGTCCCCCTGTCAGGGTGAAGATATTTGCCAGCATACCATGGAACGACACAAATAGCGTCCAAACGGGTGATTTATTGCATGATCACAACACAAGGATAGTGCAACGTTTCGGAGCCACGCAGGGCCCCTTCGTCAGGCGTCTCCTGTCAGAACACAATAGCACAGCAGCGGAAAATCTCTGTACTAACATTGGATTGTTTGTACAGCAGGTCCGATATGGGCTGTCAGTTTTTTTTGTTCAGCTCATTGGGTTGATCGAAAAAAAAAAATAAGAGAAAAAAGACAAAAAACACTATTAGTGTGTACTAGGTTTAAGGCAGGTCATACATTATGCAATCTTCAAATTGCTAGATTCTCCCATCAACAGTCAGTGTTGATGGTGGAATCCCCCTCCTGCAGAGTTATTGTGTTCGGTCTGTGGGGAGCGTTCCTCACTGACAGAAAACAATGATCACTGCTGGTGGCTATAGTCGCCGGCAGTGATCAGGTGAAATTAACCCAACAGGCTGGTTGTACTGAAATACTGATGGATGGGTCCAGTTCCCGTTGAATTAGCCAAATGTATCAGTCTATGGCAGGCTTAAATCTGTAAGATGGAGACTGCCCCTGCTGCAAAAGCAGGATGAGTAGTGGGACTGAGATAGAAGAGGCAGCACAAATACACATTTAGGCTTGACTAATCCATTAGGGGCATACACCACAAGGGCTAGGGAACCCTTTTAACTCGGAACATGTCTTAACTAAACAAGCTCCTCAGAGTTTGAAGGACAGAAATGGTTTATGAATAAAAGTATCAGAATACAACATTTTCCAGAGATGGTACCTCTGAATTACTACAGATCAGTCTGAATTACTGGTAAGGGTTGATTTAAAAAAAAAAAAAACACTTTAATGTCCAGCAAACAAAACCGCAAAAAATAAAAACGTATTGCACAAGTCATGAATGCTGATATGAACACTGGAATTGTTTATGCCTTCTAGGAATTTGCCAGGCTGGGAAAGCTTGCAAAAGGCCACATTTTTATTTACTCATTTGCAAATGGATTTTTACTAGGGCAGAGGTAAGGACAGAGGCGCTTCAAATTTCTAGACGCGTCTATGGTTATAGGCAAACACTGAGATAAATTGGGCCCTGGTCCCACAATTGCGAGCAACTGCTGGTCCGAAGTAAAAAAATATAACCTTATGTCAATGTAAAGTGTTTAGAGGACGTGGTGCAAAGTGCACATCAACTTTTACAAATAGTAAATGAGGATTGGTGTGCGGTCTTAAAAAGCTCCTTTGGTCCCGACAACGAATAATGAAGAAAATAGTTTCATCTTGCAATTCCCTATACAAAACAGCAGTCTTATCTGGAGAGGGAGGGGAAGTACTAGGTGACAACCATAGGTGCTACATGCAAATGTGTTAACAAGGAAATGCTGACAGGAGCAAAGAGCAGAGTGACCTCATCACTCTCATGTAACTCTTAATTGTAAGTGGTGCCATCTGCTTGGCTGTCTTGTGTGATGGGGCAGTGTAAACGTCAGGAAAGGATAGATAAAAAATACCAATCCTGCGGCAAGCAAAACAGATCTCATAGCTATTTTAATCTGTGTAACTGCAGATTTGCATGAAATTAAGCCATTTTTCAAGATGGAAAAGTTACTTACTACACCTCAGTCTATTAATCTCTGACAGCACTAAAACAAAGTTAGGGACCTTTTTACTATAAGTTTAAGTGAAACTGATTCCTGTATTTTCACTTTAGCCAGAATAATTATGGGATTTTTCATGGTTTTTCACAACCTTTGAAACTTGCATAAGAATAAGGAACCAAAAAAAGAAAATTAAAAATGGTTTACACCGTCTTGTGTTTCTATTACAATACCGCAGTTGACATTTGTATAGTCTAATCAAGGAGCCTGTAACCAGATTACAGTTCTGTTTACATACTACGATGGCCACATTAAAAACTAAGCTATGAGTGGGTACTGTCTGCATGAGGCTGTTGCAGTTGGTCGGCTATATGCTAGGCTACTCTTGGCTGTATTCTGCAGTATTCTGTAGTGAGACTGCCCCCGCCCCGGCTCCACACTGTGTGCATTCCTCTCTACAATAGATTTTTTTTTTTTTTCTGCAAAGGAAGGAAATAACAGTCTGTGAGTAAGCTGGGGAAAATGTACAATCTCTGTTGAAGCTGAATCACCCCTGCTAAATCATAGCTCAGTCAGCACGACCACCAACACATCTTTAGCTGGCATCCACCAGTTGGGTTTTGTGGTACCCACCCACATAGTGAGCCTGCTACTGTTGAATCGTTCACAGGTATAGTCATTTGAACCTGTGCAGAAGGTTATTTTTATGCCTTGAACTGACCTTAGTTTGTGTATACACATACATGTGCGCACAAACTTAAACGCCAATTCATGCATGGGTGACGTAGAATTTGGCAATTAGGAAGATGTTTTACCCTAACCTTTGTCTGATCATAGATACATGCAGAGGGTATTGGGAGATTAAACAGGAGATTACCAATTTGGAGTGATGGTTCGCTGGTTTCTTCCAAACCCTATCAGTCCATTTACTCATAGGTCAAAAAACAAAGGATTGCAAGGAGAACAGTTCAGAACCACTTAATGATCTTCTAGAATTTGATTTGTTCTTACTTTACAGATCTTCAATACATCAAATCGTATAAATCAAATAAATGCAAATTAAAGTGCAGATCTGTTAAGTACAAGAGCCTAAAATCTGTGGCGTACAAAAAAAAATAATTAATTTTTCTCTATTTGTTCTGTGGATTACATGGAGTCAAATGGGGGACATAGATGCCGGAGAAGGGACCCTAAAGCCAGTTTAGGTTCACAGCTCAGGCGCCTGCCACTCTTAAACATATTAATACATAGAGGGTTAGTTACTTAAGGCAAATGCACTGTGCATTGCCAAGTGCACTTGGAAGGGAATTCACTGTAGATCTGAGCGGGACATGCAAGGGAAAAAAAAAAAAAAAAAACCAACAGCATTTTTGCTTGCACGTGATTGGATAATAAAATCAGCAGAGATTCCCCCAATTACAGATCTTCCCCTCAGATCTACAGCAACTGGACTTCCAAGTGCACTTGCAGTGCAGAGGGGGGGGGGGGGGGGGGGGGGATTTGCCTTTAGTAAATCAACCCCATAGAGTTGGCAGTTAGATTTCGGGGTCCTAAAGCAATTGGTTAGTGCCCTCATGATGAAAAAAGACTGATGCTCAAAGCATCAATGACTAATGTCCTCTTGAAATCAAATTATACAGATAACCACCACCGTTTTAAAATAAAGCCAAAGCATAAAAAGTAGGAGGCAAATCCTGCGTGTATTTGGCCAACACCTAAATCTTGCTCCAGTTTCAGAATATCTGTCCTAGCCCTTCTATTTAACACATGCACACAACATTAGCTGCTTTAAGTATTTCTAATCTTACACAACTGAAATACTGCAGCTCCTAAATGACACCATATAGCATGTATAAAAGAAGTGGAAATTAAGCAGTCGCCCCTTTTCCGGATAAAACCAAATCAGTTTGTAGTTTGTAAGAAATGTTAAGTATATGATGGCTCAAACGCAACACTATATATAGCTGGTCGTGTATAGAAAAATCCGTTCTCAAAATCCAATTCAAGCACTTCTAAACCTTAAAGTGATTGTAAAAAGTCTGCTTTTTTCTTAAACATGTTATACTTACCTGCTGTGTAGTGGTTTTGCACAGAACAGCCCAGATCCTCCTCTTCCGGGGGTCCCTCTTTGGCTCTCCTGGCCCCTCCCTCCTGACAAGTGGCCCCACAGCAAGCAGCTTGCTATAGGGCCACCTGAGCTGCAGCTCCATGTGTCCACAGAGACACAGAGCACCGGATGGCCCCGCCCTGTAGGCTCCCTGACTTTGACAGCAGCAGGAGCTAATGGAGCACCGCTGCTGTCTCCGCCACCAAGGAGGAGAGTCCTGGGCAGCAGAGTGGCTCCTGCAACATCGCTGGATAGAGATGGGCTCAGGTAAGTATTAGGGGGGCTGCTGCACACAGAAGGCTTTATTTTAATGCAGAGAATGCATTAAAATACCTTCTGCCTTTACAATCACTTTAAGATCATTGAGGAGAAAATGGAACTAGTTCCACAATGACTGCATACATGTGCAAAACATTTTTTGTCACCCTACTTGCTCGATATCAGATAAGTTACTTGGGAAAGTTGCCTACACATACTGTATGAACGCAGTAGATAAAGTCCTAAACTAATTTGCCTGAAAGGGGGTTCATGTAAGGGTAACCTGGCCATTTCACGAGAGCAGTGAAGATCTTGTATACAAACTTGCTGGCTAGGATGGAAACTGGACGTCCAAAAATAAACTCTGTAGTACTGCCAGCATCTGGCGCCCCTGTTCATGGCCATCAAATCCTATTCAAGAAGAGACCTAGGACTGTCATCTTTAGGGAAATTAAATTGTAAAACTATACAATTATTCCATTCTGCCATAGGAACAAACACCTATCCCCAAACATGCAGTGCTGAGAAGCGCTTTCTAGATTTTTTTTTTTTTTTTTTTTTTTTTACCTGAACGCACGGCTAATGGACATTAAAATGTATTGATTTGGGATCAACAGAAGCCAGTTCAACCTGCATTACAACCATGTGCTTTCCCGAAAGCATTAACAAATTACACAGTAAACTACACTCTTCATACATTAACTCTTTCGGGCTTATTCCAATAGGCTATACAAAACACGATCCTGATGTGCAAAATACAGTAACAAAAAGCAACCAAATGTTATTTTGCTGCAGTCTGGTCTACTGGTGGCTGTGGGTCACTTCATCTTATTTTGTAAGCAGACAAACTGATCTGTGCACTTTGCTACCAGGTTTTCCCAGACAGATCCACTGAGCATACAAACATAATGTGTACACAGAACTTAGTTTATTACATTGACCAAAAGCATAAAATATTCCATACACCGTCCTAATGTTCCCTGCCAGCTCCTATGCATTTTAAGTCATGTTTGCTTGAGCTGGCATTGCATTTTGTGTTCAGTGTGTGCGCCAAAGAACATTTGTGCAGTGACTGAACTGAAGCTTATTATCTAGCCAGGTTGACCTCTAAAGCTTTAGAACAGTCTATGGACTGCTGATTCCACGGTTCTATAAAGTGTACCTGTCACACTGATTAGTAAGAAGGCCACTATTAGCTGCACCAAAATAGACACTCCATTCAATAGGCCCAACAGAGCTCACCACATACTCTATATGCCAGGAATCATTAGTCCAAACATTACTCAATATACCAAAATTGTGTGTCCAATGCACAACTAACATAATATACAGGCCAATGGGGTGCTGCAAGTATCAAAATCTGAAACGTAAACTTACACACAGCAGACACAAAAATTTCCCGATTGGTGTCTACAGGATACCGCAATATGCCGATTGTGCTTGATGGAATTGATAGAGCGTGAGGCAAGCCAAAATTGGTTGATTCTAGATTCTTCCTGACCCGCTTTATTCTTCACCACAGCAAATTGGAAAGCCTGCAATGTGCGTACACATCCAGTAATATAAAGTGACCCAGCAATCACTGCAATCAGGACCCAGCTTAGAGTCACTGTCAATACCTGTAAATCTAATGACTGGCTGCCATACTCTAAATTTCTTTATGCCGTTTCCAGGAACACAAAAAAATAAGATAATCAAATGGGTGGTCTGTTTGTGTCGTGTACAACTGTAAAAAGATTTCATATCTACTGTAAATTTCTGCTATAGTTGTTGTGGGGGGTACTAGACAACAGATGCGTTAATAGGGCTAAGATGTATAACTGTGGAGGAAAATCTCAGAGTTTAATTACTTAAGTAACCGTCGTGACTTTGGAAACCTCCACACGGCTCGGAGGACAAAGCTAGTCAACCAATTACAATTACAGTCTTAGACTATCAAAGCTTCTTTGGCTGTCTTTAGGATCGTCACGTGTTTGCCGTACAAGATGCTGCGCCCAGAGGGAGGCAGCAGAAAAAAGCCTACCTGCCACTCTCCATGCAATTATCCTGTGCAGCATGGATTTAATTCTACTTGGTGCTTAGACGGATGGAACTTGTCTTAACAGGGTTGAAGGGAAAAGCATTTAGGTGCTCGCTGCATGTGCTCAGACACACATTGTACAGCTTCTTAAAAAACATACAGCATGCCGAGGCTCGTGGGAGATTTAAATGGCAGTCTTGCAGGCGCCTGGAAAAACGAAGGACTTAACTAGTCTATTTCCGAGGGGGCTATTTAACCAAGTGAGTGCTGACAAGGACTCTTCATGGTACTTTCAGTTTCACATCAGTCTGTTAAAGGAATAAAAGAACTGCAAATCCCTGCATGGCTAGCAGTGCTTGCTGGGACTTGATGTACCCCAAACAGCATGATAACTATGCATCAAAGCCCTGCACTCTACAGCTTCATGGTACTACAAGCTGAAGCCAGTCGTTTATAATATAGCAAGAAACCTGGCCGTTGCATTTATTTTAGAATTCAGAAAACACTTATTAGATCTTGTGGTGAATTTTGTTTTGTGACATTTTATTTTCAGATTAATTTCCATTTCTGCCATTACAAAGCTAAAAATTGCATCATCTCGCTTACCTGATGGGGTCTTCTAAATGCAAGATAAGCTGTAAAGATGGGGAATCCACCTTGAGCTCCAGGAAACACCTTTTGTGTTGACTGGGAGAGAGATAGAAACTACTATATGAAAAATATGGCTCTGGTGGACTCCAGCATAAGTAGTCAGAGGGTAGTTCCTCAATAAATTGGTGCCAATCTGCAACTGAAATAAGGTTAGGTGGGGCTGGCTTTAGTATGGAAGTTAGCAACTCTGGGAATTTTCTCAATTTTGGGTAGCCCGATGACATATATGGCTTATTGACTGGGATGTTACTCTGAGCATTTATTTATGACAACTGCTAACTATGCATCTATTGGTTGATACTGCTAAACACATTTATTGGTTTTCACACTGACAATATTTGTTATGCTGGATAAAGGTGCCTCTGTGTATTACAGCATTTTATCCACCTGTGCCACCATTTGCTTGCCTATGTGCAGAATTTGACTGCAGTAATGCTAAGGAATGTCATTCGCAGGTTCAAGGGGAGACACAACTGCTAAGGAGATTTGCTTCTGCCACATAAGGATTTGCCTAGGTCAATGCTGTTATCAAATCCCAGACAGAGCTTTCAGTCCTTGCTGGGCAGCTTGCTGTATTAAGCCTTCCTTTTCAAGACCAATTACTTTTAATGTCTGCTACCAGGGCCAAAGGACTAGGAAGCTGATAATACTAAGCGCCCCTCCTTTTGTTCCTCATAGTAGACATATGCTGGCAGAAGGATGAGCCATGAAATACTCAGACATTTATGGCATCCGAATTCTTCCTGGCATCGCAGCTTAAAGTCACTGGTACAGCCATAGGAACCATAGTGAATATGGCCCCTGGTACAAAGACTTCAGCTTTGCTAAGACAAATAGAGGAATGGTCCTGTCACTGCGGACTTGATTAGAGTTGAGGCACATATGCAATTCTATAAACACCAAAATTGAAAATAGCAAAAAAAGTCAGAGGTTTCTGGATATATCGGGATAGCACTTAAAAACCTGCATTAAACATTTCTATCTAAAAACGGCCAAGCAACTATAAAAACCTCACCATATAAAAAAAAAAAAAGGGTAAAAAACAAATTACACACTAATGAAAATGAATGCAGCCATGAATGCAGCCACCAAAAAGAAGACTAGTAAGCTGCAATATTAAAATTTTTGTTCTCGATGTTTAGGTGCACGCTAAGCCTGACGCAATAAACCAAACTAATCTCCAATGATCTGGCGGCGCTTACCCAGCTCTAAATAAGCTTTGCTGTCAATCAGCATGGTGTAGAAAACACATAGCTTGCAAGGGTATAGGATACTTCAGCTGATCTTTAGCTGCAGGTGACATGTACAGGCCATATATGGCAATTTTTGCAGCTTTGCTTATTGAACTATATCCGGATTTGTAATTGCAAAAACGAGTTAGCAGTTTTGGTATTAAATTGCTGCAATAAATAAAATAGTGACAACCTACTCTAGAGCTGCAACAAAAACAGAGACAGAAAGGTACTGATCAATATTATACAATTGGAAGGCAGTCAAGAAGCAATACTTGTAATACGAATCCATATGTGTCTCAGCCCAGGCCTTGGTTCGTAGCAGAACAGCTAAATGTTTCAGAGTGCAAACTCCAAGCACTAGGTTGGCCATAGACGAGTCAGTTTTTCTTTGTTTAACCAGTGGGCTGAACAAAAAGCCCTTACCCAATTCCCCCATCCACATATTTGAGGTGCATTGGGGAATATGGACTACTGTGTCATTGTATTGTGATAGTAGGGAGACTCCACTGCAATCAGAGTACACTGAGCAACTCTGCAGTCTATAGCATGTAGCGCTGATCGAACGCCCCCCCCCCCCCCCCATCAGGGCGTTTCAACAGAAGCTGCTGGGGTAGATAGACTTCTGTTCAACCACAATGGCCAAGCATGGAGGCAATTTATTTAGGTTTAAATTAGCAAATTTTGATGGTAAACCTTCCTACAATGTAAAATACACCTAAATTACTGTCAGAAGTTAAATGTTAGTAGACCGATTTGTAATCATCAAGCCACTCCTGCTATTTGCACACCCCTGCCACACTGTATAGCCAGAAAAACAAACTCACTTTTCTTTAACACACCAGAAACAGAAAAAAAAAAAAAAAAAAAAAAAAAAAAAAAGCTTAGCCAATCCCCAACCTGCTGATTGGATAAGTACACACTAGATTGCCCTGCTGCTTTATTTCTACTTGCAAACAAGCAGAACCACCATGTTAGATCAGCAACACAATCAGACAAGCTAGCTCTCCCCTATGTGGGCTGGTATATTGAGAACGAGAGAGAAAAATAAAATAAAATGCACAACAAAAAAAGGATCATGTATTTGTTTTTCCAGTTTTTAAAACATGTCATTGTAACCTGGAGGAGATTCTTTCCCCTCCATCTGCCTTGAGCTTGGCTGTAACCAGTTGCAACTAACGGCAGCTTGTCAATTCATAGTACTCGCAACAAAAAATAGGATAGAAGAACTGCTATAGGTTTTAGCATCCTACCCATAAAGACCTACACGTTCTGCTAAACATGCAGATAATTGAACTCACCCTTTTATAGCACTGAAATGCCACATCCAATAACAATCCCTGCTCTTTAAAACCTTAAACCCGTACAAACGTGACCTTCTTTGGTAAGTACAAGCTCAGACTGATCAAAGGGGGAAAAAAAAAAAAAAAATGGAAAAAATAATAAAGCCAGCCGAGTCTGGAGAGCTTGCAGCAGACAGCTATGTGTCTGCAGGGTTTGAGAACCGCTCGACGTCAGCAAGCCTGGTGGTTTATTTGTACAGCGCGGTTAATAAGGGCTGATTGTAATCGACCGGCATTAAAACATGTTGCCCAACGTGTGATCTCAACAAAATCTGTTCATTGGTTAACGGGGGGACTTTTTCTCCATAAACCCAGTGTCTCCTAGACTACAGAGGCACCATTCATCCCCATATTATTGGAGGTTCCTCTGACCCCCTTTTTGGTGAGGTCTCTATAAATGCATTTCCTGAGGAGAAATCGGGCAGCCATAAATTCTTTCACATCAATTCCTGCTCAGCTAATGCAGTGCTGAGACTGTAGCTTTTTCCCCGTCCTCTTTCCACTTTGCCTTATGTCAAATCAAATTATGTGAACAATCAATTTTTCTGTCTAGCCATTTTTTTTTTCGTACGCTCGCGCCTCACGAGGGGGGGGGGGGCGAGGGGAGGGAAGGCGCAGGGTGCTTGGCTTCTTGCCAGAGATTCATCAATAGGCAGTCTCCACGTGTGGTGGAACTGCATGGCGACAATCTGTCCCTTTGCCTCTACTTACTCCCTGGCTGTCAGCCAGGCCTCACACCTGCTTGCTGACAGTGGAACCCACTCAGAATTTAAGCATGAGGTACAAAATGAAAAGGAAAAAAAAAAAAAAAAAAAAAGGTTGTTGAGGTACAGAGCAAGTGGAAGACTTTTGGTGGTCAGGGGCAACATTTAAGTCGCAGCATCCTTCGCAAACATCAAAGACTCCTGTGTTTCAATTAAGCCACGGGGAACTTGCAAACTGGAAAATCTATAATTATGTGGGTGTTTTCCAGTCAGGCCAACAACGAAGCAGAAAAGCAAAACAGAGTCGAAAGTTTAAAAGTAAAAAAAAATTAAGATGAAAAATGTTCAGCTAAACAGTTTCAAATGTTTAAAGAAGAATTAGGTCTAAAATCCAAAAATTACCCATATAATGGAGCCTTATTAACTACCAAACTTACCTTTAAAGTATACCTAAAAGGCAAAACTTTTTGGATTTGGAGAAGGTGATTGGAGGGTTTGAACGTCAGTCAGGTTGTTATTCGTCTTTTTCCTTGTTCAGGAGAAACAATGTCACTGGGAATGCAAGTTAGATTAAACCCAAAATTTTTAGTTGCCACCCGAAACAGAATAGTGGGGAGATGTCCAGTGTGGATGCTTATACCCAAGGACAGCTTTTTATCTGAAAAAGGAAATTTTTCTTACATTGGAAAGGTACCCTCGTATTTCCTGTTAAGTTTACAGGACGGGGAAGTGAAATCTCTCTAATGACACACCGATGGTTAATAAAACCTTCCCCTATTCAAAAGATGAGGGAAAAAAGGTTTGGCTTTTGATATAATTTAGAGCTGAATTCCAGCTGTTGGTACACTTGAGGCTATATGTATACTAGCCTACCCTGCCGGTGGTCAAAATGTTGCTATCCTGAATGTGATTCTGAGGGAGGTGTAACTTAAACGTGGCAGCGGGGGGGGGGGGGGGGGGGGGGCACAGATCTGAACTCATAGCAAAACTAAGAAAAGGTTTCAAAGGTAACAGTTTAATGAAGAAAATTAACTTTAGCAGAACAGTTGGCAGTGGAAAGGAGCAAATAATCTGGTTTTCAACTAGGCTTTAATTTTACTTTAAGGAAGGCCAAGGCGCATCAATATTTGAGGGTTTCAATACATTGAGTTATTGACCCACAATAAGCATGCAGATCAATTTCTCATTACCTCAATTGAGACATGCTTTTCCTGAACTCCGTAAAGCATCAGGCACCGGGAGTAGGTCAGCATTGACAGCCATGCTACGACTAACATTATCCTGGAGAGGGGCTTCAAGTTTACAGAAATCTATGCAATAAGTTTCAGATGTATAGAATGGGTTGGTATTTGATAGAAAGTAACCTAAAGAATGCTACAGTTAAACTCCCAACAGCCTATAGTAAGGTTATATCATTTTTGTTCTGAAAAGGTGAAAAACAGAATAGAGAGGCATTATTGAATATATAGATGTCCACTGCATAACAGGTTAATATATGCATATATTTGTATATACATCAAGCCTAAAAAAAACAGAACAGGATTAGAGAGAGAAAAAAAAAAAAGAAACACGAAAATAAAAAAGCATGTCCCTAGGGAGACGGCATACATAAAGAAAATCCATGGCTAAGAAAGAAATACAAAAGCACCATGGAGACCATAAGGGGTGAGAAGAGGTCAGTGCCTTTCAGGAGAGCTCTAGTGGGTGTGCAAGGGTCTATGAAGTAACGTTCAGTTCAAGCCCATCGGGGTCAACACAGCCCTGTTTTCTGGGCTGGAGTTCAACCTGAGGTAAATGGCTAGACAAGGGCCAATAAAAACAGCAGCTCTTTCACTGGAGGAGGACACTGATTCTTAACTCTTTGTTCAAGTTGATGACCAGACATAATAAAAGCTTGGTGGGGAAATCATTCCTCACAAAAGGCATAGGGCAGGATTAGCTGTCGATTGCTCATTTAGCAGGCAAGTCCAGAAAGTAGTCTTTTTTTATCCAAAGATTTAGAGCTGACCAGGATCCCAAAATACATCTTCAAAGAGCTTGCTCACAATACGGCATTGCAGAACTAAGACTTTGATCTAAAGCTCTTCCGTTATCCTAAAGTGTACCTGTCACACACCTACGAAGAAATAAACAAGCAAGCATTTTGTGCTCTAAATAATCAGCCCACAGATGAAAGATGAAAATCCTCATCACTAGGTCACAGTGTACCTTGAGAAAGGGAGTTCCTGGTTGGTGGATAGTCCTCCTTGAATATGGGCTCAGACATCTTTTACAAACCTTTATTGCTCTTAACAGTCCAAAACTCTAATACAGCAAGTCCTCAGTAAACCTCAAGTTAAAAACAGGACTTTACCTTTGAACTGATTTATAAAATACACATACTCCTGCAATAGCCGGGCTGCCAACAAAAAGGGTACTACTTTCAAGCCCAAGACCGTGGCTACTACATTTTTTTTTAGTGGCACTGCAGATGTAAATAAGATGTCAGCCATTCTTTCACAGCAAAGAACAGCAGTGCCCTTATACACTTTAGGATTACTTGCCCTTTAAGCCACAACAAAATGGAATCCTTCATTTCTCAGCAATCCCAGTGGAGCCGATGGCTGTTCTTTCAAAGCTTCTGAGGCTGTTTCACATCAGACATTCCAGTGACATGACTTGCCAAAGTTGTGGGGTGTACAAGTTAATGGAGTTCTGGCACTCTGCCCTTCCTCACAAAAGATCAATATGCAACAAGCAAACTTTTCCATTCAGAATTAAAGGAAATGTTGCTCAAGATGAGAAAGGCAGAATGAAATACAGGATGTTGTGGTCACAGCACTTGGAAGGTTTATACACTAGGAATCCAAGCTAATTAAAAGAGAATGTTTTAATATGAACATCAAGGAAGAGCCACTTTTGTTTATGACTCTGCTGCCCAAAATATATATTCTCAGACATGAGAAAAAAAAAAAAAAAAAAAAATTGTAGGTTTTATTTAACATACTAAAAGTAGTGAATATTGTATCCAATCAGTTTTAAACAGCTCTGTTTTTTGACAAAAAAAAAAATCTGAATGCGTGCTTTTAAATTAAAATCTGACAGCTGCTTCAGAGCCTCTAGTGCAAGAATGATGGAACACACATTACATTGTCAACTCCATAGCTCAACTGAAACAGGCTTTTGGTACTGGTTGCTAGCAAGGCATTGCACGTCAGTGACGACCCTTCCATCGGTGGGCACAATGCAGGCAGCTACATTTTGTATATGCTGATGTGTAGGCTTAGGTCAACAAAGACATTGTTGCACAGGAACCTCCTTTCAACGGGGATGAGGACAGCAGTTCACCGACCGCCCATAACAGTGTCAAGGTCAGCAATTAGTTGTGTGATCTTCCTAAATGCCACAATCATGTTAAAAAAAAAAAAAAAAAAAAAGAACGCTCTAAAGGACACTTGCACCAGTTTCATATGGCGCAAGGGGATTTTTGGCAATCTGGAAAGCTTTTTATATCTGTCCACTCAATGGTTCCCCCAGAGAACTGCTGACTGGTGGCATCTGCCTAGCTCACAGACACGGTCATGAGATCTAGCACAAGAGACTGTTTGCTTAACAATGATGTGTATGTGGCGAGTTAATTCCTTGGGATTTAGGAGTATAAAAAAAATAAATAAAAAAAAGATACTCCTGAAATACACAAACTGTAAAATGCAATGCAAGAAATAATTCTCCATCACAGGTCATCTGCAGTCATGACATTTTCCTCTTTCTGCTGTAGGTTTCCCAACATGTGGACAGAGGTGATATTAACATTCTTGACCCAGTTTTAAACCGTTTTACTCAGACTTGTGTCTCAGGAGGGATTTCTTTGTCTTTAGAGTTCTGATAAATTGAGCAAAATAGGTTTACATCTCATTCTGGCCTGTGTGTCTTGAGGCGTAAGGTATGCACTCAGGTGTGTGGCGTATATACCCACATGTAGAACCTTAACACACACCCCCCCTCACAAAAATACCAGGTGTCTGAAGGGCCTTATCCTGTGTAGACAAAACACACAGCTGTGTGCTAGACAGCGGCAGTACTACCATTTCAGAAAGACAAAAATATTACCACATACTTCATGTGGGAGCAGAAAACAGTAAATTCTTATCGAGAGGGGGAAAAAAGAAAAAGCCCAACACAGCACCGCTCAGACATGAAATATGTTACAGACGACAAAATAAACCAGACAAGTCCACTGAAACTGTCATCTACAAATTTACATACCAAACAGATTTATCACTTGGCACAGAAAGTGCTTTTCAATTTCCTAATCTGATAACCTTTTTTTTTTTTTACAGCAAAAATTCCTTCAGCAGATGTTTTTTTTCCCCCCTAACGTGAAAGAAAAATGATACATGCTTTGTGGAATGGGAAGGGCAGTAAAAAATATTTCCTCCTCTTTGCTGCAAAGGAATTTAACAATATCTGATGAATCTGCATTTCGCTTTGCAGAAGACAGTTTTTTACAAATAGACAAAACCAACCAAAAAGCAGATAGGTGCACTCATGGTAATCAGAGTTCAATCCCTAGTTACTTGTCGCAACCAACTGACAGTTTAGGCCCCCTTTCACACTGATGTGGTACAGTTCGACAGCACCGCCGGTGCAGTGCCATGCATCTGCCGGTTTGGTGCTGGTTAGCTGCATTTTCCCATTGACTTCTATTATCCCCCACAGTTTTGATGCACTTTCTGAAGGCACACCAAAAGTCCTGCATGCAGATTGATTACATTTTTTTTTTTTCAAAGAACAGAGACCCTTGCTAATGTGCAGATTAAAGAATATAAAAAAAAAAGTATTCTTACTGTGGAAATAAAATGAGAATGCAGAATGGCTTGCATTCACGCAGACAAAAAATAAAAAAAAGAGATTGGAATCTCAGCAGTTTAACCTATTTTCCAAGTTTTCTGCACAAAAAAAAAAAAAAGAAAAAAGTTTGCGCAGCCCTCATGTTCTCCTGCAGAAAGAGTCATGGTTTAGCAAGGATTGATGAATTATACATCACCAGTCAATTATACAGCAATATTCAGAAGGAAATCTACTGTGCTAAACTTGAGTAAGAAGTTGCTATAGGCAACAGTCTTAGACCTTCCGATAAAGGAGTGTTGTAGTAAAAGTGACCAGTATTTAATTTGTAATGACTTTAGAAAGGAAGCCGATGGGAATGTAAACAATGAAGGAAACATTTGCTTAGTAGTGATTACAGCCTATTTTTATTCATGAAAATAGATTAGATTACCATTTAAAAATATCTAAATTAGGTGGGAGTTAGGTCATTAATCTATGCAAATTACAGTTTTACAACGCACACAAAAGAAAGGCACACATTTAGCTACGGTACTCTGTACAAATAAGAAATTTGCATGAGTAGCCACTACAAGTTACAAAAGGGTAGGGAAAAAAATACATTTAGTAAAGGCTACAAAAGGTTGAAGTGAGGAGAGGATCCCCGGGTTACGAACCCTTTAGGGACTATCCTCTTGTTTGTAATTCGGAAATGTTCGTAAGTCGGCCACAATTACGGTCATTTCTGATGTTCCGTCAAATGCTATTCTGCGCATGAGCGGCAAATTACGGCCATGTCCGTCATTTTCCAGGGCTCCATCTGGCTGCGCAGAAAGGCAGAGGGTCCGCGCAGCGCCCTGTTCGTAGGAGTGGTTCGTAAGTCGGGGAGACACCCTGTATTTATGGGTCAACCAATTATAAAAAAATAAAAATAAAAAATATTCCAGACTGCAAAAAAATCAACAGCCTCATCTGCGGCTTCATTGAAACATGTGCTGCCCTAATTACACGGTTCTTCAAGGATCCCCAAATGACGTCAGACAATAGAAGATTAGCAATTGAGAAGCCCAAGTCTAAAGCGCCCAGTTGGAATGGCTATATGACGAAACAATGATTTCCTCCACAGTGCTTCACATAACTGGATTTTAAATGCCTACTCTTTAAACCTTTAGAAAAAGTCACCACAGTCAAACAGTTGCCTTGGGCAACAGCACATTTTTCAATAGGGTCCACTAAAGAAAAAAACATTTTCAATGGATTGAGGCCCTTTCCACATCAAAATGTGTTTGTCAGTGGCTTTGCTAAGACACGTACAAGTACGGGATACATTACATTTCATGCATCTCAGATTCAAATTAACATTGTTCTGGTGCCAGAGCAAAACTCACTTTAATTTTTCATAATACCTGCAGATGATCTTTACAGAGATAGAAAAAATAATAGCTCTGTGACTGACTTGGGGGGGGGGGCGGACATTTTCACTTCATTAAGTCCCATAAAGGAGGGCCTACAAGGAAATGGAACATTCACAATCAAGTTTGTCAGAAGGTGGTTAGCCTGGACTCAGCTTTCATGTGACACTTCCTTAATGGGCACTCAAGAAAAACTCAGCTGCCTTCCTCAGTCTTCCCTGAGCAGCTTTTACACTTCGATGGATCGTCTGCTCTACATCAACATCCATCCCCCACTGCAATCTCACCAGCAATTCTTTATGTGGACTTGAACTTCAAAGAACAGGGTGGAGGAAGGACCCAATATGACTACTATAAAAAGCAAAATGGATCTAGATATTTGCCCATAAACAAAATATGACTGCACAGCAGGAAGTGAATCAGACACTTGCAAGCCTCAGAGGCAGCCATATTATGAACTAATTCAGCCTTGCACTTCAGGTTCCTACACACCAGTTCCTGACACAAAGTAATATATCTGAAGACAAGCACGGGTAGTTTCCTGCACATTTTCAGTAGCAGTATAAAAACTTTACTGGTTGAACCTTTTGGCATCTATTTTTTAATTACCTTACAAGCCTGTCATGTCCACCATGGACAAAGACTGATAAAAATATTTCCTCTGTTCTACAAATGGAGTCAAATTTATGGGAGGAACATTGTTCCAAAAAACGATTACCTTTCATTATCAACTTAATTGGCTCCTATTATATAACACAGGTAAATACATTCACTATTTAGAAACAATTAAAAATATTGTAACCAATTTTAGGTTCAATAACTGAAACTAGGTATTTAAGTATGCAGCAGCTGAAAGTCATTAAATGATCATTCAAGATGTCCTATTGGACCTTCTTTTAACCAATAGTTGAACGGGAAAAGTATGGATGTTTATAACCAATCCCAACCTTTGGAGGAGATGCCAAGAAAACGAGTATAGTAGGTTTACTTGTGGGAAAACTGGCATTTGGGACAATTTGTAAAACGTTTCCTATATTGGGGTGTATTACTTTATTCATATATATATATATATATATATATATATATATATATATATATATATATATATATATATATATAAATAATCCAATAGGCATAAATCAGCTGTTATCAAATAGTAGGAATTCATTAAGAGTGCCATTTTCCTCTGGCTGGTGACACATTGTAGTCCTCCTTGACTTTGAAATGGGTAATGAACAAAGATAAAAAGCGGGTGTTTTGAGTCAATGGTTTCTACTTAAAGATTGCCGTAAGATTTTCCAAGTGGCCACACAATACAAAGTAGAGGCCTTCTTCGGCTTGGATTTTTTGAATAAAATGGGAATGAAAAGAACAAATGAAGAGTTGTTCAACTTGTCTGTCTGATTTTACGCCTCGTGTTGGAGCTGCTAAAAAGAGGAGCTAGTCCGCTTTGCCTGGGGAGAGCAGGAGAAAAGAGAAGGCAGAGGTGAGGAAACAACAGTGGGATAAAAAAAAAATATAAAAAAAGACTTGGAAGTGAAAAGTGTATTTTTTTATTTCATAAGAGTAGAAAACCTATAAATCAATCTGAATTTTCAGTTCTCCATAATCCGTTCTCTCTCATCTCTCACACCACCCCTGTTCCCTTTCGTCTCGGCCTCCACCGCAACAGAATGCTGATCTGTGCGTCTTTTGAAACATTAACATTTAACAGAGATTTTGTGTCTGCTGAATTCCAAGAAATCAAAATAAACTGCAGTCCCGTACTGCCTGCCAGGCAGAGGCCTCTGTTTGCTGAAGGGGGATGTTTGCTCCTCACTTTAGCGACTGCCTACTTCTGGACCAAATGTATACCTTGGTAAATGACGCAGTTGCCTCACATCACAAAATATTACACCTTCTCAGAGCACGGGAGTAGAGAGTTCCAGTGAAGTCAGGCCAAGCCTCAGAAGAGAGGGGAAAAAACGGTTCTTGTTGTTTACAGCATATAGTATGGAGAGAATAGGGCAGATGGGGAAACACATCCATTCCAGTGATAAATACTGTCCTTTACAACTTTCATAATTCTGATGGCAGAACAAGATGACTTTAAACAGTACACTGGTACCACCCATTAATATATTTTTTTGTAAATAGGGGAAGATTGCAAGCTGATCTGAGAGCAACCTTATCAATAGCATTGGGAGTGATTGTGCCCACCTCCACAACCTGATAATCCTTCCAGGCCAATCATTTCCTCAAGAAGAACCAGCCAGGTGCCCTATATGCTTGTACATTTATTCTGCCAAGGTTCAGGTGGCCCATAAGTTGAGTCAAAATTGTTGTTCATTGAGAATAGGAAAAAACGTAATGCGTTTTAAAAAATGTAAGTTCTGAAAAGGTATTTTTTTTCTTACATATATCTGCAGATACGATTAATGGTCACTCATTTAAAAGCTTGGGCTTTTTGTTTTGCTGCATTTACAGATGTTTTAACCAACAAAAGTAAATACAGCAAAACAAACAAAAAAACAAACAAAAAAAGCAACACAAAAAAACTAAGTGGTACCCTTATGTCTAGGTTGTATAGGGGGTCAGAAATTAATCGAGAGAAAACTTTAAAAATTCTGAGCAATAGTTGGGCAAGCTAGCAAACTGAGGAGAGGAGGGGGGGGGGGGGCTGCTCAGGAAGTGTTCTGGGTAGTAACAATTATGTATGAAGTCTGCAGGAGCATCTGGCTCCAAGACCAGAAGAGAGTATTGAACCCTACATGTTTGCTGCTAATCCATCACCTTTTTATGGCCAAAATAAGTCTTGCAGAAATGTTCCTTTACACACATCATGGAAATGTTCTACAAAAGGAAAGTTCATTTTATAGGAAAAAAAATAATTTAACAAGCTTTGTTGATTTTGGATATTGATTCAGTTAAAGAACCCTCTGCTGTTTGTACCTTGTGCAAAATAAGGGATAAAAACATACCAAGCTTGGCTGCAATATTACAGGTTGCTGGGAAGACCAGAACAGAAGTATGGTGGGGAAGGTGAACACGAAAACAAGCAGATGGATATCTGTGCCTTGAATACAAGGCACAAGAACTGTGAACAGTCTTTTAAAAGAAAAAAACATTGGCGTAAAAAAAAATTTTCTCCTTCCAGAATACATTTCGAACTTGTCAAGTTCCATGGAGGTGAATCCGATACGATCAGTCCCAAGTTTGAGGGAGGAAGAGTATAAATCACAGTGAACAAATCCTACATACACATACTTTGGCTGAATATGCAACCACCACCTGCAAAGTCAAAAAGCATAACGAACATAGAAGAAAATGAAGAACGGCTCATTAGTTCTTTCATTCAGCTTACCATTGAAATGGTGCAACCAGCAGTAGTGTGCGGTAACTCACCGCAACCAGGCATAGAAAGGCCTTCATGAATGTGAATATCCCCAAAAACGATAGAACAGTTAACTACCTTTTACTACCTAGGCAAGCCAAACAAATGGAACTTCACTGGCTGCAGTGAAGTGGTAGCTTTCATATTTTAAACCTTAAAGGCTTTTTAAATTCCAAAGGTTTTTTTTTTTTATATTGTTGAAGAGCACCCAAGAATCTTCAGTACAAATCTTGTCTAGCTAACCAAGTCTTAACTGGTACTCCAATTCCTCTCAAATCATTAGCACCACCACCATGGAAGGAGGCTTTTCATGCTTTATGATATCACTGGTTACAAGTGAACTGTTGGTTTACTTCAGTAGTTCCCTAGTGAATTGTAAGGCTTTACACTTCAGCCCAATTCACAAAAAATTGCCTCTCTCCATGTGTAGTTGAAAGGTTCCCTTTATTAGCAGGCGCAGTAGAATGATTTATTTCAGTATACTCTGCATAGCTTCATTGACATAGACTAGAACACAAGGTGTTTCATTGCAGGGGGAAAAAAAAAAAGGTGCCTCATACATCTTGATGGTTTCTGCAATATGATGCAACTTAAACATGTGCAAACTCTGCAAAGCAGAAATAAAAAGGCACGTCAGGTTGGAGCCCCAAGCAAGGTAGAGTGCCACCGCAAAGCTTTTCACCTCCACCCTTACCCAATCGCATTACTCTTTTCTGTTTCAGGTTTTTCCCTTCAATCCTCCCAAGTCTGGCAGGCGCTGTGTTTTTTTTTCTCTCTCCATAGAAACAGACATAACTGGGAGCTTGGACAACTTCATCTCAAGGAGAGGAAGAAAAAAAATAGAAAAAAAAAAGCTTTGGCCCAGGAAAACCGCCCTGGATCAAGTCTGCTTGCCAACACACGTGATTCAGAGGTGCTCTCCAATTGTTTTTCATTTTTCCATGAAAGCAACATTCTGTACCCAAGCTTTTATCCCATTTCATTATAGCCTCTTGTGCTAAGAAAAAGAATCAAGCTGAAAAATGGAACTGTACTGCAGACAGAACATCTGCATACAAGAATCAGGCTGCTGCCACCATTTTGTATTCCGGTGAAGCAAGGTAACCTGACCAGACTAGTGTCTGAACTTGTGGTCACTGATCCGATTAATAAATCGGATTGGTGGCCAACTTGACAGCTCGTAAGCCATTTGCCAACCTTTTTTTTTTTTTTTTTTTTAAGCCATGCGGAACTTACTATTAAAACACATAATTAAGACTAGCACAGATAACTATAGCAACGCTCGATTGATATTACCTCCTAAAGTTGTTGAAAATAATGAACTGCAGGTGAAACACTGACTGCATTAAAAAGATCAGTCTAGAATTCTAATAGGAAGAACAACAAGGACCAAAAAGCAGTTAGAAGCAAAAGGGTTAGAGGCATCTAAAAGTAGAGACCGAGCTTTTGAACGGTCCCATAAATATTTTGCTGAGCAGTGGTGGGGACTTAATTCTACTCATGAACATATTAATCTTCTGACAGCTAATTTTGTTTGATAAAAAAAACTAATGAGCATGCTCTGAAACGCATTACCGCCCTTTCCTGAGTGTCGTTACATCCAGCTTGTGCTCAAAGCAGGTCCCGAAAGTCACCAGGCTGTCATATTGCCGCTGGAAGACTGAGGATTGGGGACCCCTGCTGCTTCTGCGGGCTGAGGATGCACACTGAGCAGTTACACTGATGAGCTTTTCCTTACAACACTTTTGTGAGTGCTTTTAATCTCGTTTTGTTCACAATAAACCCCTTTCGGGAACACTTAGAGGCTCTTTCCTTTGTTATTTTTGTAGCAGGACGACGCCAAATCGACATTTTTCCACCAACCAGGGATGTTTATTTTCATTGCAGTGTTGCAACCATATTGGTACAATTAGCCAACATAAATACCTACATAACACTACACTAAGATATGAAAAAAAAAAAGAGTATGGCCACGCTGAGATCTCCAACCTTGTTCCATTGCAGAAGAGAAAAACGCATAGACCCCATTGGTCTAAAGAGTGTCCCCTGGGCTTAAGGAACGTAGAACACCCTATTAACTAATTATTCCCTCTCATACATGAGAGAACACCTTCAAATCATACCACAAAGAGGTTACCGTTACATAAGAACACCTTAAATTAGCAGCTCACAAGGGTCAACTGACTCAGATGTTAATTCATTTCCAATTAACCCAAGGGAGGATTAGACGCTTGAACAGTTCAACACTGAAAGGGTTAAATCCACATATCCAGCAGAAAAACAGTGAAATTGCTGCACAAAAGCCTCTTCTGGGCAGATCTATGGGGTATAGGGCACATTCTGACATTCCTCCTAATAATCCTATAGTAGTAGCATTATACACCTTGATTCAAACTGCTTTGCAACAGCATAGCTTCAAAATTCATTTCAGCATGAGTATCCTTAGGCTAGGGTTACATTGGCAATTTTAATCTCTGTATATTAAGGGTCAACAAATCAGCCAAGCATTTTCAGAAGATCATGCGCAACTGCAGCCATCGTATTTTCGCAAAATACATACAGTCCAATGGAAGCACCAAACCAATCGACCAAGAAAAAAAATTTGCAGCAAAAATAAAATAAAACAGCCAATGTGTTTGTGGGGGGGGGGGGAGGGACCACACTCCATCAGGGCTTGGGGATTTGACCGTTTAGACTCAGGTAAGCAGATACCAAAATAGACCTGCTCTCTGGTTTACTGCTTGGAACAGTTTCAGGAGGGCAGGTTAGGCCAGTGCACAGCGACTTTATTCACAGAGATCCGTGAATGCATAAACTACAAGTCCCATCTTCACCACAGAATACGGACTTTCAGTTCTTTCAATGGACTATAGGTATTCTGATCATTAATCTTCCTCCAGCTTTCTAACAGAGCCTGTACAGAGGCACAGGCATAATGCTGGGGAGGCCCATGCAGGAGCCTGACATTGCAACCTTGACCAATCGCGGGTGCAATCTGCAATGCTTTGCAGGCTCCTTTGGAAAAATAAATGCAAATTTTTCTTACAAAAATATGTGCATTTTTTTTCTAAAGGTGAGTCTGTTAATCAAATTACAAGATTACCAGCAAAATGAACAGCTTGTCAACACTTCTTGAGACATAACAAAAAACTCTTCCAATGGTATATTTACCAGAAGTAGCGAATAGGTTCACTGTTAGGGCTTACATACACTAAGTTCATGCCATACCTGCACTGGATTTCAGATTTTACAAGATGCGTCGTGTATATGTTCTGGCTTGCCTTTCCGTCTGCCACAGAGATAATGACGAGCATAAAAGCCAAGCGCTTACAGACACAGAAGCCCGTAAAACGATCCCGGACATTTGATATTTTATTAGGAGAGGCGCCTGCTTGTATGAAGTTGTGGTCTGACTCTAGTATGAAAGTGTGATTTCAGAGTTCGGGGGGATTAAACATGGCTACTGTCAGGCTTTATTGTTAATGTGGCATGTAAGGAAAATGTGTTATTTCCTTTTCTGAAAGGCTTTGATGATCCAGGACACAAGAATTTATTCAACAGTAGAACAATTCAAGAACGCTGCGCCACATACAAAGCTCACAGTACAGAAAGAAAGAGCATCTTGTTAGTATAAATAGAAACTATGCTGCATTCTACTGAATGATGGATCACATGCAAATGCTAACTTATTTTATGTCACGTAATGCAGCAGGCTTCTGATGGAAAATAAACCAAACTACAGTGAACGTTTAAGTACTTCTAGAATCACTGAATTTCACCCATAAACGTCTTATGTGGCAGTGTTTAAATAGGGAGGGGGTAGCCCAGACCTCAAATCATTTCCTGAGCCAAACCATTATTGGTCAGATTGGACAATGATCATCTTGCCTCTATGGCCATCCAAAAGGTGGTCAGACCCACAAGCTCATGCACCATATCCTAGTAGGTCCTATTAAAACAAATGACTGGCTTAGCCAAGCATTTGTTTACAACTGAAGGGTCGCCCAGTTTTTTTTTTTTTTGCTAGAAAATAACTTCGAACCCCCAAAACATAAATTTTTTTTCCAACACCCTAGAGAATAAAATGGCGGTCGTTGCAATACTTTGTACCGTATTTGCACAGCGGTCTTACAAGCACACTTTTTTGGGCAAAACATTTTTGAATAGAAAAACTGTAAAGTTAGCCCACATTTTTTTTATATTGTGAAAGATAAAATGTTACACCGAGTAAATTGATACCCAACATGTCACGCTTCAAAATTGCGCCCGCTTGTGGAATGGCGACACGCTTTTACCCTTAAAAAAATCTCCACAGGCGACATTTAAAAAAATTCTACAGGTTGCATGTTTTAAGTTACAGAGGAGATCTAGGGCACGCGTAATACAATAATTTTCCTATTTCACTGTGAAGAGTGCAGAGAGAAGAGTCTGCAAGGTTGATCAGATTTTACAAACTTATACAATAATAGCTGGATTCTCATAGTATCAGGGCTGGGGTAAGGTTTTTACAGCCAACCTGCCTATAGAAGTCTCAAATTGTGTCCAATTCCTGCTGGATTTGCTTAAACAAACTGTGGGTGGTACCGTTAGCAGAGGAGCTGGGTCATTTTGTTCTGACAGCAGGAGGTACTGAAGTTGTTCGATAAATCAACTTCAGTACAACCAGCCAGCCCTTAAATGCATCAACATTTGACTGGTTCCCACTGAAACAGCTGATTTCTTATCCAGCTGGCCGGTCAATAGCCTGCAAAGTGGGGGGGGGGGGGGTTGGGTCTAATGACTTCAGTACAACCAGCCTGTCTAATTTATTGTTTGTGTGTGATCACTGCCGGGAGGCTGTAGCCACCAGCAGTGATCAAGGTTTATTGAGGGCAGGGAGACCTGTCAAAACAGCATAGCGCTGCACGAGGGATTCCCCCATGAACACTGAATCAGGTTGAAGGAAAGAAAAATTGTATAATTTATGGCTTGCCTTAGGATAGCAGTCAATATTTAGGAGATGGGCATACTCTCAAAGCCATTACGGTTTGTAAAGCAGAAATATACTGCACTCCAGTTAGCGGCTTTCATTCACATTTTTGATTCAGCCATGGTCATATAGGTTAATTAACCCGGAATGCATACAGTCTGAATAGTCCACTAGTATTACTTGCACAAGAAGTCCCTTCATCTCATCACCCAGCTATGTCTGCCCCTTCCTGTTTGGGAGAGAACACTCGTTTTAGGTCCATTACATAATTCTGTCTCATCCTTCCATCAGCTGCTTTGTCTACACCTTGAACAGACTACCAGAATCAACTATTTAAGCCGGTCATAGATTCAATTATTTTCTTTCTAGCACTGGTTTGGGGGGGGGGGGGGGGGGGGAGTGGATTAATGGGACATGGGGGCATAGGGAGTAATCCCTGATGGAAGAACAGCAATTACTGCTAGCAGCTATAGCCGGCAATCTCATGATAAAAATCCGATATGCTGGCTGCACTCAAGTAGATTGATAGATGGATCAACTTGGGTACAATCAGCCTGCCCATACATGGTTCAAATCTTGGCCTAGCCCTTCTGAACCAGGTGAGATTCGAGCCATCTATGGGTGGCTTTAGTCTTTTTCCTGTAATTTAAATAGCCATTTGGCAGTTAATAAAAAAAAAAAAAAAGGAAGGCACAATTTTTATTTATTTATTCTTTATTTTTATTTTTTTAAGAGGGCAAGTTACTTTTTGCCCTTTTACAAACTCAACTTCATGTGGGCCAAGACATTGTTAATGGCAACTAGTCATAACTATTTATGGGTTATCTACAAAACATACCAAAGTAGTGAGGGGGGGGGGGGGGGGGGGGGGGTGAAGGTGAAGATGCACGAGTTTTCCTGGGGAACAACAAATCAGGATACTTGTTCAAACCTGGTTGTTTCTCCAAAGAACTGTAGGTTAGCATCATAGGCAAAAGATCATCGCTAAATTCAGCTGAAAACAGCCACTTCGGTTAAATGACTTGTTCTATATGATCTTCTTTAGTGCTACTCAGGACTTATTTTAGTTTATTTTCCTACAGATTGCCACTGAATATGCCAAGTTCTGAACGAATGACTTATGTCTCAGGATACTTGCCACATGCTATAATTTTCTTGTTTCATGAAGCATTTCATATTCAGAATGTAAAAAGGGGTTGTAAAAGGGTCAAATACACACAAAAATAAATAAAAAGGGAGCCAAGCTCCTCTCATTGCAAAACAAAAAAAAGTTAGGCAGAAACCCATTAATTTTGTGCTGCACTTTTGATTTACACTGTATTAAACAACTTGAACATATATTTTTAAATTGTAGAAGAGCCGTGGGATGGAAAAAGAGAAAAACAACCACCAATGTCATCTTTGTCTTGACCAGAACAGTTAATATTGGCCAAATACACACAAAAAAGGCTCTACTGTCTCCAGACCTTGGCTGGACCAGTTTGAATTGGCAGCCAGGCAAAATTTCCACTGAACGTAGCTCCTCCCACACAACTAGTTCTCCCATACTCCGTGCGGCTGGGGATGTCATTAGAGAAAAAAAAAAAAAAAAGGAGGCATTTCCTGCAATTTTTTTTCTTTTACTTTATTTTCCCACATTCTTGGCAAACAGCAAAGGGGGCAGGGAGAGGGAGAGAGGAGAGATAAAGGAGGAAGTCTGGCTCAGAACCAAATACACTGTAAGGGGCCTCTTAAACTTTTGTAGAGAGACAAGTCAGAAGACAGCATGTATGACTACGCAGATGAAGACCAGTTTGCAACAGATGGCCAGCAGTGCTGGAGCCGATGTCTCCACTTGGAGAGATGTCAGTGAGGAACACAAGATGGCAGATTCTGTGGGGAGGTTTGTTTGGAGGGGGGGGGGGGTAAGGGGGTGGGTGGGAGGGGGGGGGGGGGCGTGCAGGGGGTGGGAGGGGGGGGGGGGGGGGGCCGTGTGGGGGGGGGGGGGGGGGGGGGGGGGGGGGGGGGGGTGGGGTAGGGGGGGGGGGTGGGGTGGGTGGGGGGGGTGGGGTGGGGGTGGGGGGGGGGGGGGGGTGGGGGGGGGGGGGGGGGGGGGGGGGGGGGGGGGGGGGGGGGGGGGGGGGGGGGGGGGGGGGGGGGTGGGGGGGGGGGGTGGTGGGGGGGGGGGGGGGGGGGGGTGGGGGGGGGGTGGGGGGGTGGGGGGGGTGTGGGGGGGGGGGGGTTGGGGGTGGGGGGGGGGGGGTGGGGGGTGGGGGGCAGAAGACAGCATGTATGACTACGCAGATGAATCCCATTAGCCCCATTGCATGACCAATGGATTATTGGCTATTTTTACAACAGTGTGTTTAAATAGGAACCATTAGTCTGTACCGACACACACAGTTGTTCACAGTCAAGTCTTTTTAATGTGGACATTTTCCAAAGAGTCCTAACACGAAGTTTCTAGCAGTAGTGGCATGAGGACATCACAATGAGGGGCAGGAACAAGACCAGTTTGCAACAGACTGGACTGCAGTGCTGGATCACGAGTCTCCACTTGGAGAGATGTCAGTGAGGAACACATGATGGCAGATTCTGTGGGGAGGTTTGGGGGGGGGGGGGTAAGGGTCAGGAACGCTTTGATCAGGTAGTTTGTAAAGTTCCAATTTCCAAAACTGCTTCCTAGTTTAAAACAACCCTTTTGCTGGCAAATCTTCTATAAAACGAAGGAAGAAGAGCAGAGCACTCTGGGAAGATGTATAATCTAACATTCTCAATGACACTGGAGACTAAACAAATTCCTGCGGTAAAGAGGCTTTCTCACTCACCAACAACATTCCTCCTTCCCTTCTAGACACTATTTATATTACTGCCATTTTTCCCCTCTCGAGAAAAATACCTTTAAATCACATTAAACATGTGGAGAGATAGGGCCCTCTCTCTAACATCTTGTCTTAATACTTCTACTCTAAACAGTTGGCGCAATGTACGCTTAAAGTGGATGTAAACGTTCTGATCATTTTAAGCCCCTCTATAAAGATGGATAAGAATCCTAATGAAGTGTGTGTGTGTGTGTGTGTGTGTGTGTGTGTGTGTGTGTGTGTGTGTGTGTGTGTGTGTGTGTGTGTGTGTGTGTATGTTATATATATATAGATATATATATATATATATATATATATATATATATATATATATATATATATATATATATATATATATCTCTATATATCTATTTTAATACACACACACTTCATTAGGATTCTTATCCATCTTTATAGAGAGGCTTACAATGATCAGAACGTATATATATATATATATATATATATATATATATATAATATTAAACAAGCTTAGGTGGACAAGTTGGTGATGTTTTTTGAATCTGATAAAAAAAAAAAAAAAAACACAACACACACGTCTGGATTCTTTGGATGACAATTGTATAATGAAAGCGACAGCAAAAATTGTAGAAGCTGAACAAATTTTAAAACATTTGGGTGGCGTGGTAAAGCAAACATTATTAGTAAAACTGTAGCAAAGAAAACTGAGAAGAGGGAATGTCTCATTGATTGCCAAGGGCATCCAGTCCACTTTTCATAAAGGCAAGGCAGCTGATAAGGATTCTAATTAAATCCAAAAGATCAAAAGGTGTAGTTAACTAATAAGCACCCGAAAATAAGGGGTTTGTCAGTACGACATGAAACGGCTGGAAAAGTTACGTGGTTGGCTACCCCCATATGACTACTTTTATACCAGGTTGTTAGTTCCAAGCTTCAAAAAACAAAAAAAAAAAAACAAACAATGTAAAATGCTTGCGCACAGCCAAAGAGGAAGGTAGTGCCCTTAGTGATGTCACTGTTTCAAGGAAATACATTTCATACTGAAAAAACGCACATTTGAATGTTTTTAAGTGGGCTGATCACAAGCCCAAAGCTTCCCAGCCCAATAGAAATACAAACAGTCTGAGACTTGGGGGTGTGCAAAATTTTACACAAAAAAAAAAAAAAAAAAACGCTATAAAAAAAAAGAACCATGCCGTTAGCGTATTTCTGAATGAGACTGAACACAAGGCCGTGCTGTCACAGGGGTCTAGCACATGCAATTATTCAGCAAGCCACTGGGGAGTCCGAGTTCACTTCAGCAGTGAAGATGACATTGTATAGACCGGCAGAGAATGCATGGCCACAATTTAAGGAAGTCTACATTTACAAATAGAAACACGCAGGACATCCAGACTTCATATATTTTCTGCTTGTTAGGCAAGTTGCTAGCGACACCTACACTGCAATTTGGCAAAAACCCCTGAGAAAAAAACACATTGATCCTTAGCTTTAAATTGTGTGTTCTCGAAAGACTACACTAATGTGCCTTTGGCAGAAAGGGGGTGGCTTAATGCAGTCCACTTTAGAGAAAATTTTATGGGATACACTAAATAGAATACTTGCTTTCCTGAGGTATGCACAAGAATTAATCTTTCAATTCACTGAACTTATACAAGTACTGAGATCTCACTGGTTACTAAGGGTAAGTGCATGAATACCTAACAAAAACACAGACCCTTTTCTGTCCAGTTAACCTTCAGTCTGCACAAACTAATTATTTATTTAAATTTGTCTTTGTGAAGGAATTCTGCTCTTGCCCTGCGAGGGAAGCAAAGAAGAAGCCAATTTTAGTGTCGGAGCAGGTGGCAGTCAGGTGAAACTGGAATACATACATGAAAGACTTCCTCCTCTGCCTGTCTCGAGCCACTGATGCACTGCGTCCAAGCTGTGCTTTCAAAACAGGTGCTGGGTTACCATATGCTGGACGACAAGCAACATGGTTCCAATAGGCCTTTCTGCAGAAGTGACAAATGCCTCAGTGACACAGCTTAACACTATACCTGAAAACCAACCTAAAGGACCAGGTCATTTATTTTAAAGCACTTCACTCACTCAGAATTTACGTTTTTTAAAATCCTTATGCTGTTCGTATTAGCAAATAATAAATATATTATATTTACTTGATTCAATTGTTTATTTTTTTACATATCAGGTACTTTCTGGTGTCCAGGCCTAGGTAAACGATGTCATACATCCCATGAGTCTTCAGGAGAACAGGAGGGGTTTTCACAGCTAAGCACGCCCCTCCGACTGCATGCCTGAGCTAAGGGCAGATGGATTCCAGCAAGTAAATGCTTCAAGAACCATCTGCCCTTACTCAAGATACCCACGGCCATAAATGCTAGGTGGTGTTTTTTTTTAAGTGATTTCTCAGCAACAAAGCATGGAGACATGAATGGATGAGTTTGCATTGATTATTAATGAATGAAATTGCATTTTTAGTTTGTGGTGTCCAGAGGGAGCGTAGTTCACACATTTCCAGTTTTAGCTGCACTGTGCACATTTAACTGTATTGTAATCCAGCATGAGGAAATGAATCTGAAAATTTGCTTGCAATGTTGGAGGAGCTACTCTGTAAATTTGAACTTCTCCACTACTTAGCATTGGTAACATAACCTAGTTTTGGCCAGCCATGTTGCTGAAGGCTGCAATTCAAGCAGAATGGTACCCCAAGTATTGGAAACGGATAGATTGTTCCAGACAATTTTGATCCCACAACGGACCATCTTTCTATAAAAAGGAATGCTCTTTATCTAATGGAGTAAAATCTTTCAATTGTTTTAGATACAAGCTTAGTTGAGTTCTTGCAAAACAGAAAGAATTGGCAACCAATCAATCTCACTCAGCCAACCTTTTAACTTTGCGCACTTTAACTTTTTAAAGGCCCATCCAGTTTTAAGCATAGCAGTGGTTCTCAAGCCTAAAAACATTGTTCTGATCTGTGCAAAACCATTGCACAGAGCAGGTAAGAAAAAAAAAAAAAATATATATATATATATATATATATATATATATATATACATACATACATACATACATATACACACACACATATATACATATACACACACACACACACGTTACACTCGCTTCATGTATGTAGGGCAATTCTAATTTCCTATCTGCAAATAAGATTTGCTTTTTAGAAGAGTGCCTTGATCTGCCACTGTTGGGAAACAATCGCCCATTCTTAGAAATAGCTGGTATTGACTGCCTTGTTAACACGCTCTCCATAACAACTGATTTTCACCACGCCTGGCTAGTGCATACTATTTACCTTATGTGCTGACGCGCAAGACCTACTGATACACAAAAGGCCTCCTCCAGTGTAACAGAGTCCATTTTCACACCCCAGCAAGGAGACTAGAAATTCAAGTTCTCAAAAGGATGGGAAGGAAAAAAAAAAAAAAAAACACACACCACCACAAACTCTTTAGATCTACATTTGCTAGTATATAAATCTCAAGTATAATGTGTACATTGCCAATGTGGCCCAGCAACAGCGCACAGCATTCCTAGTGGGCACAGAAAAATAAAATAAAAGTCAGGGCTTAAAGAGGAAAACAATTTAGTACACATTTTATACAGCTTCCAGTGTAGGCTGCGAGTATGAAAGCTTAAGACTGCTTGGGGAAAAAAATAAAAATAAATCAATAAAAAATGTTTTAAAGTAGAACTATGACAGAGGTTTCAATGCAAGGTCAGTACAAAATGTCAATGAACTCGTTAC
Organism: Lithobates sylvaticus; assembly: GCA_028564925.1. Classification (NCBI taxonomy): domain Eukaryota; kingdom Metazoa; phylum Chordata; class Amphibia; order Anura; family Ranidae; genus Lithobates; species Lithobates sylvaticus. Next base: position 146,019,304 of record CM053035.1, on the reverse strand, counting down.
CAATTTTAGTCCCTCCATTGCAGGATTATAAAATGGAGGTTCAGCTCAACAGGGTTCTCCCCCCCCCCCCCCCCCCCCCCCCCCCCGTTTAATGCTAAAAAAAAAAAAAAAAAAAAAAACCCAGGTATATCCTCTCCAGTCATTCATGCCATCTCCTGAAAACTGTTTTTTTTTTTTTTTTTCCTCTTTCACCCAAGTGCATAGTGACTGTAAAAATTCCTGCGCCTGCTATTTGCAGGCAAGGTCACTGTGAAAGGGCATGGCTGGGAGCCAGAGTGTTTTTCAGCTGAGCTGCAGGGAGGGGAGGAACAGCTCAGGAACTCAATTATAAGTTTCTGCAGTCTAGCCAGGAGGCTGGGAGCCCAGACTGTGGCTGTTCTGTCCTCTGCGCCACCTCCTTCCTTTTCCTCCTCCCCACCACTTCTACACGCCTCCTCCCTGTCCTCTCTCTCTCTCTCCACAGTCTGCCAGAGTTGTCTGCCGCCTGAAGCTGACGTAGGCTGCAGGGATACTTAAAGCAGCAGTACGGCTAGCTCTGCTCAAGTAAGGCATCGAATGGCATTGACAAAAATGCTTAAGGTGTTCGGCTTGGGGAGCTCTAATCCCTCTAAAAATAATAGAATCATTTAAAAAAGGGGGAGAATAAAAATTTAGATTTTTAGAGACAAGCTGACAAAATTTTAAACAACGTTCTGCATAACCTAGTTTTAGAAGGGAATACCTTTAATAGCTTTCTCCCTGAAATTATGGACGAGAGAATCGTACACGGCAAAATAGAATTGTCCTGCAAAACACGACTGGCTGCAACCTGGATGTTTTCTGCAGCTGGAACCACAAATCCCAGCATACCCTGCAGCTTCCCAACAGCATTGGCCATGCTCTGTATATTGCTAGAACTGACATTTCAGCCTCAGAATGTTCTGGCAGAAAGCCCTTGAGATTACACTGTGAAAGACCAAACGCTGGAAAGGATTTCTGGGTCAGCCTGACGTCCTGTTATTGTGAAAGACTGCGGTTCACTGTAAGCACCCAAGGGTGTTGTGAGGTCAGGTACAGAATGTATTCAGTTAGGTAAAGACTGACAGCACACAAGCAGGGCGCCACTCTTAAACACACAGCAATTGTTCTCGCTGAGCCTTTTAAATCCTCTGGTTGCGTAAGGTGCGGGCTACTTTTAGAATTCAAAAGAAACGACAGTACCGGGGCTGGCCGACGATCGGCAGGAAGCATAAATACTGCAGGGAAATCTGGCTTCGGTAGAGAGGCGTGTTGTCCTGTTTCGAGTGCAAACCTCAGGACTACAACAGCTGTGTCTTAGAACCACACAATTCCCTCAGTAACATTTCCAAGACAGCCAGATCTTCTGGGAACAAAGAGGCCACTGAAGAAGAGGCAGTGAAAAAAAAACTATATACCTTAGCGGCAAGGCTGATCACACGCGAGGAGAAGAATGCAAGACTTGGAAAGAGAGCAATGCCAGTCTACATGAACGAGGGCATGGTGCGAGGACCTTCAGGTTACCAAAACTAGCTCAGAATGTTTTTCCAAAGCCATCACAGGCACCCATTCTGCAGAGATGCCATTTTATCCAGGTTCTGTACAAACGGGGTTTAAACCTTTGAGAAATCAAACAAAGCTTTTCTTTTACAGCAACACCCCCTTCAAAAAATAAAAAATATTTTTTTTTTAAAGCTCTAAGCATTTAGCATTCCAAAAAAGCAGAACTGTTCTGCTAAATGTTATATAATTGACAAAGCCAGGTGACCAGATGGCTGAGGATTACAAATAATATTTCCAGCCGGCCCTGGCTTGCAGCTTCTTCAGCTACCCACTACAGCTGCACACATCACCAGGATACTGTGCAAAGAATAAAAACTATGCAGCCCTTCGAACCCTATTTCTGTGGGGGGGGGGGGGGGGGGGGGGGGGGGGGGGGGGCTGCTGTTAATCCACCATCATCACTCAATTCTGGTTAAAACATTCTCATACAAGCACTAATCTACTGTTTATTAATCAGGTCTTATACTTGACTAGTCACACATGGATTTGTTGTTAGGGCGAGGATATGGGACTCCCCTCCCCAAAAAGAATCCATGCGAGGAGTGCACCCACTTAGTACATGCCAGGCATCGTAAGGAAGGAGCGAGTTTACCTTCTAGATCAGTGAAATTTACCTTTTTTTAGCCTATTTGCGTTATCAAAAAAAATTGCATTGGTGAAAAAAAAAATCCAACGGCTGCAAGAGCATGTTATGGCTTTGGAGTTAACCTCTACATAGCTGAATTATTGCAAGCAGCAAAAACAAAAAGTTGTCCCCGTTAAGCCACCGCAGCGCAAAAAAAAAAAAAAAAAGATGATTCAATTGCGCTAACACCTCCTACTACAGATAACTACATAGTGGAGACCTTGTTAACAGCACTGCAGGGAAGTGGGGGATGGAAGCATGCCTGGCGTTCTCTACCTCTGAGTAAAAACCTGCAGTGTGCCCAGCAACTGCACTTTCAGTCTCTCACATAAGTACTTGCTTTTTTTTCCCCCTCCACCCCCCTCTTTTCCTCTCGACTGACACCAACCATTACGGGACGTGGTTAGGGCATGAACTCTGAACATGAACGCAAAAGCAACACAGGAAGCCCTTTTTTTTCCCCTATGGGTGGCAATGAGCTTATGAGTGTGTGGGTGGACAGCAGTGCTGCTCTGGCTGAGCCAACTTCTGCTTTTCATTCAGAGAGGGGATTCTATGGGATAGATTGGCACTGCCCAATTTGCATGTAAGCAAGTGGTTCTCACAGAAGCCACACTTCAGTGATCATCTGCTGCCAACAGTGGCACTTTTTTTGTTGAGGTTAAATGTACGCTGCTCTCCGCAGTGATTCACAACAACCTGGAAACTCCTCTACAACCCTCCCGAAATCTACTAGCTTCCACTTGTTATTAGTATTGTAGTAGAATGACCACCACTGCTCCTTCATACAGAAGTCTACCAATGACCATTTTAAATGTTAGTTTCAGGCTAGCCTTAGATTTTTTTTTATTCCTTCAATTAGGCGATATAAAAAAAAAAAAAAAAAAAAAAAAAAAAAAAAAAACACCCTGCCACAAAGAATGGATTGGATTCCCCCCATCCACACAAGCAAGCTGGATTCCTCCTTGTTGTGCAACTGTATTTGTGACAGTGTGGACTCCTCCATTGTCACACACTGATCGGTACTGTAAGCGACTGGCTACAGCCCACTTCTCAAGACATTTTTTCCAACACTGCCGTTCAACAAAAGTCAATCATTAGCTCCATAGATGAATCAGAATTCCTGCTGAACCAGCCAATTTTCAATATATCTTTTGCCAGCTTTTGTCTCCAATGCCAATTTCCATGCTTTCACAATGATCTGTATGTTCTCCATAAAATACTAAATAATATATAAATAATCACAAACACGTCATACAGGCATTTAGGATTCTGTCTCATAACGCCTCCCTACCCAGTGTATACAAATACAGAGATCAAAAGAATCAGGTATGGAGAATGCAGAATAGGGAAGCTGCAGGTCCATTGACTTCAGAGATGGTGGTTAAGGTTCAGAGATGCAGTGGAACTGGATCATGTTCAAAAAGGCCACACACAAACCTTCAGCGCTCAAAGTTAAAACTGGGTGTGCAGTTTATAAAAATGGAAAATGAGCACCAACATGCGAAGTGTAAGTATCCAGGTTCGGTTTGCAAACCAATTTTCCTTAAATTTACCATAGTATCCAAATTAGGTCTTCTATACCATATAAAAAAACAAAACAAAATGTTGCTTCCCCCTTTCACTTTCCAACCAGTACTGCAAAAATGGGAACCAAAATAACACTGGTTCTTACATGCAAAACAGTCAAATCAAATTTAAGAGACTTTTGAGGTAGACAGCATTGTGGGATCTTCAAGACTGAAGCCACTATTATGACTCAAGACAGAAGTAAAAGCAGTTTGTAAGTGTATTTTGCAAGGATTTATAATAAAAATAAAAATGTATTTAAAATAGGCAAAGGCGGACATTTTTGTCACTGTTATGAGCCAGCTGTCTTCATGCAGTAAAAAAACACACCGAGATAGATATCTGTGGTTTGCCTGTCTGACAAGCTTCTGGACAACCACAGCTGAGCTGACCTCTGGCCTTTGCCCTCTGGATGCTCTTTGACTAGTTCACTGTCCAGGCACCCTGGGACATTAGTTTTATAGCCATAATTAAGGCTTTTACTGATAAATCAAAGAGTTGAAAAGTACAAGCATGGCTGGGATGACTTCATTGTGAGAGAAAAAGGCTGGGAATCCAGGTCGTGTCAAGTGGGAAGGAACAGAATGGATGGCAAAACATCAGAATAAGTCACCATGTTCTCTGGTATATACAAAGACAATCAGATATGACGATATGTTTACATGGTCCATCTTTGTAATAGGGATATTGTGCAGACATGCCATCACCAGTTTACTGTTGTGACCCATTAATCTACAACTCAACTTTCTACAAAAACATTTTTTTATTTTTAAGCAAGGATGAGTATTAAAAAAAATAAATAAAAAAAAAAAACAATTCACAACATACTGGGCACCGTATGGCCTTCCTGCACACTGTACTGATGTAGGAGCAGCAGACACACAAGGCTGGGCTGTATTTTACTTGTGCGTACGCACTCCCAAGCATAGAAATTCTTCTAGCTTTAGTTTAATGAAGGAAGTGTGGCATATACGTATATTAAGGGCGTATTTGCACATATACACATACAAAATACTGACCAGCAATGCAGATTTTTTTTTTTTTAACTGATCTATATGCAGTGCATGTTTATGTACCTGTGTGTAGAGGCACATTGTAAACGGTCTGCATGTACGGCCGTAAAAAAATAAAAAAGCCTACATGCCTTTAAACATTTCCCTTAAAATGAAAAAAAAAAATAAAAATGGTTGCCTCTTTACCAGTTTGCCTCCAGCTACATAAATGAATCCTAATAGGAAACTGAGCACTGTTTTAACATCTGAAGTGTCTCCTCTGTTGCATTAGTCTTATGGGTACACGTGGCAAACCCAGGACAAGTAGAGACGTACTGCATTTACATGACTACATATGCTTTTTCAAGGACTGCCCTAACAAGCCTACCATAACAGAAAAGCAGTTTTGCAGACTGCATCTAAGGCATGTCTAAAATTATTACCCCAGTCAACATCTACCAGATGTTCCAAGAGATAAAATTCTTAACAGGAAAAGACAACCAAGTCGATGATGCAAGCTACTATTCCTTCATTACAAAAATCACAGTTCACGTGAAAGGGCCCTGCATGATTGGACAGAACAGAACAACCCGCCTTGCCTCTAGCAGGATATAAAATGGTTTCATATGTGAGCTAGTTTCTGGCGTTCCATTGCCATTGTGTCATTTTGGAACCATCTGGTTTAAAAATGTCTTGTTGTCATGACAGCCAGGAGGTTATCCAATGTGTCTCCCACATTTCACAACCTAAGGTTTTTTTTTTTTTTTTTTTCACATTTGAATCACTCGATGAATGAGTGTTTGAGAGCAGAGAAGGGTGGGGACCAGCACAAAAGTAGGAAGTATCAGCAGAACAGCAAAGCAACAAAAGGAAATAGTCGCAACCCAAAGAAAAAAAAAAAAAAAAAAGCAGACAGGACACAGCTCAATGTACGTCAGTCAGTATGACTCCAGGAATCATTTCGCAGCTAAAAAGAGGACTTGAACTTGACCAAAAAAACGAGAGATGGAGCACACTAGAACTCATGAGCAAAATCCTTTACATGAATAACCAACACAACTAAAAGTGACTGTTTGTCCAGGACACATAGGCCGCTAATAAAGAGTTTGATGACAGGTCTACTATTCTTACATGTTTTTCAAGTGCACACAAGGCAATACAATAATCAGAGAATAACAAATCAGCTGTTCCTAACGCAGGTCAAAAACAAATTTTTTTCTCTGTGCCAAGTTGTTTAATGCAACTTCTATTTATTATTTTTAATCATGGTAAAAGTCTTCAGCATATTGTCAAGGGCTGCATGTGAACCTGCGTTGGAAAACCAGAGTGAGAGAAGACAAAAAAGTTCCACAAACTGGAAACTTACCAGAGGGTAAAACATCGGTACACAAGGCAGCCCTAATATGCTCGGCCTGTACTGACAGAGGTCCATAGTATCTGGATTCAGGCTTAGAAGAGGGCAGGACCCAACTAGGGATGAGCTCAGACATGTTCTGATACAAGTCCAAACCCGCCAGGAAGTGGTCACTGTGCACTGCCAACCAAAAGCGGCAGAGGCCTTCTCTGCAAGCAGCTTCGAGACGGAATGCTTTTGCCACTTATTGGCGGCCCACAGTGACAACTTCCTGTTGGGATAGCTCGGGCAGTTTCAGACTAGTAACCAAACATGCCTTAGCTCATCCCCAGGCATAACCAAGAAAAAAGCATTACAGAATGTCATGATGTTAAGCACTTAAAAAGTTTTTCCCAGGCACCAGTCAGATTGAAACTTGCCTTGGAAGCTTTGTTGTGACTAGTACAGTAATATAGAAGAAAGTTACACAGAATAGGCTTCAGAAGTGACTTCCTTGGTTGCAACGGATTACAGGAGACCGATTAACGTATTCTATAACTGAGCAAACATTGTGATTTTAGCAGAGTTTTAGTATTCACTGGACTGGATAGCATTAGGAGATTCCCTGACTGGTTTTGCCCGCAGCCTAGAACTGCTCTTCCAACACCCTCGCTGAAATGGAAGGTTCAATGACAAGCAACAATCTTACTATAGGATAGGTTTCGGTGCAAGAATATAAAATATAAGTGCACTGCTGTTGAGGAGCAGACCTTGACGGAACATCTGCAATTTCTCTTCTACTCTACCCATTAAACCACGTCCTTAACATTCCCAAGGCAGGCATTTTTTGATATGCATTTAAACAAAACCATTGTCCTCCAGCATTAAGGCAAGTGTTATAATTACTTAATGCGTTTTATTCTAGGTTATTTAATATTTCACACAGCATGTCTTCAAGGTGTTCCTTGAAATTCATTAGGAATGCAGCTCTGAAGAAGGCATCTCTTTTGAAATGGTTATACAAAAGAGACCTTCATTCTTTAACAAGTTTCTGCTTAAAAGAACTTGTCAGCTCATAAACAGACAAGTCGTGCCTACAATTGTAGGAATGGAAAGGAAAAAACATCAGTTTGAGTAACGGGGACCCAAGACTTCAGAAATGCACATTTGCTAAATAATTACAGTTCATTTGGAAGGGAAAACCAACTACGGGAAAATGTAAACAAAATAAAAAGGTACACATGAAAAGCTGTGGAAAGAGCCCTCGCGAAACTGCACCTGATGAACATGGGAATCCGTTAAGCAAGCTGGGAAGTTTCTGCAGTTGTTTGCACTCGAATGCCTTGTACACACGATGAGAAGATCGGACGACTGATTGTCCCTTTTTTTTTTTTTTCACATCGAAAAAAGTGTTACGAAAATGCTTCTTGTAAGACGGAATACAACTTCCCACGTTGACGTAATGTATTATATTATAATATATTCTTTAGTGTCAGAGAAAGCGCGGCCTTGTTCACTCAATTTTTTTACAGATGAATACTGTACTGATGATTAAATGAAAATGGTTTGTTATGTCATCGTACAAGAAAAAATTTCACGTTTGTCCCTTCGGATAATTTGCATTAACTGTCGTGATCGGCTCCAAAAAGCGAAGTACTAACGATTAGATTGTATGATCGCTCCGAAAGCGGCATTTTCATCTGATTTTCTCATCATGTGTATTCGAGATAAAAGATCAGCCTAGATGATCATTTCACACAACAGTTCAAAAGAAAGATGCCACACATGTTATATATTTGCTATGTAACAGTTCAGATTTTTGGTTATGCAAGAATGTTTTAAAGGGTCTGTCATGAACAAGAAACTCATTTAAAATAGAAAACACTCAGTATCTCTGTGCAACGCATGTACATGTTTTTCTCTCTTGTGTAAATACTGCAAGTACAGAAAAATACTTGGTGACCCTGCCAGAAATCAAGTGATCCAACTCCTTGTGGTGAACCAACAAATCTGCAGAACTGAAATCCCAAACCAGGTCATCAGCCCCTCCTGATTTTCCAGTTAAATGACTGAATACCTACCCCACCTGCTCATCTTCATAAGTGGGAGTCCCCCTCTTTCAGACTACAACTGTTTAGAGGAGATCACTGCATCCACATTGCTTGTGTGGACGCAGAGATGTTAGGTTTTTGATTTTTCAACCCGCTGGTCCTACGGTAACTTAACTCGTTTCCTGGATTCTATAAAATCGTGACCCTCTTGATCGATGAATGAATATTGAAAGAGGGGTGAAAAAAAAAAAAAAAAAAACCACGATTAGCCCTAAATGGCCCGGTTACTACATTTGTTGCTCGAGTGACTGTTTTGCTCAATCTTTCCACACACACACACACACACACACAACGTAAAAGTTACATAAAAAGGTTAGTTCAATATTTGGTCAGCTCTGCACTTTCAACATTCCAGTAACTTGCATACTCGCTAGACTTTCACAGACAAAAAACAAGGGCATGTTGAGATTGTTGATGTACTCGGATTATTCATAAACGATCACACATCTCCGTGCTCGGATTACATCACACTAATGGCATCTTCCAAAAAATTCAGACAGACATACTTCACACTGTCATTTGAGGGGTCTGGTGTGCAGAGCAAAGAAGGGAAAAAAAAATGCTGACTTTTTCTAGGTTCATAGGGAGCATTGGCTACTGGATTCTAGGAATGTGTACTGCAAGGCGGATATGCTCATGACCTAGATTTTATTTTTAGTGCCTTAAGGGTCTGCACAGCGCCTAAAAGCTAAACATACAATCCTCAAAATGACTTTGGACATATGTACAGCAGCTTGGAACTAAAGCAAGAGGATTTCGCCATAATGTGGGATATAGGTAATCGTTTATAAGGATGGAATTGGGACATGCGACATTGAGCAGATTTCTAAACATCAACCCTTGTCATGGCAGGTTTTTGTCCACCGCACAAAGACACCGGCCAATTCACAAGACACAGTAAAGAAAACAAATTTACAAAAAAGTGTCTTATAGCAGCATCAGCTAAACTAATAAAGCCCCATTCTTCCTCTTCAAAACAAATAAAGCCCCTTTTTTTTCCCCCCTTCGATGGTTTCCAGGTGAATACTCAAAAGATTCTCTAAAAGTACCAATTCCAATTTGCGCAATACATACGAAAGCTCCATGCTGGGAATGCTGGAGAGTTCTAATAAATACCAAATTCCTTAAGAGAATCAGGTGCTGAGTATCTTTTTTGGTTACTTTTGCTACACCCCCCCCCCCCCCCAGCTCCTAGAAGGGCTAGGGCACCATAAAGGAACCAGGTAGACACGCTCAAATAAATTCTCAGTGATTGGGTCTTGGGGAGAAATGCAACATAACCCGGCCAAGCACATTCTTGTATGAATAGATCATTTCCAATTTCTGGGGAAGCCAGAAGCGGAATTTTGTCATATGGGAGGGGTTAACAGAGGGTGTGCAGGTGTAGGTTTGTGTGCAACAGACATGAATCAAGTCTTACCTGTTAGGCCGAATGCAGCGCAGGACACAAAGCAGAACATGAAAGAGAAGAGAAGAAAACTTTGTTAGAACTTGTAATGACACCAAAAATGTTCTGAGGAGTATGCATAAACAGAATATCAATACAATATGCTGGAAATCAAAAGAAGGCTTTGCATAAAAGTTAGGGACGTACAAACCTCACAATGCAATGCTGAGATAAACCAAATATTTCAACAGCAACCCATACTTGCAATAAAGCACATCAGAAAGCAAGAGGAAATCGCCCCAAAAAGGATAGAAATCATTTCAAACATTTGTCACTGCAATGGGTGCCCTGTTCAGAAGGCATAAGATAGGCTAAGATGGCTTTTTTAAGAGAAGGGTTTTCAGGGATCGACTTAAAAGTGGATAGAGTAGGAGATAGTCTGACAGATTGGGGTAGGGAGTTCCAGAGGATGGGAGAGGCTCAAGAGAAGTTCTGGAGGCGAGCATAGGAGGAGATGACAAGGGAGCTAGAGAGCAGGAGGTCTTGGGAGGAAACAATAACAATTTGTTGGTATTATGAGACTAGGGTAGTGATGTAGCTGGGGGCAGATTTGTATATGGTTTAATAAGTTGTTAGTATCTAGAATTTGATTCGCTGGGTGAGCGGAAGCCAATGGAGGGATTGGCAGAGAGGGGGAGGCAGACACTGAGCGGTAGGCAAGTTGGGGGAGCCTGGCAGCATTTATGATGACAGCATACCTGGAGAAGAAAACCCACTTTATTTAAAGTATTATATTTCTATCTTGGTGACGACTTAAGATTTTGGTGTTTTCCCAACATTGGCTACAACCAAGTTTGAATCTCTCTAGCAGCAACACAGACTGCAATAAAAACCTGACAGATGCTAAACCCTCACCACTAGCCCAAAACTAACGGAAATGTAAAAAAATAGGAAAACAATATCAGCAACTAGATTCCAATTAATTTCCCATGTCAGACCAAATAAGGCAATTGAGTAGCGTGCAAGGGTAACCGAAACATTCACATCAACATGTCAGCTCTGGGGCTCCCGTCTCCCATCACTGGTCTGAATGCATCGTTTCATCGGAAATGCGGATTTGCCTTTCATATCTGGATTTATCCTGGCTACGAATGGGGCCGCTTCACCACCCCATGCTAGCAGCAGTGCCTCTGTCATCTGAAGGTTGAACAGAGTGTCAAACCCTAAAAATGGCCTCCACATTGTATGGGTGACTTTATACATGGCAGTACTGTGGAGCCTGGGAAGCAAAGATACGCAGACAGCAGTGATTTATGCTCAGCCCTGTCCTCTGTGCTCTTTTGTAGCCTTGTCTGTCTTATTTGTGGATTGGGGGAAAAGTATTTTATGGGCTTCTTGAAAGGATAGGTAGTAAAAAAATAAAAAGTAGATGGCTGTCCTTTGGACAGACCGCTGTCGTAAAACAGATAACACCGCTGACCTGTCTGATGCCCTTAGGCCGGGTCACCTCAAGAACACAAATGGAGATAATAAAAACAAAAACACAACAGAAAAAAAGGCTGTGAACTTTTCAACTTTATCCTTTAGAAGGATTCTACAGGAAGGCGATGGAGATTCCACATCACCTACACTACCAGTGTTGGGCACAAAGGATATTGAAAGATTTGTAATTGAATACATCAACTGATTCGTTTATTAGTCGTTCATTTATCAAATGATCAAACACATTTAACAAAAATGGGAAAGAAATGTGAATTCCATTAATGTCAGGGCAGGAAAGATCTAAGCAATTTCAGTCCAATTAAAAAGGAAACGAAAATCGCCCCATCGATGACCGGCTTTAGATTATTTTTGTGCTACTGAAGTCCCAAAATTACAGCTTATAAGCCCACCTCTCCACTAGAAGAAAAACCTAAACCCCCAAAAACTATGAGTGTTTGCCCATCTCTTGCATTACACCATGCTGACAGTAAAGCTCAAACACATAAGGGCAAGAACTGCCCCTACTGCATCATCATAGCAGAGCCTTTTCCTGGACCTCCTTATATAGGAGGTATTAAAGTCGAGTTATGTGAAAGTGTCAGATATAAAATCGTGATTCCTGGAGTTAAAATCCCAAAACCAAAAAATTGTACAAAAAAAAAAAAAATGCAGACATCTTGTGCAAGCCACCTTTTTCCTAAGAATTGTAACAATACATAAATGTAGGTTTCTCATCATCATGCGACACAGACAGGAAGCAGAAGAGACATTCTGTCACCACCGCCTGTCAAGTGAACATAAAAAAACTGAAGGTACAGCCAAACATAATCGTCAGTAACCACAAGTGCACTGAGTCTGGCACAGTCACTGATCTTTCCTTCAGAAGCCTAGAGGTGAAGCTTTTAAATCAAACATGATCTGCAGCCCTGCGTTCTGTATGGGGTGCACGCCCAGGAAATGACTAGACAACCGAGTGTCCTAGATCACGGAACTTCCCCAATGTGTAGTTTCCTCGCACTCTTCATTTCCAGACGTCATCCCCACTGAGAAGAACTGCGGGCTTTCAGGGTGAAGAGTGAAACGTACTGACTGCTCCAGTTTTCCCACACGCCTGTACATAAATAAATGATTCATGTATACATTATGAACATCCTCGAATGCACATTAAAGTCACATACTCCAACACAGGCAGTGCAAAGAGGCTGCTCAACATGGATTCCTAAAGCAAACCAAGAGCAGCACACGCCAAGAAACACACAAGCTGGATAAAACCTTTAATGAACATGTAAGCTGCCACTGCCCTCCTGTGAACAAGCCACCAGGCTGCCATGCTGATTCGCTGGCTTCAGTATCGGATGCAGTCAGTAACTTGGGAAATTCAGACGGCCATAGGCGCTGCAGCCATCTAGATACAATAGCTAGCAAAGAAAGTAGATTCCTCCATCCATGCCATTGAGCGTGGATGGAGGAAACTATAGGGAAAAAATGATTCTGCCATTTTCATTTTATTTCTTTGTAGAGGTGCACTTTACGATCAGTATGAAGGTTGCATTTGCTGTTTTCTGCTGGTCTTGGCCTGGGTGCTGACCACTGTACTGTGTACCACAGTACAGTCATTTACTATGCATCAGTGACAGGCAAATGTACAGCACATAAAAACAAAAGGGTGGTGAACAAACACTTTCAAAAGTTTGCATTTTAAACGTTTTAATTATACCTATGGAATTAGCCACCACCCAGCAGGAATTTAAACTTTCCCCTTTAAAGGTAAAACAACCCTGCAAGCTTGTGTAATCATGATGTGTTAATTTACTCATAAAGAAGAGGTGACACCCAACTCCTGCTGGGGGGGCGGGGGGCAGGCGTGTGTGCCAACTGGTCCATTGCCAACAACCACCCCCAACACTGTACAGGAAAGAAAGAAAGAAAAAGAAAGAAAAAGAAAGAAAAAGAAAGAAAAAGAAAGAAAAAGAAAGAAAAAGAAAGAAAAAGAAAGAAAAAGAAAAGGACAGGACAACCAAATTCCATTTCTAGAAGTTAAACTGAACCCAATTGGTTGCTACTAACAGCAATGACACTTCACCAGCAATCTTTTGTATACAAAAAGGTATTTTTATGGACATTTCACAATACACCATTCTGCTTGCTTCTTTTACGTCAAGTGATTGATTTTAGACTGAGAACCTGCATAATAAACCATACAGCTTTTTCCCCCATAAGTATTTGCCCTGAGAGCAGACAGTAAAAAGTATGACAGCTCTACTCAAATTCAGACCAAAACACCTTACAGCGTTTCTAAAAACATGACATTGTTACACAATAGTTTTGAAGATTTGTGAACTTTTGAAGGCTTACTGAAGAACTAAAGAAAAGGGTCATCCAGGCAGTAGCGTAGAGCTTAGAGGCACTCCAGACAAATATAAATATCAAGTGAGACAAGACTACATAAAGGAAGGGATGGAAGATTGAACCACACTGCTGATCTGACCAGAAGGCATCAAGTGCAGTATGAACGGATTGTTGCATGACAAACGCCAAACAGACCAACTTCTTCACTTATCCTAGAGCAGAGGAAGAACTGAACTACCCATTTAGCTTCCACCAAGCAGTTTACAGAATCAAAGATCAAACCTGACTGCAAACTGCTTCAGTTTTTAAAAATAAGCCCCGATGTGAGAAAGAAGCAGGGCCTGAGCATCAGATTCAATTTACAAGGTTAGCAAGAAAGGAGAAGTGGTTGGGGCGTGCTCTTTTATTCTTAAATGTTACAAAGTTATGCAATGCACAGCAACAAAATTTGGCCATGACCTAAAACAAAAGAGTTGTGCCTTTTACAGTCTGGTTAGTCCACATATTATTTATTTTAGTGTGGAGAAGATACTGGTGAAATCTTCAGGGGCTCCAATTGGCAAGATGTTAATCCCAATGGGAAAAAATGGCATTAAACACATGGTTACTATGCATTTTAGCAGGCTATTAGGATTAAAGTGGTTATAAAGCCTCAAGGTTTTTCACCTTAATGCATTAAGGTGAAAAACCATGTGTGCTGCTGCAGCCCCCCCCCCCCCCCCAGACCCCCCTACCTGAGCCCGATCCATCGATGTGCATGAGCGCAGCAGCTCCAGCCGCTGCCTCTCTCCTCATTGGACAGATTTATGGCAGAAGGAGCCATGGCTCCCACTGCTGTCAACCAAATCCAGACACAGGAGCAGGGCTGACTGGGAGCAAGCGGCAAAAGCGGCTTTCTGTGGGGGCAACCAATGAAGAGGAAGGGCCTAGAGTGGTGGTGGGGCACCCCAGAAAAAGAGGATCGGGGCTGCTCTGTGCAAAATGGTTGCACAGAGCAGGTAAGTATAGGCATGTTTTTTTGTTTTAAAAAAATCATGAGGGTTTACAACCCCTTTAATGGCATAGCTGTGTGCCTGCAGAAAAGGAATGCATGTTTTTGTGCAGTGAACACACAAATGTGAACCTAAAGTATATTTAAGCCCAAACAAAAAAAAATAATCTTAGAGGGTAACAATGCTCAGTTCCCATCTCCCAGTTGTGCTCCTATGTATCCTGTCACAGGGTCTTCCAATGGAGACAAGTGGCCTCTTTAAAAACACATTGCACATGCATGGTCCACGGCCTCAGTAGAGGCATGCCGCCATCGCAGCAACACTCAACTTGTAGAAAGGGAGTGGCACGGGATCAACAGCACTGAGATGTGCTCAGATGATGGAAAAGGGGTGAAGAGTATAATATATATATATCTATATATATATATATTCAGGTATATATATATAAATATATATAATATATATATATATCTTATTCAGGTTTTTATAAAAACAAAAAATTTCATTGTTAGGCTTTACAGAAAATGAGGGGGAAAAAAAGCCAACTCTTATTACACCAATCTTGCATTACCTGGCTACTCCCTTCAGTGGGAATATATGAGCTTAAAAAGTGTAAAAATGCAACATGACAACTGTTCGAACCGCTGAAGGAAACACACTGACCGTTTACAATTTCACAAAGGAAGGAACACCTTTGGAATTTATTTCCTGTGTGACAGCTGAAATCAGCAGGGTATTAAGAGACAGATCAACTGTGCAAAAGCTAGCAGGATCACATTCTATACCAGCATATCTAATTCACAATGGATACAAGGGCTTATGTAACATGAATAATATGGCACACAAATGTGCTTCACCCTGAAGCAAACAAATAAGAAACTAGCTTTTTACACTACAGTTTGCTATAGGCCATTTAGAGTTCATGGATGATTATTTGTGGATTACAGTACATTAGTGCTATTTGCCCAACACTGTATGTATATATATATATATATATATATATATATATATATATATATATATATATATATATATATATATATATATATATATATATATATATATATATATATATATATATATATATATATATATATTTATATATATATACATATACACATACACACACACACAGTGTTGAAGTACGAAATAAAAAAAAAAATCCTTAAAAATTCTGAGTGCTGTCAACCCACACTACCAGGAGTGCATCATGAACAGTGGTTTCATGAAAAGCAAACAGTTCTACATGGCAAAAAACAGAACAGAGGGATATTGGCAGGAGTTTCGGTTGCACAATAATACTGAACAGATGTAGTGTTTGCATTCCAAAAATTCTGCTCATTTGGAGGTTTTGCAATCAGAATGCACAAAAAAGAAAAAAATACAAGCCTTGATATTTAATACAGACAATCCATGTAATAGCATGGATGACTGACATACTCTGCAGATGTTTTAAATCCACTAAATATGCAGCAAAAAACTTGACAATGCAGCCAAAGTGGAGGCGTCGTCTTCAGCAACCGATCAAGCTTCATCGTTTTTGGGACAAAAGGTCTGGTTGTGTAAAGACAACAGCTGCACCCCTCCACGGGTTTTCAAAAATCAACTCAACTGAGACATCATCCATTTTTTCGGACCAATGCCCCTTCATACCTGCCAGATGCATTACTGCACACACATTAACGTGTGTCATCTTCCGTGGCAACTATGTAGTATTAAGGCAGCTTGTGCTCTTTGAACGGGGTGCAATGCACCAGAGTGAATGCAAAATGGGACAGGGACCTTCTTTAATACAGTGCACAACATGCCGTTCCCATCAGGGCATTTGGTGCTCTTGGACGCACAGGTTACAGCAACAGATAGGCGAGAAATCTGTCCGAAGCCTTAATATTTTTAGCACAGATTGGAAACCAGTTGCAGTGGACAGAACAAATATGTATCTTGTATCATATGCTTGCAAATACATAACGATCATGAAGGTTTCAGCCAGTCATACAATGTATCAAACTGTGGGCAGTTCTGCCAAATTCGATCTATGTATTGGCACCCTGGATGTACAAAAATCGAGCCAACAACTTGTGCACAACCAGCCGGTTGGGTTTTCACCGAATGATCAATGCCACTGGCCATAGCCAGCAACACTGATCTTTGTATTGCACCCTCCGAATACAGTAGCACAGTGGGAAGGATTAATTTCTTGTTCAACCCTCTGGTTGAACCAAAAAAAAAAAAAAAATAACTGACCTTCCCTGAAGATTACTATTGGTGCAATCTGTTCATTGTACTCAAATGTCCACAAAGCTGGGCCTGTGTCTAGCATGTCTGCTATTCAGATGATGGCCAATCTCCACCCTAGACAGTCATAGCTAGTCTGGGTGAAGGAAAGAAAGAAAGGAGGGTGGGAGGATAACCAGTCATTTGCAGTCTTTGAATTCCAGAACCCCCCCTCCCCTCCCCACTTGGCCTTCTATCTCAAGAGGGCAGGGGAATGGACAGTCTGAACTTTTGACCCACACTGCGCAGCACTCAGGAGTTAAAAAAGGTCTATAGAGGGGGCGTGGCGACCGAGCTCTGAGATGGCCGCTTGATCTGAGAGCTCCGCTTGCCAGCCAGAGAGATCGCTCTACATCCGAGCATTCCAGCACACAAATCGGCCATAAAACGACTCCAGCACACGGCCGGGCGGCGAGGAGATGACTAAAAGAAGAAAGAACGCACCGCAGCCACAAAAGATGGCAAACTTCTTCACAGCCAAGTCCCGCGGGCCTGCGCAAGATGGCGGCGGAGGCCTGAAGCCGCCGCGCTCTAACGAACAGACTGCACAGCACAGGCAGGGAAACGGAGGTACCCGCACACCGCAAGGACACATCCACCACCTCAGCGAACCCTCCTCAGGCACATCTAGCCCCTCCACGAGAAGCCCGGCGAAATCCAAACCCAGGCTGTCCTCGCCTGATAGGCCGCAGACTGCACAGGAGATGGAGGTAAGCGCCCAGCAGGGTTATGGGACTGAAGCATCACCATCTCCCCACTCTCTCGACCCCATAGCAAACTTCCCCACGGCAGACAGACCCATATCAGACACAATGCTGAAGGAAATGTTATTATCCCTCAGGTCTGCCCTGCACACTGACATGGTGAAGGGGATCAACCAGTGCCACAAAGAAGTGCAAGCTCTTGGGACTAGAGTAGACAGAATTGAGCACAAAATGGAGGAGTACACTACTAATTACAATGTGATGGTAGATGCTCATGCAGCACAAGGGGAGGACATAGAATGGCTGAAAAACAAGGTCTCTGACCTTGAGGACAGAAGCAGACGCAATAACATCAAACTGAGAGGAATCCCAGAATCTGTCCCAGCACCTCAACTCCTGCAATACGCCCAAACGCTATTCTCTACGCTAGTACCTGCCCTCACAGCTCAGGACTTAATTATCGACAGGATCCACAGGATCCCCAAGCCCTCTTTTTTGCCTGAAGGTACACCAAGAGACACCTTGCTGAGAATACACTTCTTTCACGTGAAAGAACAAATCCTTCAAGCAGCACGCAGACAAGATGCTATCCCACAACAATACGCAGACCTACAAATCCTACCGGATCTGTCTAGGTACACACTACAAAGAAGGCGCAACCTGGCCACCATCACTAAAGCCCTGAGGAACCACAGAATCCCACACAAGTGGAAGTACCCGGCCACCCTCATCATTACACACAACGGTGTGACGAAAGCTGTTGCCACCATGGAAGAAGGCATTGCAACACTACAACATTGGGGGATTCTCCCAGACCTAACAGCTCACCCTCCACCAATGCCACCGCCACAACCACAGCAGCTCCAGGAAGACTGGCAAGTAGTCTCACACAAGCGTAACAACAAGAAGAATGCTGGAAATAGCTCATGATCTACACATGAAGTATACTCAACCCTCTCTGGCTGAAGGAGTTCAGTTTAAACTCCTGACACCCCGTTACCAAACTAGCAGACATGTCTGCACACGGATCGCTTTACAGATCTTTTTTTACATTTGCTCACCCCACCTTTGTCTCGTTTTACCTTTTTTTTACCTCTTGTTTTAGCTACAGTGAAATACTACTCTGGACCTCACCCTCCATCCTCTTAGTGACGTTTACTACTACCATGATGTCTGAACCGCACCGGAGACAGAACAGCCTCCACCACTGTGAGTACATGCGCACCACACCAAGCACACCTCCCCCCTGCCATCAACAATGTCTCTCACTTTTTTATCTCTGAATGTCAGGGGCCTGAACCACCCTGCTAAGAGGTTCTCCATGTGGCAGGAGGCCCACAAACACAAAGCAGACATACTCCTCATCCAGGAGACACACTTTCAACAGCAAAAAGCCCCTGCGTGCTCTAACAAAGCATACCCGCATATATTTTCAGCATGCACCCCGGACAGTAAAACAGGAGGAGTTATGGTGGCCATCAAAGACACTGTCTCCTTTACACTCAAAGACTCTTTCATAGACAGCAATGGTCGGTACATCATCATAACAGGAGACCTGGATAACATACCGATCACTATAGTGAACCTTTACACACCGAACAAACACCAAATACGGTTTATCAGACAAGTCTTAAAGAAAACCAGTTCACTAATGTATGGACGGCTTATTATTGGAGGTGACTTTAACCTTATTGCAGACCCTACGATGGACACCACCACTGCCAACCCGCAGAGACCACGTAACCTGCTGAGTATCCTAAACACGCATGACTTGTTTGATGCCTGGAGGTGCCTCCATGCAAATGAAAGAAATTACACTTTTTTCTCCACAAGACACTGCTCGTATTCTAGAATAGATATGTTTGTAACTGACAAATGGCTTTTGCAGCGAGTACGATCAACTGAGATACATGATATCGGATGGTCCGATCACGCTGCAATCACGTTATCTCTTAACTTGCAGGGTGTCTCCCCCTCACCCCCTATCTGGCGATGCAACGTAAGACTACTCCAAGAACCTAAACTATTTCCGACTATATCCCAACACCTCATAGACTATTTTAAAATAAACGACAACCCTGACGCGAGTCCCTTCTCGATCTGGAATGCCCATAAGGCAGTCTTGAGAGGCATACTTATTCAATTGGGAGCGATAGAGAAAAAAAAATATAACACTAAACTAAACCAAATACTGACTGAAATCCAAACACTAGAAGCCACAAATAAAACATCCCCCACACCAGCCACAGCCACCACACTGTCCAACCTCAGGAATTCACTAAGAGAACTCCTTACACAGCAGTTTGACAAACACCTGAGAAGGTTACAACTTAATTCATATGCTAATGCCAATAGGGCAGGTAAATACCTAGCACAAAGAATAAAAGCAGCACGTACTAAAACTAAAATCGCATTCTTAGTTCACCACACCACACGCAAAAAAATCTATAACCCAAAGGACATAGCGGATCAATTTGCTGACTATTACGGAGCCCTTTATAACCTGCATGCAGATGCTTCGACACCCCAACCGACCCCTGACAAAATCCAAAAATTCCTGCAGAAAATTAATCTCCCATCCCTGTCAAAAGAACACCTAGCCTTGCTTAATGCCCCATTCACTGTTCCAGAGATTGAAAAAATTACTTCATCATTACCGAATGGCAAATCCCCAGGACCCGACGGCTTCGGGAATGAATACTATAAAGTCTTTAACAGCCAACTTGCCCCACACCTACTCAAAGTTTTTCATAAAGCTAGTGAAACGTCCTCCTTCCCTCCTGAAATGCTGAAAGCCCACATCATAACACTCCCAAAACCAGGCAAAGAACCTACCACCCCAGCCAACTTCAGGCCAATATCTCTCCTAAACTCGGATATAAAAATTTATGCAAAACTAATTGCGAAACGACTGACTGACATCATACCTAATATTATACCAAAAGACCAGATGGGATTTGTGAGGGGGAGACAGACCTCAGACGCCACGCGGCGTATTGTTAATATCATTCACTATGCTACGTCCACCAAAACGCCTTCTCTGCTTCTATCCATAGATGCAGAGAAGGCGTTTGACCGCGTACACTGGAAATATATGGAAGCGGTTCTGACAAAATTTGGTTTTGAAGGCTCAATACTCACAGCCATAATGGCCCTTTACTCAAGCCCCTCGGCTCAAGTCTACACATCTGGTACTCTATCCAAAAAATTTGAAATCTCTAATGGTACTCGCCAAGGGTGTCCCCTCTCCCCAACAATATTCAACTTAATGATAGAACCGCTAGCGGAACACATGCGCACAAATGCTGCCGTAAAAGGCTTCCAGATAGGTGAGACGAAACAGGTCATAAATCTATTCGCAGATGATGTCATTCTGCTACTAACTGAACCACTGACCTCCCTCCCAAAAGCACATGAAGTTCTTTCGGAATTTGGATCAGTTTCTTACTACAAGGTAAACTTTACCAAATCCCAGATCCTGGACCTAGGGGTGCATGCGCAGGTCAAACACAAACTACAGAGCTCTTTGCCATATTCATGGACCAACAGATACATAACCTACCTGGGCATATTAGTATCCAATAACACGTCCACATTAGCAGATATTAATCTCAAACCACTCTTAGCCAAATTGGATAAACAACTCACAGACATAGGTAAATGTGAAATCTCTTGGCTTGGCAGGATTGCGGCATATAAGATGTCTATATTACCACAAATCCTTTACATTTTCCGCTCTCTGCCAATTCCGATCCCAAAACACTACATATCTGCCCTTACGCAATCCGCCTGGAAATTCACCTGGGGTGGGAAAAGAGCCAGATGTCCACGTAGCAACCTCCTACCACACAAATCCGTGGGGGGAGCTGGTTATGTGGACATACAGGACTACTTGTGGGCCACTAGACTGGACCAACTAAAATACTGGTTTTCACACTCAGAATGCCCACTATGGGTCAACATAGAAAAAGCACTTACCCCCACGAATGACCTCATCTCGTTTCTCATGGGAGACGTATGGGATCCTTGGGAAACCGGAGGCCTACCTCCCACTCTGAAAGTAAATCTCCAAACCTGGAGATTTTTACTATCACACAAGACCACTGACAGCAAGGAGATTGCATACGAGTTCCCGATAGAACTATTGGAAGCCAAGATTCCACACCTCAAAATTACTAGCCTCAAATCACACAATATACACCATATACAAGACTTGATCACGAACAGTATACCCAAAAGTACAGCAGAAATAATGACCGAGTTTGACCTACACAGGGATCTATGGTTCTCTTGCACGCGCATTTCCCATTTCCTGAGAGCACACCCATTGCCTACCATAGCCATACCGTTAAAGATCTGGAGATTCTATTACGCAACAACACATCCACACAAAGGTATATCCTTATTCTACAACTTCCTGAAAAACAAACGCGATTTTACCAAATCATCAGCTCTCAGCAAATGGGAAAAAGACCTAAACTCTGCCATCTCAGATGACCAATGGTTACACGCATTTAACACGATACAAAAGGCCTCACACTGTGTAAACCACTGGGAAATGACCCTGAAGATTGCCAACAGGTGGCATTACACACCATATAGACTCTCCGTCTTTTTTCCAGCTTCATCTCCACTATGCTGGAGACAATGCGGACATGTAGGTAACTTAATACATACCCTCTGGGAATGCCCAAGCCTAACCAGCATTTGGAACAAAACCTTCCAACTGATATCGGACCTCACCGGTATACTAACTACCCCCAACCCCTCGCTAGCGTTACTCCACATAGGACTAGAACCCTTCCCTCGAGAAGATAGAGCAATGGTAACTCACTTACTCCTAGCAACCAGAACTATCATACTTCGCAACTGGAAAAGTACTGTTGCCATTAATATATCCGAAGTCATAGATATGGTTAATAAAAATCATTCCTTTGAAAGGCTAATTGCCATAAACTCGCTTCGTAAAAAATTTGATAGCGAATGGAAACTCTGGACTGATAAGTTTAAACGTATGTGAAACAACACTTTCTTGACGTAAAGTCACCGTTTTGTTATTGTTAATGTTAATGTTACTGTTAATACTATAAATCTTGTTTGCTATACGCATGATACGTCACTACTGCTATATTATGGAGTATTGTCACTGTAACCACAGTTTCTATAGGCGGTAACTCCGCTCACTGTACAACCCCTCCCTTTTTATTTTTTGTATTTCCCCCCCCCCCCCCCCTTCCCACTTCCCTTGACTCCCCATTCCCCATGTACTGTATGTTTTGAAAATTCAATAAAAAAGATTGATTCAAAAAAAAAAGGTCTATAAAATTGCGTCTGCTAGTGACCACGGTCAGCTGTAAGGATCAATTCCAATCCCTTCTTTCCCCTGTAAAAACAACCACACACTATATATATATATATATATATATATATATATATATATATATATATATATATATATATATATATATATAATATATTTATATATATATATATATGTATAGCCCTGTTATTTTATGGCTGCCAGATGGTAGACCTCAGTCACCTAGTGACTGTCTGACCTCACATAAAACTGGAATCCACACCAGTGGTCCATGCCTACAGAAGAAAACCCTCCAACATGTGCAGGTTACAGAGTAACAAAAATGAATGGCAAAAAGAATATTAATTTTTTTTTTTAACAAACTGGAGTGCGCAAAATCTGGTGCAGCTCTGCATAGAAACCAATCTGCTTCCAGGTTGTTTTTTTTTCTCAAAGCTTTATTGAACAAGCTGACGTTAGAAGCCAATTGGCTACCATGCACAGCTGCACCAGATTTTGCACCATCAACCCGACTGGCCAATACCAAAAGCTCACAGCTCGGGTGTTCTGTAACACTGGAGCCATTAAGAAAATACTTTAGACTTTAATGACAATGTACGCAGCATCAATAAAAAAAAAAAGAAAAAAAAGAAATCCCACCTATTGAGTATATTCAACAAAGTTCACTGGAAATAAATGGCCATGTTGTATACAATTATACCATCACATTCTCCTCGTGATAATAGAAATGAGGAATAAATTCAATCTGAGGGTCCCTCTAGAAGCCAATGGTTCAGAATTAATCAGGCTGTCATAGCCCTGCTTCCCGAGTAGCCAGCTATCTATTGTGTTCCTGTCTTGACCGTGTTAAAGTGTCCAGCTAACACATACTCGCACAGCAGAGAGGGAGCTTTTTGGCGCCGAGCTTTAAGAGCAATAGGGTTCGACAACCTTCCATAGTATCCCTACATTTGAAGAGTGGGGATGCCCATTCTGTGGAAAGAGGAGTCATACCAACACCCCAAAATGTAAAATTGCCATGTCAGAGGAATTTAGCAGAGTAAAAAAAAAAGCCCACTGTTAAATGAAGGCATTACCCACAATACAATTTGAGCTACTGATTGGTTCCAATAATACTACTTGACGTTTACCAAAACGTTACCAATTAAAATTTATTCAAAGTCCAAATTCCTTAGGCTGGCCATACATTATACAATTTTCTCGTTCAATTTCCATTAGATTTATCTATACAATGGCTTACCCGATTGCATGCATTTTGAAAGTGTTTAGGTTTGACTTCATATTTTGGTAAATCTAAAAAGGAAAATGATACAAGAAAATAGTATAATGTATGGCCAGCCTTAGAGTCAGCCTGCTGAACAGTCTATGTGCAACCACGAGGGTTGCTGTTCTAGGACTAGTCAAGGAAACCGCATTAGAAATCAAATCCCCCCCCCCCCCCCCCCCCCCCCCCCCCCCATTATAGAACATAGGAAAACTGTTGTTTTGAATTATTAATGCCACTGGGTTTCACCACGAAGTTCCACAAACATATCAAGTGGTAAGTCAAGTAACATTTATACAGGTGACTGAACTTGTTAAAAATAAAAGGCTGGAAGCATTTATCAGAAAAAGGGGCCATCAGATATACAATAAATTAAGCCCACCTCGGAAAATTCCCAACAAATTTTTAAAAAAAACCATAGGGTCCATTTGTACAATCCAATAAATACAGTTAAATATCATTATAGGACTGATTTATATTCTACCGATCAGCTTCTGTACAACCCCCCTTTCCGCTGGCAGCACTGATCAGTATATTCTGACAGCAGGGAGGTCTCCCCATTGTCAGGATATAGAGTAGCTCAGCGGGGGAGGATCCGCCCTCACCAAGTATGTGGAAAGGGGAAATCAAGGTCTTTTTCCACTCAACCAACTCAAAAAAAGAAAAACAAAAAAACATCACAAGACTCATCTATGAGCTGCCTTAATGATCATATTCATCTACTAACCTGCAACAGAATTTTTCAGAATATTTTCTATGAAAAAGTATAGCTTTGCCCAGAACTGAAGGAAGGACAAAAATCATATTCTCTTACAGCCTCACTCTACGAAGAAGCATTCAATTCGATTGTTACGTGAATGGCCACCATTCTCTTATCAGTGGTTTTCCCAGCGAATAGGGAAAAAAAAAAAAAGATACAAAAAAAAAAAAAACAAAAAAAAAAAAAGGGAAACCTAGGTATTTATCTCTCCGCTGTAAAGCCAACCATAGATGGATCGAACTGGCTGAATTTGGATCCATCTCTGTACAAACAGCCTGCCAGTAGGTCGATCAGGGTCAGGATTTTTTCTCAAACGATCACGGCCGCTGGCTGTAGCCAGGAGCAGCAATCGTATTCTGAAGGAGGGGTAACCTCCAGTTGTCAAAGCACAATACTACAGCAGGAGGGATTCCCCCATCAACACTTACTGTGTTGATGGTGGAAACCAAATGCTTTTAAAATTTCCTTCAAACCATGGTTGACGGAAAGAAAATTGTATAATATATGGCCAGCCTTAGAGTGCTCTCTGCAAATGTTTTCCACTTTCTGAAGCTCAGTTGTTTTTCTTCAAGAGTACTGCAGAACAAGACCTAAGGGCGGTATGCAACACCCAAGCAGACGCCTAGTCCCTTTCATGGGCCCCGCACCTTCCTAATCTTGCACGCTGCTATGCCTTCCCTATCTAGTTCTGTGTGAGGCCCCACCTTGGGAGAGAGGCCAGGGAAGTTTGCACCTGTTACACAAGCTGGCTTTGCAGGCTGTGTCCATAATACGAGTAACTGTTTAAAAGGTCACGCTTTTCAGGTTACAGTCGGTTCGGGTAAAGGAGTGAAAGCAAACCATCACCTAAATCAGCAATTCCCTCTCAACTAAAATCAAAAGCATAAAGAAAAAAAAAGTAGCAGATATGAATTGTAGAGACCAAAAGATGTCCATATTTCAACTACTAACTTTTCCAACACTCCAAATAAACCGATAATGATCAAATGTTTTTTTTATAGATCGGCCGTCAAAACACCACGGCTGGCTGAGGATTTGACAGCTAGCCAACACTGGTTAATCATGTTCCAGCATTCAGAGCATGCAAATCCTTACATTCTTCCTGCCATGAAGATAAAGCCTTTGTTAGCAGCCATAATTTTCCCTCCTGATAAAACACACTAGAGGCTTTAGTTGGACTTTAAAGCAAACCTTCAGCCATCATCACCCACTCTCCATAATTTTATTCCTTCACTTTCACATAATCAAACATTGATTTTAAAGGATAAGTGCACCCTAACACCAAAATCGATACATCCATAGACATCCATGATCCAACACTGACCCATCTAACTCTAAGAAATCAGTATACATACCTTTTTTGGAGCCGTTTTGACCCCACGCTGAACTGTCAGCTGTGGCTTCTCTGTGGAGGCATGTGCATAGGACATGGGCAACAAGGGAAGCCCCATAGCAAGTCTATAGGCGACGTCACTGCCCATTCATTTCACAGCCCTTGTCGGCTGTGTCCTCTGCAGTGC
Source organism: Lithobates sylvaticus (assembly GCA_028564925.1). NCBI lineage: Eukaryota > Metazoa > Chordata > Amphibia > Anura > Ranidae > Lithobates > Lithobates sylvaticus. The sequence goes on along the minus strand of CM053035.1, from coordinate 145,993,062 downwards.
TTCCACCGCTGGAGACCGGATCGGCTTAAAAAAAAAGGTATGTACACAGATTTCTTCTTTATAGGGCTATATAGCTTAGGCTGATATTGTGGATGTCTGTAGATGTAGCAGTTTTAGTGTTGGGGTGGACTTCTTTAAATACATTTTTTGGTAATCCTCCCTACACCTCCAGGATTCTCACCTAGGCAAAAAAACATCCCCAGCTACCCATAGCCTCCTGGGATATTATCACATATGCCAGAAGGTACCGAGATCGTCGACAGCGCATGCATAGCGTCATCGGAGTGGTCGGATGTCTCTTCCTGGTTCTTGCAGCTGGCCCTCTGATCACTCACTTTGGAACATGCAGGGCATCAGATAGCTGAAAGAAATCAGTAAGGGACAGTTGGCTTCACAAAGAACATAAGATGGTGGAGCAGGACCTGTTGAGTTGCAACCACAAAAAAACGGGGGTACTGCAGATCAATGCTGGATTCACTGGGGGTACAAACATGTTTATGAAGGTCAACACAGCAAAAAAGTTAAGATGGGGTTAAAAAGGTTTAATAAAAAAAAAAAAAAAAAAGTGTGATAAACATTAAATAGAAAAGAGGGATGAAGTTCCTCTTTAAGCAACCATGTCAGAAATAGCAGGTTTTGAAATAGACCACTGTTATGGTTGCTGCCTCGAAATGCAATTTAGAAAAATTATGTACAAACAGCTGCCTGTGGCTGAGGGCCATAGATGAGAAAAAGAAAGAAAAAAATCTAACGTCGAGTTGGCCTCTTAACACTTAATAATCCTTACCATGTTTTGATAATTCTGTTCACCCTTGCCCTTGTCTCTGTCGGAGACGGCAAGGTGGGGGTGTCAGCATTTCCTGACTAAAATAACTGAAAAATCATATGTCTCCAAGTGTTTCTGGTACTTTTGCCAACCCTTCTACAGGCCTGGGCCCTGTCATTATAATGGACGCCTCTATCCCTCTACTAAAAATTAGCTCCAGGCATTGCAGTAAATCCTCTACACAAATGGTCTCCCCCCCTTTGCATATTTGCCCCCCTTGTCTGCCTCGATCCCTCCGACATCTGGCCAGCAGAAGGGATGGTATATCCGCTTATATATATTACACTGATGTAATTTACATCCTAATACTAAACAAAAACCATATGAATGAACCGACTGGAGCCATCGCGCCTGCAGGTTTAACCTCTTCACTCTCACTGAGAGGAACTTTCATTTAGAGGTTCCATTGGTTAAGCCAATGACTAAAATGGGTAGTAAACATGTACTTTAGACTTACTTTCATCGCAAAAAAATAACCTGGGCTTTCAAAAATATACTGAGCATGCAACAGAAGTCCCTCATTATAGGAAATGGTGCCTGGATGGCAGTTATTGCCTGTTGGGGGAAGGGGGCTCTCGGAAAAAAAAAGTGTAACAGAAGGAAAGCCAGCATATACAACCTGTTTGAAGCAAAACCCGAGCCGTTTTTAAACCTATAAAAAATAAAAAAAATCTTTATGTGAAAGCACCGCTGGGCTTTTTGTTACAATTAAGGGCAGACATTCAGAAGTTTAAGCCCTATAAAAGAAAAACAGCCATTCCTGCAAAAAAAAAAATGCAGTTCCCCTGTGCGTTTAATAAGCAAAAACA